>OX375794.1:26186709-26921042 GCA_947359425.1 Lagria hirta | reverse complement strand
TGAATATTTTTATGCTTTGGATGAGCTGGCTTTTTATAGAAGATTGCGGTAAGTTGCCGGAAAGTAAGTTTTCATAATTAGGTAAAATTTTGTTTTAGATTAACCAAGGATACAACTATGCAATTGCTTCCACTTATTGAGGATGAAATAGCTTCTTTCACAGACATGTAATTAAATAAAAATTATTTTATACAGTCGTGAAAGGTATATTTATTTTCTAGTATATTTATGTTATCTAGTATATTTCAGGTTTCTAGGTATACTGCCCCTTAGATATTTATATGTTTATAAGGTGCTAAAAGAGTTTTTTGAAAGATCACATTGCTTTGGAATTCAATACTATACAAAATTTACGAGAAACACTTGCATTAGTAGGCTCAAGCTCCCCAAAGTTAATAAATGTATTTTTAAAACTTGTTTTCTATACATAGGACCTGATATTAACAATAAATTGCCGGATTATATTAAAAATTACCAAAATTTAAAAGGTAAACTAAAACTTCTAAAACGTTGGCTCCTAGAAAATAAGGAAACTGTAGAAGAGATTTTGTGTACCGCTAATATAGCAATGTAAATTTAATAGATTGTTTGTTTTTTTCTTTTTTTTCAGATGACACAAGCTTTAAAGTTGTTATTATTGTTGTTATTTCTTTCTTTGTGATTAATCTTTAGATCCAGTATAGTCATATAAACACAACTAAACTGAAGATTCAACCTGGAATGTAGAAACTTATGTTATTTTTGGCATTTTTTTATAACTGTATGAATTAGGTTGAATAAATATTATTATTATTATCACTTTCTCGTGGTGTGTCAGTCATGGAACAATACCAACTTTTAGTTATATTACTAATATTCCCTAAAACTTGTTAGCACGGGTGCGATGTTGCCAAAGCGAAAACTCTAAGGCGATCTTAAAGTTAAGAATTTCACAAACGTCAACGGTGCAAACCAACTGCGACTTAAGCAATGCTTAACTTTAAGTTGTTCTTAACTTAAGCATTGCTTTACGAAATACGGTGCAAACGGCCATTAGACCGGTTAACAACTAGCCTAATGAATAATGGATATAAGAAACAGGATATTCAACGTATTATAAACCACCAACGACATCCTCGCACAAAAACAAGAGAATCGAAAAATAATACTGGAACTGCTTTTCTTCCATTTGTTCATGGAGTTACAGACGCCTCTACCAATGGAGTGCAAAACGTCGACAATTTCAATTAACTTTTCGACACGGTCTTTTCCGAAAGATGTCAATATTTCAATGACTTCGGGCCGTGAAAGCCTTTCTTCTTCAAGAACTTCCTCATTTCTCATCTTTAAATTTTCCTTTAAGTATCGACGCGTGCAATTTCTCGCAGATAATTGACTCGCGATATTCCGTTGCCTAATTGCATTACGACTTCGCTGGGAAAGATTAGATCTTCTAGGACGCGGCATTGTTATTAAAATGTGCACTCGCATAAAACCACCAAATATAATAACAGTGCCTGAACTTTCGAGACATATACAATAGCTCAAAGAGTATATAACCACTATGTATGAATAGCTTATCAAGAAAAATTATAGACAACCTATAAAAAGACATTTACACTTTTGTTAACCTGTAGATTTTTTTTCCTTAATCTTATAACCTTTACCAACTGATTTTTTATTACCTAAATTCCGTTCCTTTCCGATGATTTTATGTTTTTACTGTAGAATAAATTTTAGGTATTATTTTCGGGAATTAATGTCTAAAACAAACAAATATAACAGTACCTGAACTTTGTAGTAAAAGAGTAAAAAATAAATTTCTGAACGCACACATGATGTCTTCAGAAAAAATAAAGTTGTGGCTTAAAGGTCTCAGCAATCAGACCATAAGCTCAAAAAAAAAAATACTTGTTACACTATTTGACAGGATTGGACAACAAATGTTTGACATGTAATAAACAAATTAGCATCTATTGAAATGATTAAGTATTCATTACACATATCGAGTTTTCATTGTTTTTAAGATGTATTCTGCTATTCGGGACGGAAACAAATCCAACAAATCAAAAACCATGGCAATCGGTCCAGCCGTTCTCGAGTTATAAGTGTTGTAACAAACACGACTTTCTTTTATATATATATAGATTTACTTCTATGTTAACAATTATGAGTTTAAGCACATTATTTAGGGCTAAATAATAATTATAGAGCCTAGTTTTATAATCACTTAAAAGTTTCAATAACTTCAAATCTTGCAGGTTTAGGTTTAGGTGAGAGGTAACGCTTAAAAAACAAGATTTAAACAAGTAATTTAATTGCTTAAAAATACATGGTGTTCTATTGAAAACCAAAACATTGACAACGCAAAAAAATCAAAAGTAATAACACCATACATTGAAATTATCAAAAAAAATTGAACCTTCTTTTTGCTTTGCACATAGAAATGAAAATACAATAAACAATAGCAAAAACACTATAACATTATGACCTCTAATTAATACAGCAAGCAATAAATTAAAAAAAAACACAAATGTTCAATTACAGAAAAGAGTTGATTTTAACTCTGGAAAATTTGGTTTTGTCAAGAATAATCTCAAATATTTTTAGACAGTACAGTTTTTGCAGTAATAATTTATTCCTTTGATAGACTTTACATTAAATTAAGGCGTAAAAGACCAATCTCACGCTAAAGATTTACCTTGTTCAGTTTAAATAATTTTTCGGTTTGTGGTGTTTAGGTCATTTTTCGTTGTGTTTTCAACTTTTCGCTATCACTTAATAACTTCCAAAAATGTATTTTCAAAGTTCTAAACATTTAATCTGTCTTCAAAAAGATTTTAAACTCAAGTTTGAAACAAATTTATTGTTTACTCACATTGAAGTAGATTTCTAAAAACTTTCAATATTGGTTATTTCGGCGTCTGGTAATTTTTTATTAGAGGATGGATATATTATAGGATAGGAAATAATTTATAAGTAGCTGTTGTAGGTATGTGGAACTAAGTATTTTTATAATACATTTTTGGTAGGAAAAAAAAAATTATAGAAACTTAAAATTTAATGCAAAAACAATTAAATAGTTTTTTAAATCAAATAATTATTCAAGTTCTTGTGTTTCGGAAAAAACAATCATATTGGTTTCTTCCATCTAAAAATTTTTATTATTTTAGATATGCATAATAGTAAAATTAAGTTAATAAATGAAAATGACTCACCAGCCAGCTAAGAGAAAGAAGATTTTTATTTACCGATTAAAATTTAAAAACAGTTGTGGATTGTTCTAAAGAACTGAAGTTAAACTTGGTTAAACTTTAAAGCTTAGCTAAAGCCCATAAAATTTTATTACATTTTCAAGTCAAATGGTTTATCCAGCGGACTGAGCGGACATCATAAATTATAAATCACGTAGGCAAGCATCAAGAAAGTCGTACTTATACTTTCTAGTATTTTGATAAAATCATTAAATGAAGCTGAAGAACAATAAGAAAAACTAGCTGATTGACGTTATTGTACTTTAATCATTTTCCAATAGAGCCAAAATATGCAATAGAATTCTATGAGGTCTTACTTGAGTGAGCCGACTATTCGACTATATATTGTTTCTGTTGTACATATTGAAAACCACTCAAACAACGTTGAGTTGTAAGCAAGCTGTCAGGTAACTGAAACATTTAGACGGTTTATTCATCTTCTTTATACATATGTGCAAAAAAAAACAACGCCGGTCACATCTATAATAAATTGCAAATAATTTGAACAGTAAAGGAAAAGTATATAATTGAAATAATTTTAGTTCTATAGAAAAAACATGAAGAGAATGCACACGAACAGCCACTAGAAGCACCGAGAAAGATTTACGTCTACATGCTACAACAACATAACAGCACAAGCAGCAACAGAAAATGTCTCTCTTATCATGATGCCATAAATATACAGAAATAGATAATTGCAAACATCGAACAAATTACTGCTATCAATATTTAAATATTACAGAAAAATTGGTAAACTGAACAGAAGACACTAATATAAGGACACATTATATCAAGTTTTAAAAGATTAAAACTTTTTTAAAACGGCTTTTGAAACTGGACTATACAGTCATCCAAGGTTACAAAAACTTACACTACGCTGAAAATAGATAAGATTGTTCAAAACACTATTATAAATAAAATGTGAAGGTTTTCATGATCCGACACCCGGCAAAAGTTTCTTCAAAGGTCACAAAACAGGTTTTTTTGTGTTTTTTAGCAAAACGGTAAGTTTTAACATAAAATTAGCCCAGACCAAAATTGTAGATCAGATAAGTAATAATATCGTCATAATATGCAGTATGCACACGTTTCCATGCCACTTTTGAGGTAGTGTTTTTAAAAAAAGTAGTGTAAAAACCTAGCGCGTTTTTTTAACGTGGTTTTCCCGGAAGCTCATTACACTAATCTGTTGTGATTCTGCTTAACTTGAAACTATTGAATAATTAAAAATATTGCCAAAGGTTGAAAATGATAAGAGAGGTGTAAATTAAAAACAAATTGGAAAACTTATCCATCGCAATCATAATTATCCAAAACTTCTGATTCCTCTTCTCCTTTTTTTTCTTTTTGTTTTTCCTCTTTTTCCTCTTGATTTTGAAAAAAAAATGTGAGATCGTAAGAAAGTAAAACACTAAATTTTAATTAAAAAAAAGAAAAACAAATTTTATGACAGAAAAATGTGATAAAATAAATGAAAAGATTGGTGTGAGAAAATGTTCCAACATTTAGATTTTTAGACTTAACTGGCTTGTGAGCGCCTGTATTAGATAAAACTTACTTCGTTTTTCAACTGCAGCAATTCCTCTTTGATCTCTCTTTTAAAAAAACCACACTAAAAAATATTTAAAAATTTTTTTTTAAACTAATAAGTTTCATATTATGTTTACTTACCTTAACCAGTGCTACTATTAGTAATAGAACTAAAAGCAAACCAATTGTTACAGAAATGACAATAATCCAAGTCTCTATTTCTTCTGCAGGAGTTTGTCCAACAATTAGAGAACTAACATAAACAGAGTCTGGTCTACTGCTAATTTGTATTAAATTTTTTATATTTTGCTTATTGACAAAGCCGTGAGTAGTGTAGAGTATATCTTTTTTATCAAGAAAACCTGAATAACAATTTTTCAATAAAAACTGTTTCTTTGCCTACTGACCTTACATTTTATTGCAGAAATGTTGAGTACCATTCGAAGATAAATACTAACAAGTTCACTATTTTTAATAGAATCAATAAAACATCGAACTTTAGTGCAACTAACTTCCGTCATAGTGCAATTAATATAGAACGTTTCGTCGTTTTTCATAAATTTTTGACTTTTTATTGTTGATTCGTTGAGCATTTTGTCTTGATTTACAGATCGTTTCCACACGTTGTTAATGTAACTACCTGATTTAGAGCCGATATGATCAAAAGTTTTTTCTGAAATATATTTAAAATCACTTATACAGGTAATAGGTCTATCTCTTATCTGGTAATTTCCAAAAAGATCATTTAAAGATACAAAATTAATGTCTTCACCCTTGTCTGTTTGAAAAATATGAGGAATATCTAGTTCTACTATGATGCCACCTAAAGAACTAGAACCGAATTTTTCAATTTGGTAGATTTGATCAAATTGAAGTTGAGTTTGTAAAGCATTTCTGTAGAAATAGCTTTGTTCTCCAGACTGTCTGTTGAAATAAAAGATAATTAGTTAATGAAAACTAAAACACACATACAATTATATACATATTATAAACAAAAAAATGTATAAAGTATACAAAAAAAGTAAATATAGAAAACGAAGAAAGCATGTTGACAAAATGCTATAGAAGAAGTCAAGAAACAGTTAAGAAACAAGACATTAACAAAAGGATAAAAGCAGATCATAAAATACCGCAAAAAAAAAATTGATATACAATATCAAAAAAAATACCCTTGATAGGTTTTACAGCTTACCCATAAATGGTTACATCTGCTTCTCTTACCAGTTTAATGTTTAAAGTTTTTTTATTATTTAAATTATTACTGCTACTGGTTACTACTGTTACAACGATCGCCAATGATTCTTCATCATATTTTCCTCTGTTAAGGCTTGAGACGTCTAAATATACACCTAAATTTTTCTACAAAAAAATATTAGAGGAACACAAATTATTGACACATTAATAAACAAATCCTTACTTCACTGTTTGTATCTAAAGGGTTATCTAATGAACACACAACATATGAAGCATTTTGTTCACAATCCGGTGGTATAAATTGAAATCTTAATAATTTTGGTAATCGAACTTCCAATTTGGTTAAATAGGCTTTTTCTCCTAAGTTTTTAATTGTAGTTTTTAAAGTTAGATAGTCTGTTGTACCTAGTACAAAAACGTTGTTTTCCCTAAAATAGTTACTAAATTAGCCTTTAGTTGTAAAACATTGTTATTTTCAAAATAAAAATCCTTATCAGAATTACTAAAAAAATTATTGTTGTTGTTTAAAAAACTAATCTACCACTAAAACAAAAAAAAATTATGAAACATAAAACACGACTAATTTTGAAAGTAAAAATAAATAAAACTTTAATAGCAAACATACTAATTCTTGCTGGTAGAAGTTTAAGTAGTCGGAAAATATTGCATATCTTAGATATGCGTTTCAGACAGAAAAATAATAATAATAATAATAATTTATTTTCCAACAGACAGTGTCCATTACAGCAAATAATTACGTAGAATAATTTCTCTTTAATTGAATATGACCTCTTTGCAATTAGTTTTGAATCTAGTGATACAGTTAGTAAAAATATCTATGCTGTTATTGAAGTTATTGTACATTCGACATATAGCAAGTAGTGGTGAGTGATAATAGTGAAGGGTGCGTGTAAAGTCATTCCAAAATGTAGTGGTGCTCGCGGCACATCTGATGGCACATAACATCACACAAGTTAGTGATGTAATGTATAAAATCACTGCAAGTGATTATACCATTTACTATATTGTACAGAAATATAAGTGACATATAAATACGTCTGTGCATTAGAGCTTGAATGGTAAACTCAGACAACAATAGATTTTGAGAGTAATTTTGAATCAAATATTGGTGGTGAGCTTTAAGACACAAAAATTTAAGAAATTTTCTTTGCACGGTTTCTAGCTGCTCTATGTAAGCTGCAAAGTGAGGATTCTATACCGGCATTGATACCGGTGAACAATACTCAAGCCTCGACCTAACTAACGCGTAGTATAGACTTTTTAAGCAGTCCGTTTCTGTTTCTATAAAGTGTCTTGTATTCCTCACTATAAAACCTAATGTTTTGGAGATACTGGAAGTAACGTGTTCTATATGATACGAAAAAGATAAATTCAGATAAATCTATTAAATCGACACTATTGTTTACAAATATTGCAAACTGCAATAGGCCTAAATTTGACCCTTGGTAAATATACCCCACATGAGCAACTAAACTGGTAAGATTCATGATTTTCATATTGTACTTGCTTTCTTCCACTCAGCATTGACTCAAATAGTTCAATTAAACTGTCACATAATCCGTATCTTCTAAGTTTACATATCAATAATTTGTGATCAGCTATGTTATACAACAATATGTCAAACAATAAATTAAAAAGTTATAGGCGAAAATGTTCAGAAATTTGAGAAAAAAATTTATATTTTTCAATGTAACTTTTTTTAACGTTTTACGAAAAAATAATATCAAACCATTTTTGTAGATCGTTTTTTGAGGAACAACTTTTATCAACAACATTTTTTCATTAAGTCAATAGCTAAGGTTTTACAGCGCTCCGAAGTAAGTACTATTTGTCAGTTTAACTATACCTATATTATACGTGTGTAATAATAATCTGTCATCAGTTATTGTTTTTTTTTATTTACTTTGTTATTATAATTTTTTTAATTATAAATTTTGCAATATTATTAATAATTAATTATTGACTCTTTTCCCCACCACCCACGAGGTAGAGTCTGGAGACGCGTTTTTTTACGTGGTATCCTCAATAGGCATAATCCACAGTGATTTTCTAAATTAAAACTACTTCGTCTCGATGGACCAGACTGCGGCTCAGCATCTGATCGGTTTCCGGAATTAAATATCAGTGGGAGAACTGGAGAAGTGTGTTGTTACTGGAGCAGTGGAGTGTTAGTCGGCGGTTCATCATTAAAGTCATTTTCATTTATTAATTCTGAGAGTCAATAATTAATTATTATTAATTTTGCAAAATTAATTATTAAAAAAATTAACAAAATAAAAAGAAACAATAACTGATGACGCATTATTAGTACACACGTATAATGGTATAATATATGTACAGTCAAAAGTGTTGAAAAATAGTACTTACTTCGGAGTGCTGTAAAACCTTAGCTAATGACTAAACTATCTACAAAAAAGGTTTCATTTAATTTTATCGTAAAATAATAAAAAAAAAACTTATAATGAAAAATATAAATTTAACATTTTCTTTTATAACTTTTTTATTTATAGTTCTACGACAAAAAGTTACTGGACCAAAGTTGTAGAAAATTTAATTTGCAATAAAAAATATTAATAACTTTCTTTAAACAAATAAATAGTTTAAGAGATATATCGTAAAAACATCCATTTTAACCCCTATTTTTAAGATGGCGGCCGTGAGACAAGGGTGGCGATCCCACAAACTTAGTTTTAGCTCTACACTGAGTTCTCCTACACATCAAAAAAATAAAATTGCGTCCTCTAAAAAACGCAAGGTAAGGCCTAAAAAATTTAACATTTCAATGGACTAAAGTGCGTGTGACAGATAATGAGTAAACTGACATAAGTTTGTGCATGTCGACCTTCCTTTAATAAAACCATAATGGTTGTTTACAATAGTAGTAATAACATGACTGTAAAGATAGTTGTATATGATACCTTCAAATAATTTTGCAAAATTTATATCAATACCTTTATAATTATTAATTTCGCTTTTATCGCCTTTTTTAAATACCGGACAAATTTTAGTAATTTTCCAGTTATCCGAAAATATTCCTGTTTTAATGATTAATTAAATTAAACAAATACGTTAATGGTAGTTCCAAACATGATATATAATCTTTTACTAAAAACGCAGGTATATTGTCAATACCCATCGTTAACTTGAGTTTCAGCCTCTTAGCGGCTTGTCGTTCATCATTGACACTAATATTAGAGGTATGTATTACATTCACATTGCAATTCTTGGTGTAGCCACACGTTGCACTATCACAATATTTAACACCGCAAAAATTACACGTTACACTCGCACCATTTTCATTATCATCAGTTTCCAACATATCACTATTACTACTTTTATCCTATGTCTTCTTTAATGTTGTCAGATCATTTGAGTGCACTTGTTCAATGTCCGTTTTTTGACGCTCTGTAGCATTATCCAAATCAGTTTCCGAAAAATTAAGCAAAATTAAATTATTGGCACGACGGAGGCGGTCCATTACTTTGTTAAGTAAAAGTCTAAGTTTTTTGTTTTTCTCAACAACTTCATTGATTATCCTCTTCATACCAGTAACCACAGATGTTGATAAATTAATTGATTAGGTGAGCTGTTTTACATGGCTGATATGAGTGTTCTGTGGCTGATATCTTCATTTATAACCCCAATATCCAGTTCTGGAGTGACTGAAATAGGGTCACAGCATGGTTTTTTCTTGGCACAACTCATATGCGACCAGACGTGACAATCACCACAAGAAGTTTTCTTGTAAACTACCTACGTGATTATTACAAACGTGACAAAGCGTTCGCTCAGATTGACTGTTCTCGTCCGGCATTGCTCACGATAAAGTTAATGCTAATGTATTAACTTGGTTACTCGATCAACAACATCTTTTTAATTGTCTCTAAACATTGTTTTTTATCAAACGCGATATCTGTCATTAGAAATGACCTTTCGCATCAACATGTAGCAACATGGTTTCTCAACCTTTATGATGAGAGTCTAATAGATGTCCATAATTTTGTCAAATAATATGTTTACACAATTTCAATAAAATTTCTGCTGTTTGGAAAGTCATTAATAAGTCTAAAGTTGTTTACTTCTGTTTAGTTGCAAGCAACACGAGCGATGCTATCATTGAAAGTAATAATTACTTGAACGCTAATTTTTTACAATCGTAAAATCGTGATACGGTCACGTAATGCGTGAGTATCACACGTATCCTGATAGTTGACTGCAATAAATTAGAAGAAGTTGTATAAGGTTTCCATTGCAAAATCAAATAGCGTTAGTGGCGTTAATAGCGTAGTTAAGTGTGGCTAATGAAAAAGTTTGTGCTGGTAAAAAAAATTGTTTTTGTTTAAAAAAAAAAAGCAGACAAAAGATGATGAGTTATTAACTATAAAAAAACTATTTAAAAATGGTAATAAAATTGGCATTGCAACGTTTAAATAAAGCGGACTTTATCTGTATTTAAAACTATGTTACAAATCTCAAACAAAAGATTTTAAAAATGCAATTTTGCACTTGTTGATCAAATTGTGAAGTAACTCAAAATTAATTGAAAAACTTGTGCTTAATTAATTGCAGAGAAATTACGCAAAACATTCTTAATATGCTTCATGTGCTTTTTAAACCTTATTTCGATTGATCTATCATCTTGACATATGTAGAGAGGTACATGTAAAGCTTCACACAGGTTAAAATGGCACATTAATCAAAATAAAGTTCAAGAAGCGCAAGAGAGACTTTAGCAATTATCCTCTCTTTATTTGCCAACTAATCTCAACCACTCAACTGATATGAATTATTTTTTTTATTTATGTATATACAGAGTGTCTCATAATAATAGTGACAAGTTTGAAAACGTTAAACCAAGGCCAATAGCTGAACAATTTACTATCCGAAAATGCACCGCTTAGGAAAAACGGTAGATTTAAAATTAAAATTGTACGTCGCTTCCCTATTTGGGAGAGATGAAACGTGGCTTTGTAGTCAGTTGTAAAGTAGTGCAGACAGTACTGTGCAGCTTCTATGAGAAAAATCTATGTGTCGTACAGATTAAAGTTACAAATGACGTATACAAAATTGATATGGTGTTAAGTTATGAGAAAGCGTAAAAAATCTAATAGAAATCTGAACATTGATATCAATCAGCAGTTCTTTTTACAGAAGCATCACAAATTTGTTGCACAAATTGATCAGCGCTCATATACAACTGAACAATTACAACCAAAATTGAAAGAAAGTGGCCGACAAGTTAGGACGTTTGCGCTCATTTAAAAAACATGGTACTAGTTCGGTCACTGCAACAACCGACGACTAGTATGTGTGCGTGTAGTTGCATTACATTATAAATTACAGCAACAGAGATATTGCATTTATGGTCTGTCATGCTTTCTACATTTACAGCTCACAGCCACACTAAACGAATTTTTTTTTTGGAAAAAACGGGTCTTAAACCTGCGTTGCTCATTCGGTCCGACTTTAAAAAAACTATCTGTATCCACTAGAGTCTAGTGGATACAGATAGTTTTTAGTGACTAGACCATTAAACGACCCACTCCGCATATACCATGAAAGCATCAAAGACGACGATTTATCGTGTAGGTACTCCAAGAGATAAATTTACACGGTTACCACCTACAGCAAGTCCAAGGTGTTCTTCTTGCTGACTGTACTCTATGGCGTTTTTGTCGGTGGTAGATAAACCACAACTGTCGTCATCTCGAATTTGATAAGAGGGTGTTTTTTATTTACTGATAAAGCATGTTTTACTCAGAACGAAGTTTTTAATTGTAAAAGTAGAAACTGCATCAGTTCACACACGCGCATCGTGCGCTGGTAACAACACGAGTAAACCATTGTTGTAGGTATAAGAGTCTAACTTATCGGTGCTTACTAGGTCCACGATTAAGAAAGCAGATTTATATTACATAATAATTATTTCAAATTATTATGTAATTATTATTACCGTTAAAGTAATAGATATGATGATTTTATTAGCAAAACATTATATTATTTCATTTGTTTGATTGGTTTTTATTAACTAAAACTTTGAACATTTACTAAGATGCCTTATATCTACCGAGAGACCCATGCCTACTCTCTTTTTTACACTGCTACCGACTCTTGAACACAAGTCAGGTTCAGCGGCTTAAAAGAGTAGGTTACTTGATAACTACAACTGCAACAGCAGTTTAAATTAGGGGTCTATTGTATTATGCTTTAATTGTTAAAAGCCACTGTAACATAGCCACTGTACTATAAATTATATTTGTAGAATTATCTATATAGTCGACTAATTACCAGAATAAAATAAAATAATTGCCATTATTATAATTTTCTTACCTCAAGTTATTTATAGTAGAATGAAATTCTAAACTAGCTTCACATATGTTATGTTTTCTGCAACCTAACGAAAATGGTATGCTGAGCGTTGTAGTTTGCGTAGATTCAAACCTATTATACACAGGACAATGTAAGCAAAAACTGTCTCTTCCTACAACGTTATCTTCAATGTAAACAACTTTTTTTAGACTATGATTTTCTTCAAAATAGTGAGACAATGAAACCAAAAGTGGATCAAAACGTTCAGAAATTGAGTTCTAAAAATTTTTTGAGCAATGTTTTTTTTTTTTAATTTATATTTTACCTTCAAATTAACTGTATAGTTTTCGCAAACGGTTTCATTTGATTTCAACTCTACTATTTCAGTGTAATTTGCATCTTGAAGGTTTGCTCTCTGTAGGCTCACATCTATTGAGAGCGTTCTATAAATTCCTAAAAATAAATTTTTTAAATCAAATTAAAATAACATAGTGGTACAATTTTGTGACACCAAAAACACTTATCACAGCCATTAAACATTTAAAAAGTTTTATGTTATGTTATTTCTAAGAATATTTGGCTAACACTTTTAGTGTTTGTTTTATTTACACTTTCATTGTAAACTTGAGTACCGGATACCCAAAATATTGCGTTCCGTATAATAAAAGCTTTATAGATTAAGATTGACAGGAGAAAACAAATAAAATTAAAGAACAGATAAAAATCAGTTGTCGATTAGTACGTCGCCAAAATGCAATAAGAAATGCAAAACTTAAAAGCAATTTAAATTTTATTGGTAAAAATTAAAACAAATCCCAAAGCTTTGTCGTGCCAGCACAAACCTAGAAATCGTCAAAGTGTACTTCAAATATTATCTAATAATGCCTTCTTTGCTAATATAGCGAAAAAACGTTCTTTACCGCCTTCTTCACTTGATCCTCTTTACATCATGAACAACGTAAAGTAAAATAATAGTGATTACCCTTTACATTCAATTGTGTTTCGACTTTGATAGTTAGGAATATTATCAATAAGCTCAGAAATTCTAACACTCGCGATATTTATGGTTTGAATATGGAACTAATAAAAATTGCTAAAGATTGTTTAATATAGCTTATTACTAAACTTTTTAAACAATGTATAAAAGAGTGCACTTTTCCTATGCTTTTCAAAGTATCTAAAGTCATTCTAAAATACAAAAAAAAGATACACAAATGGATGTCAATAATTAGTTTTTGTAAGAATTTGTCAACGAGTGATGCTATAGCCTACCTTTTTACCAACATAATAATTAGTTACGAAAACAAAAATGCCTACGGCGCTCAATTTTTAGACCTGACAAAAGCATTTGTCACAGGCGATATTAATACGTAAACTTTACTTTTACAATTTTTATCCAACCTGTATAAGACATAATAAGACTACTATCTTCTTACCTGGTACATAGGCAACCGTGTGTAAGCATAGAAGGTGCATATTCAAAGGATGTTTATGTAGAATATGGGATGCCACAGGACTCCATTCTAAGACCTTTATTTTTTTTATTATACGTCAACGATGCATCGTATCTTTTTCCAAATTTACATGTTTCCAACCATGTAGGCTGATGATACCGTGATTGGTTCAGCTGTTGATTCAAGCAGCTCGGTAGCCACATTATTTGATCAAATTTCAGATTTCGCTAATCAATGGTTTCTTAGCAATAGACTGAATTTACACAAAAATAAAACTGTTTCAATAATGTTTTCACTTAAAAATATCGAAAGTTCGGTCAACGAGGTTTCCGATAATACAAAATATTTAGAAATCTGCATTGACAAAGAATTAAAATGGAATGCTCATAGTGCATTTTTCGCCAATAAAGTCTCAAAAAATATTTACTTGTTGCGCAATATAGTCTCATGTTTGCCGAGTAGAGCTGCGCGAATAGTGTTTTTTACATTGATCGAATGTCATTTGAGTTATGGTCTCTTGATATGGGGGAGAGCCCAGCTATGCGCCGTTTTTTTAAGCTTCAGAGAATTATACTAATCATCTAAAAATGCCCGCGTAATCAAAAGTTTTGTACATTTGCTAAATAAAATTTAACTTTTCTAAAGTCGGTTAACGCAATAAAGAGAGAAACAAAGAATAATGCAAGCTGAATTTAGAATGTAAAAACAAAGAAAGAGATAATAATTATGAGTTAAATAAGAAAAAAATGCAAATTATGTCAATAAAAAAAAGATAATGAAACATAAATATAATAAAAAATATAAGGGAAAGCAGAGATAATTGAAAAGAAAACGATTGTAAGCATAAATTGGCTCAAAACGCTAAAAATTTTAAGAAACAAGCTAACTAAAAAAAAATTAAAAAAATAGATACATATAGGAATAAAAAATTCGATTTCCTTAAATATAAGTCTATGGGAAATTTAGGATTGAATAACTTAAGTTTGTACAACAAAAGACAGTTCTTCATGAAATCTAAATCGACATAACTAAGTAACAAAAATGGTTAGAAAAAAATCAAAAAAATAATTTGTTCTGTACGGCTATCACGTTACAATAGCCTACCATCTTTCAGGCAAAAATATACGTAATAAAAAAAAGTGTAGAGTTTAGTCTCAAAAAAATTATCAAAATTGCAAAATAGCAATTCACACCGACAGTTGAGGAGCTATAAACATTGAGCTCTAATCTCAAAAAGAACATGAAAAAGCTGAGACAAGCTAAATAAACTGAGCAATAAAAATAATAACAAAATTTTTGACACTCAAGAAGAGAAGGAATAAAAAAACTGCTAAACTAGCAAAAGAGAGAGTGCTTTAACTTTTTTTGTAAGGATCTAAAATTTTTCAGTTTATCGGTGCTTGTTAAAATCAACAAAAATAATTTTTATTTTTTATTTGTTTATTATAAAGTTAAATTGAAAGCACATACATATCTGCTCCTTGTAGCAAGAATTAAAAAAAGTCTAAAATAATTATGTATTAAAAAGCGTAAAACTGACTGAAACTGAATATTTTATTTGTTAATATACTAAGTGAAATAGAACTACGAACATCCAGTAAAATATTATAGTAGTAGTCGCCCAGTCGTTAAATTTCGACAATAATTAATATAAATTATAAGTTTGAACATTAATAATATTTTGTCAAAGACTATACTTTTATAATCACAAATTTGTTTACAAACGAATTATATATCAAATTTAAATAAAAAAATCCAGAAAATGATTAAAATAAAAAGACCTTTCTGAAAACTTTTTTTATATATACAACAAACCATGCGATAAACAAAATGATGTCTATTGAATGTGACATACATATTTTGATAATTTAATTAGTGAGACAAAACTTCTCTCAAAACGATGTTTTTTATAAAAACTTTTTCATCGTTTGCTTAATGTATTTGATCGTTCTGTTTGGAAATAGCTAAAATAAAATAAAATCTGTAATGATGAAACTTTACTTGCTGCGACATACAACTGCCCATGTGTAAAAACTGGCTGGTTCAATATAATTTCGAGTTTTTCAAATGTTTTTTTTTTGGAGGCTTGTTTATTGTAATCGTAAATGAAGGTATTAATTAAATTTAAGAAAATATTATATACTTCATCTTTATATAAACTATATATAATAAGTGTAGAAAATTGCATACTCCTCGTTCGCGCAAATTCTCGTAGAAAAGTGTACAAGTTTTTGCTTCACGTATTAATATAATAATTTTTTAATAAATTTTGATATACATGTTTATTGAACTCAAGTTAGCAATTGATCAAAATTTGAAAAAATGTTGACACGTAGTACCACAAAAAAAAATAATAATAGGTTTAAGGTCCACGATGTCTTCTACACTTAATAAGACGTCTAGGCATAGACCTAATAACTAATAAACTGTGGAAAATAAAGTATGTTTTACAGTTTTCTACCCATAATGTTCCAGACGTGGTTAATTAGTCAAAAATCGAAAGATCTTGGTGGTCAAGGCAACAAATTCATTTCGTTGCGTTCAAAACCGTCTATTGTAACTCTGACTACATGTGATCGTGCATTATCCTGTTGAAATATTAGATTGGAAAATTTTCAGGTATGGTTATTGTTAAGAACAAACCATTCCACCCTCACACCCCACTATTAAGGATGTGACGTAGTGGTCGAAGAGGGGGTTTGAGAGTGACTGGACAGGTAACGAGAGAATTCTCGATTCTAATTCTGTTTCCTTAACATAAACATTCAACATTAATCATTCATCAGTCACTCTTGATTCATAGTTATTCTTATCATTGTGTATATATGCTTATATTTCATTTGTTAATTAAAAGGAGTGTAAAACGACGATTTATTTCTTTTGACATTAACAACACACACAAACATCTTAACATTTCTCCTTCGATACACATGAACACTCTTGGAACACAGTCCATCGCATCAACATCGAGGAGAAAACTCAACAATTAGTGTACATCATCGGTCAAGTCAGTTCATCTCAACGGGATCACTTTTTCGAGCCAATCAAGGAAGACAAGGTCAAAGATCATCAGGAGAAAATAAGCTGGAAAGGTTAGTGATACCTATCTCATCACCTACCCCATTTCCTATTTATCCAAATTTGCACAACTATATAAATTTCTATTGGATTAAGATGGCTGAAAAAGTGATCGTTTACTCTCTTGATCTATACAAAATGATATGTAGACAATTATTGTAACATATGTGTGTTCTAATTTCTGTGTTACTTAGTATAGAATAACTAAACAATACTTTGATACTTTTCTGTTAAAATATGTAGAAACACACAAAATCAAAAAATACTACATATTTTTATAAGTAAATAGCTAAGGTCGTAACTGTACGTGCAGCGTGTATAATATTAACATGATTCAAGAGCGGCCGTTCTTTTTTGGCAGCAGGTTTTAAAGCCGGTACCAATCTCTAAACATAATGTTGAATACACAACATTTTTTGTAAAGATTTTTGTGAATTTGAATACCTATATCAATTTAATTAGTTTTAACGTTATTGTTTTTGAGCGTTGCATAATAAGAAATACATATTTTTATCCTGTTTGAGAATTTCACGTTTTTTTTTTAAATAAGAAAACAAATCATTTTACATTTAGAAAATAGCGCAAATGCCTGCGACCCAGCATTTATGAAAAAGCACAGCCGCTTTTAATTCATGTTAATATTATACACCCGGTAGGATACCTGACACCGATATTAACTCAGTGAATAAGCGCACAGTACGTAGTTCAATACTGCTGTTCACGTAAATTCAATGTTCTGTTGCTCGTTTGGATAGATAGTTAAAGGTTGCTCGAAAAAACAATCGCTTCGGGAAATAAGCATATCTATACATTATAACATCTTAAAAATACACATAACCATGTTAGCGCAATTTAATGGGTAAAGGCGCCTCACCACTGCGATAAGGCGTTATCGCATGAAATGGTGAGATCAGCGTCTCCTGGTGAGATCATCATCTTGAGGGGTCCGAGAATTGGGCATTCTATTGAGTACAAGCGACGCAAATACATGGTCACTCATTGTTAACTATAATTATATGTTTGAAGAATTAATAATAAATTGTTATAATTAAGAAAGTGCAAGTATTCATTACAGTGCAGCGGTGGGATTTATGCAACTTGTGTGTTCTTACCGTTCATGACTTGACGCTACTTGTAATTTAATTGTTTAAATTATTAGTAATTTTCCTCAAGTACAACTGAATTTGAGTGTTGTGACTTGTGACTTTAATTTTCTCTAAGTGCAACTGAATTTAATAAGTGTTGTGACTTTTTGGGATATTATTTTGATACTCCAATCCCAATTCAATGCCGCGAGTACGGGATCACTCTAGGTCCAGCTCGAGGTCGGGACGCATAGCACGGCGACGATGTGAGCGACGTCGAGATCGTAAACGAAGTGCTAGTCGCGGTATCAAGCGATCCGACGATCGAAATCGGGCGGAAGTGATGGGCGCTCGACAAGGAGATCGTCTTCATTACAAGGGAAGCGATGTTCTCCAGGTCGTACAAAAACACCACCAAGACTCTCAAGAGATCGCAGACTCCAGGCCACTTCAAAAGGTACTTCTAATAATTCTAACGTTAGTACAAAGGAAACAAATAAGGAATCCAATCAAGCTCATATAAACAATTTAAATGATAAACGCGTTCATTTATTAGAACGTTTAGTTGAAACACTTTTACATGATTCTCGAGGTCATGAATCATTTGTAACGAGAGTTGGGTCGCGCACCCTCCGGGTGCTTACCCTACTCTCTTGAGTAGAGGGTTGCCTACGGCAACGTGTATAAACCTAGAGGGGTTGCCTTCGGCAACCGTAAAATAAACACACTTGTAGCTTTTTTATTAGATTATTGTTTATTTATTTTTTTATTGTAATATATTTTTATTTATTTTTTTTGTACTTGTTCTACTCACTCGTATTGAATGTTGCCTGCGGCAACATTTATTATTTATTTTTTTTTAAAAATACTTTTACTATTCATTATTATTTTAAATTTTTTATTTTTTTCTCATTATTTAGGTGGCGAACAGTCATTTTCTGTTATAAAAATTCTCGTTATAACATTTTAGATCAGATTTTGACATAAAGCTTTTATATTAATATTACTTTAATATTTAAAAATAGTATTACTATCTATCATTATTTTATATTATTTTTTTCAATCATTATATATATATATATATATATTTTATTCCTTCTTGTTCTTACCATACTCTCTTATTTGTAAAAGATTGATAAAACAACAAATTTTTTTTTTATTAAAAAATTTTGCATTACATTTTATTTAATATACTTAATTATTATTCTTTTTTTACTTTCCAATTTTTTCTTTTTTTCATTTGTATTTTTTTTCTTCGTTTTATTTTTTTTTATTTTCATATTAATTTTATTACATATAAATAAAACGCGATAGCGGCGTCTCTTTCTTGCAAAAGTGCGGCGTAAAAAAGATTTATTAATTATGACAAATTGTTAAATGTTGTAAGAAATTTGATAAAAAACGGCATCAATAGAGTTTCGGTGTGATGTTTTGAGATAAGAATTAGATTTTTTTGTGCTAGGATAAAGGAGCAGGAGGGATTTTTAGTAAAAAAAATTTTTCAAACAAATGACCGATAAAGTGAGTAAACGGATAGGACATTTATAGGACGTTGGCCAAAAAACCACAATAGATAGATACTCAAATTCAGAAAACAGTCGGTATTTTTGGGGAATTTTTTCAATTTTTTTGGCTTCCTGAAATAACTAACACGAGTCGACGAAACGAGCTGCTCGAAAATAATTGATTCAGATAAGATTTCGGTAAGAAAATTTCTTTTAAATTACATTATTTGCTATATTATAATTATTAGAATGTATTTCAATGGATTTTACAGCTACAAAATAGAAATATCGCTAAATTTTCCATTAAAAAAGTTCAAATGTCAAATGGAATGACAGCGAGTTCATAACCTTATTATAATATGTATTCTACAAAAAAACAATTTGCCGCTGCAATTATATCGAAAAGGGGTATATAGCTCAGTGGTAGAGCATTCGACTGCAGATCGAGAGGTCTCCGGTTCAAAACCCGGTCCCCGGTGAGAACTGCTGACTCTGTACAGTGCGAGACTGACGCCTGCCGAAGTCAAAAACAAGCCTAGGATTTCTAGGGAAAATAAGTAGGGTTTTCTCGAACAATAGATTAAATTGGTCGCAGTTCTGTAAGGTGGAAAGCGCCAAACGACCCCGTCCCAATCTATATCGAAAATCGACGAGATTATGCAAGATTAGAGCACCAAAAGTCCAGAAGATATCATCATCAAAGGTAAGTAAAAAACACAACGGTGAGGCTTCTCGCCAAATAAAACTTTATTGGTTATGATGATAAAAAGAGCTCTCTCTTCCTCGCAGAGCTCCTGTTTATATTTATTTTGTAGAATGAATTGAGTGTCTTCGTGCCACAATAATATAAAATATATGATAGAGAAGACAATTCAACAATGACTTCAGTTCCCCTGTTCAATTGCATGTGCATGAAATGCTGCTATCTGAGATACTGTATAATGTGAAATGAAGACAAAAGCTCTTCAATTTTAATAAAAGTGAGGTTAAAAATGTTAGCAGCGATTAAGAATCTGAAGTAGAGGTTTTTTTGGAAAAGATATGTAAATATATAGATTATTATTATAAATATATTATTTTTTACTTAATAATATTTTGTTTAAGGCTTTGTGAAATGGAATAACGGATACATGAAAGAAAAAAGTTTAAAGATTATGATGCTCTCATTTATTAACGGAAAATTCAAGATTTTCCTTATTGTAAAGAAAATGAAGTGAAGAAGACATAATTACAGGTTTTTCCAGAAGAAATTATAATGTAATATAGATTTAAAGTATTAAGGTCAATGACCTTTTGACCTAATTATGGAAAAATATAGAGACATTGATAATTATAGGATTTTCTTCAATGAAATTCATGTTGTTTCAAATTCTGTATTAAAATGAAGATAAAAATTTTTAATTTTAATAATATTTACAG
This sequence comes from Lagria hirta, assembly GCA_947359425.1. Taxonomy (NCBI): domain Eukaryota; kingdom Metazoa; phylum Arthropoda; class Insecta; order Coleoptera; family Tenebrionidae; genus Lagria; species Lagria hirta. Next base: position 26,900,214 of record OX375794.1, on the reverse strand, counting down.
TAACTGCTTATCTAAACTATAGACTTCTTTTGAAAATAGAAATTGTCGTATGGATAAATTGAATCGATTCGTTTGGAGATTAGAATTTATTGATTGGGCGTTAAGATGTTTGAAATACGATGAAGCAAAGAAGACCATGAGAAACCTTTTAGAGAAAAAAGATAAAGAAATATACAAATTATTATTAGAAATGATTAGATTTTAAATGAATGCTTAGTACCATCCGTACTAAGCATTTTGACACCGTTTGACATTTTGTTTTTGGAAAGTGGCTCGAATAAGAATAATGTACATCTTTTAATAATTAATTTGCAATTGAATGAAATTATTATTATTATATGCTGTCTCAGATGCTGTACATTTACAGTAAATTGTTATCTAGACTGTTTATAAGTTTATTTTTGATCGATTATACAATGTAATTATTTTGAGAGAATGCTATAAATCTGTATCTTCAAAGTAATAAAATAAATATAATCAAAGCGAAATGTTGAAGTTAGTTGGTAATCTATATATTTCATTTTAAAATGGTACAAAACTTTATTTAGTAATAATTTTAATTTTTAATTGATATGAAAAATTTTAAATTTACCGCTTTAATATTTTTGACATTGTTGCTGTTAGTAACAACATGAAAAATTAATAATAAATTAATTATCTTTAGAATTTTTGTAAAGTATTTACATATTTTACAAAATTAAGTGTTGTTTTTTTTGCAAAATATAAGTGAAAAGCTTAAAATAAAGTAGGTTTAATAATTATTCAATCTCATTGTCTATAATTTTTTTTTTTTTTTAGAAAAGGTTTGTTGAAAATTTTTTTGGCCTGTTTTACATTTTTTCCTTTATTATAATATGGAAATATAATACGAATGCCTAGAAGAACCTTTTTGATTATATTATATAAGATATAGAACTGTGGTTGTGGAAAATTTATAATTGCTTATATGAAAAGTGAGGTTAAGTTGTGTTTGAGACCCATTGATGAAAGAAGATTGATATAAATGAATTAAAATAAAATGGAAATGAAAAATTATATTGGAAAAATATCTATACAGACTATATATTTTTCTCTCAATCGTACGTACTTATTTTTATATTTTTAAATAAACAATTAAAAATCTTAAAATAATACGATGTCAATTGTCAATTATTATTGTTGACATAATCAATTAAAAAATACAAAGTGATCACTTAATATCATTAATTTATATTTGATAAATAACATGAAATATGAAACGTTTTTCTGTCAATTTTAATGTAGAATTTTATATAGAGTGGTTGTTTTTTTGAATTTGATATATAATAATATATAACTAAAATATAAATAACTTTTATTTTTTTTTTTTAGATTATTATAATATGGGAATATAATACGAATGGCTAGAAGAGCCTTTTTGATTATATTATATAAAATATAGAACTGTGGTTGTAGGAAAATTTATAATTGTGTATACGAAAAGTGAGGTTAAGTTGTGTTTGAGACCAATCGATGAAAGAATATTGATATATATGAATTAAAATAAGATGGAAGTGGAGAATTAGATTCGACAGAATATATATTTTTTTCTCAATCGTACGTACTTATTTTTATATTTTTAAATAAACAATTAAATATTTAAAAAAAAAATACGATATCAATTGTCAATTATTATTGTTGACATAATCAATTAAAAAATACAAAGTGATCACTTAATATTAATGCTTTATATTTTATAACTAACATGAAATATGAAACGTTTTTTTGTCAATTTTAATGTACAAATTTCTATAGAGTGGTTGTTTTTTTGAATTTGATATATAAGTAAAATAAAAAAAAATTTTATATATTTTTTTTTTAGATTATGTATGATTGTAATTGAATGATTACATATTTTGGGAAAATTAAATAGAAAATAGAAAAAAATTAATGTGAAAATAAAAAAAATTAAGAAAATTAGAAAAATGAAACAAATTGAATAAAAAAGAAAGAAAGAATAAAGTATTATAATTATTTATATGAAATAAGAACTTTTTTTTTAATAAAAATAAAATATGGTTGTTTTATGGTTGCCGAAGGCAACCTTAATGTAAGAGAGTAAGGTAAGAAAAAGGAGAACAAATAAAAAAATATAATAATAGAAACAAAAAAAATATATAAAATAACAATTTTAATTTTGAAAAAAAATAATAAAAAACTTGCTTTAGAAGAGAATAAGAAAGAATTCATATAAATTATTATAATATACTATAGTTTTTATTCTTATTTTAATAACAATTATTATTATTTATTACTATTATTATTATTATTTTATTACTTTGAAGATACAGATTTATAGCATTCTCTCAAAATAATTACATTGTATAATCGATCAAAAATAAACTTATAAACAGTCTAGATAACAATTTACTGTAAATGTACAGCATCTGAGACAGCATATAATAATAATAATTTCATTCAATTGCAAATTAATTATTAAAAGATGTACATTATTCTTATTCGAGCCACTTTCCAAAAACAAAATGTCAAACGGTGTCAAAATGCTTAGTACGGATGGTACTAAGCATTCATTTAAAATCTAATCATTTCTAATAATAATTTGTATATCTCTTTATCTTTTTTCTCTAAAAGGTTTCTCATGGTCTTCTTTGCTTCATCGTATTTCAAACATCTTAACGCCCAATCAATAAATTCTAATCTCCAAACGAATCGATTCAATTTATCCATACGACAATTTCTATTTTCAAAAGAAGTCTATAGTTTAGATAAGCAGTTACTGTAAATATTATTAAAATTAAAAATTTTTATCTTCATTTTAATACAGAATTTGAAACAACATGAATTTCATTGGAGAAAATCCTATAATTATCAATGTCTCTATATTTTTCCATAATTAGGTCAAAAGGTCATTGACCTTAATACTTTAAATCTATATTACATTATAATTTCTTCTGGAAAAACCTGTAATTATGTCTTCTTCACTTCATTTTCTTTACAATAAGGAAAATCTTGAATTTTCCGTTAATAAATGAGAGCATCATAATCTTTAAACTTTTTTCTTTCATGTATCCGTTATTCCATTTCACAAAGCCTTAAACAAAATATTATTAAGTAAAAAATAATATATTTATAATAATAATCTATATATTTACATATCTTTTCCAAAAAAACCTCTACTTCAGATTCTTAATCGCTGCTAACATTTTTAACCTCACTTTTATTAAAATTGAAGAGCTTTTGTCTTCATTTCACATTATACAGTATCTCAGATAGCAGCATTTCATGCACATGCAATTGAACAGGGGAACTGAAGTCATTGTTGAATTGTCTTCTCTATCATATATTTTATATTATTGTGGCACGAAGACACTCAATTCATTCTACAAAATAAATATAAACAGGAGCTCTGCGAGGAAGAGAGAGCTCTTTTTATCATCATAACCAATAAAGTTTTATTTGGCGAGAAGCCTCACCGTTGTGTTTTTTACTTACCTTTGATGATGATATCTTCTGGACTTTTGGTGCTCTAATCTTGCATAATCTCGTCGATTTTCGATATAGATTGGGACGGGGTCGTTTGGCGCTTTCCACCTTACAGAACTGCGACCAATTTAATCTATTGTTCGAGAGAACTCTACTTATTTTCCCTAGAAATCCTAGGCTTGTTTTTGACTTCGGCAGGCGTCAGTCTCGCACTGTACAGAGTCTGCAGTTCTCACCGGGGACCGGGTTTTGAACCGGAGACCTCTCGATCTGCAGTCGAATGCTCTACCACTGAGCTATATACCCCTTTTCGATATAATTGCAGCGGCAAATTGTTTTTTTGTAGAATACATATTATAATAAGGTTATGAACTCGCTGTCATTCCATTTGACATTTGAACTTTTTTAATGGAAAATTTAGCGATATTTCTATTTTGTAGCTGTAAAATCCATTGAAATACATTCTAATAATTATAATATAGCAAATAATGTAATTTAAAAGAAATTTTCTTACCGAAATCTTATCTGAATCAATTATTTTCGAGCAGCTCGTTTCGTCGACTCGTGTTAGTTATTTCAGGAAGCCAAAAAAATTGAAAAAATTCCCCAAAAATACCGACTGTTTTCTGAATTTGAGTATCTATCTATTGTGGTTTTTTGGCCAACGTCCTATAAATGTCCTATCCGTTTACTCACTTTATCGGTCATTTGTTTGAAAAATTTTTTTTACTAAAAATCCCTCCTGCTCCTTTATCCTAGCACAAAAAAATCTAATTCTTATCTCAAAACATCACACCGAAACTCTATTGATGCCGTTTTTTATCAAATTTCTTACAACATTTAACAATTTGTCATAATTAATAAATCTTTTTTACGCCGCACTTTTGCAAGAAAGAGACGCCGCTATCGCGTTTTATTTATATGTAATCAGACCCGATTGTATTCCTTTATTTACGCCTGGAGATTCCACAATGACGACATCGCGATGGGTAGATAAAATTGATCAACTATCTAAAATAAATGCATGGAATGAAAAAACAACTATTTACCATATGCAAAGCCGTCTTGCGGGTCTCGCTAAGACATGGTACTATAATTTATCTAATTATGATTATACTTGGCAAGAATGGAAAGACTTGTTAATTAAAACTTTTCCTAATCAAAGTGATTTTGCTGCAACACTTAAAAAGTTAGTAAATCGTATAAAACAAAAAAATGAAACATGAACGCAATATTATTTTGCCAAAATGTGTTTAATACCAGCGTGTGAAATAAATGATGAGCATGCAGTAGCTTGTTTAATTCATGGATTGGAAAATTCTACACTACAGGCTGCTGCGAGGGCTGGCAAATTTAAAAGTCCTGAAGACTTTTATACATCGTATTTATCGACTCTAATGGAAGAAACAGTTCATGCTGATAAGGGGCATGTCCCAAAAACTAAAGTTTTCTTCCAACGCGACAAACATAATGTGCATGCTCATCAAAAAAATGAACGAAGATGTTTTAATTGTGGTGATAAATCACATTTAGCGAATAAGTGTCCCAAGCCAAAACTCGAATGTTCAAAGTGTCATCGGTTAGGACATGAGAGTAGTCGTTGCAGATCGCAATTTGCCGCAAATAAGGCCATATCGTGTAACTCTGAAGAATCCATAGAGAATTGTTATTTTGTCGACTGCATGGTTAACGGGCAGAAATTAAGAGGATTTGTTGATACAGGTTGCAGCATTGTCGCCATAAAAAAGTTTGCATCTAAATATGACAACGTGTCAAATAATTATTAATGGTTATGGCGGTGGCGCAGTTCATCCTTTGGGAAAATCAACAATTCATTTAGAAGTCGACTTGATTAAAGCTTACATCGTTAGTGATTTGTACCAAGAAGTACCGATCATGGTTGGACAGAGTTTTTTGAATACAGACAATGTAACTTTGGTTCTGCGTAATAATAAATTGCGAGTATTAAATTCTGAAATGGTTCAACTACCAGAAATCGATGTTTTACCATCAAAAGTTGCCATAATGGTCGCTGCAAATACTACTGCTCTTCCGAACCACATCACTCATGTCAAAGTTTTAAATAAGCAAAATTACGAGGGTGATTTATATTTACAACGTGTAAATGTAATGAAGCCAGATAAAGAATATTGTATTCCAGATTGTGTGATCTCTACTTATCAGGGTACAGTACCAATCTTGAATTGTTCTCAAAGTGAGATAGTGTTTCAAGCTGGACAACTTCTTGCCAGAGGGTGTCCTTGTCAGGAAGACGATGTCAATTCTGAGGTGAGTGCTTTAGTATCAACTGTTACTCACCTTAAGCCATTTATTATGAGTGATATATTGGGACAAATTGATGAAAATCTATCGAATTTTAATAAAGAAATATTACTAAATTTGCTTAATGAGTACCGTAGTTGCTTTGCTCAATCTAATAGTGAGTTAGGCGTAGTAGGGGATGTTGAAATGACAATTAAGTTAACACAATCTAACGTGATCACGTATAGACCATATCGTTTGGCTTTATCAGAACGCGAAAAAGTACGCGACATGATTCAAGATCTTTTGAAAAATGATATAATAGAAGAATCAAATTCGCCTTATGCTAGTCAAATTTTATTGGTAAAGAAAAAAACCGGTGACGTGCGCATGTGTGTCGATTACCGTAAGCTGAACTCTATCACTGTTAAAGACAAATATCCATTACCGAGAGTAGAAGATTGTTTAGAGCGTTTAAAAAATCCTGTATATTTTATTGGGCTTGACTTGAAAATGGGGTATCACCAAATACCTATGGCGGCAGAATCCGTGGAAAAGACAGCTTTTGTGACACCTGATGGGCATTATCAATATCTTCGAATGCCTTTTGGACTTGTAAGTGCACCTGCAGTGTTTCAGCGGAAAATTAATCTCAAGTGTTAGGGTCCTTACGTTTTACGACTGCATTGGCTTATATGGACGATATTTTAATTCCATCATCAACCATAGATGACGGATTTAATGCTTTAACTAAAATATTAACAAAATTCCGTGATGCAGGTTTAACATTGCGTTTGTCAAAATGTTATTTTTTTAAAACAACTATAGATTATTTAGGACATGAAATTAGTTAGGCCAGTTAGGCCGGGTCAGCAAAAAATAAATGCTGTTTACAAATTTCCTGTTCCGACCAATATACATGAAGTCAGGCAATTTCTGGGGCTTTGTAGTTATTTTAGAAAATACGTTCACAATTTTGCTAGTTTAGCAACACCATTGACAAAACTTTTGAAACAAACAAACGGCTTTACATGGAACCAAGAACAAGAAAAGTCTTTTACTTGTCTTAAAGCAAAATTAACAGACCGACCTGTGTTAGCGCTTTATCAACCCGATGTGGAAACAGAAGTACATACAGACGCTTCAAAAAAAGGAATTGGTGGAATTCTCTTACAGAAACAGAGAGATGGTACTTTGAGACCAGTTATGTATTTTAGTAGACAGACTACTCAGCAAGAACAACAATATCACTCTTACGAACTAGAAACACTGGCTGTGGTAAATTCTTTGCAAAGATTTCGTGTTTATTTGCTCGGTATTCACTTTAAGGTGGTAACCGACTGTAATGCTATTAGAACCACATTGACTAAGCGTGATCTTATCCCTCGTATTGGAAGATGGTGGCTTGCAACACAAGAATTTGATTATATTGTTGAATATAGACCAGGTACTAGAATGTCAGATGTAGACGCATTGAGCCGAAATCCTGTCGAATCTGGTTCACATGACGTTTGCATTTTACAAGTAAACATTAATGATTCAGATTGGGTATTAGCTATTCAATTACAAGATGCACGCTGTAAATTCTTACATGAAATTTTATCTGGCAAACCAGAAAATAAAGAAGCAGAAATAATACATAAAGAATATGTATTAAAAAAAGGAAAACTGTATCGGATCACTCCATTAGGTCAGAAATGGGTTGTTCCACAAACTGCTAGACGAGAAGTCGTAATGCAAAATCATGACTTTAACGGGCGTTTTGGTATTGATAAGATATTGGAAGCCGTACGAAAGTCGTATTGGTTTCCAAAAATGAAAAAATATATTAAGAATTACATTGCCTGCTGTTTGCCATGCAGTTATAATAAGAAACCAAGAAGGATATTTACATCCTATAGACAAAGGCAAGTTGCCAATGGATACTGTTCACGTTGATCATTTGGGACCATTTATAAAAAGTAAAAAGGGAAAAACGCATCTAATTACAGCTATAGATGCATTTACAAAGTTTATTTTTATAAAATCGGTATCAAGTACAAAAACTGGTCCTGCTATACATTTTTTACAAGGAATTTTTGAAACGTTTGGAGTCCCAAGAAGGGTCGTATGTGACAGAGGCAGTTGTTTTACAAGTAAAAAGTTTGATGAATTTTGCAAACAGTATGGTATAAAAGTAATCCTAAATGCTACGGCAACTCTAAGAGCTAATGGCCAAATGGAGCGTTATAATCGTACGATTTTGAATTCTATAGCTTGCTCAACTGATAACGAAAACGAATGGGATAAATCTATAAGTCAAATCCAGTTTGGATTGAATAATACAATCAATAAAACAACTGGAAAAAGTCCCTACGAATTGCAAGTCGGTTATCGCCCACGTGGTTGGTCTGATGCTTATTTACGCAATCATGTAGAAATTGATGAAAATGTCTCAAATCTTGAGGCAATACGACATCAGGCAGCGGAACGAATAACTAGAGAACAAAATGTACAGAAACAACAATACGATTTAAGGAAAAGAAAGTCTACTGTCTATAAGATGGGGCAACAAGTATTATTGCAAAAAGTAGTAACAGCAAATGATGGGAAGAGTAAAAAGGCTCTACCTCGATATTCAGGCCCGTACTTAGTAACAAAAGTGTTACCGCATGATCGATATATTATTGAAGATCTACCAGGCACACAACGTGCACAAAAATTTTATAAAGGTGTCTGTTCAGTTGATAAGCTGAAAGCTTTTCGACCTACACTGGACAACGATGATATTATGTCTTCAAACGATGAAAGAGAATGTGCATCAGAATAAAAGTTTTGAAAAAAAAAGGTTTTCAAAGTGAGAACATTCTTAAGACTCATTTCAAAGTTTTGCAAAGGTTTTCAAAGTGAAAACATTATTAAGACTCACTCAAAGTTTTGCAAAGGTTTTCAAAGTGAAAACATTATTAAGACACATTTAAAGGTATGCAAAGGTTTTCAACGTGAAAACATAAATAAAAAAAAAATGGCAATGTGCTTTCTTTTCTCTAATAAGTGAGAAAAATATTGTATGTGCAATAATCTTTATTTTTTTAGATGTGAGATTGTGATTCTACGAGGACGTAGACTAAGGGTAGCGTGACCGAGCTGTTAGCGCAATTTAATGGGTAAAGGCGCCTCACCACTGAGATAAGGCGTTATCGCATGAAATGGTGAGATCAGCGTCTCCTGGTGAGATCATCATCTTGAGGGGTCCGAGAATTGGGCATTCTATTGAGTACAAGCGACGCAAATACATAGTCACTCATTGTTAACTATAATTATATGTTTGAAGAATTAATAATAAATTGTTATAATTAAGAAAGTGCAAGTATTCATTACAGCCAAAGTAGATTATTTAATATATTGCAATTAGAATACCTATCAAAAAGCTGTGTCTTATTGCACCACATATAAAGTACTAAAATCACTAGATTTAGTTGTGTATATGATTTTTCTCTCAACCCAATTTATAATTCATAACGTTGTAGATGTTCTATGACGTACGTTTACTTACTACGCGCTTTTGAGCTTTTTGATTGACTTACTTATGACGGTAGATATTTGGTCTAATTTGTACCAAAAACATGATTCTAACAAAAATGACTTTTGTTGAAACTTTAAATTGTCTGAAAATGTTCTTAAACTTTGGAAAATAGTTACGGATGGTCGAGCTCTTAATAAAACTGCATGACCTGATATAGGAGCACCAATTGCCATATCTACAAAAAGTAGTGTTGATTTAACAAAAAAAACTTGAGTATTTACCTAAATATTGATTCGAATCAATGTCCGAAGGCCGTGGTATGCTAATTCCAAAACCTCGCATGTCGGCACTTATGTCTTTGCCAACAATTCGTTGGCATTCTACTCGTTGGCATTCTACAGTTTCCAAACCATTATAACTACCTCTGAATATATAGACTACACCAGTATTTTCCTCATAAGGTGCTGACACTGCAACATCTTGCAATTTGTGTAAATAAATAAAGCCAGTATCAAAAATAATTACCTCCAAATCCATCATGATTTATATCACCTAGATATTGAACAGTAAATCCAAATTGTCCATTTACTTTCTTTCCAACAACATATTCTCGTTTTGAAAATCGGAGTAATTCCTATTTCATAAAAAAAGATAATATGCTCCAATAACAAATGCTTGGAGCAACTATTTACAATTAATCAGCTTTCTAGTGAAATATACATCAAAGACTTTAGGTTCACATTGTTAAATTCTGGGTGTTACTCTCGCAAATCGACAATCATCACAATTCGATTGACTTGACCAAAACCTGGCTAAATCGTAATGACACTCAAGTTTCCACAACTGTTAGACATTTACATATTTAAAAAATAAACATTTTTTTTGTTTATTAAAAATTTTTATTTAAATTAGCAAAGATTTCTGTTTGGAATATTTTTGGCGCGCTTATTCTCAATTTTTTTTCGATGATGAGCTGTAAGAGATTCTACTTTTTGTTTTGATAAAATATTATCGAATTACTCGATTTTCTTAGTTTTACAATCGCCAATAAAGTCTTTTATTGGGGTCTAACTTTCTACATCACAAAACACCGACAATATTACATAACATAATTATGCATTACCGCTCCCTCGTTCCTCGAAGATGGTATTTCTTACGACGGGTAACATGGTTCGACGGTTGTTTATCGTATGGAGCATAGAATAACTAGTATGAACTATGGGATCATATCAGATCATTGTTGAACTTATATCGGCCGATCAATTTATTACACATCAAGTTTTTACCTTCAATTCACAAAACACTATCTATCGACTCAATCCAATAGTTAGTGCATTTTGATTTTAATCCAGTTTATTAATATTTGTTATTAAAAATATAAACAAAAATATTTAATTTTAATTTCTAGTACACAAGCAACGCAAGAGACATGTAATATTATAGTTGAAACTAATAATGACAAAAATGTTTCTAGCTTGAGACCAATAGTGAGATATTGATTTTTATTTTTTTATCATACATTTTATACATATCTTACATAAGAAATATTTTATTTTGTGCGATGACATTCGGGCGGACTCAATAATTTTTACAACAATTTTCAAAAAATGTTTCAAGTCGCGTGGGAACGCTTTTAATAAAGAAAATGACATACGACAAAAGATAAGGTTTTTAAGCTTAAAAAAAGAAAGAGTTAGTAACTTTACAAAACTATTCCAAAAAAAGAAAAATAATCCGTATTAAAGTACAACTGTCTGTTAAGACATAGTTTATTTGTAATTGTAACCGTTTTACAAATCTTAGAGGCTTTTAATAACTTCAACTTTCTACCTTTTGAGCCATAGTGCAGTAACTTGAAATAAACTACTAAACGAAGAGAAGATGGGTGATTAGTCTTATTGATATGCTACCTGTTTTAAAAAGATGATAAAAGGAGAACGGCGAACAAATTAAAAATAACTTGAGTGATTCTTCAGCTGTCACTATCTCTCCATAAGCTAACCATATAATCTCCACTTAACACAACTTTAATTTTTTTGACTTATGAATATATAAATACGTATAATATATAATCATTTCGTAGGCATGATTTTGTTCAAAGTAATAATTAATTATATTGATTTTGTTACCAAACTCTATTCTTTTTTATTATTTTACTTCATATTTTTTACTGGTTTTGGTTGGCTGTTTACCATTTAGTTGTCATTTTAAGAATTTCAATCAACAAATAAAACCATTATGCGTGTTTATTTTTTGAACACAGTTTTAAGCATTTTTAAGGTTTAAAAACGTTTAGTTGCAAATTACCATTGCTGTGGGTCTTCATGCACACCATGCGTCAAAACTGTTGAATTATAAACATCCCTAGACTAGTTTCAAAGTTAAAAAAAAAAAGATGTTGTAAATTTGTAGTGTGCATCTGTCTGTCATCCTGTAGCCACTAAATGACTCAATTGTTTTTTATCTTTTTCTTATTTGAAAGCTGAGGTAATTAGGTAAAAGCGTTCTGAGAAAAAAACACTACAACCGTTTAAGAGTTATACATTTTTTTACTATCTGAAAAATTGACAACTTTTATGAATTGAAATAAATGTTCTACGTAATAAGATAGATAAACTGAAATAAATTAATACTGTAAAAATAACACTTTTGACAGAGTCCGTCAATTATTAATTAATAACACATTTATGGATCTGTTATTTATGGAACACAGAATGGCAACAAAACCAAGTAAGAAAATCGAAGTAAAAAAAATATTTTTAATTTTTGGCTCTGTTAGTAACAATGGCGATGAATCAAATAAAAAACGTAATATTGTCAAAGAAGACAATTTTCAACTGGAAAGAAATACAAAAAATACCATGTTTAAAAAAAAAGTTCGGTCAAGCAAGCTAAGAACGCAATTATTAAAAACGGGCAAACAGGCGATAATTTGAAAGGAAATTTTTTTAACATTTTTTAAATGTCATCTGCAAAAAATGTTAGTAGGTTTAAAAAAGTGTCATTATGCATTTAAAAATATTGAAAAACTGATAAAAGACTATGTATTTTTCTCTTGAGGTTCATGAGTTACGATTTTTTTAATAAATACTCATTTTTTTGCGAAAATTGTGACATAATATATGTCAAAAAGTATTTTAACGATAACTAATATAATATTTTTTACCTTTGAATTTCCTTTAAATATATGAATTTTTCCTTCATTGTACTCTTTTGCTGCAAACGTCGGTGCACCAACAATTAAATCGTCTAATCCATCACTATTTATGTCTCCAGAAGTTAGGGATGCTCCAAAATATTCTCCAAATTGATCACCATACTTAACTTCCTTTACTACTAAGCCTTTTTCAGAAGATGGAAACTGATATATTAAAACCTAAAAATATGTTATTAGCGGAAAAAAAATCCATTACTTGTTTTACTTGGCCTCTATATTCTTTTGATCTGGGAGCTCCTGATACATAATATAGTTTTTTACGATTGTAAAAATACCCTGATGAACTAGAATATCCTAAAATAATCAAATATTTGTATTTGTTTTTGAAGTATTGTGTACAGAGTGATTAATTTTTATTATATTTTTTTTGTTTATTTTTAGTTGTTGCATAAAAAAAGTGGAGCGCTGAATAACTTTAGCGTATTTATTAGACTGCGTCAAAAAAGAAGTATCTATTTTAAATCTAATGACAATATTTTTTGTGATGAAAAAAAATACTCTAAAAGTTTAAACCGTCAATAATAATAAAAGCAGATCTATCAATCGTATTTTTTATTTTTTAGTCATAATCTTAATTTTGGCGTCAAAACTGTTGAATTATAAATTATAATTAAACCCATAAAAAAATATCGTTTCGTGTTTTTGTAGAAAATCTAATTTGCTTTATTAAAAACCTAAATAAAATTTTTTGTCAGGCTAGCCGTTTTCGAGTAATCAAGCTTTAATTCTAAAATAATTTTTTTTATTACTTTTTTACTTTAAAGTTTTTTAATTAACAAACCAATTATTGTGCAAACAATTTCAAAAATGTTTCTTAAATGAAATTTCATGTACTACAAAAATGATCTGATGATACCTAATACTTTTTCATAAAGTATTTTTTTTAGAAGTGATTTGCGAGTGAAGTTAAAAAAAATACCAAATAAAATGTATAAAAATATTAATAAAAAAATAATTTTTTTCTCTAATTTTTTTGTCGATGTTTCTTTATCTACTAATATTGCAAAATATTTAATGTATTTTTTAAAATCTTCAACATTTAGGACAATTTGTTTTAAAAAACGATATTTAGAAACAAAAACTAATCATTTTGTACACAATATACCAAGAAATTCAATAACATACCAAGGAAATCATTACCTTCAGTTTGAGTAGTCAATATACTGTTTCCGATAAATTTTGAATTAAATATATTTCGGAGATAAGAACGTAATTTTTTACTTTGTATTTTAATTGGAATATTGTTATCACGATATAGAAGAGAAGTACCGTACCAGTTTAAAACTCCTGGAGCTCCTAAAAGAATTTCTGGTTTGCTCTGTTAAAAAAAATTATTAATTTATTCATAATCACATAATTGTTTAATACTGCATTAGAAAGTATTTGTGAGTCATTATGAAATAGTCAGAAATTTCTGAAAGGAAATAGGAAATCTCAGAAATGCTGGAACTCGAGATCGGTGAAGATAAAGCGTGCTTCTATAAAAAAAAGCAATCATTTAACCAACCACGCGAAGCTTTCCTGAAAGCTAAATGAAAGTAGATTACTGTTTGTAACAGCTAAACCTGTATGTCTCTTTTATACATCTCGTTAATGAGCCATTTTTCTGAAACGCTGGTAGTCTGGTAGAGACAAACATTGTTTAATTTCTATTTAAAAACATATAAATACACTTTTTCTAGACATCTGTTGACTTCTACATCTGTTATTCCAATTCTCGTATTCTTCAAAAAGAGGTAGAAAAATGGGATGAACTCTATTAACTGCTATAGTTATTAAAGTGGTTTGACATTAGGTTTTGAAGAAACAAAAAATGATTTTTGTTTGTAGTTAGAACGTTTTGCTAAAGTTTTATATTCTGTCAACTTTTTTAGACTATAGTTTACATTTAAGGTAAACATGTTGTTATTAATAAGCGTGATCCATACCAAAGCAGTTACTTGTAATCAGATCTACAACCGACTTTACATGATTTCGTTCTTTTATACAACATAGTGTTATTAAACTAATGACATCTGTGCACAAAGAAAAGTATACCAAAGAATAGGAATGTATTGATTTTAACTCTTATCATTACAAATATGACATTTATAAAAGCTTTCTCAAATTAATCTTAGTCTCTAGCATATGTGGTTATTGTTACACGCATGGAGACTAGACAAGGTGCACGAGCTCTAACGGGTCAATTGCCAAAGTTTGCCCACTAAAATTGTGGGTATTAAGCTTTTTTTTCTACCACTGGCGTCGCTCCTGTTCTTTGTGTACCGCTCTGAAAATAGCATCATAAATATATGTGAAGTAAGCTAGTAAATACTAACCTTTAATTTGTACTTAAATAATAAATATTGGTTTCTATTGTTAAATAATAAATCTTAAATAATAAATATTGGTATTATTTGCAATAGAAATAATAAGTATTGAAACTGCCGTCTCATTCCCCCACCGCTTTGGTACATGTCGAGCACCAGCGCCCTCTTATTTTAGTAGCCCTATTTGCATACATGGAGTTCGTGCTCCTTGTCTAGTCTCCATGGTTACACGAATGGTTTTAATCTATGGTTATGTCATATTTATGCCATAGTTATGTTCTTGTCAGTGTTAAAAAAAGTCTTTCACTTATCAATCTTTAGTTTATACTTTTTTCTATTACGCATTATTATTAGTCATTTTATTTTGAACAGTTTAAATGCGGACCAGCGACACTGTTTACGTTGTTTTCAAACTCAGAACCCTAAAGCCGTGGCGACACGACGACATTATTAAAAACACGCAAATAAAGAAAATGTATAAAGTACATAGATATAAGTTGAAATTATAAATAGTCAAATAAAGAAGATCCATGCAAACTCATTCAAACTACATCTGTAAACTTAAACATGTTTCGTTTTTATTGGAACTTATCAGCAAGTCGCGACAGATTTAGATTTGAATAAATTTTCAGTAAAAAGTTTGGGTTTATAGGTACCCAAGTGCCTATCACTTCCAAAATAAGATAAAGCTAACGACATCTATTAGAAGATATCTTGCATCAAAAATTTTTTGAGAAATAAACTTTTTTACATGTTTTACACTTTTATACAAATAGTTTATACTCTAACATTCTAAATAATGTCAGTGTTGATAGATACAATTTGAACCAAAAAAAAATTTGTTGATTGGACAAGCAAGTTATAACGGTAGCACCTTTTGTCTCAACAGTATATTAATGATATACAATGTGATCTATTTTCTTTGCTTAGTCAACAACTGGTAAAATAAAGAAGGCCAATGCAATTGCATTCAAACTACATCTATAAATTTAAACATGTTTTGTTCTTATTGAAACTCATAAGCAAGTTGCAACAAATTCAAATTTAAATAAATCTGCAGTTACAAGTTTAGGTTTATCTTTACTTAAGTGCCTATCACTTCCGCAATAAGGTAAAGCTAGCGACGTCTATTAGAAGCCGCCTAGCATCAAAACGTTTTTCAGACAAAAAACTTTTTCTACACACATGTGGTTGTAGAAGCTATTCAATTAAAAAGACAACAAATATCACGAAGAAAAAAAGCTCTAAAAAGGTATCATTGCTTGTAACTTTGACATTTTCTTAGTCCAAAAGAACATATTTATTATCGTTAAGTATGTTTAATTTCTATTCACTTAATGGCACACAAGAAAAAACAACTTTTAAATGCGGTGTAGATAAAACTAATTAAAAAAAAGAAATATGTTTCTCTTTGTTTTTGCATCATATTTGATGTTTCAATTGTTAAAGATGAACTCTGGCAACACCGCCTCTACTCTCTGAATGAACCTACTCTTTGTAGGTATCACCATAGATAGAATGTTAGGTTAGACGTTAGAGTAATAGTAGCATAGATAGAGATGTAGTAACATGACAAAGCATGTAAGTAATAATAAAGTGTTTTCCTTAATTATAAACGAAAAGTGCATCAATCCCTTATCCATCTTATGAAGTAATAAAAGGTTATGGGCCCAGGGTACTCTGAAAAAGAAAATTTTTAAAATTAAAAGAAATTATTTTGAAAATGGCGTCAGGAAATAATTCAATAAATCTACCACAACTTGGTACAGGTTCCTTCAGCAACTGGTGGTTCCGTGTTAAGACAATCCTGGATAGTAAACGCTGCGTGGAAGTTTTAAACCAAAAATATGAAGAATTGCAAACCGCAAAAGAAAAGGAAGACTTTCAAAAGAACGACAGTTTAGCGAAACATGTGTTAGTCCAATGTATTACAGACAAGCATTTGGATTTGGTGAAAGATGCCAAATATGCTAGCGATATGGTAAATCTCCTAAAGAATGTATTTGAAAGGAAAAGTGTAACGTCCAAACTAGTTTTGAGAAGGAAATTGCTTACGTTAAAACATAACAGACGAGACAAGTTGGATGATCATTTTCTCGTTTTTGATTCGCTGATTCGTGAACTTGAAGATATAGGTGACACAAAAATCAATGAAGAAGATAAAATTTGCTATTTGTTAATGTCTATGAATGAAGAATTTGAAAACGTTATTACTGCAATCGAAACCATAAATACTGGGTTGACTATGGATTTTGTTAAACGAAGATTATTGGACGAAGAATTGAAATTGAAAACTAAAAGCTATAATGGAAATGAAGCGCCATACAATGATGAAAGATTGTTTGGAGCATTTACGAACTTAAAATGTTTTGCATGTGGTGAAAATGGACATATATCTAAATATTGCCAAAAACAAAACGCGACGAACTATGGTCATGGAAATGGAATGCATCGCGGAATTAATATAAATCATGGAAGAACAAATCGAGGCTTTTCGCGTCGTGGTCAAAAACATTTTAAACGTGAATTCGCTCCAAGTTTTCGTGGTAATGGAAGAGGAAATAATAATTCAAATGAAGGAGGAGCTATGAATGCAAACGAAATAAATACAAATAGAGCAACATTTGTGGCATTAAGTGCAAAAACATCGTATATGGATGAATATTTTATTCTCGATTCTGGTGCTACTGAAAATCTAGTTAAAGAAAATTTGGAGACAAACATGGTGAACGTAAAAACATTGGAAGAAAGCGTAAAAATTAAAGTGGCAAATGGCGAAATTCTGGAAGCCAAAAAACGAGGAACTTACCAAGGAAAATGTGGTAATGTAAATATCAATATGAATGCATTAATTGTTCCAGGTATTTCGTGCAATCTGGTTTCTGTCAAAAGACTAATGGATGCTGACTTTAACGTAAATTTTAACAAAGTTAACACTCGTATTTACAAGAAAGGTTGTGAAATGAATGCCCAATTAGAAGGAAATTTATATGTGATGAAAATTAAACCCAATGAAGCCAAAGCAAACTTGACTGTAAAACAAAATATCTGGCATCAAAGATTAGGTCATTTAAATAGAAAAGGATTGAGAAAAATGAAACTACCTTGCAATGGTGATGTTTGTGGTGCCTGTATGGAAGGAAAATCAACAAGATTACCCTTCCCCAGTCAAAGATTACCAAGAACGAAAAATATTGGTGATTTAATACACAGCGATGTAGCTGGTCCTTTTAGTACGGCTACAATAAATGGAGAAGTCTATTATCAAACAATAGTCGATGATTATAGTCATTTTTGTATGGTTAATTTACTGAAAAATAAATCAGAAGTTGCTCAAAATTTAATAGATTACATAAAAACTATAGAAAACGGAAAACAACTTACAGTAAAACGAATAAGATGCGATGGAGGTGGAGAATATAGGTCAAATGAATTAAAACGATTCTGTCAGCAAAAGGGAATTAAAATGGAACATACATTGCCCTACTCACCGTCAGCAAACGGAGTAGCTGAACGAATTAACAGAAGTTTACAAGATAAAATGCGTACAATGATGTTGGAAACGAAGTTGCCTAAATTTCTATGGGGCGAAGCGGTGCTGTGTGCAGCATATCAATTGAACCGTTGTCCTTCGAATGCAATTTTCGGTAATATTCCAGCAAGAAGATTCTATGGAACGTTAGATTTAACAAAGTTGAAGGTATTTGGTTCAAAAACTTGGTCGGTAATATTGCCTAAATTATCGAAACTTGACAAACGAGCACAAGAAGGAAGATTTGTTGGATATGGCCAAACAGGATACAAAATATGGAATCCCGAAACGAATGAAATTAAATCAACTCGAGACGTACGATTTGATGAAAGTGATTTTGTATTCATTGAAAAAGAAATGTCAAGCAAAAATGGAAAACCAAAACATTGTGAGGAAAACTTAATAGATAATAAAGAAGAGATGAAAAACGAAGACCCGGAACAAGATCTGGAAGAAAATTCTTCAGAAAGTGAGAATATAGAGGAACATAGAACAAGATATGGACGCAAGGTACAACTTCCTAGCTGTTACGATGATTTTGAAATAACAAACTTGGCAATAGATATAGAATACTGTTTATGTACAGACTACGACCCACAAAGTTACAACGAAGCAATATCGAACGGTGAAGATTGGAAGACAGCGATTAAAAAGGAAATGGAAGCCCACAAAGAAATGAAGACGTGGACTGAAACTGCATTACCAAATGGAAAGAAAGCTATAGATGTAAAATGGGTGTTTAAAACAAAAGATGATGGTCTGAAGAAAGCAAGATTAGTCGCAAAAGGCTTTCAGTTAAACGGCGAAGAGAACTTTATGAATTACGCTCCTGTTGCTCGAATATCAACAGTAAGAATATTTATTGCATACGCTCTACAACATTCAATGAAGATTCGACAACTAGACATTCCTACAGCTTTTCTACA
The DNA here is from genome assembly GCA_947359425.1 of Lagria hirta. Lineage (NCBI taxonomy): Eukaryota > Metazoa > Arthropoda > Insecta > Coleoptera > Tenebrionidae > Lagria > Lagria hirta. Next base: position 26,881,001 of record OX375794.1, on the reverse strand, counting down.
CGGAAAATTAAATTCTGAAGTTTATGTAAAAATTCCAGAAGGATATAAATCGCATAAAAGGAATATGGTATTGAAACTAAATCGTGGTTTATATGGTTTGAAAGAAAGTCCAAGATGTTGGAATGAAAGATTTAATTTATTTGCTGAAAAGAACGGTTTTATAAGATCGGAACATGATTTTTGTCTGTATCAAAAGGAAAATGTCTTAATGCTAATATTTGTAGATGATATTTTACTAACTGGTTTAGATGAAAATGTTGGACAGGTCATTGAAAAATTGAAGAAGGAATTTAAGGCAAAGGATTTGGGAAATATTAAAGAATTTTTGGGAATGGAAATTAATTATGACGAGAAAGAAGCAGTTGTGACAATAAAACAAACGAAACACATTTTAAGAATTTTGAATAAATTTGGCTTATCTGAGAGCAAGATCTCAAAAACCCCAATGGAGAAGAACTTTCAAGTAAATCTAGACGAACCAATTATCAATGTGCCTTATAGACAGTTGATAGGGAGTTTAATGTTTTTATCGGTAACCTCAAGACCGGATATTACGTATGCCACATCATATTTAAGTAGATTCTTGGATCGACCAACCCAAAGCTTATGGCAACAAGGAAAAAGAGTTCTAAGATATTTACATGGAACCGTAAATGTTGGATTGAAATTCAAAATAAACCATAATATGAACTTAACTGCATATTCCGACGCGGATTGGGCGCGACGTGTCGAAGACAGAAAAAGCGTAAGTGGATGTGTAGTGTTTTACCACGGATGTGCTGTTTCGTGGTTTGCTCGGAAACAAAGTTCGGTAGCGTTGTCAACCGCGGAATCAGAATATGTTGCAGCTGCAAATTGTGCCGCCGAGCTAATATATTTGTCGGGCATTTTAGAGGACTTTCATGAAAATACCAAAGCAATCTTAAAAATGGACAATAAAAGTGCAATTTCTTTGGTTAATTCATATGTGAACAGTGGAGGTGCCAAACATTTTGACATTAAAAATCACTTCATAAGAGACTTATGCTGGTATGCATAGTCGTAGCTCGAGATCGCCCTTGGAAAATATTTTGAGACGGACTCGAAGCACAGTCTTCGGCAATGTTCGGAAAACCGTTTGCATGCGTGTTTAGCTGATTCCATCGCAAGATTGGACTTCGTTATAAGGCTCGGGAATGAAAGCGTTGAACTCTGTTCGGCTTTCCGAAGCACAGTCTCCGGTAATGCTCGTGTGCGTTCAGTGATTTTGGTTTGGTAAGGTTTGCAAGCATGTTGGCATGTTTTGGTAAGGTTTGCAAGCATGTTGGCATTTTGACAGACTACAGCGACAGTTCGACTCTTCCATTTCCAATTGACATTCCCAAGAGGACGCATTATCGTAATAACAAATAGAAGCGTGTTGCAAAAGTGTTTACACAATGGCAAGTGGTAAGTACGCATATAATTAATGATCTATGTTGATAACTATATATAAAATTGGCCTTGTAGGAGATAGATTCACCGAAAATGAAAAACTGTTGTTGGCGTCCCTCGTGGAGACTCACAAACTAGTGGAGAGTAAGAAGACGGACGCCGCAACAGTCCAACAACGGCAAGCGTTGTGGGAGCGCATTGCCAACGAATTTAATTCGCATGGGGCTTTTATTGGAAAGCAAAGAAATGCCGCCCAATTGAAAAAATTATGGAGCAATCTTAAACAACGGTTAGTAACGCCTTTTGTAAAATACATATAGTCTATATACATTACGTTTCAGAACCAGAAAAGCCAATACGGAGCGGAAATATCAAAGGCTGCTAACCGGGGGTGGATCTGAACCGGAAGATAATCCAGACCCCGTGTTAGAGTCTATAAACGTAGCCGCTCCCCATGCGGATATCTCGTTGGCGTGCAGTTGGGACTCTACGGGCGTGTATGAGTCACCACAACGTGAGTACTTGTTCAGCATGCATGTTATAGATCTGATAACAAGTTATTTACAGGCAAAAGACAACGAAGTGAAGCGTCGTCGTCACATGAAAGTGATAGCTGGGTGCTGCCTGGTATGTAATGTTGTACTATGAACAGATACAAATAGAGGATTAGGCATTGTAATGGTAAGGTAATATGTTTCTAGGAACTCCTGTGGAGAGGCCCCCAAGGGTTGAGAGGCCGGCGACGCTTATTCGCGACAACACATGGCCGGTTGTAGGTATGTATTTTGGGTAGTCTATAGTACAAAGCAATTAGCATTATTTTATTAGGTGCGCATGCGAAGAGGCGGCATACTGAGGACGGCCCGTCGACGCCGTCCCCAAGCACACGGGAAATCAACATACCGGGCATGGGTATGTACTGTAGACTACGAATGATTATACGAAAATACAATATTCATATTTGTATTTGTAGGTGAAGCAGTTGAGAGAGAAGAAGACGCATTTCGTTCTCCGACGCCATTGGCGAGGGCACGCACCTATTGTAAGATAGCAATAGTATATATGAGGATGTGTTTATTCATATGTCAGTTGTAGCTCCTCCAGGGCGCAGAGGCGCGCTTGACGCCGAAGCCGAGTTACGCTGCCGCAAAGTGGAAGCCAGTATTCAGCATCAGGAGCAGGTGCACGCGGTGCGCCTGCAAACTGAAAATGAAATGTTGCGAACGGCAGCCTCGGCTCGCCGCACACAGGAGGCCAAGGAGGCTACAGAGGCCGAACGTGTGCGAGAGGCAGCCTCGGCTCGCCGCACACAGGAGGCTACAGAGGCCGAACGTGTGCGAGAGGCAGCCTCGGCGCGCCGGACCCAGGAGGTAAAGGAGAGATTAGCGGAGTACCAACTGCGAGTCTTCGAGAGGGACAATGTGAGTGCAAAAGTAATAATAAAACAGTCCACATTTTAACCGTTGTCTTTTTTCAGAGCTTGTGATACGCATGAAGACGTACCGGCGAGGTCCCTCCATCTCAACTGCATAAAAATCGCCTCATAAAAATCGCCTCTAGAGAGGTTACCATAACAATTAAAAAGAAAAACATATAATAATCAAAAGGTATTTTTTTTTATTTCGATTGCAACTTCAACATTTATTGATTTACAGCGTCCACTTTTTTCGCTATTTATTTCAACTATTCCTATGAGATACTTTGTTTATGGTAATAAGGGGCAATGGGGATTTCGCAACCTGCTCCAAAATGAAGGAATGACTTGAACAGGGGTCTTAATGTGGAAAGTTAGCAGTTGCGATCGAAATATTACATGAAGAGTTCTATTAGCACGACATTGCTTTATTCATATGTCTTTATTCACAATAAAATAGTTGTTTACCTTTATTCGTATGTCTTTATTCACAATAAATTAGTTGTTTACACAAATGTACGTATTTTAATTGTATATGTATACGATACAAAGACATGCGGTGTATTTGGCGACTAACAGCGTCGATATTAATGTCTGTTTATCGAATGTATTAACTGTATGGTGAGATGGTAATAAGAGGGACATTAGTAAAATCGTTAGGGGTCTGAAGCATGTGTAATCAAGTAGTGGAGCGACGTGTTTTTCTTCATACAATGTACCTTTAAAGAGTAAATAGCTGGTCAATAACCATCAAGGATATTTCACGTTAGAACTCATATGCACGTAACTTGTTTTTTTATTGAAGGAAGTTACACTTTTCTACTAGGTTAGGGTATTGACTTAACGCAATATAATACCAACTAATGTCGAATAATAAATCCACTAATGCACATTAATAGCCTTTATTTAGACGAAGAAACTAACACGTATTATTCTTATTCTACAATAATTAATATAAACGATGCAAAGGAAGTAATATTGTGACTGTCAAGAAAATGGAACGATTACCGGTGTGGCAGCACCGGTAACGACATATCTGTTTGATAGACAGAAACTAATAAATAACGTTATGAATCAAGTGCTAAATAAAATACACGAGAACGTTCTCTATTATTGACAATATGACACTGTTCAAAACAATTAACAGTTTACTTAATATTATGAAACATTACTTTAAACCTATAAACGCATTACTACTAATTAAAATGTCTATTTATGAAGTGTCTTCGAAAAACTAAACCTATCTGATTCTGACCAACATTGCCTTGCGGTTCCATTGCTTCATTTTCGTCTGCATTTTCTTCCCACCGATCATGCACCTGCATAGCTATATTATGTAATACGGCACACGCACAGATAATAGTTTGTGATGTTTCAAGCTTGGTTTTCAGCTGCCTCCGTAAACACGGAAACCTGCGCTTCCACACTCCAAACACTCTTTCGACTATATTTCGGGTGCGTATATGGGCCCTGTTATACCGTTCTTCCCGCACATTACCTAAAATGGGGTCACAGAGTTATTACTGCATGTCTAGTCCTACTTATATGTTGAGTACACACCTGGGCGAATGACAGGAGTTAGCAAATATGTGCGACACGTATAACCATTATCGCCTAACAATAAACCACCTAGCCGACCCTGTTCACATTGCACGCGTAATGCGCTGCGGTCAAAAATCAGGCTATCATGTGCGGAGCCTGGATGTCGCACAACAACATCCAATATTCGCATATGTGGATCTACAGCAACCTAAAAACATAACAAGTATAAACACATCAAACATGTCACTTTGAACGAGTATTATTACTTGAACGTTTAGCGAAAAAAAACCCTTTCGGTTGCGAAAGACTTCTGCATTTTCGCCTCCTGGACTTGCAATAGCAATATGGGTACAGTCCACACAGCCAGCCACACCTGGAAAGCCAGCGATAGCGTGAAATCTCCGAATATTGCTGCGCTGCTCTGCTACGTTTTGTGGCAATTTCACATACTGACCCAATTGCGCCGCAATATTTTCCGATACTCGTTTTATCATGCGTGAAACCGTCGGCTGGCTAATACCACGTAGATCACCGGACACCATCTATCAACAAATATAATAGTAATTGTTAGAGTTATTATTATTAGGATTTCCTCTTTCCCCTTTTACCTGAAAATTGCCAGTTGCATAGAAGCGTAAACAGGTTAATAATTGCATTATAGGTGCAATCGGCAACCCCCTGGAGTTTGGTGTACGCAATGGTATGTCTACGAACGGCAATAACACATTCACTACATTGTCTTTGGTAAATCGGTAGCGTCGCTTAAATTCAACATTGGAAAAAAATTCCAATGGATTTGCAGCATCCCGCACATAGCGTTTTGGCACTCTCATGTTATGTTCATGTTCATTGTCTAATAAGTCGAACATCTCCACAAACTCGTCAAACTCGTCCAACATTTCAATCATTGTTATTACATATGACACATAACCCTATTTCAGTATTTGCAAACGTCAAACAATGACATAACCTGCAAATGGCGTCTCAAGACAAGTAGTACCCTTGCTTGAAGTCCGACTTGAGACGGACCCACTGCGCGTGCTCATAAACCAAAACTCGCCCTTATTAACACCGTAATTTGATATTTACATCTCAAGATTTGTCTATGAAATGCGGCTTGCTCGAGACCGATCTCGGACTCAAGATTTGAATATCATATTTCACACGAGCATTGCCGAAGAGGCGGAATCAGCGATAAATCGATTTCCTAACGCATACCAACGCTTTTCCGAAGATTACCGGAGACCTTGCTTGAGTCCGTCTCAAGCAAGCTACGACTATGAATACGGGCATTAGTCAAACGTGGTAAAATTATCATTGAATATGTTGAAACAAACGAAAATTGTGCTGACTTGTTTACTAAGCCGTTAGAGTCTCAAAAACATGAGTATTTCGTTGGAAAAATTGGTTTAAGCAATTTGTAAAATTTTATATTTTGAGAGTCTAAATTTAGCAAATTGAGGGGGAGTGTTAAAGATGAACTCTGGCAACACCGCCTCTACTCTCTGAATGAACCTACTCTTTGTAGGTATCACCATAGATAGAATGTTAGGTTAGAGTAATAGTAGCATAGATAGAGATGTAGTAACATGACAAAGCATGTAAGTAATAATAAAGTGTTTTCCTTAATTATAAACGAAAAGTGCATCAATCCCTTATCCATCTTATGAAGTAATAAAATCAATCCTGTCCAATTCATTTAAATTTGATGATGTAAGTGGTGGCAGACGTAATGCAATAAAATCACATGCAATTGTAATGCTATTTAGAATTAGTAATACATTTAAAATAATTTGGTATTTGAAAGACGATTGTAAAGAAAATATATTCAAATTTTAACGCACCGCATTAAATTTTTACCAAAAAGACTTAAATCGGTATTCTGACTAAAAATATCAAACTTTTCGTCTCTGTTGGCAATGTACTACTTATGTACCGATCTGAGCATATCTATGACAATCAACATTGAGTAAGTTGTAGCATTAGTATGTTAATAATAATAATGCAGATGGGATGGTTGTTGATATTCTATACACTCTTTTTAAGTAAATATTAAATGCAAACAATCGTAGAAGATAGGTATGCTGACATCCTTAACTGAAATAATTCTTCTGTAATAAAAACCATTTTATGATTCTCCAAAACATTTATTAAAAATTTTGCTTTAGTCAAAACAAAAAAAATGTACTTAATTGCTACGAAACATAGCAGCACGAATCAAAACTTAACGTGGCTTTGGTCCGACTTCTATTGAAATGTCTCTAGAAATTTTATTTTCAGCGCGCCATTTTGTGAGCAAAGTCTGACCACAGTCAAAAGTGCAAAAATAACTTGTTTCAAACCAAGAAAATTTATTTATCTCCTGCTGATGACTACATAGTTGTTGAAAAAGCTCTCGGGATTATATAAACAAAAGTTTTGGCAAGCGGTAATACTGTGTTATAGTTTATAATGCCCCAAATTCCAAAGCAGTTAATGTCAAAGTTACAAATAATCTTGCATTTTTGCACTTTTAAGAGGTTAGGAATAGTATTTAAAAGCGTAAGCATTCTCTTAATGTTAAAAAACTCACAGAAGGCATGTGTATCGAAAATCCAGCTTGTCCTTGTCCATAATAATAAACTGATTTGTTGTAAGTGCGGTCAGTGTATATATCTTCTAAAATAATTAAAATAAAACTGTTAAGAATTATATTTAATAGGTAATAACAATTTACTTTGATCTATAAATGGAAAGAGTTTCTGAGTATTATTATCGTTTACGTGAAACCAATAGCAAGCCCCATTCATAAAGAAATTTTTTTGATCAATACTATAGTACTTAATTTTTATTGAACGAAAACCACAAGTCTATAAATAAATCAAAAAAGAAGCTTTTTACTTAGCATATTTTATAATATTTACCACAACTAGCTCTAAATTGTAATTAATATCCATTGATCCTCCAATCCAAGCACCGTCGAGCTTTTCTCTGTAGCCAAAACCCAAAGCATTTGTGCGTTCTAAAATAAAATAAAGTTGAAAGTAAATATTTTACAAAATTTTTATTATAATCACCTTCCAATTTAAATATCTTACAGTTTTGTTTAATACCACATTTGTAACAAACGCCTGAATTATTAAAATAGTTCTTGTTACTTTGTCCTCTTGGAGATCCAATAAATATCCTGTTTTTTGTAAATCAAACAACATAAATAAATTAAAAAAATTATTAAAACACATTTTGCATCATGTTTAAGTTTATTTTAGTATTTTTGTACGTAGTCTGTAACTATCAGCTGTTATAATTATGGTATATGTGGAACAGTATATAAAAGTTAAACGAAACGAAGCTGTAACTCTGACATTTCATGTTAAATCCACCACTTTGAACCTTGACACTTTATGTTTGGCTATAAGAGTTTTTTTCTTTCTATCCTATCTATGAAAAACGGTTAACCAAATTTTTTCAAACCTGTTAATTCATATCAAAAAAAGTTAAATAAAATTATAAAATTTTAAGAGTGTTTTAAAAACACTGTTTTTAAAAAAGTATTTGGAAATATTTTTAGATGTTTATAAAAAAATTCAAAAATGTTTTAAAAACAAGTCAACAATTTAAAAAAAAAGTCTCATACATTTTAAAGAATTTCAATAGTTTTTATTGCAAGACAGTTTCTAATTTGTCAAGATTTCAGATAATTCTCCTGTGTAAGCGGATTTAGAAACGTCAAAAAATTTGTCAAACAAAAATTATAAGAATTTTGAACATTTTGGAACTTGGAAGGTGTCGTCTCGTGCACTAAAACCTATTTCCCTCATTCATGTGTAAATTAACGCTTCACACGACGTTTAATAATGGCTCACTAACTAACTCACTAGTGATATAAAACGCCAATTTACACAGGAGCTCCTAGAATAAATAACTATTAGAAAAGTATTAAAACATTTTTAAAAGACTTGAAACCAATTTTAAAGTATTTTTAATCATTGTAAAAGCTTTTGAAAAGAGTTTAAAAAATATTTACAATATCTTTAAAAGACTTCAAAAAGAATTAAAATATTTTTTAGACGATTTTAAAATGTCAGAAGATTTTTAAAAAAATGCAAACAATTTTCATAAGCAAAATTAAAAATTTCTATGGTCTTAAGGGTATTGAACACAACATGGTCCCTAATGTAGACTGCATACACAAAAATTCTGCATGAAGTCAGTTTGAGTATTCTTTCTCTCCTATTGGTTAGAACGAGAAGAATGAAAGAAGGACGATAGTGCGTTGTTAAATAATAAATTGTGTTGACACGAGTACGCATATGAGTAGTTTTTTACACCGTTTTAAAGCACAATGCTGGTTAAAATTAAAAGTAAAAAAATAAAATGAAAAAAATATCACACTTTTTGAGAAATTGAAAACGTTTGAAAAAAACGTGGTAAAAACATGATTATGTCCCAAAAACCCAAGTAATTTTTATCAAGCTGTACTCTTCAATTAGTTGTAGAGTTATTGAAATAAAAAAAATTAATCTTTTTTTTTAGTTTTTCCCTAACCAGCAATCTTAATTTTTTTGACATATTTCTTGTTGCAGTCTTGTACGTTCAAAATTCGCATACTGCGCTCTCACTTGACTGTGTGAGTACTGAGTATTGCAGTAATATATAGCAAATAGTCGGAATGATGTCGCTGCTTTATTAAAAATAAATAGTTGAGCAACTATGCGACTCAGCAAAGTAACTTCTGTTTCGTGCTTTATTATAATATCTAAACAGAATATGTGACCTACAGAAAACTACATGAGATGAAGTTCATTTCTTATGTTTGAAAAATACAATAGAAAAAACGTCGTGTTCAAGACACTTAAAAAAGTTTAAAAATATGATAAATTTGAAAAAGTGTTTGTAATATAAGCAAAATTTTAAACATTGTGTTGGAGTTTTAAATTTAAAATAATTTAGAGTTATATTTAACGTAAAACACGCCAATAAGACGCTAAATAACTTGTACAATTGAATGTCCTCAATAAGGGTCATATGGCATCTTAACTTAGAGACGGAAGGGTTAGTCTTAGCATCCCTGGAAAGGCTGAGTAGCGGTGGCAGTTAGCTAGTGCACTGAAAAAGACAGTAGAAAAAGGTCTTCGAACGGTCGGTCAGGCGTTGTGTATATTGTTCAACTGTGAATTGTTATAAAGATAAACAGTGTGTGATGTTGTCGTTGCTAATAATAATGTGTTGTTTTATGATATGATTACAGGAAGAATATGAATTCAATGCTGACTCCCTGGGTTTGAAGGAATAATGAGTAAAGTATTATGTTTTAAGTATGAAGGTACCGGTAGCATAAATATGTATTAAACCGGTTAATATGAAAATCCACGACAGAAACTATAGTTTAGTACCTGGGGTACGGTCTATGCGGCGTTGCATCTCTGACGGTTTAGTTGTACTCCTATGACGTCTGTACGCATTTATAGATTGCTATCATAGCTCTTGAAAAAATAGTAGAGGGGTGGGCTAGAGCCCGTTAACCGCTATGGTTATGTACCTGTCAGTGGATAAAAAAAGTTGTAGATTTTTCTTTTGCTGGCATGACAGAGTGATGCCATAATTTGACTGAGACCTAGCGACACCGTCCACGTTGCTCCCGAACAAGATACCGAAATAATGCAAACATCATTGAGAACACAAGGCTAAAAAAGAGGTAGAGATTAGGTCAATTGAGTCCATAGAGTAGTTGTCAAAGTTTAATAAATCTGGTGATGTCTCCCACTAGTAGTTCAAAAGGAAGAAGATCTTGCAAGGGGGGAAAAAGCTCCTTGTAAGTTATTTTACAGATATTATTGACAGGTACATTATGTGTAAATATGTTTCATGCCCCCCCCCCCCAATCGATGCGTCTGACCGTTTGAGCGTTTCTATAGCAATGGGATGAGTGAGGTGAAGTAAATTGTTGATGATAATGTAGCTGACTGTTGCTATTTTGTACAACTGTTTTTAAGTGAATATTCAATGCTAATAATTGTAGAACATAGACATTCTGACAAATTTATTATAAAGAAGGAGAGAACTATCAAAATAATTTTTGATAGTTTTAAAAAAGTTTAGAAACATTTTTAAAAAGTTTTAAAATTTGTTTTTTAAATACTACCAGATAATTTTAGAGAATTTCAGAAATATTTAAAAAAGTTTAAAAAATTTAAAAAAAATCGTATAATACATAATTTTTTGAAAGTTTTCTTAAGTCTTTTAAACTTTAAAAAACTGAAATTTTTTTAAAACTTTTCAGAAATTTTTTCTAATTTTAGCAATGTTTTAAAAAGTTCTAAATATTTTCTCTAAAATGCTGTCATCTAAAAAATTTTTTTTGTATAATCTGTGTAACATTATGTAGCAATCGATATTGTGCACTCAAAGTTGGTTCAAATGAGTATTAGAGGGTGAAAAAAAGGTTTACATACCTTCATGGAGCGCGGTAAACTTCATAATATTAGCGTATACTTTCAGGTGTTTATTGTGTGTTATTATTATGAAGAATAATAGCAATTCCAAAGTAAATGTTTATAATTTAAATATAACTAAATGATAGTTTGTACAAAAAACATAATTTTAATTTTATTGTGTTCCTCTAAAAAAAACCTAAATAATTCTTGACTGTCGTAATAAGTGATCTTAGCATGTATATAAAAAATAGATAGCTCCTGCAATGTTCTTATCTCTATAATGCAAACATACCAACATCCACATACCGTGTAGATTGCACGATTTGCAATTAAACCTGCACGATTTGCAGGTTTAATTATTGTCTTCTATTCATTTGACGATGTTGTTGAAGCATTCGTAGAGTGTAGAAAATTGTGTTTTACCGTTTTCCTGTTTTTTGAATAATTGGATGAGTTAGTCTCATTGTATCTTTGCCTCAGTTATAATGCATTAATATTATTTGGAGATTTTTTCTTTAATTATTTCATATATTTTTCCGGGAAATTAATTGAACAACACCCGATATTAGTCATATGCTGCTGATTTATATCCTGGTATTCCTCATGCGTAGTAATTATAGTTAATTTATGTTTTCTTTACCTTTTCAATATTCTGAGAACCGACAACCATTTTCGTAGATTTTCTACAACAAAATGTCAACAATTCTTTGCAAATCATTCTAGTTAATATTTTTACTACTTTGACATGATTTACGCTTTTTATACGAATATTTTATGTATATTTGATATAATGATGTTACCCACCCAGCACCCCTATTTCACTCTATATCCCGGTTGTTAAACTTTTATTACTCTTATATGGTTCTTAATAAGGTAAAAAAACAGCCTAGTGCATATTTCGCCAAATTACCCAAATAGTTCATTTTTGATGATTTATGTTTACAAAAATGCTAAACGCATTGATAGAGATAATAAAAATCATATATTTGAAGCGATGTGGATTATCTTGATAAAAACTATTTCAGCCACTTTATTATCAAAATATTAAATAATATTTACATACCATGATGTAGTCGTATTATTTCCTGGATACAATACAATTGAATATCCAAAATAATTAGATCCATTTAAAGGATCAACATACACTATTGGAGATGTTGTATCAATATTAAAACTAATAATGCTTTTTAGTATTATTAAAACAATGGAAAATATATCACTAAACCGCCACATTTCAAGTTTGCAAATTAAAGCAAATCTAAAAAAGCAACAGTATCTGCAGTCTTCATAAAACTTAATTGACACACAAGTATGATACAATTTCCTGTGTATGGAGACAAGATATACCGACAAAAGTTATCAGTTGATGTTTGCTTATTTTATTTTAACATTTGAAATATGAATTTTTAAGTTTAAATTATTTTGCCACGTTTACAATGCAGTATAGCGTTGATTATAGAAACATAAAACAGCACACAGCAGATTTTTTAAGGGATGAGAGAGATAAGACTAATTTTTATAGAATAAAAAAAGTCAGCTTTTTTAGAAACTGAAAGTTTTGTTTTTGCTATTCAGGATAGAGTGACTAAAACTAAAAATTTTGATAAGCTTATAAATAAACAACAATTACGTATTATTTCTAGAATGTGTTTTAATCTGTTTGATACAATTGAACACATTTTATCTTTTTGTTAAGGGCTTGTCAATACAAATTATAAACAGGAGGCTGTTGCAAAAATATGTGTTTCAAATTTGGTTTTGAAATATAATTTAGTTAAAAATGTTTGACCATATAAATATATACCGTATGCGCCACGTAAGAGTACAACTCTGCCGGTTTTAAAACGCAGCTCAATATTCAAACTTTATTATAAACTAGCTTTAATAGAATAGATGATAATTTTTAAGCCTTTAGCCTTTATTTAAAACACTTCTGGCATTATTCAAAGCAGTAATTGTCAATTACTTGTCATATTCATACTCGTATATTATTCTCAACGTAGTATTAAAAAACGAAGATGTATTTCAACGATAAAAGAATTGAAATAATTTTGTAAATCAAAGTTGGTACTGACATTGCGAAAATAACCAAAAATTCAGAGACGTCATTAAATACACTTTTTTTAACAGACGTTTTAGGTACCAATTCCTCTTTTAAATGCCTGGTCTAGAACAAAAATGAGTTTAAATAAAAATAAGTTTTAGTATCACGGCACACATGAGATGGAAAGTTGAAAGGAGAGACTAAGAAAACCATGAACACATTGAAAGCTGCGTTTATGCTAATAAGAATATTAAGTTTTTTTTTTAAATAAGAAAAAACTGTTAATATTTTTAGTGAAAGATAGTAGACATCTATCTCATAGAATAAAAGAATTGTTTAATTGCACTATTGCAAACTACATAAAAAATATCCAAATAAGTTTACATTAATGTAGATCATATTCTTGAATATTGACCTCATATTTCCGACGGAATGAGACAAAACCATTACGACTTCATTGTGTCACAATTCTAAGAAATTAATGTAAAAAAATGTTATGTTTTATCAAACTTTTCTTCTGGTTTTGTTTATTTTCTTTGCAGATTGTTTACTCTGCCCTGTTTACGCTTGCCGTCTTTTTCTTCTTCTAATAGCAATTTTTCAATAGTATCAGTAGCATTTATCTACCTCTTTTTCTTCCTCGATTGCTGGTTTCTATTCTCGCGGCTGCTTTTGAGAAGAGCTTTATTTATTATATTTGTACATAAGGCTGATTGGAATCATCAAGTGTGCATTGAGGAATTTATACAGTTTTAAGGAATATATACAAGAGCAGCCATTTATGGATTACGAATGTCAACGTCATTCAATTTAAAACCAAAAACTCTGTGGTGATCTATGACACCACAGACATAACCGCGCTAACAAATGTCAACGTCATTCAATTTAAGGCAAAGATGTTTTAATCCCACGCATCCCTATGATACCGAACGATATGTCATTCAGTTTTAAACGTTTACAGTTTCCAGTGCGGCTTGCATCTGCAATGTCAATAAATAAATCGCAAGGGCAGTCGCTAAGTGTATGTGGCATCAACCTAGAAAATTCATCTTTTTCACATGGCCAATTATATGTCGCCTGTTCCCGTGTCGGAAAACCATCAACATTATTTATTTACGCGCCAGAACATAAAACTAAAAATATAGTTTATCAAAAAGCATTAGAATAGAGAGAAGCAGTGAAGGGTATAGAGGCTATTAGTTGCTTTCTAGAGTGCGCGTGATATTGAGCTCAGTGTTTACTTCAAAATGCCCAGTTGTTCAATAGCGATTTGTAAAAATATAAGTGAAATTATTGAACCCTACGGAATAAACACTATTATGAAAATATATATTTTGTTTTTTATTTAATAAAATTAGTAAAGTCCTTCTCAGGTATGACGAGATCAGGGAAATAGGTATCCATTTTTATATAAAGGATATTATAGATTCTAGTTCAAATTGAATAGGTACGCATACATAAGATAGGTCAGCTATACAAAATAAAGTAGTGTATCAAATTTACGCTAAGGCGGTACGAAGTTTGCCGGGTCAGCTAGTAGTTATAAAAGTATCATAAAAAAAAAATCTTAATAAATAGAAAAATGTCTTAAAAATTCTTGTTTACTAAATAGAATATTAAAATTAAGAAATGATTTCAAAATAATTGAGCTACTTCACATAATAATAATAATTTTATTGGTGCTTACGACAAATTAGTTCTACACAGGTCAATAATACAAGTCAAATATTCAAATATAAACTATAATCATGGTAAAATATAAAATTATACACCATAGCATACTTAGCATAAACAATAGACAAAATTATGATAATATTATTGCGACCATACGTTATCTAACATGTTGTGACAATGCAGTAAGCAAAAAACGCAAAATATTTATCATAACAATAGAAAGCGTTATTAATTAGTAGTCTCTTAGTCGTCTTTTTAAAATCTTTCAATACCAAGTTTTTGATACTTAGAAGCAAAACATTATAAAATTTAATAGAATGACGTTTAACTGCCGTCTTGAACCTGAGCAGCCTCACATGTGGTTAGTAGATTTTATCTTTATTTCTAGTATCAAACGAATGATAAAAGACAGTATTGCATGCAAGGACAATTCTCTCTATTTGGATGAATATACATTATTCAATGATGAACAAGCAAAGATAGTAAAGTCTAAATTTTTATAGTCTTAAAGGCGTCCCAACAATCAGATCGATGGGACAGGCTAGCTATTACTCTTTCTTTCAGCCCTTTGTTAGATAGAAAAAATATTGAGACCCAAATGAATGGCCCCAGCTTAAGATTCTATAATTTAGAGCTGACTCAAAAACCGCAAAACAGGCTAACTTAACTGCTTGAAATGATACCCTACTAGCTAGTTACCTTAACAGGAATATAGTACGATTTAACTTGATGGCTGTTTCATCAGTGTGAGGCGTCCACAGGAGTTTATTGTCAAGGAATTTGCTAGCATCTGAGAAGTGATTCTTAAGATTTGTATTCTTTCTGAGTGTGAACAACACTTTTACAGTTTCAGTTTCATTGAGCAAAAGACTATCGCTCTAAAACCATTTCTCAGCATTAGAATGTAAGTCTTCACTCCCTTGTGTTACACATTCCAGACTCCGCAACAATCAAGCGAGGTGTCATCAGCAAACAGTGGAAAAACTTCTGACTCTATTATCTGGGGTAAGTCATTAATGTATAGTAGAAAGAGAAAAGGCTCTAACACTCATTCCTGAGACGCCCTACTGTCTTCAGGAAGATTTAAAAAAAGATTCTGTATCTGTATTAAAAATCTGTAATTAAAATCAGCTCAAGATAAAATATGATTTTATAATATAATAAATTATTAACCAATTTCAAAAAAAAGGAGGTTTCTTAATTGGGCCGTATACTTTTTTTTGTGTGTTCGTGGATAAGTTGGTTATTTATAAACCGATTTTGATAATTCTTTCTTTGTTGTAAAGGAGATATCTCGAGGGTGGTACCACGATAGAGAATTTAAGATTTAATAATGAATTTTTATGCGTCGAATTGTCTATAATTATTTATTTGCTTGACTAATTTTCAATTGTTAATACTGATATGATGATTACTATTAATGGCGTGCTCGGGTAAACTTAACTTGTCTAATCTGCTGTATTTTAAGTGAGCTAAGTGCTCTTTGTATCTAGAAATGATCTTCGCGTTTGCTCTATATAACACTAGCTGACCCGGCAAACTTCGTACCGCCTAACAGTCAATGAATGTCGTGTTACTTTTTAGGTGAACTAATTTAGGCTTTGATGAACGTAAAACAATGATACAAAATAATATATTTATATAGATAGAAACAAAAAAGTATTTTATTATGATGAATGATGATGGAAACATACATACAGAATGAGAATAAAAATTAAAAAAAATAAAAAATAATAATTAAGTACTTCAAACTCATGTCAGAAAAAAATGATTGGAAACTATGTTGTGCAGATAGAGAAAAAAAATAAAACTCGGATTAATTTATTAATAGGATTTTCATTCAAGCACTTTGTGGTAAACGACATTCTTTGTTTTTTGGTCAGGCGCAAGAACAAATAAAGCGGATGGTTTGCCGACACGTGAGCATGCCAGGTACAATTGACCATAAGAAAAATATGCATTTTCTAGATTGAGACCACAAATAGTCAAGGATTGGCCCTGTGATGTGTTGATCGTTATGGCGAAGGCAAGACGAATCGGGAATTGAATTCGTTTAAACTCAAAGGGCATATCCGTTGGGATCATTGGAATCCTTGGAATAAGAACTTTCTCATCTTTAAATTTTCCTTTAAGTATCGACGCGTGCAATTTCTCGCAGATAATTGACTCGCGATATTCCGTTGCCTAATTGCATTATGGCTTCGCTGGGAAAGATTAGATCTTCTAGGACGCGGCATTGTTATTAAATGTGCACTCGCATAAAACCACCAAATATAATAACAGTGCCTGAACTTTCGAGACATAGACAATAGCTCAAAGAGTATATAACCACTACGTATGAATAGCTAGAAAATCATAAACAACCTATAAAAAAACATTTACACTTTTTTTAACCTGTAGATTTTTTTTCCTTAATCTTAAAGCCTTTACCAACTGATTTTTTATGCCCTAAATTCCGTTTCTTTCCGATGATTTTATGTTTTTACTGTAGAATAAATCTTAGGTATTATTTTCGGGAATTAAAAACAAATATAACAGTACCTGAACTTTGTAGACATTTCACAAAAAATTAATTTCTGAACGCACACATGATGCCTTCAGAAAAAAATAAAGTTGTGGCTTAAAGGTCTTAGCAACCAGGCCATAAGCTCCAAAAAAAAAATAGTTGTTACACTATTTGACAGGATTGGACAACAAATGTTTGACATGTAATGAACAAATCAGCATCTATTGAAATGATTAAGTATTCATTACACATATCGAGTTTTCATTGTTTTTAAGATGTATTCTGCTATTCGGGACGGAAACAAATCCAACAAATCAAAAACCATGGCAATCGGTCCAGCCGTTCTCGAGTTGTAAGTGTTGTAACAAACACGACTTTCTTTTATATATATAGATTTGTCACAGTTATTACATTTTATGCGGTAAATTTCAGACTCTTCTAGAAATGGTGTTTTGTCTTTTGGACCTCTTAACAAATTTTTTTATTTTGATTCTGACTGATAAACCGCTCTAAATCTTAAATGTTTAAACACAATATCAAGTCCGTAGGTTGGAGGTTATTGAAATTAATTTTAATTCTTGTTTATTTCTTTGAAAACTTGTACAATTTTTGATATTTGTTTAAAGTTTTTGTTTGTTTATAATTCTATTTATTATTTTTTTATTATATAAATTAACTTTAATTGCAAGTGGTTAGTTGAACTGTGTACATACATTAATTATTTGATAATTGTGTCTTGTGTATCGACGATATAATTAAATTTCTGTTTATGTAGTTTCTTATTCTACCAATAAGTTTGCTTTTTGTTTTTTAAAATTATCTTTCGATGTCTAGATGTAGATAGAAATTGGAAAGAAAAAATGTTTTAAAATAAGCTCTTTGCAAAGTTTTCGAATGTATCTCCGTGCGTCCATGTGTTGCTTGTTAACCGCTTCACTTCCGAATTTTGAAGCACTCATCGGTTCCAAAATATTCTAAATGTTTCTTCTATCAATAATAGCAAGTTACAATAAAGATAAATAATTTGTGACTACAGGTTCTTCAAAATCTTAACCAAATAAACTAGTTTTTTTGTTGCCTGTTTCCCACACCCGAGTATAGTCGTTCAGAATAGTACAAAGTATCAATACAAACAACAAAAAAACGTATTGTAGTTAAATACACGTAGCAGTATGATAGATTGAAAAACAAGATCTGACACACAATCCTTCGTTGTTATCAGCGCAATAAAATCTTAACTTTTGTCTAATTTTCTTGCGTTTTGCATTTGGCTACATGATACACAAATTTAAGTGGGGTTTAGTGAAAAAAAGCTTATTTTTTACTAAAGTATCATTAACAATTACATTACGTGTAAATATCTTTCATGTGTAACCTTTCATGTGTAATCTTTCAATCTAACCGTTGAAAAAAAATATATAAATTATTATTTTTATATATTCCAGAAGTTAAATTTATTCATATTAAATAATGCGTTACAATAGAATGCTCATAATAATATAGCTATTTGTTGCTATTTTCACACTGTTTTAAAGTGCTTATTTATAATGTTAATAATTATTGTAAAATTTATAACAAAATTTAAATTTTTGTTTATTTGGCTAATGAACCATTTATTGTTTATAATTGACTTTTCTTTTGCTACTCTACACGTTTATCTTCTTTTCTTTTTTTTATTTACTATTTCTTATTTATTCTGTCTTATTACTTTTAATATTTTTTTATCTTCCATTCTTTGCCTTTTAATTTTTTTGTTTTTTTTTTTATTTATTTTTTTATAATTTTTGGATATTTTTTCTACTTTTTTTAAATGCTGTGCTTTGTTTTTAATTATTTATAGTAAACATTAATTGAACATGTAAAAAATTTGAAAAGTTTATAATTTCAACTAATTTAAAAAGCAGCATATGTGTAGCATAATTTATAGTGCTTACTCAGAAAACCGGCATGAAGTATTTCAAATATTCTATATAATTGTATAAAATATTATATATTCTATATATTCTATAAAAATAATAATTTTTACTTTTTGTTACAGTTTTTTTTTAAGCTTTTAAAATATTTATTAAATAATATACTTTGCATGTCACATTTATTACAATTTAAATACAATAGACAAAATATCAAAAAATTCTTTTTATAGGTTTTTTAACTTTTTTATTTCTTTTTTGTTGATATGTTTTCGGTATTGTACTGGAAACCCTATCTTTTGAATCACCTGTTCTTAATTGATTATCGGCAGTATCATATATTGCTCCTTGATTAATGTCTATCTTGTCTGAAGACATTTTTTCTTGTTTATGTTCTGATTGAAGGTTCATAATGATACAGGATAAGATAATTTCATAAAATTCCAAAAAAGTTAATTTGTAATCTATATTTACAATCATGTTGTTTATTGAAATTAGAGGACACACTTTGACAATAGAACAAAGTACATTTTTTCCATTAAATTGTGCATTATTTAACAAATCCCTTAATATTTTAGTTGAAAAATTTATATCACCTAAAAATAAGTTAAATAATAAATATATAATGCAACTAATTAGAACATATAGTAAGTACCTACAAAATGTAAAGTAAGAAGACAAAATGAACGAAAAAAAAAGATGTAAATTTTTGATAAAGCGCTAAAAAGAAGAAAAAGAATGCAAAAAGTTTTGTTATCAACCAAAATAAGAGATGAAAATTTCAGAAGTTAAATTTATTCAAAATTTTAAAAACCTCTGATGAAGGCAAACGAAAATCTTCTATTTCAAATTGGTAAAGTAGTTGAGTGTTTTGCAAGTTCCGGGTAAATTTTGACATGGGTTTAGAAGTTCCGAGTTGTTATGTCTTTCTAATATAATAATATAAATAAAAACTTACAATTGATATAATCGCCACCAAGAAAAAGTGTGGCTTCATTATGTGAATTGTTTCGAAAAAATTTTGACGGGTTTTTTTCTTGAATACATGCTTCTTGTAGAAAAGTCTTTGCTGAATGAGGCTCACCCAAATATTTGTAAACCTCGTAGATGGGTTTAATTGTGTCAAAGTTTGAATAGTTTAAGAACAAGCTATCACTATCTTTCAAATTGCTAAACACAAAATTGTTAAAAAACTGCTTAATTATTACAGAAGAAACACTTTTCTCCTCAACATTAATTACTTCTTCCACAGAAAATGAGTTGAAAGCTACGCCAATAAGAGACATTAAAAATTGCCAAAAATATATTGGTTCAAACGGATCATGTAGATTGCCAATATAAATATCACTGTTAAAGTTTTTTGCCAAAATAATGTCAGTATCAATAAGTGATAGTTCTAGTTTTGATATTTTTATATCTTTATAGAAATACCATAAGCACCATCGCATCAATATACACGTGTTAGCAATTTTTGAGTAATTATCATAAAGACGCTTTAGTTGTGGTAGAAAATTCACAAGTGTATTTTTCACAGCTTTAGCTTCAATTTTTCTTAAAATTGTAAATTTTTTAGCATCAAAATTTTCATATTTGGTTACTAACTGATCTATGTAATATCCTATATCAAGATTTTCTGATATAGCAAAAACAGGAATATAGTAATCACTAACATTGTTTTCTTCTCTCTGTTCAATGTCTACAAGTTTATCATGTTCAAAAAGTCTTTCTTGCTGTATAGTTTTTCCATTTCCACAATTTAAAAAACCTTTACCATGTTTTAAATTTTCTTCCCAAAAGCCTGAGTATCTAGCTCCTGCCGTTCCACCAAAAAACATTGTACCATTTCCGTTGCGTTTTCCTTCGTGCCAAGAGCCTTTATAAAAATTTTGTCCAAAAAATGTTAACATCTTATTGTAAAAAGCATTCCAAACATATTCTCCTTGTCCATCCATAACTCCATGTTTCCATTCTCCTCTATAAAGCTTAAAAAAAAGTGTTTGACCATATTGGAGACTAAGCATGTCGAGCGAGTCGGCCGCTGAGGTAGCGACTCCGATACCTAATTGTAGAATATGTGGTAAAAAAAGTCGGAAATAATGGCGTAAAATGTTCAAAACCCAAGTGTAATATTGCTGTGCATAAGAATTGCTTTGATTTAATAACAAAAGTGAACCAAGTTAATAGTGAATCGTGGAAGTGTAAAACGTGCGCAGTTCAAGTATGTAACGATGTTACTGCATTGAAAAACAACTGTAAAATACTTCAACTCGAAGTTGAAAGTCTAAAAAGAGAAAAAATTCTCTTAGAAAAATTGGTGGATGAAATGGAATTCTCAAACAGGCTGCTGAAAAACAAATTTGGGCTTGAGAATGGTATAAAAAGTGGTTTTAATTACAATAGCTTATCAACTGATAAGAACGCTGCTACTTCAACTGGAATTTCTTATAGTGATGTCTCGAAGATTGAGAAAAAACCAAACCCATCAGCTGCTGTTATAGTAAAGGCTAAAGACAAGAAACTCACTATCTCTGAAATTGAAAAAACATTAAAGTCTAATTTTAACCCGCATCAACACAAAGTAAATATAATTGGGACCAAATGCATGAAAAGTGGTGTTCTGGTGAGGTGTAATGATAGTAATTCGGTAAATAAGTTGATACATAATTTGCGTTTGCAAATAGGTAATGATTATGAGATATATGAACCTCCTAAATTTAATCCACGCATAATTATTTATGGAATTGATTCTGAAATTGCCAGCAATGATACTTTGCTTCTAGATAATATTGTGTGTAATAATGATTTTGATTGTGAAGCCAGTAGTATAAAAATTATTAAAAAAATTAACGATAAATATAAAAATAAGTCCAATGTTATAATAGACGTTAGCGCAAACCTATATCGGCGCATCAATGAGAAAGGATTTTTATTCATAGGATGGAGCAAATGCACTATTTATGAGCACTTCAATATTGTAAGATGTTATAAATGTAATCAGTATGGTCATGTGCATGATGAATGTAAAAATGGCTATAGTTGTGTCAAATGCTCTGGTCCTCATTCGCTGGATCAATGTAAATCTGCTGAAGTGGTATGTGTAAACTGCAAACTCGCGAACACTAGACTTAAGGCAAAAATCCCTGTTGATCACAAGGCAAATAATCCCATGTGTAAATGTTACCAAGAAAGAGTTGAACTATTAAGACAGAGAATCAATTACAGTTTGGGGTAATCGCATCTAACAACACCTTTATTCTTATATATATTTTATTAGCGTAAATCTAGAACAGACTAGCTTATTTTTAGTTTTTCATGTTTTTAGTTTTTCATTTTTATATATTATATTTAAATTTTTTTTTTTAGTGGTTTCTGATATATAAGCGTTACACTATGGCTTGTGAAAAATACATAAATAATACATATACTGTTGCTCACATAAATGCGCGGTCATTACTTTCTGGTTTTTTACAATTTAGGAAATTTATTAGCAAGGGTAAGATTGACATCTTTCTTATTGGAGAAAGTTGGTTAACAAATCAAGTAAATGACAATGATTTACAAGTTCCTGCCTATAATTTTGTGAAAAAGAACAGAGAAGATAAAAAAGGAGGTGGGGTGTGTGTATACTGTATATATTAAGAATCATATTAGTTTTAATATAATCAATTCCGAACAGTATAACAGCTACGAGCAGTTGTGGATTGAGATTAAGATATCCTCGTTTAACTATTATATTGGAGTGCTATACCGACCTCCACATAGTAGTACAACTCAATTCTCTGAAGATCTTGAAGAACAATTATTTTATTTTAAGCCTCAATGTAGTGAAATAATCTGTATGGGCGACATTAATATTAACATGATGGATTTTAATAACAGATCTACCAAAAAAATATATGAAATTTTAACAGAATTAGATCTACAGCAGGTAATAACTGAACCAACTCGAATAACCACAAATACTAGCTCTCTTATCGATGTAGTAATATGTTCAAATACGTTAAATTTAATAACTAGCGTAGTCGAGTTTAATCACCTTCTGCCAACTAATCATGAAGTTATTTTTTGTCAGTTTAAAGGACTGAAAAAGCAAATAACACCTTATCAAAGAACATATAGGGAGTTTCAAAGCATCGATCCCGATACTTTCTACATAGATCTGCAGAATTTGCCTTTCGACAATGTTTTTTATATGCCTCACATTGAAAATAAAGTAGAGTACTTTAACACTTTGATGATCAACTTATTTGATCATCATGCGCCACTTATATATAAAACTTTTAATAAACCATTAGCGCCTTGGATGACAGATAATGTTAAACTGTTGATTAAGATGAAAGAACGAGCACTTTAAAAATACAAACAAACTAAACAACTAAAAGACCTCAAGTATTACAAAGATCTAAGAAATTTCACTAATACAGCTATTGTGAATGAGAAAAAAGCTTATTTAAATCATAGATTCAAAAATAGTAAGCTAAAAACAATTTGGAAAGACGTAAAATCGTTGGACATTTATAGTGAACCTAAAACGCATAACGACCTTCCTTCCCACTTGGCAGATGACAATGACATCAATAATTTTTTCATTAAATCAGTAAAAAATATTACTAAGCAAAACATAGATGAAACGATAGAAATCTATAAATACAACAATGACCACTGCCCAGTAGAAGAGTTTAATTTTCGGGTAGTAGATCCACAGGAGGTAAATAACATACTATGTTCTATAGCAACAAACGCTAAAGGAACTGATGGAATTACATCCAGAATGTTAAAGCTCTGTGCTTCTCGAATTATTCCACATTTGACACATATTGTTAATTCATGCATTCTCGAAAGTTATTTTCCGGCTGCGTGGAAAACGTCTCTCGTAGTTCCTGTGCCAAAAGTTCAGGAACTTAAAGAGTTTCAGCAACTAAGGCCAATTAGTATTGTACCAACTGTCTCTAAAATACTTGAGAAAGTTTTGTTTCTTCAGCTGACGGACTTTTTAAATAAATATAATATTTTACCACAAACACAATCTGGCTTTAGGAAACATCATAGCTGCACTACAGCACTCTTGCATATTGTTGATGACATATTAAAGGCTTCCGATGCCGGTAACTTAACGGTACTGATACTATTAGACTACACCAAGGCCTTTGATTGTATCAATCATAAACTTTTGCTTTCTATCTTGAAATATATAGGTTTGAACAAAAAAGCAACAAAGTTACAGGCAGAAAACAAATTGTATCATACAAAAATACTCTCTCTCAAGAAGCTACTTTAGACTGTGGTGTTCCTCAGGGTTCAATCCTAGGGCCTTTATTATTTTCTATATATATAAGTCAATTAAATTTAAAAATGTCTATTTGTAATGTTCACTATTATGCGGATGACACTCAACTGTATGCATCTTTTCCCCCAGAACAATTGCAAGAAGCTAATGAAAAAATTAATATTGATTTAAATAACTTAATAGATGAGTCTACTAAACATTTCCTTTGTGTTAATCCTAAAAAACGGTTGCTCTTCTGTTTGGACTACCAGCGGTTAAAGCACGGCACTTACATCAATTAAATCTTATCATTGATAAAAGAAAAATAGGCATTGTTGAAGAAGCACGTAACTTAGGTTTAGTCTTAGATTCAAATCTACGTTTTAAAACACACATTAACAACTGTATCAAAAACGCCTTCTATCATTTAAAATTAATTTTTTCACAAAAGACAGTTTTGAACAAAAGTACTATGCGCCTGATGTGTGACACCCTAGTGCTATCACATTTTTCATTTTGTGATGTGGTTTTTGATAGATGCATCGACTCACACACTGCTAGAAAAATCCAGCGGGTCCAAAATTCTTGTACGAGGTTAATTTGCGGTGTACCTAGGAGAGATCATATCTCCCCTAAAATAAAAGAAATTGGCTGGTTGAATATGAGTAATCGCAGAAAGTTACACTCGTCTGTTCTTTATCATAAAATTATAGTCAATCAGTGTCCAACCTATTTGGCCAGAAAAATTAGATATAGGTCTGACATACATAATATTAATGTGCGACGAAAATCGTTTATAGCTATACCTGCTCACAAAACTTCACTATATAAAAGATCATTCTTATACAATCTTGCTTTTACTGCTAACGATATAGCTAAAACTACAAGGCTTATGAGTGTCAGACTATTTAAAATTTCTATCAGAATTAAACTTTTATGTGAGCAGTAGTTAACTACTAACGTTATCGAACTATATAATTCATAACTCACTGTGTAACTTCCTAATATACTTTTAATTATGTTTTATATACTTTAGTTTAATAGAATTCTTGTAAATTATTTTGTTGCCTGATTATTATTATTGTTGTTATATCATTTGCTATTATTTATATTAATATTATTGAGGGGTTAAGTGGTAGAGCAGCATTATGCTGAACTTCGCCTCTGTCCGAAGAAGATTTATTTTATTTTATTTTTTATTTTATTGTCTTCTTTTTTGTGATTTATTTATTTTATACTTTATGTATTTATTTTCTTTCCTATTCTTCGGTAAATAAAAGCCAGTTTATTATTATTATATTAACATCTTAGAGCTCGGTCTGGATTCAGGTTGATTTTTAATGTAAATTTAAGTTATACAGATTATTTTTAGATGCATACATCCAATACAAAATATATATTTTTAATATAAATACAAACCTTTCAAAAAAAATACTAACATAAATAATTGTGGATAAATAAAAGTTGATAAAAACAAAACAGTATTTAGATATGAAATAAACTTTTAGTTTAAGGTTAGCTGTGTAACTTTGTGAGATGTATGTTGATAATAATCAAGTGCCCAAGATTAGATTGGTTTAATTGTATTTACTAACTATGTTTATTACTTACCTAAAAAAACACATCATTGCTTTATTCTAATTCTAATCTTATTAGTGACTGAATGAATGAGACTGAATAGTGGTGAAATAAAACTTCATTGCTCTGTAGCTTGAGTTTAAAATTACATATCCTTACACAGAAGTGAACTAAGGCAGCGCCTTAAAGGCAAAGTATTTTGTAGATTCTACATATTCTCCCTTTTTAAAAAAAAATCGCTTCAACAATTACATAATTTCACAATTTTATATAATCTCCAATTAATATTATACCATTTTATTCAAAATTTAATTCAAAGTTTAAATTAATTAATTAACCTTAATCCGCAGTCTACGTCGTGCTTGTTTGGCACTAGATACACCGTCAATGCTTGCTTCAGCCATCCTTTCCTTGTTTTTAGAAAATAAAGAATCAAAAAAATAATAGCTATTTATGTATTAAGAGCATAACATATTAGGTTATGGCTGAAGACAATGTTTAATTGTCTTCATTAAGAAGACCCGTATCTTGATTATGCCCGTAGTACATACAACGTTTTATTTTATTTTAATAGTTTCCTAGAAAAGATTGGGCACAAAGATTTCGTTATCAGTGTTTTAACGCAAAATTTTGGTGTGCTATGTATTGTTGCTTCAAGTAAGTGATTTTGTTTGTTAACAATTTCATTGAATAAAAGTGGAAAAAGCGGTGCACGTTAATCTTGCAGTTTATTCAAAACAAGTTTTGGACAAATTTGAGGCCGCCCAGCAAAAGTTGATTTCGGTAAAGTCGAAGGAGTTGAGGAGAAAGAGTACAAGAAGTTTTGTAATTGGCAGTGTAAAAAAAATATCAGCAGCTGCGATGAAAAAGTAGCTAGGGCTTACTTATTTCAAATGGTAACATACAATCAAACCCATTCTAATTATTATTAACAATTTTGCCTTGTATAGTCAAAATTTTACAAGCCGTCATTTTTTGGTGCATCTATTCTAAACTGATAAAGATGGTCAAGGTTAAGAAAAAACTTGTTATGCCAATCTTGAATTCTTTCGCTTATTGAGTTTATGAAAACTAATTTTGTATGCGATAAAACTAAGAAATCAATGGTATTCCAACAAGATCTTATTCAAGAAATCATTTTAAAAGCATCTGATTTGACGTATTTGTTAGTTAAGGCATAACAGCTCCAGTTAATATTTATTTCATTTTTGTATTGTTTATTGCTATCAGCTTTTGCCATGTTTGGAGCATGTCGACTTGAAAAACTTCACGATGTTCACGATGAATTCAGGATGTAACAGTTGAGAGATCCGTTTTATTGGTGAAAACTCCTCGTGATAAAACTTTCACACGGAGACGGTTTACGATTAATTGTTTCGAACAATGGTTCTGTTGATTACGTTGTTTTATACAATAAATATCTTAGCTTACGACCTGCAGACGCCAAAATTAAGAGGCTGTTTTTGTCTTATTATGGTGGCTAAGGAATAAGTCCTATTCTCAGCCAGTCTTAGTTCCATAGAAGTGCAACTACTATGCTGATCAAGAACTACGGTGATACAAAAAGTTTGAAGCTATTGGATGTATGGAGATCTCCATACGACTGCTTAGCTGTCATTTAAGCAGTAAAAACATTAAAGCATTATTTAAAAAAAAATATATTTCACTGCTGTTACCGACCAACAGAGTCTTTTGTGGTTCAACCAGTTGAAGTAAAAAAGAAAAGAACATGCAGATTCTGACATGGTGTATAGAACGGTAGCGGTTCTTGCAGATTCTAGCCACGGATTCAAACGTTGAGTATAATGATGCAGACTTTAAAAAATCTTCTAACCCTCATTATTGAAAATTATTAAATTATTAAATTTAGGAACGCATTTTCCTGCCAAGTATCCCGCATATAGAGTTGAGAACCGCTTACTTTTTGAATACTAACGTTATGGGTAGTTACCCGGGTTAATGCACGAGCGCGATTATTGGAAATTAGTAATTCCGTAAGAATTTTAGGAAGAGGGTCATTAGAAGACATTACGCTTCATCAGCCGTCGGTCATATAAGAAGATACAAACCATTTTGGAAGCTTTGCAACCGTTATCATTGCGCAAAGATAAAAGCTGACGTGTTGAGTTATATAGCATGTAACAGCATGTAGCATGTAACAGTTTTGCTCAGTATAAAGTAGAACAAAAAAAACCAGCTTTACTGATGGACAATAAACAAGATATTACAACTCCTTGACAGATGATAAGCCTAGACTTTATTAGTCCCTTTCCTTGTTCGACACCAGGTTACACACACGCTTTAGTAGTCAGCGACTATTTTACAAAGTATGTTTTATTTTTTCCTCTATAACCGACTTTATTGAAATTATCGTATATATCCTTGGAAGAAGGCGTATTCTTGACTTATAGTACTTCTAAACATTTGCGGCAATACCAGTCCTATTAAGAGCCGCACTTTGTAACATTTTGCCGCATTATCAGTTTTCCCGTCGTATGCACCACGTTATTATCCGCGAGCAGAACTCACGAGCGCGTAAATCGTGTCATAAAAACTATGATTGCTCTCAGACTATCAAAAGGGATCATAAGCATTGGCAAAAGATCAACAGGGATCATAGGCTGAAGTTGGTTGTTCAATCCGCACTTTGTATTACGAGACAACCACTTTTACGCCGTTTGAAGCTAATTTTCAGCGCAAGCATGAGGAGTAACTTTTACGACAGAAATGTGTCGGTGATGATAACACTAGTACGAACGCCGAAAAACGAGTCGTAAGCTTTAGGAAAATGGTGGCCACAATTAGGGATAAAATTAGTCAGCACCCAAACACAACAGACTAGTATATATCTTAAGAAGGCACCCAGTGATTTTCTCAGTTGTATATCGAGTTTGGTGTAGAAATAAATCTTTGTCTGATGTGGTTAATCATTACAGCGCTATATGGACATAAAAATTAGCAGAAAAGTACAGAACATTGAAGGGAATATGGGGATACGGATTTTGATCCACCGTGAGATACGTAATTTGGGAGATATTTGTTTAGACCATATACGAACGGTAAGACTCCGTCGTGCACTTGTTTGGTTGTTAAATTACTATCTATTCAATGTATTAACAGTTGCAATTGCTTAACGTCTAATTTTAGTTAGTAAGTATGCGGTTATGTAATTGACTGGTAGTTTTTGGTGGGGTTACTTTATTTTTAAAGCTTTGGGTTTTAAACCATTTTTTTAAATCCCAAAGATCACGTACTATTTATTGTTTACACCGGCTTCACCTTGGAAATAAAAATGAATGGACTGTAGATTGCGTTGTGAAACATTAGTAATCAAAGTTTTGCCCGCTTTGTTGCGCAGGCGGTTTAGAATGTTGCAATGCACACCTAAAACCACGAACACCTAGGGCTGATATCATCTATTAGCAATTGTATTTGACTCCATTTGTTTTTGCATTGTCGCAGGTTTTTTTGCCCTTATATATATCTTGTACATTTTGTTAACGGACTCTTCAGGTTTTTTCAGTTTAAAGTTTTTTTATTATTTCGGTTCAGAATACTTTTGTCACGATTAGAAAAACCACCCGGTATATAAATCTATCGAGTTAAAATAAAAAACAGGCAAAAGAAAATCAAGCAAAATAATTGGTAACTTTACTTTTTTTTGGATATTGTTATAACAGTTTTGTTATATATATAATAAGCTTTATTGTTGCCTATACCGGCTTACATACTCTATCTACACTTTATTTAATTTTCTATTCTACCCCCCTGTTCTTCCTTTGTCCTCCTTTTCCTTCTCTCCCATACTTCTTTCATCCACTTTATCTCCGCTCCATTTTCTTTCAATATTTCTCTTCTTTCTGCTCTTTCTCTCTCCCTCATATCACTGCATTCATTCCACATGTGCTCTATTGTCTCTCTTTCCTCATAGCAGATTCTGCACAGTCTCTCTTCCTTTTCCATCCAATACCTATTCTCTCTCTCCTCATTTCCGCACCTGAACCTCGCCATTATTTTCCTCTCTTTCGCACTTTCTCTTCCCAGGTACACCGGAATCTCCTCTGTCATACATTTCTCATAATTCCTGTTGTACCTGGACTCTTTGATTTTTTCTCTTCTTTCTTGCTTATCTACATCCCTGTCTCTTTCGCTCGTTTCTGCGTTCATCCACTTGCCTTCTGTTCTTAATCTTTCCACTTCTTTACTTGCATACCCATTTCTTCTGTAATATTTTTCTCTTTCGTTTATCTCCAAATTTTTTTTCTTTTCTCTCCAACATTCGTTCAATATTCTACATTCTTGCCTTCCATTCATCCTATCCTCAAACTTAGTCGCTCTTTTCCCCGCTTTTACTCTCAGCTTGTTTCTCTTACATTCTTCTCTTACTATATACCCAGGGGTTTCTCTGTCCACCCCAAGGACCCACCTCAAATACTTCACTTGTACTCTCTCTATTTCCTCTTGTTCTTTCCACCCCCAAATTTCTGCCCCATACATCAATACGCTCTCCACCAAGCTCTCAAACATCATTATTCTCCTTTTAAAATCCCCTCCCCACTTCCTCTCTCCTATTCCCCATACACATCCCACTATCTTGTTTGCTTTCCTTGCCAACTCTCTGACATGCGCTTTGTTCGTAGCTCTTTCATTAAACGTATACCCTAAATACTTGAACTCTTTTACTCTCTCTATTTTCTCTCCCTCCCATTCCCAATCATTCTTTTCTTCTTTCCTCTTTTTTTTGTTGAACACCAGCATCTTTGTTTTATTTACATTCACTTCTAGCTTTTTTTTCCTCACATACTTTTTTAGGTTTGTCATCATTTCCCCCATCTCCCTTTCGCTTTTTGCTATTAATACCACATCATCTGCAAACGCTAGACTCCACACTTTTTCTCTTCCAATCACACATCCACCAGCTTGCGCCTTTCTAAACATTTCTTCCATATCCGCCATGTAGGTTGTAAACAACAAGGGGCTGAGAGGACACCCTTGTCTCATCCCTTTTGACGTTTCAAACCACTCACTCTCTTTCTCCCCTGCTCTAACTTTGCTTTTTGTTTTTACATAGATCTCTTCTACCTTTCTCACCAGCCACTCGTTTACTCCTCTTTTTCTCATATTCTCACACATTTTCTTTCTATCGACCTTATCAAACGCTGCTCTAAAATCTATGAAAAGTGTATACAGCCTTCCTCCCTTTTTTTTCATCTCGTTATTCGCTATGTGGTCCAGGATGTATACATTATCCATAGTTCCCCTTCCTTCTCTAAATCCCGCTTGGTTGTCTGGTATTACCTTCTTTTCCTCTATCTCTTTTCTCAGCCTTTCATTCAGTACTGACGCATACAATTTATACCCTGTGTTAAGAAGAGTTATTCCTCTGTAGTTTTCTACTCTATTTTTGTCTCCTTTTTTGTGGATAGGGCAGATTATGCCTTCTCTCCAACCTGTCGGGAATCCCTCTCCTCTCCACACTCCATTCATAACCTCTACCAATCTGTCTATCACACCTTTCGTCCCATACATCCAGTGTTCATTCTGTATTCCATCCCTCCCCGGTGCCTTCTTCTTCTTCAGCTTCTTTATCTGTCTCTCTACCTCCTCCCTTGTAATTTCTGTTCCTAATGGTGCTGCCTGATTCGTTTGCATCGCTGGGTCTTCTATATCTACTTCTCTTTCTCCTTCCAGAAGATCTTTGAAAAACTCTTCCCATTCCTTTATTGTTATCTCTTCACTCGCCGCTTCTTTTCTTAATCTTTCTCTGTTTATGTACTTCCACACCTCTCTTTCTGTTTTAATAGCTTTTATTTCTTTATCTTCTTCTTCTCTTTTCTCTCTCTTTTTTTCTATACATCTTTTTCTATATTTTCTTTTTGCTTCTAAGAAGACTCTTCTATTTACTTGCTTTCTTTTGAATTCCTTTAGCGCTTTTGTAGCTTTTTTCTTTAGCTGGTAGCATTCTTTATCCCACCATTCATTTCTCTTTTCTGCTTTTTTCCTTTTTCTGCTTACTTCTGTTGTAGTCGTTGCCTTTTCTAGTATTTCTTTTAATTCCACTTCCATCTTCTCTGTCTCTTGCCCTTCGAATTTGACGTTTTTCAGCTTTTTCCTGTATTCTTTCACGCCTTGCTCGTTCCACACTTTAATTATTACCTTCTTCTGCTCTACTTTTGTCTTCTTTTTTTCCTCTGTTTGGCTATTTCTTCCTTCTAGGCTTATTTCTATTGGAAGGTGGTCTGACTCTATTCTGTCCCCTATTTTAAAGTTCTCTACTTTTCCCCACGCCTCCTCATTTGTTATTCCGTAGTCTATCACCGACTCCCCCCTACTATCTACATACGTCCACTCCCCTTCTTCATCCCCTTGTTTATTACCATTCAGTATCTCCCATCCCTTTTCTTCTAGCCATTCCATCAACTTTTTCCCCTCCATATTTTCTTTTGTGTCTTTGGTTTTCCTTTTTCCATCTCCTTTTTCTTCCTCCCAATTTCTCGCTCCTCTTTCCCCAATTCTTCCGTTAAAATCTCCTCCCATAAGTATGCATTCTTCTGTGTTTTCTTTCACTGTTTCATCTATAATCCCAGAAATTGTCTTCTTTTTTTTGCTAATCCCGCTACATTCCAAAATAGTATCTTTTTCTTCCCGTTGCTTATATCTTTATTTGTTTCATTAGTCTTCTCAGTTTCCATTGTACATTTGCCCGTGTCTTCTTCCTTGTTTCTTTTAACTCTCCCTTTTCTCCCTAAAAAACCTGCAGTTTCAGGTCTTTCTCATTCCATTTGAATGTTTTTCCCTCCATAAATATTTTTCCATATCCCACCGTTGCTTTTATTCCCTGTCCTCTCTTTTCTTTTGCGATTTCTCTTAATTTTTTCTGAACCTCTCTCTCCCTCTTTGTTAAATCATCATCTATGTAAATATTCTTAGTTGTTTCTTCTTTTCTTAACTCTTTTTTATTTTCGATAATTCTTTTCTTCGCTTCCCAGTCTTGGAGTTCTACTAGTACTTTTCCCTTCCCAATTTTGTGCCACTCTTTTATTCCCGTTTTTACCACTTTTTTCATTTCTTTTTCAATGTCTTCTTTTCCTTCTCTTTCTCCGCCAATTCCACTTATTATTATGTTGTTTTTCCTATTTTTCTTATCTGTTAGCTCTGTTTGTTTTTCTAAAGTTTCTATCCTCTCTAGCATTGTACCCTTTTCTTCCTCCCATTTCTTCTCTTTCTTTTTAAACTCATCTTTTATTTCTTCTATTTCCTTTCTAACTTCTCTGTTCTCTTGCCTTAACCTTTTGACCTCTTCTATTAATTGGTCTAATTTCCTTACCACTAGGTCCAAGTCTTTCATTTCTGCCTCTTCTATGTTTTTCCTTTCTTTTGGGGACCTTATTACTTTTTTACTAATTGCGAAGACTTCTGTTTCTTCTAGCTTCTCTTCTTCTTCTTTCCTTTTCCTTTTCTTTTTTTCCTCTTCCTCTTTCCTTTGCCCTTGCGCTCCTTCTCCCCAACTGAGCGACCTCTGCCTTGCTTTGTGCATTCGCCTCTCTCGTCACAGATTGTTTACGCTTCTGAAGCCCGGGTCAACCCAACAGTTTTGTTATATCTGTAATATATTCAAAGATACGAACAAAAATAGGAAATCTAATTTTTTTGTTTACTTATTTTTGCTACAGTACCGAAAACGACAATTTGACACCAATTGTAAAGCCAATTTTTGTTGCCATCTGCATGCAAAGCTAGAGCCATTTTGTATAAAAAAATTGCATCACGTATTATAACTGCCTTGGTTTTATAAATTTTTTTTCTTGTTTTTAAATATTTTTTTTGTTTGTTAAAGTTGACAAGAAAAAGTAGGAAATTTTCAAATTTACTAGTCATTTATGCTTAAGATTGAAAACTCAAGTGAATAAGTCGATATTAAATATTGTCGAGATTTGCAAAGTATTAAATAAAGGCTATTCTCTCGATGGTTTATTATTCAACTAAAAAAATTTTAAAATTTGCTGTAAGCCAGCAAAACAAACGCAGCTTAGCTTTGTAATTTTTTTTTCTCTGCAACTAAAAGAGGTAAATATATATTGTGCTTATTTATTGAATTGGATTTTTAACTTGATATTTAATAGTTCTTTTTTTTATCATTCCCGGCTTTATTTTTCCTGTTTTTTCATTTTTATTGGGTTTTATTTTCGTGCAGTTTAACTAGATGCTTTAGGCACATAATCATCTTTTTTCCTGGAGCAAACCTTGACTCCATGGAGACCGATTATTAAATTCTAAGTCTTAAAGTGAGAAGATAAGTTATCGAATTGGCACTGGAAATTTGGTGGAGAACAAGACTATTAATAATCTAGAAATCTGGTTCTGGAGGCAGATGATTCTTACAAATAGGTTATAATTCTTACCGACATTGGGCAATTATGTTATACTGATTAAGAGAATATTGTTATTACCTGGGCAAAAAAGTAGGTAAAAATAGGTCAAATGTAGATATTTGAGTGATATTATGAAAGCAGTGTTATACTAGACGGAACCTGTAAACATATGGTATCGTGAAAGCTGTACAGTTTATTTATTAAACTTGAAATATTGACATTTTTTGGAAAAGACCGTGTCGAAAAGTTAATTGAAATGGTCTCACGGTAAAGACACTTTGCCAGACTTTTTAAATCATCTAAATGGTCTAAATAAAGATATTCAATTTACAATGGAAATTGAGAATCAAAATTCTCTTCCATTTTTGGATGTCTTGGTAACACGTCTTCCTAACGGGTCTTTGGGTCATACAATATAGCGATACAGATCGCTATCTTCATGCGACATTTCATCATCATCCTGCCCAAAAATTGTCTGTCATTAAATCTTTCGTACATCGCGCTTTTTCGGTTTGTCAAACATCAAGTCTCCAAACAGAATTAGACCGGTTAACAACTAGCCTAATGAATAATGGATATAAGAAACAGGATATTCAACGTATTAAAAACCACCATCGGCATCCTCGCACAAAAACGAGAGAGTCGAAAAATAATACTGGAACTGCTTTTCTTCCATTTGTTCATGGAGTTACAGACAAAATCGGACAAATTCTTCGTAAACAAGGATTGGAAAATTTTGTGCTCTTGTGGCCAAGTTTACACTGGGGAAACAGGACGTTTAATCAAATTTCGAGTTTCTGAACATAAAAGGTGCATAAATTCGGGTTTATGGTCGCAGTCATCACTAGCTGAACATCATCTAGACACCGGTCACAAAACTTGCCTAGATGAATCTTCTTTGATTTGTGAATCAAAATTTTTCTACGACAGAAAAATTAGAGAAACAATCGAAATTGTAAAACACCCAAACAACTTTAATAGAGATGCAGGTAATTATCTCTCAAACGTTTGGAAGTCCTTGTTCGTAAACACTCCTTTGCCATCATCACAAAGTGCTTCCGCTTTCTCCGCAGCTCTCTCTTCCGAGTCCTCCGCCAGTTTCTCTTTTGCCCCTCCCTCCGCTTTCTCTTCCTAGCTTACCATATAAACCCAAGCAGCAACGAGGTCTAGCCAGAATAAGTTTCGCCTCTAGCGTAGTTCACACGTCGAGTTACCGTGCTTGTTCTCATCTTTATTTTTCTGTCCTGATAACGCCTCTACCGATGGAGTGCGGAACGTCAACAATTTCAATTAACTTTTCGACACGGTCTTTTCCGAAAGATGTCAATATTTCAATGACTTCGGGCCGTGAAAGTCTTTCTTCTTCAATTTATTAAACTTATTTACACACTTAATTATTTATAAACTAATATTAACATTACATTATTTACATTTTTTTTTATTCAATTAGGTATATTATGAGGTTGGTATCATATAAATTTGGAAACAAAAATTGTTTTTAAGAAGAGAGATATAGAAATAATGTGTAGTAACACCTATTGATCGAGGTGAAAGCTTTTACGTTTCGATGTTAGAAGCCACTGACATGAGGTAAAAACATCAGAAAGTAAGAGAGACCGCTGGTCGGACCAACAAGCTATTACATTTTGGTACTTTTTGTGAAAAACGCTTATCTAACATATGGAATATTTTTACCTGCTTTTATATTGTTTTCAAAACTTTAGTTTGCTACCGAAAAATTATAGATTGTTCAGTCATGAAAAGTTATTAACTTTTCATGAAGCTACCCGGAGCTTCCAACGCCGGGGTGGAAGGTCATAAACTCCAAACCAGAGGGACATGGCCAAGTTCTCACCATTGGGATTGACCCCAAATCATGTGAGATTATGAAGGCGGGAGGACGCGCAATCAATTATAGATTTGGGCAAATTCCCGTCTCAGGACTCAAAAAGGGGCAGCAAAAACCCAAACCGGAGGCAATGGAAGTAGAGACACCCACTACTTCCCAACGGACAGAGGAAGACCAAGAGGAAGTTGAAGGCATGCACCTCGACTTACTTGAGGTCCACGACGAGTCTTCTGGAACGTCTCAGAAGACAAGCGGAGAAGCGATAACAGGCAAGGACGAGGGGGACAGTAAACAAGACTAACTTGTTTGCTAACACCCCTTATATTTGTTTGTCACTATTTGCTCCGAACGGCAGTAGAATCGCCCAGGTAAACTTGCACCACGCGAAGGGAGCTTCCGCGGTAATTGCAAGGCTATTTTTAAAACAACAACTGGGATTAGTGTTGATTCAAGAGCTTTGGATTAACAAAGCAGAACAGATCCAAGGTCTGTCATGTCCAAACTCAAAGGTAATATATGACCACAGACAGGAAGCACCCCGTGTCTGTATTCTCATAAGAAATAATATTAATTACACATGTGTTTCAGAATTCATGACTCGGGACTTAACACCAATCATAATTCATTTAAATGATAAGGGCTTTAACCGAGACTTTGTAGTCGCATCCGCATACTTTGCTGGAGATGGGCCTATGACACCACCAGCGGAAGTGCAGGAGTTGATAAGATACTGTAACAAAAAACGTCTTCCTATTATTATAGGATGTGACGCCAACGCGCACAATGTAATCTGGGGAAGCACCAACACCAACAAAAGAGGTGAGTACTTATTTGATTTCATAGTTTCAACCAACCTTGAGATATTAAATGTTGGGACTACACCAACATTTGTTACAAAATCAAGGGAGGAAGTACTAGATATAACAATTAGTAGCGCAAGTGCTAAGAACAATATTAAAAACTGGAGAGTGACAAGCGAACCGTCATTGTCAGATCACAGGATAATCGAATTTGACTTGGAGGGACTTAACCCTTCCAAGCTACTAACGCGTAATCCTAGGAAAACGGATTGGGATGTATATAAAACCAATCTGAGAAGAAATCTAGAACAGATCGACACAGGGGGGACAAACCGTCACAAATGGGATCTGGAGAAGGAAGTGACTCACATCACAGGAGCAATCATAGAGGCATACAACTCTAGCTGCCCTTTAACAGAATGCAAATCAAGCAAAGAAGCTTCCTGGTGGAACAAAAACTTGTCAAATTTAAGATCTGAAGTCCGCAAGCTTTTTAACAAAGCTAAGAAAAATAAGGACTGGCAGGGCTACACCAGCAAGCTAACTCAATACAACAAGGAGATAAGGAAGGCCAAAAAGTTACATTTTCAAACTTTTTGTGAAAACATCACTTCCACTCCGTCAGCTGCCAGAATACATAAAGTAATGGCCAAAGGGGGAACGAACCCAACAATGGCACTAAGAAAGTCTGACGGGACCTATACGGAAGGGGAAGAGGGGCGTGCCGCCCTACTCCTAGAGGTACACTTTCCAGATAGTGAACCGATTCCTACAGACGCAGAAATTGTAGCAACATCCAATCACAGCAGAAATCCTTGCAGAGAGGACTGGGACCTTGCTAACAATATATTTACTAAACAACGGCTTGAATGGGCTATTAAGCCACACCTACTTAGAATTTCACGAAGTAGTCTAGCACGGAGACAAATACCCAACATCTGGCGAAGGGCAAAAGTAACCTTCATACCAAAAATAGGGAAAAAGGATGGGACTGATCCCAAATCTTTTCGACCTATCAGTCTCACATCGTTCCTGTTAAAGACAATGGAAAAAGTATTAGATAACTATATTAGAATAGAGACTCTGGGAAACAAACCACTACATAACTGTCAACACGCGTACAGGGCGGGCAGATCAACAGAAACTGCCTTGTACCAGCTCACAGACAACATTCAGAGATCTCTAAATAATAAAGAAACAGCAATGTGTGCTTTTCTTGACATTTCAGGCGCGTTTGACAACGCCTCACATGCATCTGTCAAGATCGCGCTGGAGAAAAGAAGGGTTGAAAAAACTCTCGTCAGATGGATGTGGGAAATGTTGACCACAAGAACAGCTGAGATACCAACGGGTAATGAAGTCATCACCGTCAAAACTACTCGAGGTACACCTCAGGGAGGGGTAACCTCTCCTCTGATGTGGACTCTGATAGTTGATGAACTATTAAATAGATTGACAGAATCAGGAATAGACTGCATAGCTTATGTCGATGATATTGTCATAGTGGCCAGAGGCAAATTTGAAAGCACTCTATGTGAAATAATACAGAAGAGTCTCAGAATTACCGAACAGTGGTGCGAATCAGTGGGGTTGAGTATTAACTCATCAAAAACCGCGATTGTAACATTCACTCGGAAAAAAAAACTCCAGGGGATGAAACCCCTCTTCTTGAAAGGAGAGATCATCAAAGAACAGTCTGGAGTTAAATATTTAGGAATACACCTCGATAGTAAACTTCTATGGAAAAATCACGTAGAAAAAACTACCAGTAAAGCCATTAAAGCGCTTATGGTCTGCAGAAGTCTAGCAGGTAAAACATGGGGGTGCAACCCGAATATACTGCGATGGATGTATACCATGATTATTAGACCTATCATGACCTATGGGGCAATAGCCTGGCACTCTAAGGCAGAACAAGCAACCACAAGGAGAACCCTTGACAAGGTTCAAAGACTAGCATGTTTGTGTATCACAGGAGCTATGAGAACGTGCCCTACTGCGGCACTAGAGGTTATTACAGATCTGACACCCCTACATCTAGTGATAGCTAGAACAGCGAGGGAAGCTATTCTCAGACTCACAAGGGAGGGTACCGAATATGAAAAAATCAAATGTCAGAGAGCTTTGACATCTCTGACAGAGTGCATTTCATTTCCAAACCTTCCAAGTGACGAAATAGTAAGGAGACACATCTTTGAAAGAAACTTTATGGTAAGATTAAGCAACAGGGATGATTGGGGGAAAGAACCCACCACCAGTGAGTTTAAAAGAAATACTATTAAATGGTATACGGACGGCTCCATGACAAACAAGGGCACGGGAGTAGGAGTAGTCGGTCTTAGAACCAAATACTCAGAATCAATGGGAACCTACCCAAGCATCTTCCAGGCGGAAATACACGCAATCAAACGATGTGCAGAATTTAACTTAGAAAGAAACTATCAAAAATGTGAAATTGCAATTCACACTGATAGTCAAGCAACGATAAGAGCATTAAGCTCCTATGTCACCAGTTCTAAAATGACATGGAAATGCCGAGGCAAATTGAATGAACTAGGCAAGAATAACAAAGTTTTTCTTGTTTGGATACCCGGACACTCGGGAATAGAGGGAAACGAGAAAGCTGATAAGCTAGCAAGAGAGGGCGCATTAACCCCTTTTGTAGGGCCAGAACCATTCTGCGGCTTAGGGAAACATACCTACAAGAAAAGGTTAAAAATGAAGGAAGAGAAGGACAGATCAGAACGCTGGCTAAATCTTCCTGGTTTGAGACACTCTAAGAAATTTCTTGGAAACTTCGACCATGCAAGGTCCAAAGCTTACATGAACCTCACTAAAAATAGGCTTCGCATCCTCACAGGTTTCCTTACCGGTCATTGCCGTCTAGGAAAGCACCTGATGAGACTTGGCCTAGAAGATAATGACGAATGCAGATTTTGCATGGAAGAGGAGGAAACTCCGGAACACCTAGTAACAGAATGCGTCGCCATCAGAACTCAACGTAGAGAACATCTAGGGCAGGAATACATACTGAACAGAGACATATTGTCTTTGAAGCCATCGCAGCTGCTGGAATTTATTACAGTTTTGGAACTAGATGGGGAGCTATAAACCGAGCCACTCCTCAAACAGCTTGAGAAAGGGGAGCACAATAGACCAATAGGTTGCAGTGCAGACGATACCCTATTCTAAATCTAATCTCTAATCTAATCTACCGAAAAATTATAGATTGTTCAGCTGTAAAAAGATTTTGTTAAAAATTGGTAAAAATAATGATGTGCAGTTTTAATGACACGATAACATGACAGATATTTAAAGTATTTGTAGATCCTACCTACAAAAAAACAAAAATGAAAAAAAAAAGTAAATTGACAAAAACTTAAAAATTTTAAATAGAAGAGCGTTTTATTTAAATTCTCACACTAGCATAAAAGTCTAAATAAATTTAAATTACCGCCAAATAAACAAGAAAGCAAGTACTTATTAAGGTTTCGTGTATAGATACTTAATATGTTTGCACATATAGTAAAAAGAGTACTTAATTTAAATAGTGTTGTCACTATAAAAAGTCTGTTTGCTTGGCGCTGACTCAAAATTATAGATATTTAGTGGTTGTTGTCTATGATCAATTTTTCATAGGTACATACAATCAAATTGAGGAAAAACTAAAACTGCAAAATTTTGTTGAAGTAAATTGGTTTCATAAAAATATCTAATATAAGCATTTGTCAATATAACAATTTGAATTATTACTTGGAAATAATAGGCAGACTTAAGGACTACAGACTACTACTTTACATATTGAACATGATAAACACTACAAAATTTTATAGTACCTCTGACATTATTGGCTAATTTTAAAAATCATAATAAGCATTATAAAAGTACTAAATTAAAATCCTGCTGCATTTTTTTATTTTGCCATTTTTTTGTTATTATTTTTTTTATTTTCTAACATTTGTGTTTGTTCTTTCCTGTCTTTTTTCAATCTTTTAAAAGCTTTATTATTTCCTCCTCTCTATATTTGAAGATTTTCATTTAAAATAAACTTTTGGAAATTGCGTAATATAAATGCTTTTCATATGATACAAGCTTTTAAGGATCACGTTTTATAATCAATTTATACCTAATTAGAAATTTGTACACAAGAGCAAACTTGACAAAGCTAGGTTTTCTGCAGTTTGAAGCTGCATTTCATTGATAAGAAAAATGTAGCAAAATCAAAACTTACGTCATGGTTTGGCCACACCATAACTCCATAACCATCATGTTGTCCTCTGCGCCAATTTCCTTTATATTTACACCCATTTTTGTAAGCTCTTTCTCCAAACCCATGTTTTAAGTTTTTATGCCAATTCCCTTCGTACCAATTATCTGGTTCATAAAAGAGCCACCCTTTGCCATCTATAAATCCACTTTTCCATTCTCCTATAAAAAAGCTTGGAGATGCCACAATATTTAAAACACCATTTCCATAAAAAACCCCAGCATTAAATGTGCCTTCATAATGACTAAGGTCTGGCAAAACCATTTTTCCTTTACCAGAAGGAAAACCATCTACAAATTGACCCTAAAGAAGAAACCATAAAAAATAGAAGTAAGATGAGTAGCTTTACACTTGATATTTAGTTCCATCAGTCCAAAAATAAGATCCTAAACCATTCATTATGTGTTGAAGTATTTCTCCTTGATAAATGTTTCCATTGACAAAAATGTATTTTATTTCAAGGTTTTTTTCCTCTAAGTAACTTGGAAGATAAGTTGAACTTTTCTGTAAATAAATAAGATTAAAATTATCACTGACACAATAATAGAAAATTTGATACCAAACTCTCCTCTGAAATACTTTCTAACTTTCGATTACTTGAGTTTTGTCTTATGGTCGACATATGTCCAAAACTGGTATTTATAGAATTATTGCTTTTTAGATTATCTTCGAATACATCTTCTTTTTGCTTTTTCTCTGTAATTGTTTCTGAAGAATAGTAAAAGTTTCTATTTTCTTCATCAACTGGTTTGGCAATAACCTGCACGTCTTTAATGATGATTTCTATCATTTGATTGAAAAAATGTTGAACTACATTTTTTCGATACATAGGGAGAGAGAATAGTTTAACTTATTCTTAGTATCACTTTTATTAGCTTTGTGATTTTGTTCTCAAAGTTGATTGTGACAGTTTTGTAATATATAATTTGACAATTATTTTAGCTTTGTTTTTTATATGTAATATATTTAATATTACAGAACTGTCAATAATTAAAAATAAGAGCAGAGAAACGGAATAACTAAAAAATAGTAATTAGTTAGGTAATAATTAGTGGTATTTAATAGTTAATTGTTTTAACAACAATTCTAGAACACCAACGTTAAATATTAAAAAACACGCATAGTTTAATGAAAAATTAGAAATCCCTTTTAATAAAAATCGTTTTCAAATGTCGCAGGATTTTTATTAACAAAACACCTCTCCAAACTGTTTGAATAGCAAACAATTGTAATATACTTAACTAGCTTCTCGTCTCAGCTCCGCACGGGTGAACATTTTTTTTTAACTTTTTGGGATAAATAAAGATTATTTAAATTATAAGTGTGCCAAGTAAAACGTACATGACTGAATTTGTTCAAATATCAAAAATTAAAAACAAAAACTTCAACCTTCAAACTAATTTTCAACAAAGTTAATTAAAATTTTATTTTTTCACACGTTTTAATTTTTTACCATAAACCTGTTCTTTAATATTTTTACATTTTATTTAAATTTTTGGTTTTATAAATTTTATTTTTAGAAGTGTAATTTTTTACTCATGTATTATTTTAATTTCTTTACTTATATTTCAAGACTTTTTTAATTTTAAGTTTTTACATTTTTAATTTGTAATATTTTTACCTGAAAGCTTCACTGTACACATGAGTGTTCTGTGCTGTACAAAACACGCACATCGAAATTTTCAGTAGCTGAAATTAAAGAAGTTGTAAACTCCACACATCAAAAGATTGGTTCTTTGCGTCCATAATAACGGAAATCCATTTGAACAATTGACAAACCACTAGATTTAGTACTTTTGTCAATTTTCTTG
Organism: Lagria hirta; assembly: GCA_947359425.1. NCBI lineage: Eukaryota > Metazoa > Arthropoda > Insecta > Coleoptera > Tenebrionidae > Lagria > Lagria hirta. The sequence goes on along the minus strand of OX375794.1, from coordinate 26,838,139 downwards.
ATAATTACTAAAACTTTGTAAATATGTTAGTCTAATAGTCTCAGTTTATAAAATTAAAATTTGATGTTTGTCATATTCCTTTCACTTTTCCACCTATAACTTTTGTTGCAAAAAAAATATCGACGTGCGGTTTTCAAATTTGCACTTGTTAAATTTTCTTTAACATTATTTTAAGACTTATGAACCGTTCTAATTGATTTTTAAAGAAAATAAAAAGTATAAATTGTTTTTAAACAGTGCTACTTAGGTAAAAAATAAAGTTGAATTGTTTAATTTATTAACTAACCATCAAATAAAATAAAAAATTATCTTTTCATTCAAATTAATTTTGTTAAAATTGGTTGAGGCAAGCCAAAGTTTTAGACGTTTTTCGGACAGCATACCCTCACCCCGTTCCTAATCACATTTGACAAATTAGAGGAACAAGTGCTAATCAAATTTGGGAAAAATGGTCTCGTCTTTGCAATTAATATATTTTTGATTAACTTTCCCTGGTCTTATAACAAAAAAATCAGTTTTTCTTGTTGGTTGTGACAATTTTTTCCTCTGGCAGCTAATCTAAAAGCTAAAAAGAAAATAATGTCCAGCAATTTTTTTTGCCAATTTTGTTATAATTTTTTTTATTTAAAAGTTCTATAACAATTGGCTCTTGAGATATAGCCAGTGACCTTTCTTATCGGGACACCTGGTACATAATTTTAATTTGGGTACCTACATAATTTAATTTCTACTTATGTACATAATTTTAATTCAATCATTATTATTATTATGTACATAATTCTAATTTAAATTCATTTAAAGTTCGACATTTCATTCCACTAAAATGTTGCCAACAATCATGTTGAAAATAAAAATCTTTTAATTTTATTTATATCGTGGCATAATAATTAAAATTATGTACTCGCATAATAATAATACTGTTATTTTTTATTATCACGAGATATAATAATAATTGAGTTTTAAAATTCAGCCAAACTCATAATTTTAATTCACTGTCATTCAATTATGTTGTTGCAAATAATGCATAATAATTAATTTGAATAAAATTTATGTATTGACATAATATTAATTTACTATATGTATGTTGTCTCATAAAAAACATTTTGATTTTTGGTTTCTTTCATATTTTGTTTTGTTATTAAAAAGTAAAACGGCGTGCAACAAAACAAAGCTGTAACATAAGAAAAGCTAAAAATAATTTAATTATTAGCTTGCAAATAAATAGAAAACCAACTATTATAGAATTAATAGTTAGTAAATTTAAGCTAAGTGATACAGTTTTAATAAGGAATAATAGTATAAATAAAAGTTAAGAAATCTTTAAAGAACTATATAAGAGATAGAAGACCAGAATTCAAATACTTATATAATCTATATTTATAAAAGAAAGTCTGTTAGTTACTCCACTTATAACTCAAGAACGGCTTTACCGATATGGTTGAAAATTGGTGAGGTGGTAGCTTAGAGCCAGGAGACGGACATAGGATACTTTTTATTCCAGAAACCACCCTCTAAAAGAGGGGTAAAAGTCAAATGTGAAATGCGATGTCGGAAACGTTCGGTGAGGCTCGACAAATTACCGAGAAATTTGACGCAACCACGAAGAAGCGTTTACATTAAAATTTATTTGACGTGGCTCAAGAAATTTTCCCAAACTTGGATTTTTATATCAATTATAGTTTAGAGCCAAGAGAAGGACATAGGATACTTTTTATCCCGTAAGGACTGAAGAAGAACAAGAAATTGCACGTGAACAGCGCCGCGATAGTATGGCTCGACTTCGTGCTTCTCAATCACGAGATCAAAGTGAAGCAGCCCGTGAAACAGCTCGGTTGGCAATGCAGAATCGTCGAGCGAACAACAGAGGTCAACAAATAGATAATTTGCGACGCAGAACAAGATATTTATCAAGTGCTGATTTGAATCGAGCAGCGAGTTTATTAATATTAATAAATATTTAAAGATATTAATAAAATTTTTAATTAAATATTAATAATTATTTTAATATTTAATTATTAAATATTTAGTAATATTTAATAATTTTTAATTATTAATTAGAAAAAATTAATAAAACTAAATAATTATAAACAGCTACTTTTTATTAACAAAGGGATGAAAAGGGGAGGGATAGAGACAAAAAACGACATGTATCAATATATAATTTTCAAAGATTTTGGTTTGCTTATTTTAAAAATAATATCTATGTTTAGGCGGAACAAAGTTCGCCGGGCCAGCTAGTTATTAAAATAATGCATAAGTCAATGTAAGTGTAAGTACACAAAAACTAGATAAGTAAATAAAATTAATTGTATAAATAATAAAAAAATTCTATGTATTATTTTAAGCAGTGGGTGAGTCAACTTGCTTAAATTATAAGCACTTGCTTATATATGGAGTATTGTATTCTGTCAGAACTTGCAAACTCTATTATTTGCATTATCTGGTGTTGAATCAACTAGAGTTCATTACCAATAAAATCTAAATTCAAGATAATATTGAAGCAATCTATTTAATAAAAATGCTAGAATGTAATATTCAATCACAGAATTTAAAACGATTTTTTTTTGTACAAAGTATTATTGAAAAGTAGTGTAATATAATATGTATACTAGTCTCAGACCTTAAAATTCTGCTTTTATAATTTCCTATTACATTTAGTCAATGCTATTACTGAACAATCTATCTAATCTCTCAAATAAACACTCATCAAAAAAATGCAAATAACTTTTGAACAGGTGTCGAAATATTATTCAGAGCCGGACTAAATTTGTAAATAAACAGGTAAAATAAGATGTTTGAAATTTTTATTTCTGAATGACAAAAATGTTATTGGTCTTTTTTTACATTACCTAAATACATAATTAATTCCTTTTTTCAAATATAGCGAATGTTTCGCCGTCGCCATAATATCTGCTAAAGGTAAATATTAACTTTAGGCATATCTATATTTCTAACAATGAATCTCGTTTTTCGTTGTCACGACATAGCATGAAAACGGTTTGACCGATTTGGCTGTTTTTTTTTTGTAGTTTTCTAATACTCTGTATAAGAAAAAGTATTCTTAGGAAAAAAAATATTAAGAAAATCTTTCAGAAAGATTGAAAAATATACATTTAATTTTGCATATTTTAAAAAAGGCGCGTTATGAATGTCAACGTCATTCAATTTAAAACAAAAAACTCTGTGGTGATCTATGACACCACAGACATAACCACACTAACAAATGTCAACGTCGTTCAATTTAACTTCCCTTTCAAACAATTTGAAAGGGAAGTACGAAGGCGAAGATGTTTTAATCCCACGCATCAATATGATTGATGCGTGGAATGCGGCTTGCATTTGCAATGTCAATAAATAAATCGTAAGGGGAGTCGCTAAGTGTGTAACGGTTGAATTGCGGCACACGCCAAAAATTACGATAAATAAGCGCCTTCTTGCCATTTTGCGGTTGCAAACTACTCATTGCATGACGCTAGTTTGTGCACTATCGAATTTGCTGTCATCGATTTAGTCTAGAACTGCAAAGACCCGACGCCTGTCGACAATTTATGTCTTTCGAGTAACTATTTTTTCTGAACACCCTGTATATTGCGGCAAAACATGAAAAGACATTTTTTTTTTCTTTCTGAAATTCGGGAAAGTAAGATATCAACGGGAAGCTGGTTCTTTGTTGACAACGAATTTCAAGTCAGATAAACTGTTCCAGCATCGGTTACGTCGTAAATCCAAGAAAATAAAGCAAACTCTTTTTTTATTGGTCAGGGAAAAAAACCAGGTAGTTTTTAACAGATAAGAAAAGAATCATTCGATTGAAAAGCAGAATTTACCAGATTTTTAAGCGGGAAAATACCGACCCTATATATAGAAGTGGTTATAGCGTCCATTTTCTCTTTAAGTTCAAGAAGTAACCTTAGTGTACCCTTCTACGCCAAATTAATAAGTCGAATAAACCCGGTAGTGAGTATTACGTGTGTTGACGACTTTTTTTAACAAGAAAATTGGTACGGCTTTGAAGCCACGTTTTGATAACGACTTTACCATTTTCGCGATTACGTGACGTTAGAAGGGGTAAGTTAAACAACCTCATTAATTTCACCACTAACGGTCTTGCTTCGCGGGTCATTTAGGACAAGTCTAGGGCAAGTCTAGGGCCAAGTCTAGGGCAAGTCTAAGAACAAGTCAAGGGACGACTCAATTGCGGCACTCGATCTCTTCCTCCTGTTACCCTGCTGATTACCTCAGAGCTTCCAAGGAGTAAACCACTGCAATAACAACCATTGTCAGCGGAATCAGCAGATGAGGTTAGTTCAAGGTCTATGAAAGGTAGAATGAATGTGTGAATGTTAGAGAGCTCTTGAACAATCACCCTTAAAGTGAAAAAAAACCTTCTTTTTTTTATTATATTTTGCTTTATTAACTTATTGCCTTTATTGTTTGTGGTAATCAGGACAATCTGTGAAGGGTGCTTGAGTTAATTTCGAGGGTATTGTCTTGTCTAACTCAGACTGCATCGAGTCCTGTAAAGTTGTTAAAGTTGTGATAAAATTTCATCCGAATTGTTTAGCATTAATTAATTACTTGAATATTCTAGATTTACTTTTTTTTTCCTTTTTGTTTTCCTGATTGCTATCAGTTTTTTTATTTATTCAATATATTAATATTATTTTACTTGAGCTTTTGTTTAGCCTGCAGGTCTTGACCCCTAAAAGGCTAAAGGGAGGCTAACTTCGGCTATTGTCTGAGCTTAGGTTGAGTGGCGCCGAAACCACCACCTGTGTTCCTAGATTCACGCCTCTACGGCTGAACTACCGGGTAATTTTGAACAGGGTAAAAGCTAGCCGAGATTAGCCTGTCCGCAAGTTTTCCTATTCTCTTTATTCCCTTCTCTCCTTTTCCTCTTGTGTAACTTTACGGTTACAAGTGTATGTGGCATCAACCTAGAAAATCCATGTTTTTCACATGGCCAATTATATGTCGCCTGTCCCCGTGTCGGAAAACCATCAACATTATTTATTTACGCGCCAGAACATAAAACTAAAAATATAGTTTATCAAAAAGCATTAGAATAGAGAGAAGCAGTGAAGGGTATAGAGGCTATTAGTTGCTTTCTTGAGCGCGCGTGATATTGAGCTCGGTGTTTACTTCAAAGTGCCCAGTTGTTCAATAGCGATTTGTAAAAATATAAGTGAAATTATTGGACCCTACGGAATAGACACTATCATGAAAATATATATTTTGTTTTTTATTTAATAAAATTAGTAAAGTCTTTCTCAGGTCTGACGAGACCAGGGAAATAGGTATTCATTTTTATATGGAGAATATTATAAAGTGAGATTTTTGTTTTACTGAACATAGCGTTATAAAACGCATGTTCAGTTTTAAAAAAACCATGTCAATACATTGTCGCTAGGTAGGCAACCAAATTAACAAATATTTTATTATGACACATGACTGACTTGACAGAACAGAACTCTGAAATTTTATTCAAAGGTAAGGAAGGTTATGTTACGTCTTAATAACAAGTTTAAAAAGAAGCTTTTAATCAAATTAATTTATTAAATGTTCAAAGTGACCACCTTCTTGTTCTAAGCAATACGCCAAACGATTGTAAAATGCTTGTACAGTATTTTTTAAAAAAACTGGATTTATTTCGTTGCCGGCGGTGAGTATTCTATTCTTTAGTTCTTCTGTACTCTCTATTACGGTATTGTTGTAGACTTTATAGATTGAAGATAACCCCAAAGAAAGAAATCGTTTGGTGATAAATCTGGTGACCGAGGTGGCCAAGCTATTGGTCCAAACCGTCCAATCCAGCGATCCTGGAAGTTTTCATTCAGGAAACGTGTAATAGGGCCCGTGGAATGTGGTGGAGCGCCGTCCATTTGAAACCATGCGTTCTCAAGATTCAAGTCTTTTAGTCGTGGCATTATGTGTCTTTGCAGAAGTTCCAAAAACTTGGCGGCATTTAGGTTGCCATCAATAAAAAATGAACCAATAAGGGTACCGTCGACTATTCCAGTCCAAACATTAACTCTGCTATTATACTGAGTGTGTTAAATTTTGAACATGTTCGTTTGTACGTGACCAATACCTGTGGGAATTAGAAAGAAAGATAGGAAAAAAAAGGAAAGAGGTGTTCAATACAAACCGACAATTCTGTGAATTGACCGTGCCATTTAAACAAAAGGATGACTCATCAGTAAAAACTATCTTGTGTAAAATATCTTCATTTTCATTTATTAAATTAAATATTGTTTCACAAAAATCTGTTCTTTTTATTTTGTCAAGAGGAAAAAGCTGTTGGTGATTTAAAACTTTGTAAGGTTTGTATTTATACTTTTTGAAAGTTTTAAGGACAGAGGATTTTGAAACGCCAAACTCGTTTGCTATTATCCGCGACGGGGTAATGGGGTTTTCTTCAGCATAACATAATATCTGTATTTCTCGTTCTTCTGTCAAGACGGGACAAGTTCTTTTTCTTTTTATGTGTGAATTTATTACACAACCTTCTGTTGTTCTGTCAAGTCAGTCATGTGTCAAAATAAAATATTTGTTAATTTGGTTGCCTATCTAGCGACAATGTATTGACATGGTTTTTTTAAAACTGAACATACGATTTATAACGTTATGTTCAGTAAAACAAAAATCTCACTGTAGATTCCAGTTCAAATTGAATAGGTACATAAGATAGGTCAGCTATACAAAATAAAGTAGTGCATCAAATTTACGCTAAGGCGGTACGAAGTTCGCCGGGTCAGTTAGTACTAAATATACATATAAGGTTTACTTAGCCTATGCTTTAGGCAAACCTGTGCAGTTTGTTTGAAGGGTGAAAACTGGAGATTTATAGTGTTTTGCAACAAAAGAAAGACCGTATAACGTTATTCCATTTTGACTACTATATTTTTAATTAACAGTTAACCCTAGAATACCATAGTAAAAAAAATTGTATTGTAACGCAAATAAAGTCAAAGATGATATTACATTTGAAGATAAAAAAACGAAACACAGTTTAGATAAACTTGTTTTATTTATTTTAACAAGAAACATTCATTTATTTATAAATATATAAATAAAAGAACATTCGTCCAAAATTGTATAACTTTGGCTCAATCTATTCATCACTACGTTTATTATAGTTTATGTATATATCAATAATATAATAAATAAATAAAATAACCTAATAATATGTTATTCAAGTTATCGATTTAGCTAAAACAACTAGGCCATCTTGATGCGTTTTACACCAATGCACGATCTTCCACAGTCATATACAATCCCTCCTCCTCATACGTTGAATCGTGTTTAGCTAAAATACGTAGCAAAGGTCGTAATTTTAGCCACCATTGTTCTTTGGGTATACGTAAACTAAAACAAATGTGTAATATAAAGTGAAGTAGCGATTTTATAGAAATGAAATAAATATTGTCATGGGATTATATAATATATGATACATTTTGCGAAAAAGAAATTTTTATTTAGCTTCTTGCTTCTAATTAGTTAGGATAGGAGCGAATAAAACTGTGAAGATTGTAATACTTAATAAAGATTTATGACCAAGCACACTTCACCTGAGCAAAATTTTACCGATATTCGACTTGCCTTTTCAGTAACTAGTACATAGTTAGACATATTGAAAAGTAACAGATGAGAAATATTGACAAAAAGCAAATGTCTTTTTTCTCAGAAATTAAGTCCTACTGTTCGCTAATCTTCATCATTATATTTTTCATAGTTTCATTTGTAACTCCTTAGAAGTCAAAACGCTAATTTTCCATTTCTCGTTCGCTAACTATAAAGCAAACCATTTGAACAGTTTTTTTAATACCAAAAAACAATTAATCTATTTCACTCAAATAGTTGTAGCACTTCATACTCAAAATTAGTTTGATCTTTTAGTTCAGCTATTGGAGTAAACTTATATTGACGTTTAACCATTCCCAAAAGAGCAACGCTTTCGACGGTTGTAATATTTGGATGTTGGCTTCCTGTAACTTTCTGCCGTAGTAACTGATCAACAATCCAAACAACAGCCTTTGCAGCCATTTTAGTACCCATATTTCGATCAAAAGGAGTAGCGGAACCTCCTTGCTGCATATGCCCTAAACACAGATAGATATCATTAAGTCATTTATTTACCATTAACTATGATTCACTATACAACGTGTATCAAAAAAAAAATGCTCATAGAGTACTACTATAATTACGTTTATACCAAATTGAATAATTATGAATAGACTACCAACTGTGCTATAAATGTGTCGTATAACCCTATTTTTAAATTATATACTATAGAAAAATATACTTTTTCTTCATACCTCGGTCGAAAGTACGTACTTTCGTCCCTAATAACAGAGACGAAAGTTTAACTTTTAGTCCCTGTAAGATGAAATTCTTTCTTCCCTATAATAGCGGGAAGAAAGAATTCATCGTGTTTATTTATACTCGTAACTATGTTATATGACCAGCAACACTCGCTTCGCTCGTGCCGCAAATGTCGCGGCAGGCATCAAAAACTATCAGCATTTAAAGTTAAAAAAATAAAATTAAAAATAAAAGTACGTACTTTCGACCGAGGTATGAAGAAAAATCGTATACACGACGCGGGACAGAAGTTGAAATCGCGGTCCTGCGCGCCATGATGCCCTCGGCTTCACCTCGAGCATTATGGCGCGCAGGGCCGAAAATTCAACTTTTGTCCCTTGTAGTGTAATATACTATTTTAGTAATTTCTATAGAGGTTGTTTTTCTAAAAACGACAATGCATGACAACTATGCTCTTACATAAGAAATGTTTCTCAAAAAAGAAACATTTTATAAGAAAATAATGTTATTAAATTAATATTTTTTTTAAATGCGCTAGCTTTTCAAAAATTGAATACCTTTTTTAAAATAGTTTAAAAAAATCCTTTTTATGAAGCATTTTAGAATGATTAACATCTCGGTAGGTCAAGGAGATGTTTAATATTTGCAGAGTGGTGACGTGCTGTTGTATCATTGCTACACTAAACTCAAAGGTTCACTTATTTGGCAGTGCTACCTTAACTACTAGTCAACGAACGAAGCATGGTCTCTAGTGTGAACAGTTTCCCTCTTTTCTCTCTTCAACAGAAACTCAGTGTTCTAAAGAATTACATCGTGCTAGTCTGCGTTTATCGTCTGCTCGTCTCAGAGTCCAAACCATTACTTTTCGTTGCCTAGTAGTGACTAAGTATAAGTTATAAGTACCAAAACTCAATAACTAAAGTGGTGTTTCAATTAAGTACCACTGGCATAAAACAAAGCTTATGATTTTTCAATATCAATGTCGTGTCTCTTTGAGAAACCCACTATCTAGAAACTGTGGACATGTGGACTCAAATATAAATTTGAGTTTTCAATAGCCGTTCACAATACGGAAAAAAAAAGTTGTGACCGTTACATCACTGAATAATCAAGTTTGTCCACAATAAAAAAATCCATAGCCAACTCTATTGCTAGTTTTTAGAAGGTTGTGATCGGATAATGTTTAAAAAAAAGTCCAAATTTTAATTTCCATAAGCTACAAAAATATCAATCATTCTGAAAAGCTCTATAATTAAAAATTGAATCCCTGAACCCTTTTTTCAAATGCAAAAAATACATAGAAAAGCAAAAACTGGTAGAGAAGGAAATAAGAAGCATATCAGCAGAAAACGTTACAAGTTTAACGCTAAACATAAAAAAACTACAAGGCAGTGAAATAGGTATCCAATATAAACGTATTAATATAGTAAGGTAATATTTAACAATTAGAGCAACTGCCACAGAAATGAACGAATAAAAAGTTTACATACCTAAGACATTCATTCTAGCACTAAATAATCCTTTTCCTTCTTCACAGTATAATCTGTATATAAAATCAGTTGTGTAATTTTCGTTAGCCTTTTCATTTCTTAAGATCAGCCCTCTTTCCACTCCTTCAGACATTTTTGTCGCCATATGATATACATCCTGTTGTAAATCTTTAATTGTAAACTTTTCTTCATAAACATATGCAACATCGGCTCCACCAGCAAGACCAGCTAACGTTGCCAAATATCCACAAAATCCGCCCATTGTTTCAATAATAAACACCCTCCTTTTCGTTCCTTGAGCAGATTGTCTTATTCTATCACAAATTTCGGTAATTTCGTTTAAAGCTGTATCGCACCCTAGCGAAAACTCAGTGCCAGGAACATTGTTACTTATGGTAGACGGTATGACACAAATTGGAATACACAGAGCGGGAAAATCGTTGCGGCTATCATATAATTGCACTGCTGTTTGATATGCTTCAAAACCGCCAATAATTAATAAACCTTGAATTCTAAATTCAGCCAAACGAGCAGCGACTAATCCCATACGACTTCCAGGCAGAGTGCGCTTTGTTCCAAGTATGGCACCGCCTGTGCCAACCCAACCAGATACTTCCGACCATTCTACAAACAAATAAAAAAAATAATTAATACAATATAAAAACTTAATAATAATTTAATAATTAATCAAATTAAAAATTAAGAAAAAAACGACTTCAATAATTATGATTAATTATAATTCTATTTATTTAATTGATTCAAATTGCTTTTTGTTCAATTTGTTTCAATAAGTAAACTAATATTTAATTAAATTGAAATCGATTTTTTTAATTTCAGACTTATTTTTAATTCGACTGAGTGCATTACACTGGTCCACTCGGTCAATAAACGAGTTAGTAAATAAATTGTGATGAGTAATGTGGTTCATATAAGAACAACGAACTGGGCTGTTCCGTAAAATGCGCTAGCCGTATATGTTTTGGATCAACAATACTATCAGATGATTTTATTAGGGACAGCTTGTTTCATCGAATTGATCTACAAAAACGTCATACGGTTCAACCTACAAAACCTACATAAGAATATAGCAAAGCGAATGAATTGTTACATTCAGCAATAGTTTCTGTGAATGCATCTATACTAAAGAAACCAGCGGAATTAAATTTAATAATTGTAGCAAGTGTACGTATGTATCATTTTAATTGAAAACAATTTATTTCAAATGTAATAATAAAATTTTTTTTTTAATTTTTAACTTACGATTCTGTTTATCTCAGTAACCAGTAAACACTACTTACTGATCTGAGAGCATACGCGGTAAATAAGCAAAATCGTTCAATCGTGCAAAAACAAAAATATTTCCGGTTTCAAATAAATTTTATTACATTTTATAAACGTAAGGAGCAAATAGGTGTTCTAGGTTGCAAATTTAAAATTAGTATTATTTTAATGTGTTACAAGTTTGAAGAACTCTTGTTATTTTTTATGCTACATCGACTTTAAAAACGTTTAGATTACTAGCCTAACTAACAAATGTTTGAAATCGTTTTTCACGTTTTGTCTCCCGTATATATGTATATATCTATTTTGCTTTCATCCACATTTTTTCCACATTATAATAATCACCACATTATTAGTTAAAATCAACTGTTTGTAATTTAACGTATTTCTCAAAGTTAACATCTATACTTCTAAACAAAATAAAACTACGAAAATATTTTTAAATAACTCATGAAAGTTTTTACCAACAACACAAAGAAAAACAGAATAAAAAAAACTTTACCCATTTTTTTAATATTTCCAGCAATTAATCCCTCAATACCATCATGAATGCCCATAACAGTATCACCTCGGTACATGCCGTTACGAACAAAAGAGCGTACAGCTGCATTCATACCACAAGCTGGAGCTCCAATATGCATTACAGCAACAGTGAATCCTTCCTAAATAACCGAATAAATGTATATTAAGATAAAAAAGTTTCAAACACAATGTTAACAAAAAAAGTGAGTGTATAAACGACAAAATGTATTATTATGGTTAGTTATTTACTATATAGCAGAAAAAATTAATTATTTGATAAAATAGGAAGACCTACTATAGAATACTATTTATAAGCCAAAGTAAAAGTTACAGCGGCACCACTACATGCGGTTATTTATCATACTTACCGAGTCATGCAAACTGCCTCGCTAGTGCCAAAAATTAAAGTTAGTTAATCAAACTTGCAAAATTATCGCCCAAAATAACAAGATTAAAATTTTATTTATTGCCAACAAGTTGAAAAACTTGATTAAGAAACAGAATCTATTAATTTTTTTAGTTGGTCGGTTATTAAAATTATTTGCTAAACTATATTTTTGTGACAAATAATATATCTCAACCACCACAGCTTCATTTCAGTCATTTAAATTAAAAAGATTTTATCAAATACCTTGATAAAATGATCCTTGACTTTATCTACTATACAAGACATTTGACAAAAAATGTAATTGTTCAAAACGTAAACTTTCATACTTACCAGAGTAAACTTTAAAGATCCAAACTAATACAATATGAATAATGCAAACCGCAACTTGAATGCACCACATTAATTGTGCATATATATATATATATATATATATATATATATATATATATATATCTATATATATATATATATGTATATATTGATAAAATGTTAATTAAGGATATTTATTTGACCTTGGTTGGGTCTTTATATATTACCAAGATTTCGGTACTTTTTTATTTTGTTAACATCTTCAGGGCTTCATAAAGCCTGGCAATATATAAAGAGACTACGCTGTAAAAATTATTTCACCACCCAACCACGGTCAAATATTCTTAAATTAACATTTTATCAAAACACATATTGATCGTGAATACAAACCAACATATATATATTTATTTGCTATCTTAAGGAGTATCTTGATACGCATGTAACTATAATAAAAAGTTTATTAATAATCTGCAAGATTCCGACGACGCTATATTTGCTGTTAAATATCACTCTGTATATTTGCTATAAGAAACTTAATGATATATATGATAAGTGCATATGCTCACTAAAGTTCCAGCATTTAAAGACTTTAAGACTTTAAGACTTAAGATATTAGAGTACGCAAGCGCTATCTATATAACACCTCTAGCAAACCGCCACAACACAATACAAAACCGAAAGTATGTCCAGCTGTTCTTCCAAAAAGACTGTTTACTTTGTTTTTTTGTGAGTCTTTTCAGTTTAAGTTCCCATACGTATTACATTAACTCTCCATTAAAACTACTCTTGCTACTAGTTTTGCCTCAACTTCAATTCACGCAAATTCTACGGCAACCATCACGCCTGGTTTTTGTTTTTTTTTTTCAAAGCTCGATTCTACGAGCATTTTACATAACGTATCTGGTGTTGCTTCTATGCAGTATTTTTGTCAACTACTTCAACTCCACGAGAATATCACTACAAAGTGCTTTTCTAGTTATTCACGCAAATCCTAGTGTCGTCAATAAGTATCCCAATTTATTTTAAATTAAATTTTAAAATTTGCATTTTTAAATATAATATATTTATATTTTTAAATATTTCAAACTATTTATGACACAAGATTATATTAAATGCATCTAGCATGAGTCGCAAAACATCTTTCAAAAAAAAAGATGGTCCTTTTAAATTCATTTTACGATACAAGTCTCTTCTTAGTAGTATAATGCTTTGTATTCGCATCGCGCTGGTTGTAACGCTTTTCTAGATAATTTGCACCGCTTACAGACAATCACATAGCTTCAATAGTAAAAATCATTAACAATGATGCGCAATGAGAAGTCAATAAATATTGAATAAAAATAGTAGAGAATTTGACATTTTCAGCCATTTAAGCCATGCTATGGAAATTAAATGTTGCTTCTACACAAAAACTTAGTTAAAAACGCTTGTTTGCACGCATTAAGATAATACTAAATTCAATACGCAATTAATTTATTTTTCCTATTTCCAATTTACAGTCTCTAATTTATTTTTACTTTCTTCGTATTACTGCGTCACTAAGTGGAAAATAATCAAAGCCGCCTAAGCGTGTGAAAAATATTCAAAAAACTATTTTCTAACTAAAAACATTTGTGTAAAAATTCGCTTAAAATTATACAGGAAATTCAACTACACAATTCTCTAACGTAAAAAACAAGAAGTGAAATAATAGCCAAAGGCCGGTTGTGTACCCACTCTTCTCACTCTTAGAATACCGTTTAAATTCACAAGATAAAATCTTCAATAAGCTACAAATCATTACTAGACACGACACTTGACACAACCAGCACCGCCGAGAGTTTTTTTTTAGAGATATATTTTAGACTTACAATTCAAATAAAATCCAAATTCAAATTCAAATAAAATCTATTTATAAAAAAAAACGTTTTTATTCTTTAAATGAAAAATTTGTCATTAGACTTTTATCGAGTGTAATCATTTTTGTTTCTTTTTTGTTGTGTAGGCAAGTGTAAGTATAAGTATATGACAATGAACATGTAAAAAATCATAAATATAACATAATATTGACTTTGGCCTTTATTTTCCATTAACCTTTGCGTTATTTTAATCTTCTCGGTATACATACACTCCGATAAATACATTTAATTACAACATAACTGAACTGGAACCGTCATTAGTGAGTTTTCGCAAGCTATTTTCCTTCATAACTATATAACCAAGTAAATTAAGTCTTCGGTTTTTTTGTTTGCTTATAACTTTTACGTTATGAGAACAAGACTTTAGATTTTGAAAGCTGATATAAGAAGAAAAATAAAGTCATCTTGATCATAAGGAAACCCTACAAGAAAAAAGTCCTCAAAAAAGACAACTATTCAAACAAAATTTATCTTTTTCTAATTGACAAAGTTTTATGTTGAGTTGAGTTCATTTTAAGAGATTATATTATGAGTTATCTCTACTTCAGAGAATCACGAATCGAGTTCGAGCAATTTTAAATAGCAAATTTCTTTTGATATACCGTCATTTTATTGGTTTACGCCATTTTAAAATTCGCCCGTAACATATCCTTATAAGACCACATATAATTATAAGCCTTTCATACACAAACTGTATATTGTCTCTTAGAGCAATTATTATCACCACAAATATAGAATATTTTCTGCGTAACGACTTGTAAACATTGCACCAACAAAAAAACTAATTGTCATCTCCATTCCACTTCTAGATAAATAGACTCTAAAACTTACCTTTCCATGGCCTTCGGAATCGAAGGCACCTTTAGGAGGCTTAAGCCGCGTCAGCAACTTGTACGTTTCCAGATTTCTAATAAAAGACTTTCCTCTTAACTCCACTGCAAGTTCAAAGTTTTTATCAGCCATTGCCTACAAAAACAAATATGTTTATGATTTATTTTCAGCTTTGCTTCATACCTTTGCAACAGCTTTAGTTCTTTTTACACATTCCATAAGGGGCAATCTAACCGCTTGATTACCATCTAATGAAATAACACATGGCTCCGAATCTACATCAGACTCCATCAAAGCCATGACCGCTTCAGCTCCCATTCTGCATCCCAAAATGCGATCAAATGCGCTAGGATTACCACCTCTTTGAACATGACCCAAAACTGTAATTCTCGTATCTTGTTGGAGATTATCCACCACAACTTTTTTAATCATTTCCGCAGTAATTGGTTGACCTTGACGATCAGTAGCCCCCTCAGCAACAATTATAATGTTCAAACGTTGGCCCATGTTACGTTCCTTTTTAATAAAAAAACAATGCGAGTTTAATAAAAATAAATAGAAAGAAATAAATATTAGTGCAAACATGCAAGCAAAAAAGTGTACCTGACTTAATCTACCACACATATGCTGCTCCCATCCTTCAGGCGCAGGAGATTCAGGAATAAACATGTAATCAGCTTCAGTAGACAAGGCAGCAACTAATGCTAAGTAACTAAAAGTGTACTAAATTAATGCCTGGACAAAAATAGAAAAGAGCCAGTCAATTTAATAATTATGCTGTTAAATTTATCGAAAGAGAAACAAAGCCATAACTCCTTTGTCATACGATATATTCATGTATGTGAAATAATGTTTTATTCAAATCGCATCGAAAAAAATTTCAAATAAATTATTATCTTTTCGTTCGTTTCATTTGCAATTAAGTAATGAAATGACAATGAGAAAGCAAAGCAGAAAAATGAAGAGAAAACAATATAAATTAAATAAAACTGTTAAGAAATTAGGTGTAAAGAAAAGATTAAAACCATAAGAGAAAATATCAAGAAGATTCAATTACAGATAAAGTAATAGGGTATAATACAACTTTCGAGCTTTGAATATTTGAGCTATTCATTTCAAGCACTGATGCCACTAGGTCAATAATATACAGTTTTTACTTTAAAGAACCTCGCAGTTTTTGTTTTTTACCTTTTCGAAAATCCATTCAGATTAGCACACTAGTTAAAAGTAACGCCTTAAATTATCTGTCATCCAGAAGCAAGTCGAGGTGACTTAGCAAAACTGCGTCCCGCAGCAGCGGTTAGCTCAAATATGACCCCATTGACAGCCCTACTACATATTGGAGAAACAAGGATGAAGTATGCAGTCTTGCCAGATAATGCGATGACGTAGAGTGCTTAGACGTCACATTCACTCGGCATACTAGGATGTCGTCTTTATAAGAATTTCAAAATTTTTGAAGTACCTCCATATAGAAAATTCAGCGCAAAACAACATATCAGATGAATGATAAGTTTTTGTAGGATGGAAAAAAAATTTAAAAAAAAGTATTTTACCCTATTACAAGCAAAAATAAAAACACTTTAAGAAAAAACAAAAACAGAAAAAATACTTCTTATTCTTCAAGCGCCGTGTCCTTAGAACATTGGCGATCAGTAGCATGATCTTCACTTTGTACGCTGCGGACTTGGCGTTTACTCCACCCCATTGACAAATACTCTTGAACCAAAATGTTTCTCGGCGATAACGACCACGCTTTACATCTATTTTTATCTTGAAAACTAAATGGAGCTATTCAGGCTTCAGATTTCTCCTTAGGTACGTAAACTAAGTACAGCTTTCTTTTTTTTATGTTTTTAAGTACATACTTCTTTCCATGTTCGTATGCTGTAGAATCCCTTCATTCACCCATACATGATATATTGATATACTCAATATTTTTCGGCAAGCCTACATTTCGAAAGCCTCCATCTCCTTACACGTTGCTTCAGTGAGGGTCAATGCTCTCCCATTCCATAGAATTAATAACTCCATAATATGCTACTAAATATACCGAGTGTAGAATGAATTTTGATACATAAAAGTGTAAAAATAAAAATCTTCAAATATTGGCTTCCCAATTATTTTCCAGCAAAAACTTAAATACTTAAAATTTTTTTTTTCTATGAGGTCATTTACACGATCGCCTATATAACGCTGAAAAGACGTATGAAAATGTAAACGCTTTAAAAACAGCAATAGTGACCAATATTCTGCAGACTGCAGCTAAATAATTTTTTTTATGACATATTTAGGGTACTGCTTAGTTGTTAATAGAAACTTGTTCGAACATTTAATTTGTGTTCTTTCACAATTACCTTTGTTACTGGTTCATTAAATTTCAAAAATCAGTTCAAAATGTTTTATTTGCCACCAAATAATTTAAAACATATTTAAATAAAGTCCTAAACTCCTAAAACTGTCGATTTGTCTCAAATTAGTGAATTTTATCATCATTGGATGTCATCTTTTTTTTTCTTTATTGTGTACTCATTAAATTTGTTACGACTATTCTACAATTTATCTATTTGAGGTTTTGTTGAAAAATAATTAGAGCAGCCAATATTCGCAGATTTATAATTTACATGTGAAGTGTCTATGTAACAAGAAATATTCTACACTTCTCTCCTGTTTTCGACGGCTTCTCTAAAAAAATGTTTGATGACAAATCAACCAAAAAGTGGGAAAGCACAGTCTTGTTAAACTCCGTATGATAGATACTTTTCCAAATATCTGAAGCCTTCAAACGTACAATGTCAACTGTCTGATTTCAAATCAGGAATCAGCCTGTCTCGTTTGTCCAGGCCTATATCGTTCAATATATCTATGTATTGACATCGTGCTGAACACTGTCAAATGCCTTCTCATAATTTACTAAACGTTTATATACGTTAACATTTATCTCTCAACATTGTCGTAGAAGAATCTGGATAGTAAACAGCGTCTCCTTTGTACCGAAACGTTGTTAAAGCCAAATGAAGACTTACCAATGTTTTCTTCGCCTTTGGTGTATATTCTGAAATAAACGATTTTCAGAAACATGTTTTAAATGGCTCATTAAACTGATCGTTCTGTGACCTTCACAATACTTTCAGTTAGGCTTCTTTGACATGCAAGAAATATTGACTTAAGCCAGGCTCCAAGTACTCTAGTCTGGAAAATGCAGTTGAGCAACCTTAATAGAACTGTGAGAGACCTATCTTTTTCCAACGATTTAAAGGTCCATCTGACAGTAGTGCGAGTACGTGTCTTTTATGCCTTATTGATATTCATACCGTCATTGAGAGTAATATTATGCAAAAAACTGTTTACAAAAAGATTATCAATATATAATTTATCAATTTGTGTAGTGGTTCTTGTATGCTCTACGGCGATCCATCATCAATTTCACGTTCCAAGCATTGTATTTGGTGCTGTTGGTTTTTAGCTTAACTTGACTTCTACTACAGCTGTGTAATCTCCGTCAACTTTTTTTCAAGACTATTTTCGTTACGAATGATTATAAAGAAATTCAAGACCCTGAAAAGTTAAAATTACAAAGATAGAAGAGACACCAAAAACGCAAAAACTAAAGCATCACGAACTGACATCAGATAATAATGAGGAGACAATAATAACAGACATAGCAGAAAAACTCAATAAATAAAAACATAATTTATAAAAGCCATTCTGAGATGATCAACGAGAAAATTCACAAACAGCTCATCAGACAAAAGATATTTGAAAAAAGACTCCAAAGCCGCCTTTTATATGCGGTGTTATCGCGAAATATTGAAAATTCCTATGCCACATCACATCGAAAAACAGCAAGAAAAAATATAAATTGTAATAGGGAAAACAGGTTATCTTGGACATAAAGCGGACACTTTAAAAACTATAAAAAAGTAGC
The DNA here is from genome assembly GCA_947359425.1 of Lagria hirta. NCBI lineage: Eukaryota > Metazoa > Arthropoda > Insecta > Coleoptera > Tenebrionidae > Lagria > Lagria hirta. The sequence continues at coordinate 26,819,167 of OX375794.1, read as the reverse complement.
GGAGCTAGTAGCAGTTCAAATTAACGTATTGAAGAATAAGTGGAGCATAAAATTGAGGTCTTTTCTGCAATATATATATGAATCTGGAGACAAAAAAAAACATACCACTATCGCTTGTAATTAGAGAGAAGCTTCAATATAATCGATTTACAGACCGAGTGCAATTACTCCAATTATTCCAATAAGATGTTTCTTCTAAAGTTCCTTAGAAAAGTGAATCATAGACAGAACTTCTATGATTCTTCGTTTGGTTTCGAATATCTTCTTCACAGAAGAGATGCAGAAGAAGTTTTGAGATTAAGTTTGTTGATACCCTAGCAGACAAATATGCTAACTATTTCCTAGGACAACTTTCTTTTATAGTATTTAGACGATATCTTAGTGAATATTTTGCTTGCCAGGCTATAAAGACACCATCACCTCCTTCCTCCCCCACAAAAACTCAAATAATTATAATTTTGAATAAGTAAATCTATCATGCCAATTAAGTATATCTATGTTAGTTTATGATTTATAAAAAATAATTCATAAAAAGTTTAAAATACGCGTGGTAGAATAACCTCTTGAACCCAATGCAAAATGCCATGCAAGATTAGTGAAACAAGCGGAATAAATCACATAGACATAGCAATTACAGGTATCACCTGCACTAATTTATCACAGAGCCGCTTTTGCCAATCATCTGGAGGTGGAGATTCTGGGACAAACACGTAATCAGCTTCTGATGTAAGAGCGGCTACTATAGCCAAGTACCTATAAGAATAGAAGTGATATACAGGGTGAGTAAAATTTTGTCGTTAGCATGATAAACACCATTAAAAGTTAGTAAAAGTTGCAAAAATTTAGAGTTATATTCTTCTAACATAAGACTTTGATAGTAGAGATTTTGTAATCAAGCCTTATTTCAGAGGCATGCGATCTTAACATTTTGTAATTTTTACTATGCTTTAATAGAATTTCTCGTGCGGGCGGTAAAACTTGACGCACCCAAGACAAAAAGATCAACAAATACAAATATTAACAGTTTAGCAATACTTAACATGCATTATTAAATTGACCCACATTAGTAAAACGCCAATTTGTATTTAAAATTTTTGCTTACCCACAATGTCGACCCATAACTTCCATGATAAAAGTACGTTTGTGGGAGTAAGCCGTACTCCCTATGGCATCACATGCTTCAATAATTCTGAAAATAAAAAAAAATTAGTAAACTAAAGCAATATTAAATTTATGATCAGAGATTTTCAGCTCAACGTCTATGTATGTACATTCGACAGAGCAAAAAAAATAAGTATTTTGTTTTTAAAAATCTATTAAAAATATCTTTTGAGGTGACAAAAAAATTTCTTGAAATTTTACCTCCTAATAATAATAGGAAGAGGTCTATCAATCGTGATGTCTAGTTTTTATTTTTTATTTTATTTTAGCGTCAAAAAACTGTTGGATCATAAGTCAAAAAAAAAGTATCAAAATATATTTTTGTAGGAAATTCAATCACTTTCAAAATAGGCTTGATAGAAAATTGTTGTCAGACTAACCGTTTCCGAGTAATCAAGCTTCAAACACTGATATGTTTTTTGATTGAACATTTTTACTTTAAAATTTTTTAACTAACAAACAAATCAATGTGTAAAAAATTACAAAAATGTTTCTCAAAAGAAATGCTCTTCAAAAAAGATCTGATAATACTTTTTTATAAAGTTCCTTGCCATTCAAGTTAAAAGGAATAAAAAAGAAAATCGCAAATAACTTCTGAAGGTAGTACTACAAAGTATTATCAGACCTTTTTTGAAGAATATTGAATTTCCTTCAAGAAACATTTTTGTAATTGTTCACATAATAATTTGTTTGTTAAGCAGTTAGAACATTTCAAAGTAAAACAATAAAATCAAAAAAACATATCAGTTTTTAAAGATTGATTACTCGGAAACGGTTACCCTAACGAAATTTTTTTAACCACACCATTCCTAGAGGAAATTAGATCTCCTACAAAAATATTTGTTGATAATTTTTTTTGACTTAATAATTCAACAATTTTGACGCTAAAATAAGATCAGAACTAAAATATAGAAAACACAATTGATAGATCTTTTCTTATTACTATTAAGGGCTCAAACTTTATGCCCGTTTGCACCGTTCAAGTTAAGCAACGCTTAACCCGAGTTAAGATAGGATTCTGCTTAAGTCACGAATTTGGTTTGCACCGTAACCGAATGAGTGCTTAACTCGCTAAAGCAAAGCTTAACTTTAAGCCTCCGATTTCGGAGGCTTAACTTTTAAGCAGAGACTTACGCATGCGTACATAGTGTTTATGTGGAAATGACAGGTGATGAGCGAGGATATCTATTTTCTAACCTAGAATATGAAAAATAATTATAATAATTATTAATCATTAGTCACCGAGGTCAACGCGGGTTTTTTTATTGAAAAAAATAGAACTTGTATCAATAAGCGAAACTGGCTAGCGCAATTGAAGATGACATATTTGATGCAGACCTAGACATTCTTGATATAATCGAATATGGATCTCCTCGTCAAATATACGAAAGAAATGAATATTTTTATGCTTTGGATGAGCTGGCTTTTTATAGAAGATTGCGGTAAGTTGCCGGAAAGTAAGTTTTCATAATTAGGTAAAATTTTGTTTTAGATTAACCAAGGATACAACTATGCAATTGCTTCCACTTATTGAGGATGAAATAGCTTCTTTCACAGACATGTAATTAAATAAAAATTATTTTATACAGTCGTGAAAGGTATATTTATTTTCTAGTATATTTATGTTATCTAGTATATTTCAGGTTTCTAGGTATACTGCCCCTTAGATATTTATATGTTTATAAGGTGCTAAAAGAGTTTTTTGAAAGATCACATTGCTTTGGAATTCAATACTATACAAAATTTACGAGAAACACTTGCATTAGTAGGCTCAAGCTCCCCAAAGTTAATAAATGTATTTTTAAAACTTGTTTTCTATACATAGGACCTGATATTAACAATAAATTGCCGGATTATATTAAAAATTACCAAAATTTAAAAGGTAAACTAAAACTTCTAAAACGTTGGCTCCTAGAAAATAAGGAAACTGTAGAAGAGATTTTGTGTACCGCTAATATAGCAATGTAAATTTAATAGATTGTTTGTTTTTTTCTTTTTTTTCAGATGACACAAGCTTTAAAGTTGTTATTATTGTTGTTATTTCTTTCTTTGTGATTAATCTTTAGATCCAGTATAGTCATATAAACACAACTAAACTGAAGATTCAACCTGGAATGTAGAAACTTATGTTATTTTTGGCATTTTTTTATAACTGTATGAATTAGGTTGAATAAATATTATTATTATTATCACTTTCTCGTGGTGTGTCAGTCATGGAACAATACCAACTTTTAGTTATATTACTAATATTCCCTAAAACTTGTTAGCACGGGTGCGATGTTGCCAAAGCGAAAACTCTAAGGCGATCTTAAAGTTAAGAATTTCACAAACGTCAACGGTGCAAACCAACTGCGACTTAAGCAATGCTTAACTTTAAGTTGTTCTTAACTTAAGCATTGCTTTACGAAATACGGTGCAAACGGCCATTTTAGAGTATTTTTGTGTCATCCCAAAAAATATATTTTCAAAAAAAAACAATTTTTTTTTTGGCTCAGTCTAGTATGCACAGTATATTCCTTGAAACCGTTTTTTAAGTCTCTTCACAAAGCGCTTGCCATTCCACGCCAAAAATGTAATTTTTTAGGTAAGAAAAAAAGTTAAATTGAGATTAGTTTAAGGTAGTTCCATTTGCATGAATGGAACGCTAAACTGTGTATTGTGATAATTGGGGCTTCTCGGAATACGTAGACCAAGAAAGCACTTTATAGGTGCGCTTTAGACCAGAATTTTTTAAAAAACACTAAATTTGTTAAAACCAAATTTAAGCGTGCTGCTCCGATTAAAAAACATTTACTTAAATCAAAACGCAGTCGAAGCAAATAAGTTGTTTTGTATAAGGTTTCCAAAAAGGTAAATCAAAATATATTGAGTATTGCCATAGACTAAGTATTGCATAAAAACGATTATTGTACCGTGTGTTTATAAATTATTTCGATCAACTCCACCTGCACAATTTAATACACACCTTTAACTGTCTAAGAACTAATCAAAAAATGAACATGCATATTTATGTTCAAAATTTCATAGCAAAAGTTGATCTAAATAATTTATGATCGCACAGTATATTAGACAGTATATTAAGATTTTGTTAAATAGTAAAAAGTTGTTAAAATGAAGTGGATAGTTTAACAATTAGTACCAAACGCAATTTTATTGTTGAAATAGAGCCTCGCACAAATGTCCAGAAACGTACTCGCCTGCAGGCAGTTCCAAAGTGCAAATAAATAAACTCTTTCGAGCAAGTGTCGTTACACTTTATTAGGTTCTTCTTAAAATTGTTACAACTTTTCAATTTAAAACAGCATAATTATACTATACCTATGAAGAGCTGTATCGGTCCCAATAGTCATATCGGTGCCACAAAAATCATTATCAATAGACCCCACCAGGCCGGCTATTAGTAAAGTTTTATATTTCTCTTGCTGATCTTTATTGATTTCGCCTTTTGTTACCAATTCCTCCAATAAAGAAGTCCATTCCTGTCTGAATAAGTCAGCTCCGGTAAGACTGCCATCTCCACCAATAACCACCAGATTAGTAATACCTCTCTCAATCAAGTTTTTTGCAGCTTTTAGTCGTCCTTCTCTCTGAATGAAATCCATACAACGTGCCGAACCAATAATAGTGCCTCCTTTATGGATAATTGAACTGACAGAGGCCCAATTAGCTTCCACAATATTAGTTCCACCATCTACCATTCCTTGATATCCCTCTTTTATAAAGTACACTTTACACCCCAAATAAATCCCCATTCGTACCACAGACCGTACAGCAGCATTCATCCCCTGAGAACTTTAATTTAGAACATTTATAAAAATATTATACAAATTTTTAACCTGAGAATCTCCTCCACTTGTAAAAACTGCTATACCTTTCCCTTTATGAGTCCCCCGTCCAACAAATTTATGCCCACTTTTTTCTGCCATTATAATATTTTGTTCAGATTTTTCGGTTTTCGAGTTAGCTGGGTAATCTTTAATACACTGAAAAGCAATTAAACAAATGAAGATCTATAGATTTTGTTTAAAAGTTATCTGTCAAAAATAAAAACACTTGACGTTAAATATTTCCTTTTACCTTCGACTCTGAAAGTTGTACTTTTTCACTTTGATTTTTTAAAAATGATTTCAAAAAGGTATCAATTGTGGTACTCAAGGTGACCCCGGCCACCAAAATACAAAGTTACACAAGTTTGCGCTTTTCATTGGTGGGATTTCAAAAACATGTGTCAACACTGTCAACTCCAACTGTCACCAGCACAATCATCACAGATCTAGATCACAGACATTTCGTTATTCACGAAGAATAGATTGCTATTGCTAATTGAATTTTTTAAGTTTAGATAAAGAAGTATTAAAGACCGTTTGACACGATGTAAAATTTACTAAAAAGACTGCTATAGATAAATTATGTTACTATAACTTAATTATTTTTGATATTATACCGAGTGTTTTTTAAAAAATTGGCGTAAAGGATTTCCCTGGAAGATTTACTTTGAATTGGGAACGTACCTTTACCATAGAATCGAAATGACAGTTATTAATTTGACATTTGAACTTAACCTAGCCTCACTTTTAATTTAATGAATCGGTAGTTTAACACTCTAGTGAGATGAAATTAAAAGCACTTTGACAGATATTTTGCATAAAATAAATAAATAAACACTTTTTTAAATTATATAACAAATAAAATACACAATTACTCCGTAAGATGCTTTGATTATTTAATTAATGCAAAAAACTTTGTCCAAATTTTTAGATTTTTGCACCCATGGAGATAATAGAATGGAGTCAGGATTCCCCACTACAATTTGCTTTTGTTGTGATGCAAAATTACGGGAAGCGTCAGCGGTTTGCGGGGGCCGACACTTAGAATGGAAAAGCAGTAGCGGTGCAGATATTCAGAGAAAAGCCAAATATGTATGTTTAAAACTACATGTAAATAATGAATCTGTAATTTGTATGAAATGGATAACTGTCACAAGTTCTGGAATTAATCATTTGTTGTTTACGATGCTTTAAGTTGGATGCTATCCATAAATTAATACGTTATTTAGCGGCTGTGTATAAATTAACAATATTGCTATAAATATTTATTGATGCAATTGATACATGATACATGTAATAATGAAAGACACTTATTTGCCTTATAGACTTCGTCAGAAAAAAATTCACAAAGCTGTGACAAAATATAAACTTCTACGCCCTTGTTGATGTAAATACAACGATGATTGACCTTGAGCAGCCACATATTTTTATATAAACACTTGTTTGATCCACACACCACATCCCAATCGAACCATTGCCTTAAGGCTTTCATTAACACTTCTATCACACTTCTATTACTATTTGCTAAAAAATTTTGTTGAGTTCATTCACTAATTTTCTCGCCATTAAAAATGATATAAACAGACCCCCACAAACCAGATAAGATAATAAACAAAACTTGGATCCGACGTTGCCGGCCGTTGCGATTTTTTTCCGGCCGTTCTTTATTCTTTTGCGAAAAAGAACGAACTTTTATACTGCACCAGCTGCACCACGCTTTAGCTTTGTAGCCACATGCTTGTAAGCAAAGAACGTGTGGCAACATGTGGCAACGTATATACTCCGCGTTTAGAATGCTCTCTTTTTTTTGCATCAAAACAATTTGCCTACATCCTGACTCCATTCTATTATAGCTCCATGCTTGCACCTCTTATATCAAAACGCAGCTACACAACACCCGCGACAAGAAAGAAACCAAAGCACTGATAAGCAATGCATAATTTTTTTATATATAAATATATCAAAATAAGACCTTTTGTTGACGCTTATAAAAAATTACAATGTTTATAATAGTTAAATATTTTTTATTATGTAGATTGAATTTAGTTGCTGTTGATTAATAAATTAACGCCAACTTTTTATGGCAAAGCGTTGTGTCATGTGTGCTCCATGGTGCCAACCTACTTCAACAATAACAATTATTAAGTAAAAAGTATAAGTTTATAAAGTATACCAGATTCATTGCCACATTCCAATACACAATAAAAAATTGTTTATATTTTTATCGCTCTACGTAAAATATGATTTATTTTTATAATTTAAAGTGCAAATAAAAACCGTTTTTAAGCCAACTTAAAAAAAAGTTCTCAATTCGACTGTATGTTTTTTACCTCAGAACATTTGAGTGAGTGAATCGATTTTGATAATTTTCTCTCAAATAAGAGTTTTCTGACATGATCCCATATAAATTTGATCATAAAATCAAAATTTGATTAGTAGTTTTTAAGTTAAATTTAAATCAATGCTTTTTTAGACCTCTATTTTTAAGACAATTTATTTTAAAAACAAGTGAAAAACTAAAACATTAGTTTATTTATTTAATTAGTTTACACAAATTAAGCAAAAAGCTTTTTAAAACAGTTAAATAAAATGAAAATTATTTAATTCCACTAAAGTCGGTTTTTTCCAAATTTTTAATTTGTTTAATTATTAATACTATTTATAAAAAATTACAAAATTATCTCGTTAAAAACTCTTATAGAATATAGCTAATAGAAATGATTGCTTCGTATATTTACTTGTTGGAAGACCGGGTATTGCTCTCATTGGATGATCTCATCGTACACGTTCTTATCTTATGCCGGTATTCATAGTCGTATCTCAAGCTCAAGCTTGAGTTCAAGCTTAAGTCCGTCTCAAGCGAGGACTTCGGCAACGCTCGGGGGAAAGCGGTTGCTTGCGTCATCCAGAAGGCACAAAACTAGTAATTTTTGTGTTGTTAGGTTTGACAATTATGACGCATGAACGTCATTCTGCGTGTTTATATTCACTTTAAAGTGACAGGTCGAGTAAGAACTCGATAGACGACACTAAAAAGCGCCGGTACCTCCGCATTGCCAATCTTTTTTTTTAGGGGAAAAACGAAGAGTCACTAAATTTGGTCACTTTGCTTGTCAATTCTAAGCTTTCGCGCTATTTTTTGCTGTTGCAGTTGTTATTTATTACCAAGCTAGCTTGATAGAAATTTTCATACAGCTGTTATTGCGATTTATTTCTTCCTAAACTATTTTTTATTTTATATAACTTTTAAACTCTGTTCGTTAGAACAAAACAGTGTTTTGTTGTGGATATTATTGTTTATAATTTTATTTCAATATTTGTAAGTTGTAGGTTGAAACAGGTATGGATTTATCACAGGCTTCCACATCTCAAGTTCCAGAAAATTTAGATGATAAGCAACGATGTCTGCATTGTGGCAAACGGTTTAGTACAACTTCTTCAAGGAATAAGCATGTAAGAAAAATCCACCAGCAAGCAATAGGTACTCAAGCAGTCGAGAAGAAAGGGCACATTTTATGTCTAAGCGAAGATAGTAGAGAACTTTTATTGGACACTTTTAAAGATCTAAACAACCACATTGAAGACCATCACATGGTAAGTTTACATCACATGGAAGAAAAGAGCAGAGCTCCCGCATCAAATAAAAGAAAAATGGAGAAACAAGAATATTATCCTGCAAAACGGCAAAGGTGAATAGCAAATTGAAATTATGTTGTGCTGATGTCTCAGTGTTACAGATAAGATTCACATGAAGAATAACAAATATTGTGTTAGTTTTAATATTTTGATTAATATGTTTATAATTGTGTAGGCATGTATAATTTATTGTAAGTAATCATTTCTGTATGTATAGTAACTGCAAGTATTTTTATTTTATTCTACCAAATCAACGCATAGGCAATACACATCATTTTTATAATAAAATAAATTTGAAAGAATAGTATAAATATTATTTAGCATTTCTAAAAACTTCTTTGAATTGGATTGACAGGTGAATTGGAAAAATAGTAGATTAGGAAAAAAATTTAGAGAATTGTTTTGAGCATCATGCTTATTTTTAGTCTAATAATTTTATCATTTATTATTTTCAAAAAAGTAAGATATTGATAAAATTAGAATCTTATTGAAAAATATTTAAAATTAACATTATATTCCAGAAACATGTCTAAAATTTAAATAAATTCAAAGTATATCTAATAGTGGAAATAGACGTTGTTTATTTGATAAGAGTTTTATTTTATTCCAGATCGATTACAAAATATTTAATTGTGAATAAACGTTCGAATTTAAAAATCTGATAAGCTTAATTGGATCACGTGAGTCGTTATCTCGTAATGACGCCGATCTACTTCTTACAAATCGCAATCGCCCGTGGAGCGAGTGATACAAATTCAAAACTCGTTTTGATTATTCAGTGACTTTTTGTTTTTCCCCTAAAAAAAAAGTTTGTCAATGCGGAGGTACCGGCGCTTTTTAGTGTCGTCTGAACTCGATGCCGCAGGGGTTATATCAAAAGTGTTTTGTGTTGTTGGGTGAGTACATGTCTACTGACAGAATACATGTATGGTAACTTCATAAAATGTGCATTATAGACGAAAAAGCTGCGTATACAAAAGCAGCAAAACCCTTGTAGTCCCGCATAGACAGCCCCAATAATGTGGAAAGTAATACGACGGATGCCGCAATAGTACAAGAAAAGCGAACAATCTAGACTATTATTACATTCTCCTCAAAACACGAAAGCTGCAAAAGTGAGATCAAACAGAAGCTAGCTAACACTGCGCGCTTTTGAGAGGGACAATGTAAGTGCAACATTGATATAAATCTTACCAAACCTTTACCCACTTTTATCGCAGGAAATGTGATGCCGAAAAGTTATCAGAGTAGTTAGTAGTAGGAGCTATTCAAGAAGTGTGTAAAGATGAAAGTTTTCGGCTGCCGTTATGTCTACTATGTTTCTGCAAACAATACCTTACACTTATAATGTTAACTAATAAAAATTTTACTTTTTTTGTACTTATTTTTACCAGTAGAAGGTGTTACAAAATAAAAATACTACATAATTAATAAATATCTGTGACTTTTATTATTATTAAAATAATGCTTTAATTTTTGCACAAAATGTGGCAAGCCCTTTAATTTTGTGTAAGTAATAATTGTCTTTCCGCTAATTTGAAAACTATTCCACATTCACTACACCGTCTTTTGTGAATCTGTAGCGACGCTTAAATTCAAAGTTGGAAAAAAATTCCAATGGGCTCGCAGCATCCCACACATATCTCGTCCAGAATGTCAATGTTCGTTGTTATGAAATGCAACACGTAATACTCTTCAGTATTTTCCAACGTCAAACGATGACACAACCTGCAAATGGCGTCTTGAGTCGGACTTGAGACAAGTCGAGGCTTTGCTTGAGTCCGACTCGACGTAGACCCAGTGCGCTTGCGCATCTAGCAAAAAGCGCCCTTATTCACACTGTAATTTGTTAGTTAAATCTTAAGATTTGTCTATGAATACCGATCCGGACTTGAGATCGACCTCAAGCTCAAGATATGAATATCAGATCTCACGAGCATTGCCGAAGTTCTTGCTTGAGATGGAATCAGCGATAAATCTATTTCAAAACGCATGCAAACGCTTTCCCGAGCATTGCCGGAGTCCTTGCTTGAGTCCAAGCTTGAGACGGACTTAAGCTTGAACTTGAGATACGACTACGCGTGTCATTTATTTTCAATTTTTTTTCTAGTAGACAGATTTGTGCCTCTAAGTTTAACTGATCATTATATACTTTTACATAGTGAGACCTTGATATATTGTCGGCTATTACTATTAAAAGTCTTGACCTGGCTTAAATACTAATTTGATATCGAATTTTTTACTTTTAACAACTTTGCAACCGCGCTGGACATTCGTTCAGCGGTTTTTTAAAAATTCAAATTAAAGGTTTGTGATCCGTTTCGACCGTAAATGTTTTCCCGTAAATGTACTGATGAAATTTGTCTGCCCCAAAAGAAATTGCTAACAATTCCTTTTCTATTTGAGCGTAGCGCTGTTGGGTTTCCGTCATTGCCCGTGAAGCATAAGCGCATAGTTTTTGATTTTGTAAAAGTACAACTCCCAACCCGTGTTGAGATGCATCTACTGAGATGGTCGTCTCTTGATTAGTGTCATAATAATTTAATAGTGGTTTTAAAAACCTTTGGTCTTCCTTTTTATCTTTTGGAGTTGGGATGTCTAAAATAGCTGCTACTTTTTCCTCATCCAAAGTTATTCCTTTTTCTGAAAATTTAAACCCTAACTTCTGCTAACGCTAATCTACATTTGTTGAGATTGAATTTAATGTTTTTCTGTCTGGGTATTTTTAATACTAATTCTAACTTGTCATCATGTTCCTTTTTTGTGCTTGCGTGTATCAAGATATCATCAATGTAAATTTCTGCTCCCGGTATAGGTATCAAAAATTCTTTGAAAATTTTCTTGAAATACTTCACTTGCTACCTTAATGCCATACGGCATTCTTAAAAACCTGTATCCTGTAAGACGTTCCAAATGTACACAACTTACTTGATTTGTCATCAAAGTGGTATATTCCAGAATCCGCTTGTTGCATCAAGAGTTGAAAAGAATTTTGAGTTTTTTAATTTACAAGTTATTTCATCCCCAGTTGGTATTTTAAATTTTTGATATTCTATCGCGTCATTCAAATTTTTGAGATCTAAACAAATCCTTAACCTATTATTCGGTTTTCTAACAATTAGGTACAAAAGAATTTATCCATTCTGATGACCCCTCTACTCTTTTAATTATATTATTATTTTCTAATTCCTTCAGACATTCTTTAAATTGATCTTGCAATGCAAAAGAAATTTTCCTGATTAGATTTATCACCGACTCACAATTTTTTTTTAACTTAATGTGATATGGTTTTTTTAATTTCCCTATTCCTTGAAATACATTTAGGTACTTTTCGGTTAAATTTGTATAGTTAACTATCAAATTGTTGTTTTCTATTGATTTGCTAATTGTATTGGTTTTAATATTATTAAATAATAATAATAATAATAATAGATTTATTACCCAACAGTTCATATGAACCAATTACAGAGTAAAATAGTAAAAATAAGATACATATAAATTTCTATAATCTAAAGATATCTACGACTTAATAGAATGCATAAAATTATACCAATTGATAATCACAAAACGAAATAGTTTAGCACAGTTACGATATAATTATGCAATAATACCGCCACCATCATGAGCTAAACAAGCTTGGCTCTATAATGTTCTAATAGGAAGTTTTTGAGTTGAGAGAAATGTCATTGAAAAACATCACATCTATCTCCGATTTTATTATAGCACACAGCCATCATTCGAACTGGCGAATGTTGGAGTATGTTTGTACGAGAGGTGTGTATGTAGAACAATTGATGATATCTGGAGTTTTGGCGTAGGACTAAAAAAGGCAGTTTTGATAGAAGTAAACGTGAGTCTATTTTATTATGCAATAATTTGAAGAGAAACATCAGAATACACACTTCTCTTTTATCCTGCAATGGCGGCATGTTATGGAATGCTCGAAGAGAGTGATTGGTTATATTTATTGGAGGATATTCACAATTGATTTTAACAAATAGAAATATCAGAAAACGTCTTTGGACTGATTCTAACAGCGTTATGTATTGCTGGTATATTGGATTCCAAATTATGCAGGCCTATTCTAATTGCGATATGACCAAACATCTATAAAGAGTAATAATTATATTTATATTAAGGATTTGACGACTATTTCTGACAATAAACCCTAATAAACCGAGAGATTTTTTTACTACTTCTCTAATATGAGTACCAAAATTCATTTTGTCGTCAAAAATTACTCCAAGATCTTTAACTGTGTTTTGACGCTGAAGTGTGGTGTTCTTTTTATGTGTGAACGAAACTACTTTACATTTGCCAAAATTAAGATGCAATCTGTTACAATAATAAATAAATGCAATAATACCTGTTTCAATGGCCGTGTGCAAACCTATGATAGGAGTGCGATTTATTTGATCGATATAGAATTCACTTGAATATCTAATTTTATTTACTTTCCCATCAATTAGACATTTCCCCAAAATTTTAATTACCTCACCTGTGTAAGATTTCAGCACATCCTCTGATTTTTTAATTAATTTTAAGTGAAATTGAATTTCTTTCAATTTATCAATCGGGATGACATTGACCGCCCCGCTATCGATTTTACAATTTATTAGATGATTATTTACTTTAATTTTCAAAATATTTGAATTAGTTGTTACATTTTTGTTAATTGATAGAATTGATAGATAAATATCCATCGTTTGAATCGTGTGTTACGTCATCTTGATTAATTTCATACACATTTCGTACACCTCTACATAATTTAGAGAAATGATTTTGTTTAAATCATGATCTTGAGATTTGTCTATAAATACCGATCCGAACTTGACATCGTTCTCAAGCTCAAGATATGAATATCAGCTTTCCCAAGCATTGCTGAAGTCCTCGCTTGAGACGGACTCAGCGATACGACTATCTCAAAACACAACGCAAACGCTTTCCCGAGCATTGCCGACGTCCTTGCTTGACACCGTGCTTAAGACGGACTCAAGCTTGAGCATTGACTAAATATACCTAGACTTCTCACCGTACAGTAAATTTTGAAGCTCATTAAAAACACCCGATAACAGAGCGGCGCTGGAAAACTCATCTAGGATGCAATATTATAACTAATTGAGTAGCTGGCGATAGCCTGGACCTTAACCCAATGAGGGGGCCATCGCGTTTTCAATAGCATAAATATTTCGCAAGGTCATACATGGGCATTTGATACTCTAAGTGCGTTTTGTCTTACCTTAATGGGGACTGCTGATGTTATTATTGTGAAAAATAAAGCTAACGTATTTATAGTAGTTTATTTTGTTCCAAAAAAGAAATAATAAGTGATTCGTTTGTGAGCAGAGCACTATAAAGAAATTTAGGTTGATTTTATTTTATAGAATATAATTGTTTACAAAATAATGTTTACACAAATATAATTGTTCTATTAAAATATAATAATAATATTTGTTATTAGAATATTATGGATACAAAGTGAAAGTATGAGGCAAAAAATAATTAAAATAAAAATTATAATGTTTCGACTGGATTTTGTTGTAGAAAAAAAGTATCATTTCTTTGAACCTATTCAAATAGAAAATATAAACACAAATTTTTCAAGTAGAACAAAATAGAAATAACAAATAACGTTTGGTTTTGTGCAAGTGTTCTTGCACCTTGTTTGTGTATGGTAGTAATAAATGATAAGGTAAATCGTTGTTTTGCACTTTTCTTTAATTTACCAATAAATAATGATAATAAATATAAATAATTGAAATGAGAAGAAGAATAGTGGTCTTAGGTCTTATCTTGTATGTGTTCAATAATTGAAATGAAGAATGAAAAAAAGAGAAAGAAATCTAATAACAATAAAATGAAGAAAAAATGTGATCAATAACTTAAGATATCGACTTAATCAATGTGAGCACAATAAAGGTTGGCGTTTAAACGATGTTATTTTTAAACTTTACGAAAAAAAAACTTGAAATATTGTATTTTCAACTAAAAAAAGAACTAAAGAAGTACTTTGGTTTTTATTGACCTTTCATTTAAGTTTAAGTTTCTCTGGCGTACGCTGTACATTAAATATTAAAACTTGTTAGCGTCATCCTAATTTTAACATCTTCTTTCGGCCCTCAGAGCAACACTATTTAGTAGTTTAAATAGAATAACGCTATAAATGAATAAAAAAAAACTAATTATGTGTTTAAGTAATGCAAAAACGGTGTCATAAAATCTATTCAAACAGCTCATCTTATGTGAAGAGTATTTGTAACATTCTTTTGAACGAGTTTTTGAGAGATTAGATGCATTGTCCAGTAAAATAATTTTTTTATCTGATATTTTATTTATCAAAACATCAAATATAAGGTTGAATTAGTACAGAACAATCATAAATACAAGACAATTGATACAATAATCTTTTATATTATTTATACAAATTATTTGTATTTATATAAGTTTGCACATACTTAATTTTCCGCTAATTAATCAACTCTTGTATGCAAATGTAATTTTGTTTGTTCCCTAGGTATGGTGTTCCCTATCCTATGCGGTTACGAACTTTTTTTTTATAAGAGTTTGTGGTGACATTCGCATAATTATTTTAGTGACAATCTTGACATTGTCTCAAACAAAAATCTTAGAGATACACAAGTGTAATAAATTCTCATAAGAGTTAGTAGAAAAGAAATATCATTTATCTTCTAATTTACACAGTCACGCCCTAACTACATAGCCAACAATCTCATTAAACTTACTAGCTACATTCTGCCAAAAACACAGAAATAAATTTAAAATAACGGCCTTGTCAAAAATATTTTTAGCGTAGAAACATATATTAATATTTGTTTTCTAATTGTATTTGATGCGGACATATTGTCAACGCATTTTGGCAACGCAGTTACCAAAATGCGTTCGATTACCAAAATTTACAGTTTGGTAAAATTGCTTAACATTGGTATTGTCCTTTTCCAAACATTCTAATTAAATTCACTTTAAAAAAATTAAATAATAATATAAGATAATTAAACCATTAGGAGCGCCGGTTGAATAAAATTTGGCAATATAGAATTTAGAGTTTACACCAAAACTGACTTTATATTTGCCTTTGCCTCATTTAAAAAGTAACAAAAATACGATTTTTTAATTTTTGCAAAGATTTTGCATTTAGACAGAATTATAATATTGAATATGTATATCTAAAAAGAATAAGGTATTTATTTTTTCAAGGATCATACTAAACCAGAAAATTGCAATACTGGAAATTTTCAACTGCCAGCTGGCTCTGAGCTGGATAATAATAATTATGATTTTTTAAAGACTGTACGCTATTTGCTAAAATAATCTATTTATTTTTTTAAAACAGCTTGACTCCGGTGCCAGTTGTGAGGCAGCATTTCTACTATACCTTTATCGCTTTAAGAATAATCAGATGCACCAAACTTTATTCAATCTATGACTTTTTAGAATTTTGTTTGAGACAAAAACAATGTTTCTACAAAAAGTTGTGCGTTAAACTCTCATAAATGACTTATACAACACCGAGTTGTCTCATAGACGGAATTATTTTTTTGTACTTAGAATAATGGATATACTTTATAATAAATTCGAAAAAATTGCCGTTTTTCTTATTTAGAATAAAATGTATAGAATGATTTATCTGATAAAAATTTAATTTTGTAGAGCATCAAATTGCTGATAAGAAAATGTGCGTTTTGTTCTATTTTAAAATTTAAAGTATTATTAATTATTAATAATAATTAATATAATAATTATTAATTATAATTTATAGACGACTTGGGAAGATTTTTTAACTCTACTAATACTACACAATTATTTATTACAAGTCTCGCTACCCAGCTCAAAAAAACAAACACGACAAATCTATTCCGTTTCAGGTTTCATACCCATTATCACTGAAGAAATCCATTTCAAATTCAAATTGAAATAAATTTGGCGCGCTAAAACAAAACATTAAATTGTAGATAGCGCCACCTAACTTCAGCATTTCCCTATAGATAAATAACATAGATTTTTTTTATTTAAATCTTTCGTTTACAAAATGTAGCTGACCCACGTTGTTGTCAATTAGTCGATTATTGTTAGAAGTTTTATTTATGCTGCTCAAGTATTTAAATTATAAAATGTTAGTTCCGCAAAAGCTAAGGATTTTGTTGCCTGCTTTGGTTACATTGGCAATTCGGAAAAAAACGGTTAGAAGAAGGAGAAAGTAGCGGAACAAGCTTCTTAAATGTTGAAACATGAAAGAAGATGGACGTAGCGCCGTGGCTCAGGCGGTCAGCGCCGTTGTAAAGCCTCTGGTGGAGCGCCTAGACGCCCTTGAAAAGAAAGTGGACGCTGCGAGGGCCAAGGTGGCAGGTCCGGCCAAGCCACTTCTTCCCAGGAAGCCCGCCTTTCCTCCCCTAAAAGCCAAAGTGGTTACAGAGAAGCCACAACCCAAAACATCAATGATGCCAACACCAACGGCAGCCCAGCTGGTGGCGGCACCGCTCAAAACGGTCGCAGCCAAAGAAACCGAAGAGGACATGGACACAACTCCAGCCGCCCAACCAGACAATGGTCTGGAAAAAACTAAAGCGCCCAAAAGAGGGCACAATGCTGAGGAGGACAGCATCCAAGCATCCAACAAAAAAGCAGCGAAGGCTGTAGTAGAGCCAGCTGGTCCTAGCACCAGCTCCAGCTGATAAGGGTGTTTCACAGAAGTGCCCACCGGTAATTATTCATGATAAGAGCCAGTGGAGCAAAATCTGCGCCGGTCTGAAGAAGCACAGCATTGCTATTCCAAAGGCAAAAGTGGCTCCGGAAGGAATCAGGACACAGGTGAGTGACATTAACCATTTCAGGTCGCTCACTAAATTCCTTGATAGCCAGAGTGTAAACTATCACACATACCAACTGGCAATAGATAAGCCACTAAAGGTAGTCTTGAGGGGATTACTTGTGAGACTGCCAGTCGAAGAAATAAAAAAAAAGAACTTGAAGAGGCCGGTTTCCATCCTGCAGTTGTCTCACGTATGCAAGTACGTGACGGTAGAGGCAGGAAAGAGATCGACATGGTTCTTGTGTCGCTGCCCAGAGATGAGAGGGCAATCTACGATTTAAAAAGGCTTTGCAGCCTAGTTATTTTGCCAGAAAGCCTGAAGAGAAAAAAAACAAGTGGGCAATGCTTTAGGTGCCAGAAGTGGGGACACTCACAATCTGGCTGCCGGGCAAAAGTAGTCTGTGTTAAGTGCGCAGATGAGTACTTGGCAAAAGACTGCCCAAAAACAAAGGAAGAAGTTGCCAAATGCGCCAACTGTGGGAGCCCTCACCCTGCTAGTTACCGCGCATGTCCGAAATGGCCCAAGCTAGACGCCAAACAGGCCACTTCCCAGAAACCTAGTGCTGCCGGTTCTACGAGAGCTTCAACAAGTTCCGCTGTTCCTAAGGCAGCTAAAAAGGAATTTGGAAAACCTGTTACGTCGAGCTTACAGAAGAAGCCCGTCAAGGTTGAAGCAGCTAAAGCTCCGCCAGCTGCCAAACCTACAGACGGGTGGACAACTGTAGTCTCAAAAAAGCAAAAGACTAAAAAAACGGCCTCTACTGAACAGCCCCAAAGTTCAAAAAAAGGAACCATTAGTCGGAAGCCAAGAATTTGACTCAAATTTTGGGTCAAATGCTCATTACTTTTGGTGAGACTGAGCTCTCTAGAGATATGTATGACAAATTCTAGAAGGACTTTGAACTGATGCGCTTGACTATCGAACATTCTTATGACTAATCGAAAGCCAAGGGGAATTCTAGCAGTTATTTGGAACGCAAACGGTCTGAAAGCTAAGAAACAGGAATTGGAAGTGTTCGTGAGGAAACATCGAGTGGATGTTATACTCATAAGCGAATCACATCTGAGACCTGCAGACGAGCCCAGACTAAGTGACTACTACCTTTATAGGATAGATAGAAATGACGCCGCTGGTGGTGGAGTTGTTATCTATGTTAAAAAGGGTATCGAGCATCAGACAATTCCAAATCCTAGACTAGTAAACTTAGAGGCAGTAGGAGTTGCAATACACACAGCGGACGCTGGCCTGCTGAGGTTGTACGCAGCTTACATCTCCCCCAATCGAGTCTTACTGGAAGAAGATTTAAAAGAAATCTTAGAAACTGATGCTGCTGTCATTGTGGCTGGAGATCTGAACGCCAAGCATATCGCTTAGAACAGTAGGGTTGAAAACACAAAAGGACGAGCGTTGTTTCGATTTGCCGATAGACGAGATATAGTTGTATTGGGACCTGACGAACCTACTCATTATGGGGCGATAGGTGGACCGGATGTTCTGGATATAGCTATTCTTCGAAATGTAGTTCACCAAGCTAGGTTGGACACAATCAATGACCTGAGCTCTGATCGCAACCCGGTGCTTTTGCACCTGGGACGTAAACAGTGATTAATTGGGAAAGATTCGATAAGGAGGTCGAGACGAGTATCGGACAAGTACCCATTATTCACTCTAGAGAAGATATTGATGATGCAATTGAGCATCTCCAAGGTACGGTTTCTAGAGCCAAAGAGATAGCCACACGCCAAGTCGACCGAGTAAGAGTTCCCGACACACTTCCGGACGACATCAGAGAGCTGATCAGATCAAAAAACAGAGCAAGAAGGCGCTTCCAACGCACTCTTGATCCTGTTGATCGAAGAGAGGCAAATAGATTAGTACGCAAAGTGAGGGAGCAACTCTTCGAGTACAGAAACCAGAAATGGAATGACAGACTCGAAGAGCTTTCTTCGGAAGACTGTTCGGTGTGGAAAATGGCCAAAATCTTAAGAGCAGAAAGAAAACCTATGCCGCCTATCCATGGTGAACTAGGTGTAGTTCACACAAATCAAGCAAAAGCAGAAGCTTTTGCAGACTGTCTAGAACGGCAATGTTCTCCAAATTAGAGACATGTCGATATCGATCACGTTGAAGAAATTCATCGTGCTGTCCGTCAAACGATTCGAAACTCTGAAGATGATGAAATAATCACACCGACTTAGCCAGCAGAGGTCAAAAAGATTATCAAGCATCTAAGAGTCAAGAAAGCATCTGGAAACGATGGCATTAGCAATAAGATGATTAAGCGACTGTCTCACCGACCGGTGATGCATCTCGTGGGTATCATCAATGCAATGCTGCGCTTGCGACACTTTCCAAACAAATGGAAAGAAGCTGATGTTGTGTTTATCCCAAAATCGGGCCAAGGCTTACAGTTTTCTCAGAATTACAGGCCTATCAGTCTACTTCCCTGCATAGGGAAAATAGCTGAGAAAGTGATTCTGAAGAGACTAAAAGATTTTGAGAAGGAACATCACATCATCCCTGACGAGCAATTTGGATTCAGAGAGTCACGTTCAACGACAGAGCAAATTCTGCGTGTGGTTGAGCACGCTACTACAAGCGTGAACCAGCAAAGAATTACAGGCGCTGTTTTTCTGGATGTGGCTAAAGCTTTCGACAAAGTCTGGCACAAAAGGCTCTTCCACAAGCTCATTGTAGCCGGTTTTCCAATGGGCCTAGTAAAATTGGTCCAAGAGTATCTAAAACGTCGCAGTTTTAGAGCAAAGTTGAGTGCATTGAAATCCAGGGAGAGATACATAACCTCGGAGGTTCCCCAGGGATCACTACTTTCTCCGTTTCTCTTTGCGATCTACACAGCTGATGTCCCTAAACCACAAAATGTAAACACCACCACTGCTTACTTTGCGGATGACACAGCTATACTTTGCAGATCAAGGCAACTACATACTGTCGCAAGATATATGCAGGAGCATCTCGATCTACTCGAAGAGTGGTTTTCAACGTGGAGAATTGAAGTGAACGCTGCCAAGAGCAGTGCGATCGTCTTTAGGAAACGTATCAAAATCACTCGCGACATGGCGTTAAACCAGGACATACATGTGACCATGTTTGGAGAACCCATCCCATGGACAGATCATGCAAAATATCTGGGTGTAACGCTCGACAAGAGACTCACTTTCAAGCCACATATTGACAGTGTTCTAAACAAATGTCATTGTATAATTAGAAGATTGTACCCAATGATCAACAGGCGTAGCCGGTTATCTATTGGAAACAAACTTCTGATATACAAATCCATTATTAGACCGGTGCTAACATATGTTTCGCCTGCGTGGGGGCACGCAGCAAAAACGCATATCAAAGCAATCGAAGTTGCACAGAACAAGTGTTTACGGATGGCATTCAATGCTCTCTGGTATGTACGTAACGTACAACTACGGAAAGCAAAGATACCAACCATAACCGAGTTCATGCACCAAGTTGCGATGAAAGCTTTTGCACAGGCAGAGACTCATAACAACGAGCTGATACGTCAAGTGGTGGATTATGACAAAGCTGAAGAGGTCAAGTACAGGTGCCCTAAACAGGTGCTTGTACCCCAATAGAATCACGGTGTAGTATCGTATCACGTACTCATTGAGTACAACATATATTCATAGATGCATTTTTCTGTTACAGATCCCAGAGATGAAGGAGTAAGGGTCCCAGGATTAGCTCCGAAGAAGATGGAAGTCAAAGTCAAAGTCAAGATAGACGTGTCTACCGAGAAATGATGTTCTGAGTTGTCGGCCATTATTAATTGTAAGTACGCTAATTGTACATGTTCTTTGTTTAGAGAAATGGTTATTTAGGTATTCTGTGTAAGTCGTGTTGTGTCATAATATATTCAATGTCGGTTGCGTTCGCAAAATCAGCCGAACTGTGTTGTGGTTAGAACGGCATGGTAGCTGCAAATATCTTCCTCATCTAGGGCTTTAAAGATATGGGGGCGCGGGAAACGGGCTTTAATAAGGATTGCAATAATCTGGACGTAAATATTACTTAAGACACTCGAAGTGTCTTTGTGCATAATCTAGAGCAAGTTCAAAATTACGCTCGTACTAAGTCCTTTACTCATCTCCTTGTTTATATCAATTAAAGACACTTAATTCTATCTATCTAGTGGGTACCAATTGCATAACAATCGCAGTACTTTTCTGTCCATGTAGTATTCTTATGCTACCAAGATGTCCACCATTCATTGTTCAAAATATATCTTCCTGTTATGTCCCGTTTGTGGAGAGGCGGATGGAGGTAGGCTTTCCCATTGCTTCCTATTCCTTCCCCATGGTTGTTTTGGTTAATGAAGACAAATCCATCTTTAAACAAAGGACTTACTTCTTACCATCTTAGAAATTACTTCAAGGCTTAGAAATTACAAATAAGGCTTTCTTCCAGTGAGAATCATAGCTGCTGTTCCTGTCTTGAAAAGAGCCCCTGGAAGTGACGCTGTAGGAACTAGCCCCTGGTGTTCTAGGATTCGATGCTCCAGGTGAAACTGACTGCCAGGTCACACAAATGTCTTGTTTATTAATCTGTTTATCGTGTTCATTGGAACTAATTGCATTGTTTGTTCAGTTATTTAAGTAAATGGCGCTTACTTAGCAAAACTCGGTCAATCGAGAGGAATACTTTTGAGCCGCAGGCTATAACATAAACTAACCGGTCTGAGAATTCTAGCTAGGGAGGAAATGCAAACTTAATTGTAGCTAATTTAAATAGATTGTCGCTTAATCTCGCTCAAGTAAATTATGTGAGCTGTGCTTAGGCACAAATGAGCACCGCTCATTAGTTTCGAGAACTCGGGCAGGAATATCTGATTAGGATTGTCGTAGGCGCGAATAGGGATTCAGACCGTTCTTCGGTTTGAATGTACTTCTTCAGTTGGTCTTACCCAGGATTAACTGAAGAATTCTCGTGTCCGTTCCAGGGATTTAGGCTAGCTAGGGAGCGAGATCAGTTTGACACTATCTCGGTGACCAAGCGGCCGTTCACTGGGGAGTGGACCGTTGTTTGGGCTTTAATTAATCGAATGGTTAATTAAAGAGCAGGGCCTCATAAAATCCATCGTGCATTTCTGAGTAGACGGTGGACCTAACTTAAACTCTTTAGGGACATCCTCCTTCATCTCATTATAAACCTAGCTTCGCATCACGTGATGCACCCTGTGTTTTCTCGACTTCGTAAAAGAGTGAAAGACTCTTGCGAGAGGGACACAGGTTTTTTGACATGTATTTAGCTGGTCATGTATAGTAGAGTTCACAGACTTGCTGTGTTTAGCCAGAACGACTTAAAAGTAATAATAATAAGGAGAATCTCCGCCTCTCAGTGCTCGCGACGTTGCTGCAGCCAGTAAGTTGTTATTTGCAAACAATTGCCCGTCATTTCGTTGCAGTAAAATCTGACAACCACAATGCCATTCAGTTCTTATTTGTGTATAATTGTTTTATTTTGATGTTTGTGTCGTGATGTTGTTTTATGTGTTTGTCTCATTTGATTGCCTATGTAGATTATCTTGTTTTATGTATCTATGTGTATGCTGATGTATTTCATTTATTTATTATGTACAATTGCCGTAAAACCATCGTGAGTGACCTTGGTCTCTCCAATATGAATCTCATGTGTGTAAATTTTATTGAATTTTATTGGTTCTGTATTCATTATTTCTGTGTCGGTTTGTATAAACTGTCCGTATATTGTTGAAAACTTATAGAATATATTTGTACTGCAATTATCTGTTTTATTGGTTCCAATAGTACTGCAAGCGAGCTCACATTCCATTTAGAATCAAGGTTAGTTCAAAATCACAACGACAAAAAAAAACACAACGTAGAGATCGGTCAATATAAATTTCATCTGTCACTTTTAAAATTTTCACTGTCAAACTAGACGTCACTTGCCAAACTAAATGTCACTTGTCAATGAAAAGGTGCAAAAATTCAAATATATGTAAATGAATCATTACATCACCTTATCTATTTCCATGCATGAAAGGCCGTTTACATAATATAACAGATTTCTTGACAACTATTCACACACTTTGAAGATTCAGCTTTTTGCC
Source organism: Lagria hirta (assembly GCA_947359425.1). Lineage (NCBI taxonomy): Eukaryota > Metazoa > Arthropoda > Insecta > Coleoptera > Tenebrionidae > Lagria > Lagria hirta. Next base: position 26,795,615 of record OX375794.1, on the reverse strand, counting down.
CATAGGTACCACCTGCTCCAAAGCTACCCCTTTCATCCTCGCGCCCGTCTTACCCACAACCCAAATGTGTTACATTTGTTCCATAAGCGTGGCTAGTCTAAGTTTACTTAGTCTATGATCGCAGTAAAAATAGTTGACAAGAATGACACATGACAGCAAAATAAAAGCGCAATGACAGTGACAGTACAATAGCAACAAAATGTCAAAAAGTATGACGATGCTATAACGTGTTTTCTTACCTGCACGCTCACCATATAGCTATTTCGCTTTGGGTCATATATTTACCATTGCGCTCTTCGCAAGGGGGAATGTTGTGTGGTGGGAATTAGAATTGTTTTCATTTTTTGTATGTATGTAGGCTTCACCCCCGTGCCCCGTGTATTATTCTATAATTTGGCGTTTGTAGGATAATTTGATAAATTGTTATTTTTATTTTAAAATTTTTGAATTACACTACTCCAAATTTTTGTATGACGTGAATTTTATTATTACTAACAGTTTTATATATCTTTAGTGTCGTGCTATGTATTAAAAAACACCTAGAAACCGGAGCTGCAAATACAACTGTAATTATAAATAGTAAGTTATATATCTTTCAGAATTAAAAAAATGCATATTCGCAATGACCGACTAAGGAAAACTGAGGTTACCTTAGCAGTTAGCCTTGTTGTTGTTGAACTGCGTTCCAATCTCTACATTTATTCTATGACCCACATGCCAACCATAGATAAAATGTTAACCATCATAGATAGAAAACATAAAACAACCTTGATATCACTGTTGATATCATGCGTTAGCGTTATATGGTTATCTATGATGTCAGCCTTATTTATTAGAAAACGAGAGTATGGTTGCTCTACTCTCTTGAATAGAGGGTTGCCTGCGGCAACGTGTATGAACCCAGAGGGGTTGCCTTCGGAAACCATAAAACAAACACCTAGAACATTGAACAATTTTATTATTATACTTTTTTTTTATTTCTTTTTATTATTTTTTATAACACACATTTTTTAATAAAAAGCTTTTTTTAGATTTTATTCAAGTTATCCATTATTTTTCTTTCTTTTCTTTAAATCTTTTTTTTTTGTTTTTTCAATTTTTTTTTTATAAAGCAAGCATATTATTATTTATTCTTGAAATTATAATAATTATTATATATAGAATATTTATAAACCTAAAAAGGGTTGCCTTCAACAACCTAAAAAAAGATTCTTGTATTAATTTCTTAGTAGCAGTATTACGAAAACAAAAATATTAATAATTTTATAAAAACATAAACAGACAAATTAAAATTAGTGAAATTTATATAATGGAGCAATTTATTGTAAAAAAAAATATTTTTTAAATGTTGATGTAATTTCCACATCACCTTTGAGGTAAACATCCTGATGCGTTACTTTTTTTTTATATGTATAACAGAGAAAGTTCGCCAATAACCCTATATAAACTCTGTTGAAATTTATAAATTATCGATTATATTCAAAAAGAAATCCGTCAAACCCAACAATAGTTTAATATATCGCAATTAATATACAGCAATATATGTATATGTTTTTGTTTGGAGCTTTTTTGACTAATATATACAAATAAACTATGAAAATGTTTCATGTTTAGAGACGACATTGTTTTTATAATATATAGCCATTGATTAGCATTAACATAACAAATAATACTTGATTGTATAAATCATTAAACTATATTTTATGATTTAATAATATTGACGTTTTTAATTGAATATATATTTATAATCGACCAATCGTATGGTTTGAGTTTGTATGAATTATTGAATACAGTCACAAAAAACAAAAACAGTAGTTTAATATATCGTAACAATATATGTATATGCTTTGTATGGAGCTTTTTTTTGACTAATATATACAAGTGTGTCAATACTATGAAAATGTTTCATGTTTAAAGACGACATTGTTTTTGTAATATATAGCCATGGATTAGCATCAACATAACAAATAATACTTAATTGTAAAAAAATCTTTTGGTGGAGGCCAATATACTATTCCTTCTGGTGGTACTCTGGAAGGTCCAGCTATTTGTGAAGTATGAAGATTTGGATTTGTTATTCTTTTTTGCAAAGAATTTAAATTTTCTTCATCTATATAAATAAATTAAAAAAAAATAATAATGCAAATAATTTATATAAGCAAATAGTAATTTTTTTAATAAATTCGTTTTTTTAAATGATAAATTTTATCTTTATAAATCGATTAAATCATTTTTTCCGGAAATCGTCTTGGAAACATAATTTTCCTGCTTATTTACGCGCAGGAAAATTGAGTTTACCGGACTAGTACTGTAAAAACTTTACAAGACGCAAAATAAAAAAGATACTCTAGTAACCATAGTTGCCAACAAAATTGACAAACTTGATTTTTGTGGAATTTGTCAAAAAAATTCTAAAATTTGTAAATTTTGTCTTTTTTTACGATTTCCGAAAAAATTTAATACAAAATACGTCAGTAAAATCTCTTACTTGACTCGGAGCTTTAAAATACTCGGCTCAAAGTGCTTCGTATTTCAATTTAGCTCCTCTTCAGTAATGTGAAGTTTTCCTGACTTTGATGTAAATAACTATGGTTTTAATATTAAAAATGATTACGTAAAAATTAAATTGATATGTATATTGTTTGTGGTAACAATTCAAGGTAGAGGTACACACTTTATTCCTTCTAATATAGCTGGTTTCTTAAAAGGGCCTAGATTTTGAGATGTATGTAATCTTTTATTAGACGCATCTCTACCTATATATAAAAAAATATATATTAATTTTATAATAAATATTGAATTATATTAATAACTCAAAGTCTCTCTCACCAACAGTTTCCAATGATACATTTTCCTCGAATGATGCAGAGTAAGGCGATATGGCATCATCTAGTGCTGTTGATGCTAATGGCTCTATAGTAGAAACACTCATATAAAAACAAGAGAGAGTTTTTGTATAACTTACGTTTGTTATTTTTTTTGGGGATTTCTTTCTTTTTTTTATTTTTTAATATAAATTTTCTTGACATTGTCTTAAGAAAAAAATATGAATAATAAAGTCTAATTAAATCGAATAATACCTATGTATATATAATTATTAGTTGTAATAAACATTTTTGGAAAGCTATTTTTTAAAGATAGTAGTTGAACATTGCTTATTTGTTAAATCAGAATTAAACATTGGAATATTACCAAAAATCACATAAGTATCTTACATTTATCTATATGTATATATATATAAAAATGAATCCCGTTTTTCGTTGTCACGACATAGCATGAAAACGGCTTGACCGATTTGGCTGTTTTGTTTTTGTAGTTTTCTAATACTCTGTACAAGGTTCTTACCCAAAAAACTATTACAACCACAGACATAACCGCGCTAACAAATGTCAACGTCATTCAATTTAACTTCGCTTTCAAAATGTACGAAGGCGAAGATGTTTTAATCCCACGCATCCCTATGATACCGAACGATATGCCATTCAGTTTTAAACGTTTACAGTTTCCAGTGCGGCTTGCATTTGCAATGTCAATCGCAGGGGCAGTCGCTAAGTGTATGTGGCATCAACCTAAAAAATCCATGTTTTTCACATGGCCAATTATATGTCGCCTGTTCCCGTGTCTGAAAACTATCAATATTATTTATTTACGCGCCAGAACATAAAACTAAAAATATAGTTTATCAAAAAGCATTAGAATAGAGTGCAAAAATCTTTAAATTAAAAAGTAAAGAAATTGAGAAGTTTAGTACTTATTTATTATTTTGACATTTGAAGCAATTGTTTTAGATTTTAGTCGTCGACCAGCACCGCATGCTTCGCTGTTAATCTATTGACATTAAACTATTTACTAATATATAAAAATTAGGTTAAATTCATTTTATTTAATAATAAATAATAATTAGTCAATAAATTTTGTGAAATAAATGTCTTGTCGCCAGTGTCGCTGTTTTTTTCTCATTTATCAAAATTTCGCCATCTTTTAGTTTCGTCTAACTCATGTAAAGTTTATTAGTATCATCCGCTTCTTCCATTGAGACCAAAACAATCACTGGATAGTGACATACACAATGAAAGTAACAAACTTCTTTCCTATGAATTGGTAAAATTGAAGATAAACTTTAGGAAATAGAGAATCATTATGTAGTTGAAAGCAAATAAAAGTTGAGGTTAAAATCTTATAAAATAAAATTACTTACAACTTTACAAGTTATTAAATTAATATTTTTCTTGAGAATTGTTATTTCTAATTTTTCAGTAATTACAAAGTTTTCTGTTTAAATTTCTGTGATTTTCTATTAATTGATTGGTTTGGAATCTTTGGCACAATAAACTAATTACACAGTTTTATCACTTGCCACATGTATTTTTGATAGATTTCAAGAGCTTTTTCGACCAGCAGGTGGTCATGATCAAGAGAGAAATAAATAAAACTGAATTAGTATTTACTTGAATTTACCGGGTTTATGGCATTTTTGTGGGTATTTTTTAATAAGCCGACCAACGAGCTGAAAAAAAGACCGTTATCTTTGTTAAAAGCATTTGCTTTATTTTTAAGAATTTCAATGCATTTAACGGCGTTCAGATGTCTACAATTATTTATTTGTTTGACTAATTATTTTAAACTGCTAATACTAATATGATGATTGCTACAGGCTTTTTATTAATGATTCTAAGGAATGCGCAGTTGGCGTAGGAAGTGTGCCGCCTCTTTCACTTTGTGTACTCTTAATAGATCTTTCAGACGCACGACAAACCCGACACAGGCGTGCATAGTTGGTTGCCTAAAACCTAAATGCTGTTTGTATTTAAAAAATTATATTGAAACATTAAATTTTTTTATGACTGTAAGGGTAACACAAAGCCACCCTGTAAATTATTGTAATTATTTATTGTTATAGCTATTGATATTGGGTAATATAAATTGTAGTATGAATGACGAAATGTAACGTCAGGAAATATTTGTATATCTGGGACATTTTGAAATAATTATTGAAATTGGCCTATGCAGAATGCGATGTCATGCATTCTTCATATGCCAATAAACTCAATAATTATTGCAAGATGTATCCAGGCCAAAGGGGAGGAATGAACGAGTAGGCTATATAGAGTGGTGGACTCCCTACCAGCAGTGGATTAAGAAGTAGAGTAGAGATAGAGATAGAGAGTAGTTGTTACGCCAGACGAATGTCATCACGTATTTCCGAATTATATATTAAAGTTAAGTGAAATCTTGTTTATTAATATTTCATCCTGCTACCAACACCGGATAACTAGGAGAGTTATCATATGACAGATGCTTGTGACGGCAACTCGTCACTGGTGAGACAATCTTGTCAAAGTTTATTAATAGTTCATCAGTCGTGAAGACAAGTCGTGTTTGATTGTCTACTGGTGCTACTATTACTCAATCGTGTGTGTGTTATGTAATTGATTTGTTTGTTTTTATCGTAAATGTGATTATTGCTGTGCTTTGCAATCTAGTGGTTTGTCTTGTTTATTTTATTTTATCAAGGTTTACATTATTTTATAAAACTTTTGCAAGTTTGCGACCTTCTACTGATTTTTTTAATTTATACAATGGGTTCCTACAAGTGCGATCAATGCCTTAAGGAGTTTTCAGATAAAGATAAATATAATAAACTTAAATGTAATGGAAGCTGTAATCGTTCGTTTTGTATGACCTGCACTGAGCTTGACAAATCCACCACAAAACTGCTTGTCCATCAAAAACATTTTCGATTAAGATTTTTCTGCGTGTTATGTGATTCTCCAAATCTAAAATACCTCCATGATAAAGTGACAGATTTAACAAAACGTCAAATTTCATTAGAAAATTTTGAGGCGTTGGGGGCACAAGTAAAAAAATTGGCGAACATTATACCAGCTGTCACAGAAACATATGATATGCTACTGAATCAGGATAATAAATGGTCCTTACTATTTGATAAAATCCAAGAACTAGAAAAATCTTCGTCGGAAAGTGGGTTTTCATCAATAATTTATTCGATTAGGCAATTGCAGCAAAATATTTTTGACTTATCAACATCATTAGTCGAAAACAACGATAGTCCTAGTAAATCAAACATGTTTGATAATTTGTCAGATCTTAAAAAAAGCATTCAAGCAATTCAGGTGAATGTGCAAAATGTTACTAAAAAACTAGAGTCTTTAAACATGCGAGACAAAAATGTTTATTTAAATTCTAATGCTGGTAAAAAGAAAATATTTATGTCAGCTGAAACTCAAACTGGCAATAACATTCAAAACTTAGATACATCGCTGCCAAAAATAAGATACGAGAAAAACACTATTAAACCTAAAAGTATTTGGCATTATGTAAGTGTAGGATTCTCGCATAATTACACAATATCAGAAGTTGTTCACTATGTCAAGGACAAACTATGTACAACTGATTACATAAGATGCTACCCGTTATCGATTAATGACGAAATTGTAAATACAATACGTCATTTTAAAATCGGAGTCGAAGACAAAAAACATGCATATCAACTTCTTGACTGCTCCTTTTGGCCTCTAGGTGTGTCTGTCAAATGGTCACATAAAAATCCATCCCCATCACTTTCATCATCTTTGAATTCTTCTGCTAGTACGCCGCTTGTTGCTGCTAATCAAAAAACAACTTTGTCAGAGTGTGCATCAATTTCTTCTAAGTGTGACGGTACTCAAACTGCTTATATTATCAGCTCGGATAGAGAAGCTATTTCTTTTAGTAAAACCAACAACTTGGCAATAGACCACAGCTTTATTATCGATCCCTTGACGCCGCCTCGTGTTAACTTGACAAAAATATCGGAAGCTGCTGACGGGCGTTACCTTATGTCACGACTTAGGGAACCTACTATTAGAGATACACTCAGACTATATCTTGCATATCTTCATGACCAACAACCTACTTTATGTTATGAGGGATCAACTGGTACTAGTGTAAAAGTATTACTTGCCTCTGAAGGTCTACCAACTGATATGGAATCCCTGAAGAAAATTTACTATGGATTTCATGATGCTTATGGAATTAATTCAACTGAAGTAGACAATGATCTCTTATCGTTTCGTGCCTATCTAACTTCTAAGAGACTGATCCACCTTCAATCAGCGCAACAGTGTCAGCATAATTACTTACGCTCTCCAACCAAAAATTTTTAAATCAGTCGACGTGTCTTGAGGAACTAGATGCCTCTTTCAAAATTATACAAGACGACGGTAAACTTAGCATACTTGTTTTAAATATTCAATCATTAAGGAACAAAATTGATGATTTTTTATTGCTATTGGAGGATTTTGGTTTTCCTCAAATAGTTGCTGTGACAGAGCACTGGTTAAACACTGATGAGCCGGTGTATCTTAATAATTACAACATAATTTCAAGATATAATCGAACAACTTCTGCACATGGGGGAACCTTAATCTTGTCCAATAGAAAAGATTTTTCTTCTATTAGTAAATTTGACCATTTGCTTGCAGACGAAAGTTTTGAATTTTCCGTTGCTCATAGTAAAAAGTTAAATTTATTTATTATCTGCCTTTACAGATCTCCACATTCAGATGCAAAGTTATTTATTTACAAGTTGCTAAGCTTACTGGAACTTCTTCCTATAAATTGTCAAATTATTCTTTGCGGTGACTTTAACATAGACTATGTTAGTATGTGCACTACCCAGAAGCTTCTATTATCTGTATTTGAGTCATTTAACTTAAAGATGCATGTTACCACATTTACCAGGATTGCTAAAAATTCATCTTCAATTATTGACTATGTAGTTTCCAATTTCGATGCTTCAGATGTAAATACTACAGTTACTAATTCAGGTATTTCAGACCATGAGCTTATCTTTTCTACAGTTGAAATTAAAGATAAACATCTGAAAACATCTTCAAAATTAGGTAGAATTCTTTCCTCCAAAAATTTTAGGTATTTTACTACATTATGCAATTTGGCAAACTGGGATTTTGTAGGAGCTGATCTTGAATGTAGCTTTCTCAACTTTATCAATACTATTACTCGTACATTTCACACTGCCTTTCCACTTAGAAAAATAAAAAATAAACGTGCTAAATCTTGGATATCTAAAGGCTTAAAAACATCTGCTAAAAATATGCGTTCACTGTTGTACATCAAAAAATTTACTGTCAACAAATATGTGCTCGATTATATTGCTACCTATAGAAAAATTTATCTAAAACTTATTAAATTTTCGAAAGCAACCTACTATGGTAAACGCATTGAGTCGGCTAAAAATAAATCTAAAGAGACTTGGTCTATAGTTAACGAATTACGAAACAAGTCTACCTCTTCCTTCCAAGTGGGTCCAAGTGCAAATGACTTAAATAATTATTTTGTTAATATAGCTAAAAATCTAATAGACAACATTAATCCGTCTGAAGACCCACTTGTATATTGCTGTCCCTCTAAAAGAAATCTTTGTAGTTTTTTTCTTATGCCTGTCAGCAAAATAGAAATGCAACATGTTATAAAATCAATTAAGAAAAGTTCACCGGCCACTACTGACGGACTATCAATAAAACTATTTTCTAACCTTCCTGACAGAGCAATTGATACTCTTATTTCTCTTATTAACAACTCGTTCGAACAAGGTATTTTTCCACATTGCCTAAAAACATCAATAATCATTCCTTTACACAAAGGTGGCGACAAAAATAATGTTGGTAACTATAGACCTATTGCTCTCTTGCCTGTGTTATCAAAAATTATCGAGAAATTAGTAAAACCCCGGCTAATGAAGTTTTTTTCAGATTTCAGTGTTTTATCTCCACGACAGTTTGGTTTTTTAGCAAACAGAAACACAAATGATGCTATTTTTTCGGTTTTAAGTCAAATTTATACAGCGGTGAACAACAACTTATGTACGGCTACAGTCTTCTGCGATTTTGCAAAAGCTTTTGACTGCGTTAGCCATAACATTCTTCTCAAAAAATTAGAGTTTTACGGTATACGTGGTATTCCCTTAAATTGGGTTAAATCGTTTTTATCTTGCAGACATCAAGCTGTAAAAGTAAATGATACTGTTTCCAACTATAAAAAAATAGAGTTCGGCGTTCCTCAAGGTTCGGTTCTTGGTCCTGTGCTTTTTCTAGTCTTTATTAATGATATTGCAAATCTGAATATCAATGGAAAGCTTTATTTGTTTGCTGACGACACATCCATCACTTGGAGCCATTCCGACATTGGATCTCTTCATCAGGTTATTGCTTCCGACCTTACATTAATAAAAAAATGGTGCGACTCTAACCTCCTCAGTTTTAATACTCAAAAAACAGTTTCTATTTCTTTTAGAGGTAATTTACAACCAATATTTATACACAACAATGAAATTAAGTCGGTGCAATCAGTTAAATTTTTGGGTCTACGCATTGATAATTCACTGAAATGGGCTACTCATATTGATATGTTGATGAGCAAATTAGCTGCCTCTTGTTACGCCTTAAGATCAATCGCTAGAGAGCTTGATTCTTTAATATCTAGAAAAACTTATTTTGCTCTTTTTGAATCTCATCTTCGATATGGGTTACCTTTCTGGGGTAATTGTACGTCATCCCAATTTCAAACAATTTTTAAAATACAGAAAAGAGCGTTACGTTATACTTTTGGACTTGGAAATAGAACGCATTGTCGGCACTATTTTATTAAACATAAAATCTTAACTCTTTCGGCATTATTTATTCTTGAAACTGTATGTCTGTCTTGTGCGTAAACATTTGCAAGAACTTCCAAAGCCGCCTCAACATAACTACGCTACAAGAATAAGAAATTTAAATTCCGATGTCTATTTGCCTTTACCTCACTCAGAACTTACCAAAAACTCTATCATTTATAATGCAAATAAGTTATATAATCATCTTCCCTCTCAGCTTAAATTAAAATCATCATATTCCATGTTTCGGAAATCAGTTAAAATCTATCTACTTGACAAACCGTTTTATTCTGTAAATGACTTTTATCTAAAATGATTTTTAAGATGTAGACAGATCTGGGTAATGCACATTGCACAAACATATTAAATTGATTATATATGGTTATTTATGACTTTGTAAAATTTCTAAATGTAGTCATATATTAAGGTATGTATATAAATGTGTATATATATATTCATTTCATTTCATTTTATTTTATTTTATTGTGTTTCTTGTTTTTTTGTTTTTGACTCTATGTAATTTAAATGTCGTAAATTCTATGTTTTTCCTTTTGGATTTTATACTTTGTCTACAAAATTCACTGTATAATTTTAAATGACAATAAAGTGCATATTATTATTATTATTATTAAAAAGATGTTTGTGGGTTCTGCTGCAATACTGCTCTCAAATCCTTAACAACTTCTCCAGATACTGGATTCTTTCCAGGAGCTTTTCCTTTGTCGACACTACCAGTTCGAACAAATCTGTTTATTACGTCTCTGATGTGAAACTCCAATGACGTTTCTTGAATTTACAGATCAGAGTATTTAGCAAGATACAGAATACACCCACTCTCCGTTGTTGAATGTCCTATTGCGATAATAAGACATTACAGTGATGTAATGTTCAACATAATAAACCATTTTCACAGTCTTCGCTTCGTAGCACAAATTGAGTTTAGATTAACGCAAATTATTGTGTTGTACAATTGAAAAACGTTAAAACGATAAACGGTAAAACTCTAAGGATAAATCATATTAATGACCAGCCGAAACTGTCAAAATATAGGTATCATTTCAACACGGCGGTGTTTTCAAAATTCACAGCCAACTGCGTCTTTAGAATCATTAATTGAAACCCTGTTTCAAAGCGTGCTTTGCTATACACGACTTGTTCAATCTAATCGGCCGTATTATTAGTCGACTATAGCAAGAACACGCTGTTAATAGTAATTTAGTTTTATGCATCTTCTGATGATGACCACTTGATGGTCATCATCAGAATTTAAACCAATTTTTTAGGAAGTGGTAAAACTGTGTGAATAGTTTATTGTGTCAAATATTTTAAACTACTCAATTATTCAAGATGACTTTACGGTCAAAAGAATTAAATCAATATAATGAGATAGGTACTAGAATTAAGTTAATTAGCGCAGACACTTGGTTTTTGTAATCATGTAAAACTGAAAAACATTCAATGTTTCCAAGCTTTATTAAACTAACATATCACATGTGTCACAAGTTTTCAGAAGAAGTAGAAGCTTGTACAAAAAACAAATGGCTGGATCTAGAAATTAAGTCTCTATAGACGAAGCATCACCAAATTAGAAACGTCCAAACTTCACAAAAAAATCACTTATAGATTAAGTAGCATTGAACACGAGCAGTAGACTGACTTTTAAAGAAAAATGTTTATTGTAGCTCAAACAAAATATTTAAAAATATTCTTTTATTTGTGACGATTATGAACAGGTAGACAATCCTATCGCCAACAAACCAAGAATTTTTAAGAATTAATTTTCAAAAGCTTTTATAAATAAATGCACAATACTTATTAGTAAAGAGCTTAATTATAAATTGCAGATTACTAATCCTAATGTACCTAAATTAGGTTGTTTACCAAACACTCACAAACCAGGTAAAAAACTCAGACCAATTGTTTCAATGGTAAACAGTTTCACGTACAATATTACCAAAAGGTTAGTGAATGAATTCAAAAATTTAAATATGCTGTTAGAAATTTTTTCAATAAAAACCACACATGCGTTTATCAATAAAGTAAAAACAGTAAAATTAAACACCAAAGTGCTGTTTGATTTCACTTCATTATATCCTAGCGTTCCAATCGCAACAACAATTATTTATTTAAAAAGGCCGTGGGACGATAAGTATACCGAATCGGCCCCAGATAGGGATCGGGCTCATTTTTTCAGGGAATGTTTGTACCCATGAGATACTTCGATGCTGCGAGTTTCAGGTCTTTATCTATAACCATTTCGGAGTAAATCGAAAGTAACTGAAAATTAGAAAAAATTGATGTTCTCAGAGCGTACTTATTCGATTGATCTGAAAATTGGATATGTTTTGGGGGTTCATGGTAGCTATCTGGAAAAAAAATAAGAGCTATTTCGGCTCACAAAAACCTAAAAAAAAACGATTTTATATTTTTAATTTTAATTTTTAAGCATCTTACCATTACGACACAGTTATGAAAATATTTTTTTGAATTCCTCATCTAATTTCCTATGAATCTGTGGCCTTTCGAATTTTTTAAAAATAGTACTACATATTGAAAAAAAATAAAAACCATTTTTTGCTTAAAAATCGGGTTTTTCTAATAATTTTACTCTTGAACTGATAAAATACAAAACTTCCTCGTTTACTAAGGTAGAGAAAACCATAAAAGAAATAAAATATCCTTACATTATTAAAATAATTTTTTTTATTTATTAATTTCAACGCTGATATTTTATCCATAAACAATTAAAACTGCAATTAAATATATTAATCTACTACAAATGATAAATAAAATTGTTCTCCTAATTTGTGACTAGTCTTCGTCGCTATCTTCATCAATCACAGGAGTAATATTATCTTTATTAAATAAAGTGTTAAGTATTGCTGCTGGTCTGGGGATTTTAGGCAAATATCGCCCGTATTCTAAATAGAAAATAATTGCAGCAACGTGCGAACAACAACCGATTGTCCTCAATCCATTAGCGCATTCACAGCAATATCTTGATATTCCACTCCATCCAATAGTATCAGGTTTATATTCAATGAAACATCTGTACACTTTTCTATTAATATGACGAGATTGCACTTGAGCCTTTAAAATATTGGTTTTATCTCTAACAAACTGGATAGTCATATTATCAGATTCGTTAATCGTCTCTGCTAGATATGATACTGCTTGTTTATATTGATAAGAACCGGTAAAGAAAAGTTTCAGGTCTTTCTCTGTCATTTCTGGAAAGTCGATCAAAGCAGAGGACAAAATCGTTTCGAAAGGAAGTTTTTTTCGCTGCCAACCATTTTTATCGACTTCATCAGCAAGTGTATTATTAGTGTAATTTCGAGATTTAATCATTTCAACAATTTCGTCTGAGTACTCTTCATCAGAAATAAGACGTTTGTTGTACTGATTGTGAAGAAATGATGCGATTCTATAAAAATTACTGACTCTGGGTAACATTTTATTATCGAATGTTAGGTCTAGTAGACGATATTTTTGTTTCAGCATTCCGTGTACTGCTTCAACTACCCAACGAATCTTTGTGACGTATCTTGATGAATTAGATTCAGAAGTTTTTAACCGATTTCTTTTGCCTTTCAATGCTGGCATTAACACTTCATAACCTTTTTCTTCTAAGTGCGCCTGAACATCTCGAAACCCTCTATCAACTACAAAAACATCACCAGGTTCCAACAAATTGCTAATACCATCAGCAGTATCGATAATTTCTTTCATTATACTAGCATCATTTACATTGGCATGGTAGGGCCCTAACATATCTACTATATATCCATTGGTAGTACAAATAGTAAATGGCTTACATAACGGTACTTTCTTCTGTCCAGAAAAAGACTTTCTCTGATAAGCGTTATTAGAGCTCTTTTGATGCCGAGCATACGTTCCATCGCAAATCAAGAAAAGCTTATCACTACGATCAGCAAACAAACTTTTCAAAAGTGGTGATGAATGATTTTCAATGAGGTTTTTTCGAGACATAGATCGAAAACCAAAGTACTGAGGTAATATATCTTTCTCAAATGATTGGATCACTTGGTCACAATATTTTGAAACCAGCATCTCATTTTCCAATTGTAAGGTCGCTGATATCAACCTGTTAGAGTTACCGGTACGTAACTTAAATAAGAATACAACAAGAGCTTGAATAACTGAACGGGAATCAGTATTCCTCATAGTTGTCAATAAGTCTCGCAATTCGAGTATGTTTTCACGTTGTAATCCAGTAAATATAAAAAGTTGCTCATCAGTTATTCGAAAATCATCCATTTTATCGAGAAGTGTCGAATCACATTCTACAGGCAAACTTTCCATCATTTTAGACAATTCTGAAGATCTTAAGTTACTCCAATTAGAATAAACTTTCAAATGGTTCAAATTCTCCGTATAAAAGCGTTTTTTTATGAGATGATCGCTGCAGCATCGATTCCCATTCGGAATAAAAATTCTTTTCTTTATAAAGTATTGCATACGGGCATCTTGAGGAACAACGACTAGATTTTGATTTGAGACAGAACATACACAACAATATCTATGAGTCGCAACAGTTCTCTTCATTTGAACTTCTATACATTCTTCTATTTCATCATCACAGGCAACATCTAAATGAATAGATGGATCATCAGTACTTGATTGAGATAAAGTCATCGTTGATAAACTCGATTCTGTTCTTTCTAAAAGATTACTCCGATCTGAAGGTAGTTCATCTTCCAACGATAATTCCTGATTCTCATCTTCAAGTTTGGTTTTTTTATATTTTTTTACGCGACAATTCGAACAAAGAATATCACCAACTACAATCGGACACTCTAAAACACTTGAAAACTCTTCAGCTTCTTCGTCAGATTTTATATGTTTTGGAGTACCCGGCATTTTTTTCAGGTACTTCGAACAAATACAACACTTTGGATTATTAGCTTCAGGGGTCGACATATTTTCACTTAAATAGTTATTTAAACAATTGAAAATAATTACTAAATATAGATAATAGTACAGCCAATTCTTTGGAATGTCAACACTCAGTAATTTTTAGGTTATCTACAGATCTAGTGACTTTTCACAAAAAAAAACAGTGTTACCAATTTCGAATTACAGTGCTATCTTGTGGTTGCTAAATTCATTGAATATTGAGCTGGAACGTTTAAGTTCTCTGAAACAACGTTGATTTACATAAACAATAGTAATGAATACTGATTTACTCATTACAGTTACTGATAGAGTTTTTAATAATAGTTAAGTACATTGAATGAAATTATTTTAATAATGTAAGGATATTTTATTTCTTTTATGGTTTTCTCTACCTTAGTAAACGAGTACGTTTTGTATTTTATCAGTTCAAGAGTAAAATTATTAGAAAAACCCGATTTTTGAGCAAAAAATGGTTTTTATTTTTTTTCAACATGTAGTACTATTTTTAAAAATTTCGAAAGGCCATAGATTCATAGGAAATTGGATGAGGAATTCAAAAAAAATATTTTCATAACTGTGTCGTAATGGTAAGATGCTTAAAAATTAAAATTAAAAATATAAACTCGTTTTTTTTTTAGGTTTTTGTGAGCCGAAATAGCTCTTATTTTTTTTCCAGATAGCTACCATCAACCCCCCAAACATATCCAATTTTCAGATCAATCGAATAAGTACGCTCTGAGAACATCAATTTTTTCTAATTTTCAGTTATTTTCGATTTACTCCGAAATGGTTATAGATAAAGACCTGAAACTCGCAGCATCGAAGTATCTCATGGGTACAAACATTCCCTGAAAAAATGAGCCCGATCCATATCTGGGGCCGATTCGGTATACTTATCGTCCCACGGCCCTTGCGCGAATACAACAAAACTGAACCATAAATCTAATTATTAGCGAATACATAACATTAACGGAACTATTCGTAAAACAATCAATTTATCTATGTAAGAGTAAATTTTACAAACAACATAAAAGAGGCAGCATGAATCAATGTATAATGCTTTTTCTGGCTGTGTTATTTATGCATCATTTTAAAAATAATGCAAAAGGCAGTTTTCAATATTTTCCTAGAATATGGGCAAAGTACGTAGACAACATCTTCGCCAAAGTTTTTAATAATTTTGAAAGTTTAACAAATTTTCTGTCAATTTTAAATAATTGTTTTTCTTTAATTAAATTTTTGTCTGAAGAGAAAGTTTAACAAATTATCAGAGTAGTTAGTAGTACGAGCTAATCAAGAAGTGTGTAAAGATGAAAGTTTTCGGCTGCCGTTTTGTCTACTATGCTTCTGCAAACAATAGCTTACACTTATAATGTAAACTAATAAAAATTTTACTTATGTTTACCAGTAGAAGGTGTTAGAACTACCCAATTAATAAATATCTGTGACTTTTATTATTATTCAATGCTTTCATTTTTGCACAAAATGTGGGCCCTTTAATTTTGTGTAAGTAATAATTGTCTTTCCACTAATTTTTGCAAGCAATCCTACATTCACTACATTGTCTTTTGTGAAGCTGTAGCGACGCTTACATTCAAAGTTGAAAAAAAAATCCAATGGGCTCGCAGCACCCCGTACATAACTTGTTGTTATGAACTGCAACACATAATACTCTTCAGTATTTTCCAACGTCAAACGATGCCATAACCGGCGAATGGCGTCTTGAGTCGGACTCAAGACAAGTCGAGGCCTTGCTCAAGTCCGACCTCAGTGCGCTTGCTCATCAAGCAAAAATCGCCCTTATTCACGCCGCAATTTGATATTTAAATCTTGAGATTTGTCTATGAATACCGTCCGATCTTGAGATCGACCTCAAGCTCAAGATATGAATATCAGATTTCACGAGCATTGCCGAAGTCCTTGCTTGCGATGGAATCAGCGATAAATCTATTTCAAAACGCATGCAAACGCTTTCCCGAGCATAGCCGAAGTCCTTGCTTGAGTCTAAGCTTAAGCTTGATCTTGAGCTACGACTATGAATACCGGCATTATTATTTTTCAATTAGAACATTTAAGTGCGTTCCAATATATTTCTATTATTTATGTACATAAATTTAATTTTGATTCTAAAAAAGGTTCAAATACTATTATACTGTATTATGTTTGACAAAAATCAATAAACTACTATGATAATAACAAATAAGTAATATAAATCAATAAAAAAGTAATTTTAATTACATGTTGCGTTTTATGCTTAAATAACTTTTGTAAAATTGATATCAGAAGAAAATTTATTAAGAACGAATTGTAGACAATTTAATTATCAATCACATTGTTCTTTTTATCAATTTTGATAAAGTTAATAGTTTTTAAGATATATGATACTCAATGATTCAAAACAAAGAGAAGTCGATGCGGCGTATGAGTCAAAAAGAGACGGCCATAAGATTAGAGACTAAAAGATTAGCGAAGCGTGCGAAATTAACAATTTAAAGACCGGAATAAACAATGAAATTTTTGCAATTTTATGGTAAAAAGTAATAAAACTTTTTTTGATTGTATTTTAATAAAAAATAAAAAAAATTCCGTTGAAAAATAACAATTTTTTGTAATTCTTTAAACAGTTTTGGTTTAAACTACCTTAAACAATAAGGAACCGGGTTTATATTAGTATTTGGTCGCTTAGTAGGGCGTTACAATGTCAGCGCCAGCGGGAACCGACTCCCACCGTTCGGCTTTATAAATCTATCTTGCCACAGGCGTTTCTACTTGACAAGCCGTGAACAGCGAAATATAGCAACTTAGCAACGCTGCCAGCGGATCTATTGGCATGCACTAGTTCAAGTTTCAAGTGTTTCTTCATTTTTTCAAGTGGCAATACTTTTGTTTCAAAGTTCATATAAGTGAAACTGTTTGGGGTTTATGTGTATTTTGTTTTATACTGTTTTTACAAAAGTTTAATTTGTTACTTCATTAGGTGTATATAACAAATTGCACTATTTAGCAGAGGCAAATTTTTTGAGGTTAGGTGCGGTTAGTCAAAGTGTTTTGTGGTAATTTTGTGGTGTAAGCGGGATTACAAAATTTCTACAGTGACTCAGGTAAGTTAACAATTAGTTAATGTGATCTGAAAATCATGCCTATCTACTTCTACTATGTTATTAGCTGAGCCCACTGCGACGATAGACCCGCTAACGCTGTTGCCAAGTTGATGTTTACGGCTTGTTAAGTAGAACTGTGGTTCTACTTCTGTGGTAGAGCTGTGGTTTTGCTGAAGGTTTTAGAACAATAAATTTTTTAGTTTTTTTTAATTTGTTGTTTTTTTCAAGATGAGTTAGTTCTAAGTTTTTTTCAATTTTTTGTGACCCATAAATAAATTATATAATTTTTATTTGTTGTATTATTCTGAATTTTGTTATTTAGTTTTTTGTTATTGGGTGTACTTATCCAGTTGGAAATAAATAAATTTGAAACCGTTTTCAATCTACAAAAATGTTAGAATTCTGATTTTAATCGCGATTAAACAAAACAATCTATCAATTTTTGAGATCAATTTACTTATTATATTATTTGATTAATACAGAAATTGATAATACATATATAATAGTTAAGTGATAAGATTATCTATTTTTCATCGCTGTTATTGTTATCAACGTTGTAGCACAAGTTTTGCAATTTACTTTCATCATTTTAGAAAATTATATTTTGAAGAAACCTACAATGGACGATAAAAAGAAATACAACTATATGGAAAACGTCTTAACAGCTATCAACAGAGAGTTTATTTCGCTTCCTGAAGAATCCGTAAAACGAAACAACCAAATTTTGGATTTCGTATTGCTTTGGTATAAAAGGTAACTTATTGATAACTTTTATTTTTAGATTCTCAAATCACTTCTTACAAAAATGAAAGAAAAAGATTCTCTTTTTAAGTCAATGTTTCAGCGATATTTTACGGTGGTAGCTATTATGATGGTCTTAGAGTTGGTGCTCCTGAAGAATTTGACTTGGATTTGTTGCTGAAAGTGCCAACTTTCGCACAGCCGGATCTGACTACTAGTAATCTTCCGGGCTTTGTAAATCTCCAGTTAAAAAATTTAGATGGATGGTTGAAACAGCCTGAATCTAATAAAAATTTGGGAAAACTATTTGATGATAAACATTATTTGGATACACTAAAGGTGTTAAAATGGATGGAGGGATTGGTGCAGAAAGGGTTGAATGAATTTCCCTCTGAAGGTCCAAATACAGTTTTCACCAAAGAAAATATGAAGCTGAAGGTGAGTTTAAATCTGCCAAATAAAGTATTTTGGGAATAAAATATGCTTGATTTATTTTGAAACATTGTCTCATATATACAGAACGCACAAGGGTCATAAACAGTGTATTTTTTTGTATGAGTAAAAGTATAATACAACCTGATTTTTTTTTGTGACCGATTCTAACCTGCGGTGTCAGGTTATCTCCAGGTTAGTCTGAAATCTGGATTTTTTTGACTTGGAAGATCCTGTACGAAGTTGCAACACGAGCGGGAAAAATTTGTGCACAAGTTTGAACACAGAAAAATATATTCTTTGGCACAAATTCTAGTGCGGCTCATTTTGATGGCGACGCAGAGGATTTATGTACACTAATAATACAAGCAAAAATTTATTCACATTTTTTTCTGTACGTTTAGGTATTATTTGTCCGAGTAGTAGGTATTTCATTTTGATAGCAAAAGACTGCTATGCAGACTCGACCTGCTTAATAGCGGAAAGTAAGTGTGATAACAACAATTTTGTTCAAAATATTGAGAATATTCTAATAGGTCTTGTCTTAAAAACTTTACAAAAATAGTTTTAAACTTGTCTACTTAGCATTTTTGCTTATTTCTAGCTTTCATTTGATACATTTTTTCAATGCTAGACCGCTCAAAGTGTGACGTTTACGATCATATAGTTTAAATATACTAAGTTTTTTATCCCATTACTTTTTCTAGTCGTTTCTTGCAATTTTTTGTTGGCGGCAACTATTATCGACCGTTTTGCAGGATTTAAAATCGGCCGGCAACAGCAATTTTTCGGCTTAGTACTTGCAAAAGTGACATTTGTTAAAAGTTTACTAGAAGTTGGTGGGAGCATTATTTTTTAAATTTCTAAATGTCAACGAGCTTCTTTCTTCATGCAGATGTAATCACGTAGTTTTATTTGCTTTTTATGTCTGCCTTTGTCTTCGAATTTTTTATTTTTGCAAAAATCAAAAACAGTATTGACGACTTGTTTAACAAACGCGCATTTTTTAGTGCGTTCAGTACACTAGTTTTAGTGAATTAACGTATATGACGTTTTCTAAAAGCACACATCACTAGGATTTCAATGTTAATAAAGCTTTAAAATTGAACCGGTAGGTTGAATTTTTAAGGTGTATATACCAATAACTATAACTGCACGGCTGGACTATTATTATTAAAAAATGTTGGTACATTTATAATGTACCGTGTCTCAATAATGGGTTGCAAATTTAATATAATGTAATTTTTACGCTAAAATTTTTACTAAAATATGTTTTATTATGCTGCCGTAGGTAATTCGTATTATTATCTTTTTGGTCTTTTTATTATTTGAAAATGATCCTATTACATAAGTAAATTAATAATCCTTTTAAATGGTCTTTGTTAAAAGGCTATATATGGCTCAACTTACTGCATTTTTTAGGTCAAATTTGTTAAAGGCGGACCCGCTTTAACTTTAAAAATAGAAGGCCCTGGTTTAAAAATGGACGTGGATCTTGTGACATGTTTCATTTTTTCAAAAGACAAATGGCCTAAAGGTGGTTTCAAAAGCAATCCTGTATCTAGCAAACCTGATTTTTTTATTGTACCAAAAATTCCAAAATGTGGATACGATGCTAAAATTC
Source organism: Lagria hirta (assembly GCA_947359425.1). Lineage (NCBI taxonomy): Eukaryota > Metazoa > Arthropoda > Insecta > Coleoptera > Tenebrionidae > Lagria > Lagria hirta. The sequence goes on along the minus strand of OX375794.1, from coordinate 26,775,124 downwards.
GAGAAAGATATTGGCGCTTATCTTTTCAAGAACAGGAAAGAGAATTGATGGCCAAAAATGAAAGAAAAAATTTTAAACCCACGATTAAACTGTTGAAGGTTTGTAGATGTTTGAATTGACTATGACTTAATTTAATCTTTATAGAAATTAAGGGATAATTTGCAACATAATGTTATTGCTAGCTATTTTATAAAAACAGCAGTTTTACAAATTTCAGAATCTAAAAACTCTGATTTCTGGAATTATTCATTAAGTTATGCTTTTATGACGGTTTTGAAAGAGTACCAAGATTTAATTAAGAACGGAAAGATTCCATATTACTGGAATAAAAACAACAATTTACTAAGTGGAATTAGTCCAATAACATTAAGTAACATTAGTAATAGATTAAACGGTGTTATTGTTGATATTGAGAAATACACCAACGAGCCCAATACAGTCGCTAAATTTTTACGTAAGTATTTAAAATATTGGAAAGTTTACTGCAGAATTGGTCTCTAACTTGTGCAGCCTGAGCGGAAATGCCAGTTTTGCAAAATGCACAAATATGAGAGTACCCACAGGGCGAATATTCTGCAGTTGTGCCTAACTTTCTTATAGTGCTTAGAAATTTGTTGATAATCTTGTTTTACAGTCAATTCTGAAGAATACAACATTTTCATGCTTTCTCAGCAGAAGCTATAAAATTACTTATGGATCAAAGACAATAATACCTATTTTAGTTTTTAATAAATTCTTGTGTTTGTTTTTGTGGTTGTTTTTGTTGTTTCTAAACTTTTGATTTTATTGTACTGTTCCTATTTAAACTAACCGATGCTGTTGTACCGTTGACAGATAAGTATATAATATAAAATATATCATATAAGATATTTATCAATAGAAACATTTAATTTTGTTTTCAAAAATTTTTGCTATTATTGTTTAGAAGAATTTTTCGTCATTTGCTTTTTTATTTACATAACATCCCGTAGTGTTTTTAGTAGATACTGTAGGAAGTTTTATTTAACTAATAAATAACTCAAAGCAATCTACAATAACTTTCCTAGGGTTGATTAATAAAATTCTTAATTAAACAAGAGTAGGTATAGAATGGAGGTACAAATACCCTTCCTCCACCACTTTTACGTCACATGACTTTGGATTTTGGAACGGCATTGACCTTAAACTTTGGAACGGCCTTGGTCATGGAACACTTGTTGGAAGCTGATAGATGGCGGGAACAAGAAAGTAATGTTTTTTGTGTTGAAGCTAATGGCCAATCCATTGTGTTTTTGTAACGTTTAAACACATTTTATTAGATATAAGCCATCCACTGCTTCAGGTTACTGGTGACAAAACTTGAGACTTCAAAGTCTTTCTAAAATGGTATTACCAGAGTGGTATCGTCGGCGTAGCTGAAGATAAAAATAGAAGAATTGTTTAACAAAAGTGGTATATTTTTGATGTAAAAAATGAAAAGTAAGGCCCGAAGACACTACCCTGTGATACTCCTATCGCCATTTTACCGAAAGCGAAACTTACGTTTTTGCTTTTAATAAAAACTTTTGGTTTCCTTTTTTCTAAATATGTTTAATAAGCATTAATGTTGGGCTACTTATGCCGTATCAAAATAATTGGTCAATTGGTTTCTTTTAAGGTGTAAACAACTTGTATAGAGGTGCAACCATGTGGCAGATAATATGCTACAAAATGTGTATAATTTGCAAGCTGGAGAGATACAGAAAAAACAGTTTACGGTTCTATCTTCACTGTTTGAATATCTGAGTTTATAAAACACTTAGTAGGCGTAATTTTTTTAACTTAAAGGCTTTTCCATTACCGACCATTTCTATATTAATTTTGAAAATGATATAGTTAATCTGACCGAATAGTTGAACAACCGGATCAATTTCATCAGCCACAGTATGCAGACAAAAAACCATAATAATTAACATAGAATAAGTTAACATGAATAAGTTAACATAGAATTTGCTTTTCGATAATAACCGATATTTTCTAGCAAGGCTAAGAAAACCATCAATAATAAAAATGGTATTGGTTGTAATGGGCGCATTAGCATAACCGTCTCGGGACGCTTGATCCCGAAGCCGAAAATTTTACTTTTTTTCGAAACAAATTACAACTTCAGTATGTGAGACAAATTTGGTGTCAAATTTAAATGATTGTTTTCCTTAACTTAAATTCACTTATGAAGAGGAAATCAACAACAAATTATCTTTTTTAGATGTAAACGTAATTAAAAATTTACAGGCGATTTAAAATTTGATAAATTTAGAACAAAAACAAGCACTTTAAGATTCATACCAACAATGACTCAAATCATTGTTGTCAACATGAAATAAAAAGTTTAAATTTTTTAGTAAATTGATGCCTTTTCATTAAACCACTTGCGAGAACATCATCTATCGGTTCTTAACTCACCTCGGACTATAACGACTATTTTGAATGCAGACAAGAAAAACTTAATTAAAGCAATATTGTACTATGTTATCAATAGCTGTCGTCTAAGGGCTTTCTGCCTCAATGAGTGAACTAATTATTGTAAAAAGAAAATTTTTTTTCTTTTGGATTCCTTTTATGTAAACTACTAAATTGTAATTTATATATTTATGTATTAATTGTATACCCCCTTGCTATGGGTTAAATGTACCTGAAGAGCAATAAATCTATATTATTATTATATACCTTTTCATTAAGTCAATAAAATTTTTATAAAGATAAAGCATTCATCAAAAAGGTTGCTACTATTAATGGATATAATAAAGAAATAGTAAATGAAATTATAAATAAACAAAAGTGGTCACCAAATATCAAAAATTGCACAATTTTTCAAACAAATAAACAAGAATTATGATTTATTTCCTTTTTCTTTGAACCCAAGATAACCAACAGACTTGACATTGTATTTAAACATTTAAGATTTAAAGCGGTTCATCAGTCAGGACCAAAATTTAAAAAATTGTTAAAAGTTTCAAAAGACAAAACACCATTTTTAGAAAACTTTGAAATTTATCGCATAGAGTGTAATAACCGTATAAATGTTATGTAAGGCAAACGCATGGATCAGCTCAAACCAGATACAAAGAGCATTTAGCTCATTTAAAATACGGCAGATTAGACAAATCGAGTATAGCAGAGCACGCCTTTATAATAGCAATCATCAGATTTGATGTAGTTTCAACAGGGTGGAGCGCCCCGCACCATTTGCGAACTGTGCAAGATTATGTTGACAATATTTTTCCAAATAGATGGATCAGAAGATTTCATATTGAATAGCCAGCTAAGTCTTCAGATCTAACCCCGTTAGATTTTTATGTTTGGGGTTATGTGAAATCGAAAGTCTACTTCAAAAAGCTGGAAAATATTGAGGAATTATATAATTAGGGCCTAAATACAACTAATCTAGCCCCAGCCGCAAAGTGTGGTACGAGAATTTGAATTTTTGAAAATCGACTTAGGTATTGTCAGGAAGTTAATGATCAAAAATTTGAACATTTAATAATTTTTTTCTTAAATTTGGAAAGACAGTTTATTTTTTTAATAACTGTTAAGTTAAGGTATAGGAGATTGTAGATGCAAAATCCTTTGAATTTATTGCAGAATCCAAAATCAAATGTTTTTATTTGAAAAAATGAAGTTGATAGTCGCAATTTATGTCTGGCCCAGCCTGTATAAACACTAAGAATAGGTTTATCATAAAAAAACCGCAGTTTAATAAAAAAAATCGAGATGTCCGAGCGATTTTTCCAAAAATCACCTGAATTTTAAATGAATTTGTTCCAAGCCACGCGTCCTATGTATAATGAGTGTTCTGTGGTCTCTTGTTGATGATTGTTTATGCCACAAAATATAGATAACAGAAGACCGAACGGTATAGGCTTTTCCGTAATATTTTATATACACAATAATAAACCTAAATTATAGTTTTATTTTCTGCCACTGGCTGCGAAAGTATTCAGGATGTACCGATGCTATTATTACACGTAACGTAGACAAATCAAGTGTAGTTTGCAAATGTTGAATTAAATTAAATTAAACAAATAATATTAATTTATTTAAAAATAAGTGAAATAAAAAAGAATGAGAAGGTGTTGTAATGCACTGTCCATAGTTGTGTTAGTGACCGAAAGACAAGTGAGAATGTAGAAAAAGTTACTCTATTCTAAGCACCAAAAGTGAGTAAATTCAAAAAATTATATCTGTTAAAATTTTTTTATAAATAATCTATTTACAACTTTGTGTAGTTTATGTAGGCCGTAAAATTGGTTGGTTTACCAAATGCTTTGATTGCACCGAGTCTACGCAGTTAAGAGTAGTGAAGGCTCGTAACAAATTTATAGACTTTATAGATAAAAGTGCATTGATTTATCTTAGTAATTAAGGTCACTCGATTAACACACTACGTGTTGAAGTAGCTTTATTAGAAAATGACACATCCATGCTGGAATTTGTCGTTAACAAAACATGGCAAATTTCAAATGTCTTAAGTGAGACTAAGAGGTCACTCGCTTTAGAGAATTTTGTTTGCAAAAATGGCAGCAGTGTTTCAAGTCAAAAAAAAATCTTTGACATGTAGATTTAAAACTAGAAATTCAACGGTAAAATTAGTTTTGAAATCAAAGAAAATACGAAATCAACAAAGATTTAACAAGACAACTAGTGAAATAAAGTTTTAGAAATAACATGAAAAAAACATTACTGACATTTAATGACACTTAAAATTTTCTAACGTAAACTTTGTTTTGTTTATCACCAGATTATTTTCTATGCGACAAAGATAGATATAAAAAATTATTAATGGCACTACCTGAGCACGTAGTGTGTTAATCGAGTGACCTAACTAGTAAACAGTTACATAATTTAATTGAATGACAGTTTGTAGCTTTTTACTTTATTTATTTAAAATCATTTTCAGCATTTATCTATTTTTTTTTATTGAATAAAATAGTATGGTTTCTGCTAATATTTGTATTATTATTTATTAATACCTGATGTTTTTAGCTTTGCAGGTTATCTTCTCTGTATTCTTGAATTTAAAGCACTTGAAAAGGTTTAAAAAAAATTTAAAACTCATATTTAATTCCACATATTTTTTCTACAGGTGTCAATAACAATAATACTTTCCTCGTAAGAATTTAAACAAGTATTTTTTTAACAATAACGCGCTCTACCGGCAAAACAAACTGTCTCTTAAATTGAGACCATTTGTTCAACATTACGTTTGCACTTCTGTTACCTATACTTTGTGGTTTATGCATTTATGTCAATTTTTTGTCAGTTGTCAAAGTTTAAAAAAAAATTTTTAAGTGTCAAAAACATGTCATCTCAAGCTTTAAGGGTTGGGACAAAACAAGTAAGACCGATTTTATCCACGGACCCTCAAGAAGCGCATCGAAGAGTTTTAAATTTATATAAAGCCTGGCGTCGTCAACTTCCATACGTTGGTTTGTAGAAACAACTTTACATTACATAACCCCCATTTTGACATTTGTCATTTATAGTCAAACAGTACGATATTCCGAAAACGGTTGACAAACTACAAATAAAACTACGAGAAGAGTTCCTTAAGAATGCTAATGTGAAGGATATTCGAGTAATAGATTTATTAGTGGTCAAGGTTTGATATTGCAGATGATAACCTTTGCCATATAATACTTAGTCATTTATTTTTAGGGGCAAATGGAGCTGAAAGAGACGGTAGAAATGTGGAAACAAAAAGGCACTATTATGAACTATTTTCGAGATACTGTTGAACCTAAACCAAAGGATTTTCTTTCCAAATTTTTGTCGGGACATTAGTTTGTGATTTGCATATTTAGTGAATAAAAATTATATAAAGATTAGCGTAATGATCAGACTATAAAATTATAAATAGCTTTATAATATAATCAGTATCATCTTGCGTTCAAAGAGAGAAACATGTTTCCCCTCTGTGTGATATGTGTTTTCATAAATTTATCAGTTGCAAGTTTTCCTAATTTTTATGGAAATATTAATCAAGAAGTTGGGGATTTCCCCGGTTTTCCTTTAATACTGACCCCATTAATCGAACAAGGAAAAATTGATGATGCATTAGCTGCGGCTGAAGTTCATTTTAACGGCTTCAAAGGATTCAAAAGCTATGCTGGATATTTCACCGTAAATAAGCAGTTTAATTCGAATACCTTTTTTTGGTTTTTCCCGGCACAGGCCGATTTTGAAAATGCTTCAGTGCTTCTTTGGCTACAAGGTGGACCGGGTGCTTCTTCACTAATTGGGTTTGTTTAAAATTTTATTTGGTATTTAGTCCTTATTAATGCTTGAAATAATAATAATATTATTATTATTATAATACTTGAATCATATTCATCATTTTTTATTTTGATGTCTATTAGCTAGGGGATAAATAATTAATGAAATTAAAGAATTCTTGAATATCAGTGCAGCAGCAGCATGCAATCGAATATAGTCCAGTCGAGATAGACATTGAAATAGAAAAAATTAGGGGCCGCAATTTTTTTTAACTTGTGGTGGTGGGGGGTGGCTGGAAGTTTAATTAATCTCAATTTTCGGGACAATCTCGTCTTCGCGGTCGCCGCCATCTTGATTTAAAGTTTAATTTTTTGTTTTTCTGGAATATCTTCTTATAATACAATTTTTCGTAAATAAACTACATAATAAACAAAATATTTGAAAAATAAAAAAAAATTATTTTCGATTTGAGTATAAGTTTGAAAATATTGATCGTGGAGTAAAAACAGTGGTAGACCAAAGTTGAAGAAAATAAAATTCCACTCATTACAATTTTTTTATAAACTTAACTTGATAGTATAACTCTGCAAATATCTATCCTATCTATCATAGCGTCAAAACAATAGCGACCAAACTTGTGAGGAAACAATTAAATTTCCAACAACTTTGGGTACCACCATTTTTACTTTAAAGTTGTAATTTATCGATTTATTTCAGAAAAACGAAAAAATTGTATTTTAAATCAAGATGGCGGCGACTTAACTTTCTCGTAGTTTAACACACAGGTTTGACAGACCAATTTTTCGTGCAGAAAGACTATTTAGTTCAGGAGAAATCGGCACATGAGAACTGAAAACTATTCTATCTCAATAATTTGTTATGCGATCTTCTTTAAATTGTCTTACTGATGATATAAATGCATGTTGTCATGAAGCAACCCTGTGCCATATTATTTAAATAATTGCAAGAAATTGTTATTTTCCGGCTGGACAATTTTTTTATATTCTCTATTGAAATTCAAATAAAAAAGATCCTAATTTTTTTTCCAATAAAGGTAATATTTTTAGAAATATGAATTTTAAAGTAAAAATATCAAAAAACAAATATTCTTGATTGAGATTTGAAAAAATATCATTGTTTATACCTGTTTTTTAATTGTTAATTGTGCGAGCTCACAAGTCGTATCTCAAGTTCAAGCTTAAGTCCGTCTCAAGCAAGGACTCCGGCAATGCTTGGGAAAGCGTTTGCATGCGTTTTGAAATAGATTTATCGGGGATTCCATCTCCAGCAAGGACTTTGGCAATGCTCGTGAAATCTGATATTCATATCTTGAGCTTGAGGTCGATCTCAAGTCCGGATCGGTATTCATAGACAAATCTCAAGATTTAAATATCAGATTACGGTGTGAATAAGAGCGCTTTTTGCTTGATGAGCAAGCGCACTGGGTCTATCTCAAATCGGACTCAAGCAAGGCCTCGACTTGTCTCAAGTCCGACTCAAGACGCCATTTGCAGGTTATGTCATCGTTTGACGTTGGAAAATACTGAAGAGTATTATGTGTTGCATTTCATAACAACGAACATTGACATGTTGGACGAGTTATGTGCGGGATGTTGCGAACCCATTGGAATTTTTCTCCAACTTTGAATTTAAGCGTGCTACAGCTTCACAAAAGACAGTGTAGTGAATTTAGAATTGCTTGCAAATTAGTGGAAAGATAATTATTACTTACACAAAATTAAAGGGCTTGCCACATTTTGTGCAAAAATGAAAGCATTGAATAATAATAAAAGTCACAGATATTTATTAATTGTGTAGTATTTTTATTTTGTAACACCTTCTTATGGTAAAAATAAGTACAAAAAAAGTAAATTTATTATTAGTTTACATTATAAGTGTAAGGTATTGTTTGCAGAAGCATAGTAGACAAAACGGCAGCCGAAAACTTTCATCTTTACACACTTCTTGAATAGCTCCTACTACTAACTACTCTGATAACTTTTCTGCATCACATTTCCTGCAATAAAAGTGGGTAAAGGTTTGGTAAGATTTATATTAATGTTGCACTTACATTGTCCTTCTCAAAAGCGCGCAGTGTGAGCTAGCTTCTGTTTGGTCTCACTTTTGTAGCTTTCGTGTTTTGAGGAGAATGTAATAATAGTCCAGATCGTTCGCTTTTCGTTCACTATTGCGGCATCCGTCGTATTACTTTCCACATTATTGGAGTTGTCCATGCGGGACCACAAGGGTTTTGCTGTTTTTGTATACGCAGCTTTTTCGTCTATAATGCACATTTTATGAAGTTACCATACATGTATTCTGTCAGTAGACATGTACTCACCCGACAACACAAAACACGCAGAATGACGTTCATGTGTCACAATTGTCAAACCTAACAACACAAAAATTACTACTTTTGTCCCTTCTGGATGACGCAGGCAAACGCTTTCCCCCGAGCATTGCCGAAGTCCTTGCTTGAGACGGACTCAAGCTTGAACTCAAGCTTGAGATACGACTATGAATACCACCATAAGATAAGGAGAGAAATGTTATCAATAATTAAATTAAATGGTTTACAATTTGTTTCTGAAATCAAATTTACAAAAGTTATTTAAGCATGAAGCGGAACATGTAAGTAAAATTACTGTTTTATCGGTTTATATTACTTATTTGTTATTAGAACAGAACGTACTTACCTACATTGAATAACTTTTTTAAACGAAGGCTATATAATTATTGTAAGTATAAAATAATGATATAAGATGTATAAACATGTATTTATTTATTATTAATATATTATATTCTTACAGTCTTCTAAATCACATGCACATAAAATTTATTTTTTTACAGCAAAATGTTTTCGTTTTACATGCTTTCTTACAATTACACGGTTTTTCAAGATCAGTTGGTAATAAGTTTTGTTTATTTTAAATTTTCTAAATAATCAACAATTTTCTCACAAGAACAGACATAGATCTTGAGGTTTTATAGGTACAAAAAGTAACCTTGAAAAAGTAAAAAAACGAGAAAAAAGATCACTTGGACACAAAAGCATTCACACACCATGATACATTATTATTAGAACATTTAAGTGCGTACCAATTTCTTTTTATTATTTATATATAATTGCGATTTTAAAAACATTATATTTTATTATTGTTGATAAATAAACTCCTCTATAAAGTGTACTACTTAACGATGACATTTTTATCAGGTTGACAGCGATAAAACAGGTGCATCTTTTTTCATCGCCGCTAAAAACGCTTGTTTTTCATAACTAGACTTCATTTATGCTCTATTTTTTTGGCAGAGCCGGAAGCGCGCAAATCGGAAAAAACCTTACATACAATATAGCAACTTTCGGTGCATTTTCAGGAAACTGCTGCCAATTTAACTGTCAATAGTGTCAGTTGATTTGTTAAAAACAAAAGCTCTTGTGTTTTTACTGTTGATAAAAATATAAAAAAGTAATTTTGCTTTATACTTGAAAAACTAATTTCAGAACAATTTTTGTTCATAATCTAATTATTAATAGCATTGCTTTTCTTATCAATTTTGATAAAGTTTTTAGTTTTTAAGATAAAGGATAAATAATGATGTAGGATATAGAGAGGCCGATGTATGAGTCAGAGAGAGACGGCGATACTTGAAGGTAAGCGACGTATACTTGTGAAGGTGCGAATCAACAGTTATAAAAAAGGTATATACAATAAAAACAATTCAAATCTCAATTAAGAGATCAACAAGAAATCAACTCTTGCATAAAAAATAAAAAAAAATTATATTAAATTTTTTTTATGCATTTTTTATTGGCTACAAATACCCAAATTTGATATTTTTCGAACGTTTGAAAATTCATATATATGAATTTTCGTTCAATTGAAATATTAACTTTATCGTGAAAAGTCATAGGATATTTTTTACTTGTGATATCCGGTTCGAAAATAACAATTTCTTGCAATTGTTAAACAATTTCGGTTTAACAATCTGACACGGGGTCGCTCCATGGAAACATATCAATAGGGCAAATTAAAAAAGATTGCATAAAAAAATCGAAGTGGAGTAGTTATCGGTACTGATGCACCGATTCCTCTTGAACTAATTGGGATATGAAAAAAGATGTGTTTCATGTTTGAATTGAAATTTATTTTTGGATTCATTACAAATTTGTCAGGTATAAGCTAAAGTTTTTGAGAATAAAGCTTATAAAAAGTGATGGGACATCTTATTTCATCTAATGCAAAGTCCATAAAAGCATCAAGTTGAAAAAATTTGAAAAGAAATATCACAAAACACCGAAATATAGTCATGGATTTGTTGTCTAAGATTTTTATTTTATTATAAAATCTCAGCTGTGATGTTGAATACTGAAAAGCTCCACAGAGAAAAGTCAGGTTTTTTTATTTAAGGAAATTTTATTCAATGAAGTTCAAATTTATCTGGTGTTTTAACAAAAAAATCACTTTTATTTCTTTAAAACAAAGATTTGTAGACTTAGACATGTTTTGTGCTTATTAGTGCGCGTTGCTTATATATAACAATTGAAACTCAAATCAGTTGTGCATAAATAACACAGTCGAATGAACTAATCTTGTTTGAATAAGTTTGCTCCCTTTTTCCCACAAGACAAGGCTTTGTCTGAATTATCAGCGGAAACATCTAAGAATTAATTGAGTAATTGACGAACATTGAGATTCACTGAATTTCACATTATACCAGCTGTCACAGAAACATATGATATGCTACTGAATCTGGATAATAAATGGTCCTTACTATTTGATAAAATCCAAGAACTAGAAAAATCTTCGTCGGAAAGTGGGTTTTCATCAATAATTTATTCGATTAGGCAATTGCAGCAAAATATTTTTGACTTATCAACATCATTAGTCGAAAACAACGATAGTCCTAGTAAATCAAACATGTTTGATAATTTGTCAGATCTTAAAAAAAGTATTCAAGCAATTCAGGTGAATGTGCAAAATGTTGCAAAAAAACTAGAGACTTTAAACATGCGAGACAAAAATGTTTATTTAAATTCTGATGCTGGTAAAAAGAAAATATTTATGTCAGCTGAAACACAAACTGGCAATAACACTCCACTTTTGGCAACTTAGATACATCGCTGCCAAAAATAAGATACGAGAAAAACACTATTAAACCTAAAAGTATTTGGCATGATGTAAGTGTAGGATTTTCGCATAATTACACAATATCAGAAGTTGTTCACTATGTCAAAGACAAACTATGTACAACTGATTACATAAGATGCTACCCATTATCGATTAATGACGAAATTGTAAATACAATACGTCATTTTAAAATCGGAGTCAGGGACAAAAAACATGCATATCAACTTCTTGACTGCTCCTTTTGGCCTCTAGGTGTGTCTGTCAAATGGTCACATAAAATTCCATCCCCATCACTTTCATCATCTTTGAATTCTTCTGCTAATACGCCGCTTGTTGCTGCTAATCAAAAAACAACTTTGTCAGAGTGTGCATCAATTTCTTCTAAGTGTGACGGTACTCAAACTGCTTATATTATCAGCTCGGATAGGGAAGCTATTTCTTTTAGTAAAACTAACAACTTGGCAAAAGACAACAGCTTTATTATCGAGCCCTTGACGCCGCCTCGTGTTAACTTGACAAAAATTTCGGAAGCTGCTGAGGGGCGTTACCTTATGTCACGACTTAGGGCACCTACTATTAGAGATACACTCAGACTATATTTAGTATATCTTCATGACCAACAACCTACTTTATGTTATGAGGGATCAACTGGTACTAGTGCAAAACTATTACTTGCCTCGGAAGGTCTACCAACTGATATGGAATCCCTGAAGAAAATTTACTATGGATTTCATGATGCTTATGGAATTAATTCAACTGAAGTAGACAATGATCTCTTATCGTTTCGTGCATATTTAACTTCTAAGAGACTGATCCACCTTCAATCAGCGCAACATTGTCAGCATAATTACTTACGCTCTCCAAACAAAAATTTTTAAATTGGTCGACGTGTTTTGAGGAACTAGATCCCTCTTTCAAAATTATACAAGACGACGGTAAACTTAGCATACTTGTTTTAAATATTCAATCTTTAAGGAACAAAATTGATGATTTATTATTGCTATTGGAGGATTTTGGTTTTCCTCAAATAGTTGCTGTGACAGAGCACTGGTTAAACACTGATGAGCCGGTGTATCTTAATAATTACAACATAATTTCAAGATACAATCGAACAACGTCTGCACATGGGGGAACCTTAATCTTGTCCAATAGAAAAGATTTTTTTTCTATTAGTAAATTTGACCATTTGCTTGCAGACGCAAGTTTTGAATTTTCTGTTGCTCACAGTAATAAGTTAAATTTATTTATTATCTGCCTTTACAGATCTCCACATTCAGATGCAAAGTTATTTATTTACAAGTTGCTAAGCTTACTGGAACTTCTTCCTGTAAATTGTCAAATTATTCTTTGCGGTGACTTTAACATAGACTATGTTAGTATGTGCACTACCCAGAAGCTGCTATTATCTGTATTTGAGTCATTTAACTTAAAGATGCATGTTACCACATTTACCAGGATTGCTAAAAATTCATCCTCAATTATTGACTATGTAGTTTCCAATTTCGATGCTTCAGATGTAAATACTACAGTTACTAATTCAGGTATTTCAGACCACGAGCTTATCTTTTCTACATTTGAAATTAAAGATAAACATCTGAAAACATCTTCAAAATTAGGTAGAATTCTTTCCCCCAAAAATTTTAGGTATTTCACTACATTGTGCAATTTGGCAAACTGGGATTTTGTAGGAGCTGATTTTGAAGTTGAAGTTTTTTTCAGATTTCAGTGTTTTATCTCCACGACAGTTTGGTTTTTTATCAAACAGAAACACAAATGATGCTATTTTTTCGGTTTTAAGTCAAATTTATACAGAGGTGAACAACAACTTATGTACGGCTACAGTCTTCTGCGATTTTGCAAAAGCTTTTGACTGCGTTAGCCATAGCATTCTACTCAAAAAATTAGAGTTTTACGGTATACGTGGTATTCCCTTAAATTGGGTTGAATCGTTTTTATCTTGCAGACATCAAGCTGTAAAAGTAAATGATACTGTTTCCAACTATAAAAAAATAGAGTTCGGCGCTCCTCAAGGTTCGGTTCTTGGTCCTGTACTTTTTCTAGTCTTTATTAATGATATTGCAAATCTGAATATCAATGGTAAGCTTTATTTGTTTGCTGACGACACATCCATCACTTGGAGCCATTCCGACATTGGATTTCTTCATCAGGTTATTGCTGCCGACCTTACATTAATAAAAACATGGTGCGACTCTAACCTCCTCAGTTTTAATACTCAAAAAACAGTTTCTCTTTCTTTTAGAGGTAATTTACAACCAATATTTATACACAACAATGAAATCAAGGCGGTGAAATCGGTTAAATTTTTGGGTCTACGCATTGATAATTCACTGAAATGGGCTTCTTATATTGATATGTTGATGAGCAAATTAACTGCCTCTTGTTACGCCTTAAGATCGGTCGCTAGAGAGCTTGATTCTTTAATATCTAGAAAAACCTGTTTTGCTCTTTTTGAGTCTCATCTTCGATATGGGTTACCTTTCTGGGGTAATTGTACGTCATCCCAATTTCAAACAATTTTTAAAATACAGAAAAGAGCGTTACGTTATACTTTTGGACTTGGAAATAGAACGCATTGTCGGCACTATTTTATTAAACATAAAATCTTAACTCTTTCGGCATTATTTATTCTTGAAACTGTATGTCTTGTGCGTAAACATTTGCAAGAACTTCCAAAGCCGCCTCAACATAACTACGCTACAAGAATAAGAAATTTAAATTCCGATGTCTATTTGCCTTTACCTCACTCAGAACTTACCAAAAACTCTATCATTTATAATGCAAATAAGTTATATAATCATCTTCCCTCTCAGCTTAAATTAAAATCATCATATTCCATGTTTCGGAAATCAGTTAAAATCTATCTACTTGACAAACCGTTTTATTCTGTAAATGACTTTTATCTAAAATGATTTTTAAGATGTAGACAGTTCTGGGCAATGCACATTGCACAAACATATTTAATTGATTATATATGGTTATTTATGACTTTGTAAAATTTCTATATGTAGTTATATATTAAGGTATGTATATAAATGTGTATATATATATTCATTTTATTTTATTTTGTTTCTTGTTTTTTGTTCTTGACTCTATGTAATTTACATGTCGTAAATTCTATGTTTTTTCCTTTTTGGATTTTATACTTTGTCTACAAAATTCATTGTACAATTTTAAATGACAATAAAGTGCATTATTGTCATTTGTAACAAGTTGTCAAGTGTAACATTGTTGTCTAATAAGCGATCTCTTTTATCGTCTGATGACGATAGTGACTTTTGACATTGAAACGTGGAAGCTGGCTTTTTTGATCTTGATGTATTTAAAAGCTTACGATAGCTGTCACAATGTTTTAGTAATAAAATATTTAAAAAAATGTATTAAGTTTAACTGACAAAAGTTGAAATGTTTACTATTTCCATCAGCGTTCCATATAAAACGTTTACTAAGTTTACATTTTTACAACAAAAAGGAACATATTGGAATGCCAATTTTTGAAGGAGTTTGTGTTTTAGAGTAATTTGTTGTTCTATTGTTTGTTTTTTGGTCTTTATTAAAAGTCCGGATATTTATTTTCTTGTTGCAGTTTATTACTTCTGTGTCATTGTCAGGCGCACTTAAATTTGTAGGAAAGTTTTGCATTTCTGTAATGTAAGTTTTGTTATTGAATTAAAAACTTTAACAGCAAGAATATTATGAATTTTAACAGCAGGATTATCATACTAATTCTAGATTAAACTTTTTTCTAGAGGAAAAAAAAGATTTTGGCTTTTAAGTGGTTATTTTCAATTTTTTGTGTGCTTTATTTGATTCTAATAGCCTAATAAGAAGCGTTTCTGGATTAGAATCCTCAAAACCTGCAATGTTCAAATACTGCAGTATATGGGTAACATTTAGATATATCAATATATTTACTCTGCGAAACCAGCTGGAGTCAATAAATTGGCCCTTATCATTATAGTTTTGTCAAAGCCGGTGAAACGAAACGTTTGTAGTTCTTACTGTGAGTAAAATAATGCAAATTGATAAATAATTACTATGTGGCGATCAGAATAAGAATCATAATAAATTATTTAATGTTTTTTTTAAGACGGTCCTGGTGAGAACTTTCGGGTGCTGCAATAACGTTACATAATTTACGACGGTTGACCGCAAAGCTGGGTAAGCTTGAAGGCTTAAGTCTCCTTAAGATTAAAAACCTGCATATTGCCGATCTCAATTATCGAGAACTACCACTATAATTGAAAAAGTTTTGCATGTTATCTACTATTTTCCGGCCGTCATGGGGTGATTTTAGACTATTTATTACAAAGTTAGATAAAATTGTTTACAGTAAATTTCTCATATTCTCAGATTTCAACGTTAAATTCAACTTGAATAATACATTCAAAATTGCGCTAAGAACTTACTACTTGTAGAATGTTAATCTACATTCGTTAAAACTTTTATAAAAGTTTTATTCACCTCCTGATGATGACCACGCGGTGGTCGAAATAGCTCTCGTGATCTATTAAACAAACTTTTTGGCAAGTAGTGCGAATATTTTATAGTGCCAAAGGTTCTTAAACAATCAATTAGAGCTTCAGGAAGAACGAAATTCTCAAATTATCAGATTTATAGTTTAACAAATATCACACTTGGAATGTTAATGTTCGTGCTGCAAAAAATTGTTAATTAACTAATGGATAACTAATTTGACCTCAAATTATTGTTCATTGATCTATCTTGTAAGCGCCTGAATTTTTTCAGTTCTTAGTTTTTAGTATGTGATTGTAGAAGTTTTTTCAACCCTCTGGAAAAACTATAAATATTGCTCCTACAGTTCTGAAAGTTCCAACTTTTTTTTTAGAAAATTTCTTAAAACAAGTTTAGAACATTTTAAAAACTCAAATAGTTTTTGTGATATTTGCAAAAAACCAAACCTTTTTTTTTACTTAATTGTTTACAACTTTTGCAATTTTTGCGTAAAGCCTTTGAGTTTACTCAAAAAACATCTACATGCCATTTCGAATCGAATGACACCCCACTCAGAGTTTTCGGACAACTTTAAAAAGTTTTGACCAGCACGTGTTGACTAGACTATATAATAAAACGAAACTATTGATGACGTTTGTGAGCCTATAGAATTTACATTGTCTTATTCCTTACAGGTTATTTACCGAAAATGGGCCTTTTCAAGTGAAAAGTCAAAATGGTTTGAAAATAAGACCTTACGCTTGGACCAGTACACATTCTGTCATCTACATAGATAATCCTGTAGGAACAGGTTATAGCTTTACAAGCGGTGGTTATGCTCAGAATGAGACACAAGTTGGACTGGATGTATATAATGCTCTCCAACAGTTTTTCACTATGTTTCCAAAGTTAATTAAAAATGATTTCTTTGTAACTGGTGAATCGTATGGTGGAAAATATGTTCCAGCGGTTGCTTACAAAATCCATACAGAAAATGCGGCAGCTAATTTAAAAATTAATTTGAAAGGAATAGCAATAGGAAATGGGTTTAGTGATCCGATACATCAACTCCAATATAGTGATTATTTGTATCAGTTAGGTTTAGTTGATGCTAATACAAAAACTACATTTCAACAATACGAGAATGAGGGGATTAAAGATATACAGAACAAGGATTTCAATAAAGCTTTTGAAATTTTCAATACTTTACTTGATGGAGACATTACAAATGGCAGTACTGTATTCAAAAATGTCACAGGTTTTACAAATTATTTTAATTTTCTATACCCTGTGGAACCTAGCATGGAAATGGTTTATATGGGAAAATATATTCAAAGGGAGGACGTTCGTGCTGCAATTCATGTAGGCAATGCAACGTTTCACAATTCGCCGGATGTAGAAACCAACTTAAAACAGGATATTATGCAATCAGTTGCACCATGGATTTCGGAATTGTTGAGTAATTATAGAGTTTTGATTTACAATGGCCAATTAGACATAATTGTGGCGTATCCACTAACTATAAGTTATTTGCAAAATTTGAACTTTAGTGCTGCTGATGAATACAAAACGGCACAAAGGTACCAATGGTACGTAGGAGAAGATCTAGCTGGGTATGTTAAACAAGCTGGAAATTTGACCGAAGTCTTAGTTCGTTTTGCTGGGCATATGGTCCCACGAGATCAACCAAAATGGGCATTTGATTTAATTTCTAGATTTACACGCAATAAACCCTTCCATTAGATTTTAATGTTAATTCAAGTAATAGTAATTAAGTACACAAAGCTATGTTGTATGCTGCGCTCTCTTTTTATTTTAGATTATACTCACATTTCTTTTTACTATTTTAGTTTTTTTAACACATATTACCTATATTTCTTTATTGTGTCATGGCGTTTGACTTTTTCTATTATGTAAGACATGAAACACAAAAATTAATAAAGGTATCCGTGTCTTTCAGTTGTATTATGTGTTCATAGTTCTAATTTGTTCAGCTGTTTTTAATTAAAACGCAATTTGCAGGTGGTGTCTCGGTGAGTAGTTAATATGAGTTGGATCCGTTTAAGCTTTAGTGCTTTATTGAGCTAAAAATAAGGTTTTATAATTATGACATGAAGGACACCGAAACTCTATCGTCTAAACTAAAATCTTGATGGTCAAAATCTCTCCAACTTTTCTTGCCATAGAGACTTAAAAATGGTTCAGTGTCTAGTTTTCAAGTATCTAGAAAATTGGCAGTGACCTAATGTCTAACTCACAACTTACTCGTAGCTTCAAAGATTGACTAGGCCGCTATTATAGTAACATTTTATCATTCAACAAGTTGTGACCTGACTATTTAATCAATTAAACATTAACTCAAACCGTGAATTTAGATCTTCCGAGGTAAATCAACTTTACAGACCCAAAAAAAATGCGCAGCTACTTTTTAGTTCCTTAGGAACGTTTTGCATTTCTTCTTTAGCGGTCATCTAAAATTTACAGCAGGTAGTTTTTAACATGTCACAACTCGCAATTTCAATGTATAATGCAAATAGAAAAGAGTGAGATCATTAATTTGATCAATGAAAAAAAAGCTATGTAAGACATGTTTAAGAAAAGAATTTATGGCGTCATTTTTTCTTCATATAGCTTTAGTGAGCTTCAAACTAAAAATGAAACGCAAGTATGCGATTTAAATTGAATTTATATTCTAATATTGATTTGAATAATGTGACAGTTCCAGTCTTGAGGAGGCTGAAACTTCAATTTAATTGTCAAGTTTTTAAAGGACCCTTATTACTTTAAATATTTGAAATACTGAATATCGATTAAGGAATATAAAAACCATGGAGCTATAATAGAATGGAGTCAGGATTCCCCACTATAATCTGCGTTTGTTGTGATGCAGAATTACGGGGAGCGGGGTGCTTCAGCGGTTTGTGGGGGCCGACACTTAGAATGGGCAGATGTTCAGAGAAAAGCCAAATATGTTTAAAACTACATGTATATAATGAATCTGTAATTTGTATGAAATGGATGACTGTCACAAGTTCTGCAATTAGTCCTTTGTTGTTTGCGATGCTTTAAGTTGGATGCTATCCATAAATTAATACGTTATTTAGCGGTTGTGTATAAATTAACAATATTGCTATGAGTATTTATTGATGCAATTGATACATGTAATAATAAAAGACACTTATTAGACTTATAGACTTCGTCAGAAAAAAATTCATAAAGCTGTGAAAAAATATAAACTTTTACGCCTCTGTTGATGTAAATACAACAATGATCGGCTTTATAATATTTTTTAATTTTAAAATAATTATAATTATTTTTTTTATTTAGTTAACAAAATTTAGTTGAGCAGTAACATATTTTCATCTGGACACTTTTCAAATCCACACACCCCATCCCAATCGAACCATTGTCTTAAGACCTCTAATATTATTTGCTAGAAAATTTTCTTCAGTTCATTCACAAAACACTAGTTTTCCCGCAATTAAAAATGATATAAGCAGTACCCCACAAACCAAATAGTACACAAAACTTGAATCCGACGTTGCCGACTGTTGCGATTTTTTTCAAAAACAACGAACTTTTATACTGTACCGCGCTTTAGCTTTGTCTGGCACTAATCGTCCACGCAGCCACGTACCTTGTAAACAAAGAGCGTGTGACAGCGTATATACTCCGCGCTTAGAATGCTGTCTTTTTTTGCATCAAAACAAATTGCCTACGTCCTGACTCCATTCTATTATGACTCTATGATGTAAACACTGGTAAACATAAATAAAAAACAATCTATCTTTATTTCCTACACTAAGATGCAACGCAATAATAACTTTCTAATAATAATTCAACGTCTTGTTTGCGAGAAGCCCACACTTCTACAATGCCTGCCACGCCTTAGGCTTGCATTCCATTTGACATTTGATCCGGGGACTCCCAACAAACAGGATAGTTAGTTGCCTATGGTCAATTGGTATAATAGACGCTAAAATATGTGTACACGTCAAACGCTTACGACCAGAAATTTAGTAAATATGAGAATTGTCGTTGATTTAAAATAAAGTGTGTGCAGTTTGCAAAGCAATAAGTGTGTGTTTTACTGCAAATTGTACAGTAAGTAGTTTGATCATAGATCTTTGATATAGAAACAGCATTTGGATGTTAAACAAATAGACAGCATTCATCTAGTCCTATATTTTGATTTAAAGACTTTAATAATTATAAGTCTTATGCCGGTATTCATAGTCGCGTCTTGAGCTTCGAGCTCAGTCTCAAACCCGTCTCAAGCATTGCTCAAGTCCATATTGGTATTGACTATTTACATTAAGCATGCGATCCTAGCGAGAAAATATTGAAACTACGATAAATGACGTCACAACTAGTGACCGGTTGTAAACACATTATTAGTTGTTGTGGAAACGACTTTCAATTTCACAAATAATAAATTTCTGTATCATTGATAGAGTTGGATTGCCGTAAGAAAGCGACCGGTGAATCATCGTTAGATGCGCGAGCTTTATACCTACGCCAATGAATGCGATGAAATCCGGCCGTTACTTAGCAACCGAACGTAAACAAACCACTGCGCATTCAATGACAATTAATCACCGGTCTCTTTCTTACAGCAATCCAACTCTACAGAATGTCAGAGCAATTAAAGGAGCAGTTTGGTCGGGGAAAACGCGTGTGCAACACCAAGTGTTGTGTATACGGGTGTAATTCTGTAAAGAAGAAAAATCCCAACCTTACATTTCATTTATTTCCAAAAAAATAAAAAAAAAATTATTTTCCTAACATTAGTAAATAATTGACTTACCTCTCAAAATAATTAAAACACACACCCAAAGCTAAAAATTGCAGAAAAACGCACTGTTATTGCCACTTTGAAACAGTAAACAGTCGCCAAAAATGACAGATACTAAA
The DNA here is from genome assembly GCA_947359425.1 of Lagria hirta. Lineage (NCBI taxonomy): Eukaryota > Metazoa > Arthropoda > Insecta > Coleoptera > Tenebrionidae > Lagria > Lagria hirta. The sequence continues at coordinate 26,754,377 of OX375794.1, read as the reverse complement.
CGTGACACATCTGTGGTGACACACGTCAGAATTGAAGTTAACTGTATTACCGAAAAATTAATGTGAATTGCCAAATTGGCAATAAACGAATCTCAGGCTCAAGTGTCGGTGTGCGCAAGCGTTCTTGCTTCTTGATTTTCGGTGTGGGCAGGCACTCTTTGTGCGATCTCAAGCAAGGTCTTGAGTGAGTCTTGACTTGTCTCAATCTCAAAAGTCCGACTTAAGTTGTGATTTGCAGGTTAATGTCAAATTTTCACGTTTGAAAATAAGGTTATGTCGCGCGCTTCATAACAATGGACGTGGAAGCAATTAAATTTGAATGCGATCAGTGTTAATACAATACTATTGATAATAGTAACTTGCGAAGACATAAAAATAGAAAACATTTTTCATGTGTTTCAAAAGTTCTAATTCAATTCATAGAGGCTACCAAAAAAATCACAAAATTAGAAAACATTTTTTAACCGAATTAAACAAAATTTCAATGCAAACATTGCAAATACAGCACTATCGACAACAATAACTTACAAAGACATATAAAAAGAAACATCTCTCAACTGAATTAGAACAAAAGTTTGAATGTCATCAGTGTAAATATACAACTAGCGTCAAATATTGCTTGATACGTCATGCAAACACAAAGCACCTTTCATGTGAATTACAACACAAATTTCAATGCAATCAGTGCAAATATGTAACTCTCCACAAAAATTGCTTGATACGTCACAAAAATAAAAAGCATTTTTCAAGAGAAATAAAAAGGACATTTCAGTGCGATTAATGTGAATATAATACTATCGATAACGCTTACTTACAAAAACATAAAAAAATTAAGCATGTTGCCAGTGATTTCCAAGAAAAATAACTAAACTAAAAAAAAAATTTTTTTTGGCATCTTAAGCTTTCTTTACAACACATTTAGGCATTCGTAGCAACTGCCAAGAGTAAACATCGGTTACCGCAAGGTATAGAAAGCGGATTGTGGTCTGTATAATATTAAAGAGAGTATAACATACGACATGAAGTCTAGCAAAGTTTATATTGTTTGTCAAGCGGAAACATTAAACATTTCAAATAGAATCAATTATAATATTTTCTTTTGACAATAAAAGTAAAGTAGCTTGCAAAACTTGCAACGGTATATAGTATTTAACGTTACTAGCCAGGTATAAGGGCTTTTACTGGCGATAGAAGGGTGATGATTGACAAGCCGAAGGCGAGTCAATCACCTTCTTGAGCCAGTAAAAACCTGTTACCTGGCGTGTTTACGTTGAATGTTTTGTTTGTTCCTCACTTGTAAAAGACAATTCAATTTTTGAATAATGGAATAATTCAAGAATTCTAAAATTCACGAAATCGAGTATGCTTTAATGTATCACTTTGGTGACGTATGACAAGTGAAATGTCAACACCTGGAACCTTTAGTTTCAGTGGAATTCACAATTGTACGATGATATTTAATGTGTACGATAAAGATAAATCATTTTTAAATGTTAATGACAATTAATAATCGCTAAAAGTTCATTATTGTGTTTTATTGTTGATAAAAGTGACGTCCATAACTGGCTAGCCTGTCAAATGACATCTATAACTAGCTAGCCAGTTATGAGATGTTTTCAATGTGAATATAGTCACTTGATAAGTGCATGTTTACAAGTGAGTAACAAACAAAATAAGTATGCCGTTGCCACCAAACGTTAGCATTTTTTGGCAATGCAATGCTCTTTTTTTGATAATAGAACCGGATTAGAGTATGAGTCACGTCCCAGGTCTTAAAACTTAGACAACAAACAATATAAACAAATCTGAGTGCCACTTTTACATTTTTGGAAGTTTATAGAATTGTGGTTCATCTGTTTTTGGAACACCTGTTTTTTTTTAAACAAAATCGGACAGAATTGTTTATAATTGTCAACTGAGTTAGATAGCATTTGACAATGTTTTACCAATAAAACTGCAGAGGTAAATGCACATCCCAGATAGCATATGCTAGTTTACATCAAACTTGATTCGTCTTTGCGTATAAATTGCCACATCAAATTTTATAGAAGACAAGTATCTGGTGATAATGCTGCATGTTTGATAAGCTAATGGTAATATTTCAGGTTTTTTTGAAATTAATCTCAAACTTGATTTTTTAATAGGTATTTATGTTAAGTTAATTAGTTTTTCAATAGACATGATATTGTTTAACTTGATATATTTTTCCTTATGGTAATAATAGTAAACATTATTTTATTATTAGATTATATACCTAGAATTGTTTTAAAATCTATACAACAAAAATAAAAATTAATTTTTAATTCACTTGGTAAAACCAGTTACTTACCTAGTGCTTTGTGAATATTTTTATATAGACGGTCTATTTTTATTATATTGCATGAATAAATTATTATTCTATGGTTTTTATGAAAATTTTGGACTAAACAGCAAACTCTCAGAGCCTACTAAAATTGCTGCAAATATAAACAGCATGACTAGCAAAACAGCTCTAGAATATATGGTAACACCTATTGCAAGTAAATACATAAATGTAGTTTTTTATTTATCCTTAATGTTCTACTTCAATGAACTCTATCGGATGGCTTGGGAATCTTATTAATTTTTTGTACTTGCAGCTCATGGGTCTACTGTAGTGTCAGACAGTTTTGAATTTGACAAAAGTTTCGAGATATTTTCTTTTGCTTGTATTTGTATCACTTGCATCAATAAGCTAGACCGTCACACATACGCGTCCAAGTCTAATACATTAAAAAAAAATCTAAACTAGTTTCAATAAATCTTCAACTGCTTTTTAAGTTGAGACAAATTTGAGCCAATAAAAAATAATAGTCATAATTCAAAATATATACGCAAAGAAACGTCTTGCATTTTGTGATAAATCTACTTACCTTATTAAAAACATTTTAGAATTTTTTTTTAGACTGTATAGTCATAACTTAGTATAACATTGTCGTTATGCAAATAAATTTTGTTTGTAAAAATTATAGAAAACATAATTGTAATCTAATAAATTAAAAGCTTTGTATAATTAGCTAAAATTATTTGCACATTTAGGTCATTCGAAACGTACAGCCAGTGGGAGATAGTCTGTTTAAAATTCCAAAATACCATCAGTAGTAGCTGATTTTTTTAAATTACCAGGATCAGAGTCTTGCACAGGACACAGTATGAGACGCACATCAGCGAGTTTATTGTTTAACGCTGGAGCCGATCTTGGTATAGTCCAACGTCATGGCGGATAGAAATCGACAACCGTGGCACAAGCATATGTCGAAGAGTCAAACCGGAGCAAAATATCGTTAACATCGTTAAGAAGGTACTGTAAAAAAAATTTGTAAAGAAATTCGGATGTTTCCGAATTTCCACACATTGCTCGATATCGAACACCAGTAATGAACACTCGTTCAATACTGTCATCCGTGTGCACCGTTTGTTGACTGCCGACACCAAGGAGGTTGATTGCTGCACGGTGCTGTTAAAAATTTGCAACTAGACGGTTTTTTGTCGACTCAGAGTCGACACGCTTTGGGTCATCCTTTATTGGAACAACATTGTAAACCTGAAATAATACTAAAACATCTTCCAAAATTTGCAAAACACTTAATTATCTTACTAACTTGCAGCAGAATTATTTTGTTTGGCCTCATTAGAAAAGACTCAATAAATTTCAGTAAAATCGTTTTTAATTAATAGAATTTAATGAAAAAATTAGCAGATATATATTGATCGTGTACATTTAGGAACCATCTTCCTGTTAAAATGGTTTCAAAATTTGAAGAATTAAGAACCCCCTTTGTTCAATTTGTTTAAATTAATTATTAATTGATTATATAAATATATATATATATATATATATATGAAGATTCTCTGAGTTTCGTGGAATTCTTGGTTAGAATTTCTTGACAAGAAATTCTAACCAAGATATATCTATATATGAAGAACCCCCTTTGATCAATTTGTTTAAATTAATTATTAATTGATTATATAAATATATATATATATGAATATGAAGATTCTTTGAGTTTCGTGGAATTTCTTGACAAGAAATTCTAACCAAGAATTCCACGCGGATGAATACCCGGAAACCCAAAGAATTTTCATCAAGCACCCGCGGAAACCTGAAGATTAACATATATATATATATATATATATGTTTATATATATATATATATATATATATATATATATATATATATATGTTTATATATATATATATATGTTTGGTTCGATTTCTGACTCTTCATCGGCAATACATGTGAAAAAACACAGTGAACAATTAACCTCAAAAATCTTAAGAATTGAAATTAGAATAACAAATAAGAAAATATTAACACTAACACGAGAAGGTTCCAACATTTGGCAGGCCTTGGAGCAAACTCTACCTAATGGACTTTTACATGAATTTAGAAGGCGGCAAAACATTAGCTACAATTGTCTATTTTACAAAATTAAAAATTCAAATATGGACAAGATAAACAAACTAAAAGATCAACAACAACTAAGACTGGTCACGCAATCTAAATGGTTTAAAAATGTTAGCAATGTAAAGATTCCTGAAGAGATGACACAACTACTATCGTTAGGTCCAAAATTTAGCATAGAAATTCCAAAAAACGAGGTTTCAATAAAAAAACTTTTAGCAGAAGTGGAGAAGATTATTACATATAACAAAAACAGTGATGAAGATAAGAAAAAATTTTTTACGAGCGCAAGTTACAAATGCAATAACTAATTATGTAACAAAACCTTCACCATGTAATGGAACATTTTTTCAAAAGAAGTTCTACAAAGCCAAACAATTTTTAAAAAGTAATCCGAATCTTTTGATTATGCAATCTGACAAAGGTAACGTAACTGTTGCCATGAACAGGGAAGAATATAACAAATTGTCGTTAGACATATTGGAGGACAACAAATACTATAAAAAGTTAAAGAAAGATCCTACGTTAACCATACAAACTAAAATCAATAGACACATAAAAAGGCTGAAAGAAAAAGACTTTATTACTGAAACAGAAGCAAAATCCCTATATAACTACAATGCAGTTCCTGCCAGGTTTTACGGATTACCGAAAATCCACAAACCAATATTGAGTCTGAGACCGATTGTATCTTCAATTAACACTCCCACGTCCAAACTATCAAAGTTCTTATCGCAGGTCATATCAAGATCATTTACATCATCAGATAATAGATATTTTATAAAAGATTCGTTTGAATTTGCGGAGAGAATCAATGGTTACACGTTACCAGCTGGTTATGAAATAGTCAGTTTTGATGTGGTGTCATTATTTAGCAATAATCCCAGTACAGTTGGTAGTGCAGGTGTTAGAAGAGAGATGGGATTGTGTGTCTACACACACAACCATTCCAAAAACTGAATTTATAACGCTAATTGAATTTATTTTTGACTCATGTTACTTCACATGGGACGGTAATATATACAAGCAAGTTTTTGGTTCACCGATGGGATCAACCTTATCACCTAGCATCGCACGATTAGTTACGGATTATATGCTAGACGAAATTATAAAAGATCTACCTGTGGATATTCCATTTATTTTCAAGTATGTGGATGACATTATATGTGCGTTGCCAGCAGATCAAATTGACAACACTTTGGAAATATTTAACAGTTTCAACGAGCACATTAAATTTACGTTAGAAAGAGAGGACAATAACAATAGCGTTGCCTTCTTAGACACTAGACTAATAAGAACAGTTGAAAACAACTTAATAACAGATTGGTATTCAAAGTCAATGAGCTCAATGAGGTATATACATTATGCGTCCAACCACTCACTCCACCAAAAAGTGAATGTGGTGCTAGCGATGAAGAAGAGGATTGAGAACATCGTTCACCAACCATCAACAGTGAAGGAAAGGTTGTCAAAATTAAACAAAATTATGCTAGACAACGGATATCCTAATTTTTTTAAATAGACTCATATATAATACAAACGTCAACAGATACAACCAAACATCGCTGGCTTCAATAGCGCCAGACAATGCAGTAAGAAACCCGGAAATTACAATTAACACATCGCTGCAAAATATTGATGGATTAACTTCAAGGTTGATAAAAATTCTAAAAAATGAAAATACACGAATTGCACAGAAGAACTCCTTTACATTAAAAAAACTATTTAGCATGGTAAAAGACAAGATTCCAAAAGACAACCAGAAGGACGTAGTGTACAGCATTTCATGCACAGGCTGTAACCTGGTTTATATTGGGCAGACGTCACAACAACTAAAAAGACGAGTAATCCAACGCAGAAGCGATATTAAGAACCCGTCAAAAAAGTGTGCCCTTACCGAGCATGTGAGAAAAAAAGATCACCACATAGATTATGACAGCGTCAAGATTTTGGACATTGAGAGCGATCAAGAAAAGAGATGCTTTTTAGAAATGGTACACATAAAAAATGAACAACAAAGTATGAATACAAGATCTGATATTCAAGGAATCAGCAATATTTACTCTTTACTTATCCATTATGATGGGAAAAAACAAACGGCAAATCTAGGTTTTGAAGAACATGCAACAGAATAATCTTCTACACGAATAAAAATTCTATGACAACAATTATTTAAATTCGTAAACGAAGAAGTGACAGCTGACAATTCAACCATAGAATAAAAGAAATTAAGGTTATGAGTAATAGGTAAAAAACAACGGCCATCAGAAAACGAACTTTAAAAAAAATTTTTTAAAAATATATTTTTCATGGATGTTAATTTAAATTTAATCTCAACTTTCTGTGAGTAGTGTTCTTGTGTTTATAATTGAGTTTTTATTAATAAATTGTAGAGTCCCGAAGAAGGCTTGGATCCAAGCCGAAACGTCGACATTGTAAAAAAGAGTATACTTTAGCCCCATAAATTGCCGTAGATTAAACCCTTAAGTTATCCTTCAACATATATTACACGGCTGACCTCTGTAAATTATCATATATATATATATATATATATATATATATATTTATTCTAAATTTTTAAATTGTTGTATTATTGACTAAATTTTGATAATGTTGTTTATTTCTTCTAAATACCAGAACACTTGGGTATTAATGATGAGTTCAAACATGAATTGATAAACTGCGATTGATTTAATTTAAAAAATACTAATTTTATTTTATTACTAAGTTAACAATTGAAAAATAACTTAAATAAAATGATTACAAATAAGCAATAATTGTTTATAAATAGGTACACACTTATTTTAAAATTATTTATTTTGGAGGAGAGAATTATACTGAAGAAAAAATAACCTGGATAATATGTACAATACTAAATAAACTACAATTAAAAATTAACATCTATGTCTTACTTAAAAAATATTTTTATAACTTCATGGCACTCCTTATTGTCATAAAGATACTGATCTAAACAATTGTACTTATAAAGTTGTATCAACATTGCCTCCCCTCATCGTCAACTAGTTTTAAAAAATAATATCAGAAAAACATCTTTCCTTTAAATGACTAGCAATAAGTTATTTGCATCAAAACTAGGTGTGAAAACAAGACATCTATCCATATTGGTTCACGGTTTTCTCTCTTCTCCCAGATCTGGAGTTCGTTCTGTTGATTTATGAGTTACCTGTTGATTTAGCAATATTTTATTTTGATTTGCTAACTCATCGACTCTACTCTTCAGCTCTTGTATTTCTGAAGCCAATTTTGACAGTTTCTGTTCTTGCTTCACGGGATCGACTGTATGGATAGCCTGATCTTGCTGTACAGCTGAGTATCCATTTGGTGCAAATATTGGTTTTAATTGATTATTCGGTTCATGGTTTGCAGAATTTGCAGCTGGATAAGAAGTAGTTTCTGGAATGTAACCTAAGAAAGCATTAGGTTTGGTTGTCACTGGCTGTTCACTTAAGGGAGCACAATGAGCTACGCCGTATATTCGAGTGTGGTTGATCTCCATCGAGGACATAATTTCAGGAAGAGCTGCATCACAAAGTATTGGATTGTCTAGAACAAACGAATTTAATTAAAAAATATGTAAAAAATTAAATTAGTAGTATTTTTTATAGAGAATCTTTAAGAGTAATAAAATAAAATATCTGATTGCTATCAATAAAACTGATATTTATCTAGATAATAAATGTAAACAGTTTTTTGAAAGAGTTTAGAAGAAAGTGTTCTAAAATAGGCCCTGTTTCAATTTAAGCCTGGCGGTCTTTTTTTAATTTACCGCCACACCAGATTAATGTTTAATCTGCACCACGTGCATGAAGCTCTTTTCAAATATTGAAATTTCAAATATTCGAACGCCATCGAATGGTGATTGAAGAACAAATGAGCCTAAGAAACGCTGCCGTAAGTACAAATTATTCCATTTTGATTTGAAATGGCTATTAAGATCTATGATAAAACATCTAAATTTATCAGACAATCAAAAAGATGCAGCCTCTCTGAGGCAACAAACAATAGGCGTAAGATTGATCTATTATTAATTAATTTTAATACCAAAAAAATGTCGCCAAAAAAGGTATAACCATGTATAACGCAAGTCAACTCAGCTACTAGCGGCAAACGAGGCATATAAGTCACTACCTGTTGTGTACCGTAGACTGAGGTTAATTTGATCAACTCTTTGATCGAAATACTTTTCTGTAAAAAAAGTGTTGCTTGCAGAAATTCTAAGCTAGTTTTCTCGCAGTTTTTTTTCAAAAATTCGTTCAAAAATTAAAAAAAAAATTTAAAATGGATATTTTTGATAATTTAATATTTTTACCAAAGCCAATAGACTAGCATGATCATGTAGAGTTTCCTTTTGACATTAATACGGTGCGTTCCTCAATTATTTAAATATACTCTTGCTTGACAGATTTTTATTGTCTTTGATAGTACAGGGTTTCTATTAATGATTCTAAGGACACAGTTGGCTGCGAATTTTGAAAATCTCGCTTTGTTAAAATGAAACCTATATATTGACAGTTCTCCCTTATTCTATGGTTCCCGCTGGTTATTAATGTAATTTGTCACCTGTCACCTTAGAGTCTCCTGATACGTGTCCTTGAACGATTTAATTACAAAGTAAAAGAAGCGGCACACTTCTTACGCCAACTGCGTCCTTAGAATCATTCATAAAAACCCGTTATAATTGCCGACAAATTTCAAACAAACATCAAAGCTCGTCTACTATATCGTACCTTTCTGCGTATAAAATAATCAAAAATTGAACATAAGATCCAGATTCCATACCAAGAGTCGATCTAAATAATTTATGAACGCACTGTAAACGAGATATAATATGTATTGTTAAAAATTAATTTAATAATGTTTTCTTTCTACTAATGAAACCTTACAAGAATAATCAACAACAATTATTTAATATCGCTAAGCCAAGAATCATCAGTACTAACCAAAGCTCCCATTTCAAGTGCTTATCTTATTTATAGATTTAGATATAATACCATATTTGCCATTCAAGGTTATATTAGAAACTTAAAAAAAAACACAAAAATTTACAATTCACAAAAAAAGACTAATTATAAATCTCACTTCAATTCTTAGAATCCCTCCCTAGCCACATAAAAAAAACAAACTTAATTTCAAAAAAATAATAAAAACACAAAATTTTAAGCCTCACTTTTTTTACCCAAGACGAGAACATGTTAGAATTAAAAGAAGCTTCTACATGCACCGTTTTAATATAATAATCGTAGTTTTGTAAATAAACAAAATTTTTACGTCCTTGTATTACTATACAGTGTTGCAACTATATTCAACGACATTGTTGCAACTATACAAGAGATAAATAAGTACTAAATTAATAAACAAATATTTAAAAATTACACGGATTATTTTACGCTGCTAGAACATTATTACAGCAGAAGTCTTACATTTAAAAATCGTAAATTTTGCCAAGACGTCATATATCGATTTGGAAGTACTACTGAAAAGAATTGTCGAAAATGCGAGACTTCAATTTATCAAAAAACACTAAAAAAGCCTAGCCAGTATCTGAAAACAAATCATATTGTTTTGAATCTATAGAAATTTTAGTTTATAATATTTTATATTTTTATTCGAGAAATGTTCTCTCTAAATATCACTCATTCTTCAATCTTGAGCAGATACTATTCATTTAAGCGTGTAATTAATAAACAGTTTTTATAAAAACTTTCGGTAATTGTTCAACACTTGTGGTGGTATTACTTCAAAAATGCACCAAAATTCTAAATGCCACTGCGGTATTACTCCATACCAAACTTTAAAATTTTTTTCTAGTGCTTGCAGAAGTGTTTTGCAACAATCTATAAATAAGTTGGTCTTGCAACTTTTTATTTTCGTTACAGTTGTAAATTTTTACCCTCATCAAAATTTTACTCCCATCTTTAATGGCCACAGCACGCAATAGCGCAGAAAATGTGTGAATTGAAAAAAGTATTTGTTACTGATTTGTAAACATCAATCAATCAAATAATTGTTTTCCGCTTATTAAAAATGTATTTTATCTTTTGATATGTGTAAAAGTTTACACATGTCCTCATATACTTTCTATAATACTGTTTTTATTATTTGAAATGGCAGCCAAAGTCTGTTGCTTGACACTTTTTTAACACCACGTGCGCGTATCTTATTGACAATTTTTCAAATAACAAACTTTCTCGTTATATTTGCTGCTACATCTATGATATTTTAAGACTTCAGTTTAATAAATTTAGATTTTTTTTTAAATGTACCATAAACGAAAAATAAATAAACAAAAAACAAGTAACGAACTTCATAGCATTGCTTTTAAAATGTGGTTATAAACTATATTTACAAGTGGCTAACAATAATAAACATTTTAAGAAAGTAACTTGTCCTCTACTGTTTATAACGCGGTTTAAAATGTTAAAAAAAATCGGTAAATTTATAAGCCCAAATTGTCACTCCAAATTTATTAAATAAAAATCTATTGCAACTTGCGGGAGACTTAGTAAGAACAAAACAAGTCCAAGTTTATGGATCGAGTTTGAATAAATTTGCTTTGATTGGTTTTTCTATTTATTGGTAGAATACAAAATAGATAAATACCAAGGGCGTTTCAGACAAAGACGCTATTGCGATAGCTTGATTGTGCAATCAGCAGTACCTATTCGTTTGTCTCGAAATTATTTCTTGATACCTGTTTCTCTGAGAATCGATACCTGTTATTTGAAGAGATCTACAAACGTGGTTTTTTGGGTTTGATGTAAGAAGCTTCTAAATTCTAATAGGTAATGTTAAATACTATTTTTAGTGTTATACCATATAAAACAAATTTGTTAACTTTTTTTTAGATTTATTGCTCAGAAAAAATGCTCAACTGGGATTTATATAAAAAATATGAATTCTTATTTAAAAATAGTAAAAGTATTTTTAATTTACCTTCAATAATGAAAAAAAAATTAAGCGTAGAGCCGAAATTTTTTTATAGCACTTATCAAAAAAAGCCAGCAAAAATTAAATATGAAATAAAAAGTTATTTAAGTATAAAAGTATCCAGTATCATCCACCTCGCATAAAAAAAGAAACTCCATAAACCAAAAATTATTTTGAAACTTATTTCATTTTTGCAATTTTTTTAACTAATTCAAATAATAATTTATATTTTATAATAATGCTTTTGAAGTTGCATTGAAGCTTACCTTGTAAATAAATCTTAAGGGTGTCCCAGGTTCCTTCATGCACCCCATGTCCTATCTTGCATCTGGTCTTGCTCACTAAATCTCTTCCCAAAGCAACAATTTGATTGTTGGAAAGATCAGCATAACAAAGAACTGGCAGACCATGAAAATCCCTTTCTAAGATTGTCAGATAGTTGTGACTTGCTTTTAATTCTTCTAATCTGGGAAGGAATGTCTATTGAAAAAAAAAACAAAATTAAGCTATTTTAATACTGTAAAAAGTTGAAAAAATACTTTGCTTGTTTCTTCCAATGTCGTCAAATAGTTGTGAGACACATCCAATAATCTCAACTGATCTAATCCGATTAAATCGTCTGGGGATATTTTCCTAAGCTTGTTGAAGCTTAAATTAAGACGTAAAAGTTCTGGAAGACCTGATAAAGCTCCGTCTAAAGCTCCAATCTCGTTATGATCTAATTTCAATTCAGTTAGTCTTATGTTCCATTCTACTAAATTCTGAAATTGAATTAAAAGAAAACATTATCGCTTTTTGGCTTTAATTTGATTTCGAGAAAGACAAACACTCTTCTATTAATACTTGTCAAAAAGTTTTTATTTTAATTTCAAGAGCTTTTTGAATTACTTTGTTGTCATCAACAACGGATATGTTTTTTATACAAAAAAAAGCTTTTTGCCTAAGCTATTAAAAAATTCCAAAATGTTCAAGTTTTTGGCAAATAGTTGAAAAACTACTAGTTTATACAAATTCTACGCATTCAAAATGTCTTTGATTATTTATGTGTTTACCTATTTTTAAGTTATATTTTAAGTCTAAATTTGATAATGGTGTAATATTTAATTGATAGTTAATCTTGTGATTTTCTTTTGCTTTATGAAAAGCATTTTCAACAACGCATGACTTATCCAATATGCCAAATTTCAAATAAAGCATAATTTGTTTTTTGCACCTAATCTGGAACAACCTACGCGTTTGATCAATATAAATCTAACTTATCACAACTATTGCAACCTATCCAATGATTTTCCACCAATCAATAATGTTATACATTTTTTCTTTTAGAGCTCCTAGTAGTAAATCTTTTAGTTTTGGCCCCTCTTGATCAGTGCTCTTTATCCTAAATGATTGAATAGAATACATTATCAACTGTTCAAGTTATTTGAATTAATTTTATTAACATAAGTGATGCTTATTTCTCTAAGCTTTGGCAGAACTTAAACCAAATTTAATGTCTATCAAAAACCGTATACTTTATTGTCTAAAGCAGTTTCCTAAAATTGTTTATTGTAAATTGATAGTTTTTGTCAATATACGAGAACAGACATTTATGATAATAATTCTACTAATATTATAAACGCAAAAGTTTGTATGTATGGATAGATGTTTATTACTCTTTCATTAAAAAACTATGGAATGGATTTTAATTATATTTTACAATAAAATAGCTTATACATCAGAATAACACATAGGCGGAAATTTATAAAGGTGTTTTGTGAATTGTCCAAAATATAACGATAAGTATCTAGAAATTCTTCCATCTGCGAACTATTCTGGCGTGCGCTGCAAAAACTATTAAAGTTACACGTACAGGGTGTATAATATTACTAAGTACAGGGTGTATAATATTACTAATATTAGCATGAATCAAGGGCGGCTGTGCTTTTTTGGCAGGTCTTAGATCGGCTTGTACTAAAGCCGGTAAGAATCTCTGTAAACATAAAGTCGCTTACGCAACGGCGTATCATATATATATATATATATATATATATCAATTTAATTCGTCTGCGTTATTGTTTTAGAGCGCTGTAAAATAAGACATACATATTTTTATACGGCTTGAAAATTTCCCGTTTTTTAAAAATAATTATAAAAAGCAATTTACTTTCAGAAAAGCTTGGCTGCAGCAAGCATTTGTGCACGGCACTGTGCTCAAATCTCAATGACATTATTGACAGTAGTGAATAAACAGGTACTCATAATTAATTGTAATTAACCAATGCTACCTTCGGAAGGAAATAAAACAAGAAAATGGAGAATGGGAATATTTGATTAATCTGTGTCTTCAAGAAAAATGCACTATGAGTAGTTATTTTGCCTAATTTTAGTACGAACCTGCTGCCAAAAGAGCACAGCCGCCCATGATTCATGTCAATATTCTACACCCTGTATTTAATGTATAAAAGCCCTCGACAGCATATATTTATCTTATAAGTGTAAGCCACTATTGCTAAAATAGTGAACCATAAATACAATCAAAAATTGATAATTTAATTCTAATTATCAATTGATAATAGAGATTGACCTAAACAGTCGACGTTATCTAAAACAAAATTATAAAACAAAATTTAAGCTGAATTATTTATAATTTTTGTGCAAAAACTCATTTTATCTTTCATAAAAATTGAAACAAAACTTGTCATTTAAAAATGTTTCAAAACTTTTTACTAATTTTAGAAAGAAAAAAACACTTTTGTGATTTTTAAAATACTTTTCGCAGTGGTCTGATGGCTATTTTTTAGCACGCAGGTGTACACCTTTACTAACAAGCAGTAGAACATTGCAAATACATAAACACTATTCAACTGCGTGCTGTTGCACTGGTCGACTCGGTCAATATTGCTACCCGACAATTGAACGAGTTAGTCAGTAAACAAATTGTAATGAGTAATCTGATCACACTCACAAAGTTAAATTGAGATTAGAGCCTCCTAAAGACTGGAACTGTCACAATGTACATACATAACTCTATTACGTTTCCACTATTATTAGCCCTAACAAAGATATTTTCAAAACGTTGACAATTTTAAACAAAGAAAATAGTTTTTTAAATCTAATTTGCCCATAATCGTTCCAAAGTTATTTGTGTATTTTTTAATAGCGTTCCAAAACAAAGAATTGTTTTGGTAGGAAATTTCTAGGAGCAGTAATAAAATTTTCTGCTCTGAGAATTAGAGAAATCCTTATAAATATACTTAGCATAATTTAAATAAATACTAAAAACTTACCGTTGCGGGTCCAATTAACGTTTTGATTTTGTTGAAACTTAAGTCAATGCTTCTAAGTTCTCGCAATCCAATAATCTCTTGGAAGGAAAATTCGGTCAAATCATTACAAGTTAAATTCAAAAAATTCAAATTTTTCAATTTCAGAAGAGAGTTATTCAAGGATGTAATATGGTTGTTGCTTAGAATAATACTTTCCAGAATGTCATTTTCAACAAAATCTTCTGGTGTCAACTAAAAAACAAGCATTTGTATTGAAATCAACAAAATATGTACAAAGTAGAACCGAACAGTATGGTTTTAAAGACATTTGCTTCAGCTAAAAAATTGTTAAAAAAGTCACTCACACTTTCACTTAAAAATTGAACACAAAAATCTCATATTGACAACTTGGATTAGTTCAAAAACAAATATTACTATTTTCAAGGTTTGTCTTTTATTCAGAAATTTGGTGATTTATAAAAATTTAATACGAAATAGTAAAATGTGGTTTTCAATAAATCTAAGTTGTGCCTATGAATAGAAAAAAAAAAAATCAATCATTGAATACTGAAAGAAATAAATTCAACAATATCACCACACATAGAAGCAGATCCATTAAAAAGTGCTCTTAAACATTTAAAAACTTCCAAGTATAATAAAAGCTAAACATCTTATTTAAAAAAAAAACATGTTTATCTATTTAGATAAACTCACAACAAAACGTCAGTCGTCGATCAAATTCTTTTTTATTACATCCAAAAACTCAACCGTAAACAACATAATTTAAAAAAAGTAATTATTAGATCCAAAACAAGAAAGAACTTGAACAAACCTATGAGATAAACCAAAATTCCACTAATAAACGACATTAAAACTTTAAAAATGATTTAGAGTAACAAACCCAGAAAAAATATTGAAAAACTTTTTAAAATATATAAATAATTTTCAGATAAGAATTTCGTTTTAAGGAAAGTAGTATAAAAATAATACTTTTACCCCCAATCAGTATTGTAATTGAATAATAAGAAACCTGTTAAAAGTAGGTAATGTGCATCTTCCCTCTCTTGTTTTAATATTTCGAAATGTCCAAATAATTATATTGAATTAAAAAAGAATATTATGAGTGATTGTGGGTAAAAAAGTATACATACCCTGACGGGATGTTGCATTTCTGTCGAAAAATGCAATAGTTTTTTGTCAAGATAATGTACTATTAACTTGTACAATTTATTTACAAATTAATTTTTAATATAAGAAATTGATTATGGTGTGTATTATCATTCTTAAGACGATTTAATTCCAATATATAGTTATGGAAATAATAATATGTAATTGAAAAGTGTTGTTTTTGACCCGAGTGAGTGTATACAATGAATCATCCAGTAAAATATTTAATAGTGTAAAAAAAATTACCGTATTTATTAAATTGCCTTCTAAAACCACCCTCGTCAATGTTCGTGATTTTGCTAAAGCACCACCTAAATTTCTTAGACTGTTATTTTGAAAAAATAAAGACTCTAAAGATCTTAGGGACTTTAACTGCTGCGGAAGTCTTTCAATTCTATTGTTAGAAAAATGAATCATCTTTAATTTGTGTGCATCTGGAGGTAGTTCACCCTCTATATCTGTTAAATTATTTGAATTTCCGAAAAGCCAAATCAATTCTGAAAGATTCACCAATGTTCCATTTAGTGTTTTCAAGTTATTACGACCAATATGCAACCTAAAAACAAAATATAAATTAATTTTAACAAAAGAAACAATAGCTTACCTTTGCACTTTTACAGGAAAAGTATCACGATCCATCTCAGAAATGGCATTTCCTGCAAGAACTAAACATTGTGGAGAAAATCCCTTGAAGTTTGAAGACGAAAGTCGACGAATTTTTGTGCGTCCTAAATCCAGTGTCTTGACATTAGGCATGACTTTCCATAAATGTTCAGGTACTTCTTCTAAAGGATTGTCAGCTAAGCTCAAGAAAATCACTTTATGAAGATCTTCAAATGTTTTGGCATCAAGTTTTCTAGAAAAATATTTAAATAATTGCATAAATTGTCATTTTACTAAAAAAAACTGTTAGTTATAAAAACAGTATAGTAATATTAGTAATTATATAAAACAAGGAGTTTGAATTTTGTTCAGCTTTTGATGGTCATATTAAGAGAAGTTGTTGCAACGAAAAATTGAGCAGCAGAGGAAATAGCAGTACTATACTATATTCACGTTAAAGATGAAGCTAAAATAAACAAACAACACTGCATGATCACCTCGTGTTAAGTATCCCATGGGGGGGTGGTATAGAAATTATTAGATGGAAGGACCAAATAAAAGCGTAGCTTGAGTAACGAGACAGGGCCTAAGTCTTTTAAGTTATAGTTCGGTTTTGTTGTGAGAAACGTTATCAGATGACATGTTATAACATGAAGAGCATGCACTTTTTGAAGACAGCCCTGTAAGAGCAGACACGTCTGTTGTGGTGGGAGATCACGTAAACCGCACGTGATAGTGTTTATTCCAGCTTCAACTTTAACGTGAATATATAATAGTTGCTTAGAAATGTATAGAATATAATCAAATATTTAGTATAATTTGAATCATTCTGTTTGCATTTAACTTTTAATTGATAAATAATAGTAACATAAAAAAATAAACCTGTGTGTGTGGTGTGAAAGTGCTCCACAAAAGGGCTAATGTCTATGAAAAAAACGTAACACTAAATTTGAACTACATAAGACCTGCAAAAAACGCTTACTGTCGATTATTTCAGTTTTCAAATAAAAAAAGGTGATCAAAATCTGTTAATTCGTTTAGTGGTTACAGGGCAACAGACAAATAACATGACAAACTTATAAGATCCCATTTTTTTTTGTCGCGGGCTAAAAAATAGAAACAAAGTAACAAATTTGGTGTTATGTAAAAGGATTGGAATAGACATGTGACCTCATATGAGATGTGCACTGTACAAATCAATAGTGGCGCTATTATTTGACAATTGTGGATCATGGTTAGTGGAAGCAAAACAAGCATAATGAAATAAATAATAAGCGATAAAATCAGGAAATAAGAGTTATACTAAGGTGCAAGAGAATTTGTGATATGTTAGAAGGATTACAGTTGATCTCGGTAAAAGAAAGAATTAAATATATTGTTTAATTTATTGTATATAAAAACATGAACGCTATGTGCCCTAAACATCTAAGTGATATGATATCAGTAGTGCAACATGTAGGACTGAGCACAGGACAAATAGGTTAGATTACTATAAAGAGATTTAACATAAGTGAAGAACAAAGAATGTTATTATACGAAGGTTTTCGAATGTACAATGACTTGTCAACAATAATTCAAGTTTTTCAAAAATACCTGGCAGAGTTTATAGTAAAAAAAAAAGAGACGCAAAAGCGTAGTAGATTTGTGCAGATAGTTTAAAGATTAAATCTTCATATTGATTTGTACTTTTTTATTTAAATCTTGTTGTCATGTAATTATTTTAGTTTTTTGTTATTATGTATTTCTTTTAATCTAGTTACGGAAACTAATAAATACATTTTTTTATTGCTTTTATGTTTCTGTTCTTTTTTCCTTAGGCTATTTTCCTGTCTTTTCCCATTTGCTTCCTTTACTCTTTTTACACACAGTCAGTTAAGGCTTCTATTCTAGAATTTAGCTGTGAGGCGTAGTGTTTGATCGCGCTGAATATTCAATGGTTTCACTCGAAACTTGTTTTTTTATTGTCTTTCTGTTTGAATACCGCGATAAAACCGCAAATACAATTTTATTAAATTTTACTAGCTTGCAGAGAAAGTTTTTTTCTAGAAACCAATGTGCAAAACACAACTCAAAGCTATTACAATCACACAAAAATCGTCAAAATAAACCTAGCTTATCTCTAATAGAAATAATTTAATTGGACGTCCACCCGAACGAGTATTTAATTACATTAGCGCATATTTTCGCTAGAAAATTTTTACTATTTATTCTCTTCTTACGAAATTAGTTACTACTGTTGGATGGAATTATTTCAAAAAGAATAAACGTTGTTAAAATTTAATAATTACTTTTAGTCTATTTTCATGCGCTTATATTTTGTATGTATCTTTGCTTTTCTATTAAGCAGTTTTTCAATTGAAAAAATCAATGTTCATTCAATAATTCATCTAGAGTGACCCAGATTTCTTTTTCTAATTCTTACACACAGCCAATCATTTTTCATTTAATATTTATGTAGACAATTGACGAAATATAATACTTTGATTCATTAAAATCTTCCATCGTTCAATGCAAATAAAAGGGTTAACTGGGTTAATAGACAAATGTCAAGTCAATTTCATCGTTTAAGAGTAGGTACCTGTATAATAATAAAAAAATTAATTCAATACTTTAAATATTTTTTATTTTTAGTAAATTAACATTTTGAAATTAATTTTGATTATTTATAATAAATAGTTATTATTAGCTCAAATATTTTTCTACCGATTTTTAAGAAAATCGTAAGTCAAGAAATGGTAAATTTGAGTTCTGTGTATTAGATTCAAATTTGTTTTACTTTCTCCTTCGATCGGTATTAGCTTTATTTTTGTCTTAGACCATTATGATATATATATTCATATTTCATATATGTATGTTAAGAATTAATATTTATTCCTTTTTTTATTATTAGAAACTAATTATTTAAGTCTTTCTAATTATAGTAAGATTTGATCTGATTTATTAGGATTGGGCAAATCCTCATCTGCTGGACATTACGCTTTCCGGTCACCCACTTGACACATAATTAATGGTTACACATTTTACCTAGTTCTACAGATTTCCGGTCCAATGGTTCCCATAGATTTGCATTCCCACAGTTTTACCCCCTGGATAGGATTTTATAAAAATGGATTGGATTAGAATTGCAATCAGAAGATCAGAAAAATGTCAAATAGATCAGACCTAGTTTTGTCACTTTGTTCATTAATTGTTTAAAATTATTGTTTGCCTTTATAAAGTATTATTTTTATTTCATAAATTTGTTGAGTTAAACCAAGTGTTTAAATTCTGTGAGTAAGTTCATTGAGAAAATCCCCAAAGAAAAAACACAAAACATAAAATGTATATTCATTCAAAACTGATGCATACATAAACATAACTGATAAAACTGTTTATATTGTTCAGTATTAATAACATATGTTCAGATAAACCCTTATTCGCTTATTTAAAGATGCCTTTTGCTACATCCACTTTTCTCCAATCCTAAATCTAAACTTTAGAGCCAGCCAAACTAACAATAGAATCAAATTTCAAAATTTCTCAACAGTAATATTCCAAGTGCATGAAAATAGCCAATTTAATTTTGACGTTTTGTCAAAATACTTTGTTTAGAAATATGTCGAGTAAATTTTCCATGAAACAAGATCATGAGTTTTATAAACAATCCGATTTCTTAGCATCTTTGTTAATTAATTAAATTTTGACACCTAGATATCTACCCGGTTAAATAAGGTTTCAAATTTAATCGATATAAAAACCAGAAAACTACTGTTTTTTATATGTATGAAAAAATAAAGATTTCTAAATTGCAGTAAGTAGTGAGATGCAGTTATATTGAAACCGATCACTTATTGCCATTCAGTGAAAAGAGTTTCTATTGTTGAAAATTGCTAAAAACATTGGTAATAATAAATGTACAATTGTACACTAAGTTTTTCAAACAAATTTAATTTTTTAACGTAAATATATTGATGTATGAATATGGTAGTACTGATCATTATTTATTGCTGGTCTGACATGTAAACGTTAAATTAGCATTTAAATGACATCTCCAGAAACATCATATTTACGGTCACTTGTCGAGTTTTACCACCAGCCGTGCATAAAAATTCCTCAAATTGACTACTCTTCAGATAAGCTTATTGATTAAATTTTTTTGATATGACGAAAATAACCTATTGAAAGGTCAGATATATAATTTTTTTGATGCACAAATATATCATAAATTGTCAGCTATATACGAATTTCGGTGACATAATTTTTTTTTTTTACTATCAACTCTTTATAGACCAGAGGGCTATAATAAAAGTTCAAATTCATTTATTTTGCAAAAACCAAAATGGTTCCGCTAAGCTTCATAGCTTCATTTATAAAAGCTTCTATTTCTTTTCTGGTTACTTTTCGGGTTTGATAAGTCTGATTTTTTTTTGTAAATTGGAGTAAGCTTAAAGAACTGGTCATATGTACGTTGTTGGTCTCGGTAGTGACTTTAAACATAGAATACTAACACCAAAGCAAAAAAAAATCCTTTCTTTTGGTAGATACCCAAAACGAGCCAGAAAAACTCTTTTCACAGTAACAGTTTCTTTCAAGAATCCTTTTTTGCGACGCATCATTTTATTTATTAAACGTTTTTCAGTTATAATACTAATAATAATAATAATAATAATAATAATAATAATAATAACAATAATAATAATAATAATAATAATAATAATAATAATAATAATAATAATAATAATAATAATAATAATAATAATAATAATAATAATAATAAAAATAAATTATAATAACCTCAAAGTTAATATTTTTTTATTGACTTGTTTTTAATTTAATATTGAATAAATGTTCACACAATTTTTATCTTTAATACAATTCTCATAACTCTTACCGTAAATCGTAAAATACCCATCATGTTTCACCTATCATGTGATTTATATCATACATAACATTACACATAGAAGCTGCTCAAAATAAAAAAAATAATTATACTCAGCTACTCGAAAAATATATATTATGATAAAAATATTCTCATGAAATAATTCTTCCAATTGTAATGCTTTGTTAAAAGCATTAGAATTAGAATAGAATTTTATTGCACATCTTCTGTGCAATAAAATTAGTGCAAAGTTTTATATTCATGAGACTTTAACAATTACGACTACATAACTAATGACTCAATAAGTTATGACGTTATATACACTTTATTTTACAGCTTAACTTAACTTTATATTAAGCTATTTTTACATTCTATACACTGTATACTGTATACCCCCTTGCTATGGGTTAAATGTACCTGAAGAGCAATAAATAATCATCTTACATTCTATATACTTTTAACCACCACTTTCTTTTAATCTGACAATAGTCAAACATTTTTAATTTTAAGGGTTTATTTTTACAAAATCAAAACTTCTTGCAACTATTGAGCAAACATAATAATTATAATGCTGATATTATGTTTTAATCATTACTTTTCAATAATTAATTGGGCAGTAAATTACAGTTTTCCACACATTTTTATTGTAAACTGTAAAATAAAAAATGGTTTTCTTTTTGAAACTTAATCCGTTAACATTCTGTATGTTTTTATTCTCAATCAAAATGTTTTTAAAATGTTATACTTATTCATCGTTCAAAATGAACAAAAAAACTGCAAATTTATTCGTTGTTAAAAACAATTTTGAATTAAAAATATAATTTTCTTAAATTGTTGAACGTAATTCTAAATATAAGATTTAGATAAATATCTTGGACGTATACCGGCTCTAATGTGATTATTGACACGAGATAAAACACCAATAAATCCCACACTTAACCAGCACATCATTGACAACAAAATAGTTTAAATCTATAAATTAATGTAATGTTTATTTTCTTTTTGTCTAGTATAAGCAAAAACTAAAAAAAAGCATAAAAATAAATTTTAAATATTTGTTAAAAGACAAAAAATTATTCTAAAATCAAGTGATTTCAATGCTCGTGCAGACCGCAAGCTTGAACGCAAAGTGCTAGAAAGTATTGAAAATAGCTTGAATACATATAAAACCCGTCAATAAAGTCACTTGAGCTGTAGCTCAATGCTGAAGTTAATCAAAAAATAAGAATGTATTCTAATGTAGGTACAATTTGTTCAAATAACTTTAATTTATAAAAATGATTGTGGCTTAAACGTAAATGCAAGAATATGTTCATTGTTTTTATTTCATAAAAAAAAATTACGTAATTGATTTAATACCTATTTGTCCAACTGCTAATGTGTTGTAGCGTTTTATCAAAAACATAGGCATTTGTGTGGTAAAATGCGTAGAAAAGTGACAACAATAAAGAAAATCTAGAGTTTTTTAAATACTTGAAAACGGTTAGTCGATAAAAAATTATTTCACATCATGTAAACATAAATAGTGTCTGTAATTATAAAACATCTAAAAGAAAATAACTTTAAAAAAGAATGCTGATGCAAAGCCCTTTAACAAAAAGCCAACAACTAAATTTTTTTGCTGCACTTTTAGATTGTACTTGAGGTTGTCTTTTTGAAACTGCAAGAAATGGTGTGATATAGACAAATTTTCTCAGTCTCAGTCAAAATTCATTTTAAATTTTCATAGATACTATTGCATAGAAATTATGACTGCTAGTCAACTTATGACTTATGACTTTAAATCGTATTAATAATGATATGAACTATTGAAACCGAATGATTTTCAGTTTTGAGAAAATTTGGTAGTCAATGTATAATGGTAGAATTGAAATCTATAGACCTCGAACATCTCGTTACCATGAAGAATATATTCGTAGCAAAACATCTTAAGATTCAAAGTTAATATTTCAGTTTAGATCAGTGCTCATGATTTAGGAATATCGTAGATGACCTACTATCGAGACGTTCACAATATGTATATTGTTCGATTGTAATACTGTATATCGATTATAATACTTCCTTTATAATACAGCTTACTACTTTTTTATTGTTATAGTTAAGCAAGGCAATTGTCGAGAAACAAAATTCAAAAACACTAAGTAAAAATGAAGTAAAAACCTTTAAAAAAACTGCCAAATAACAGAAACTTTTAGTCTTTCATTAATTAATTTTATGCCATAAATACTGTAACAAAATATGAAAAAAATTGATATCCAAACCAAATATTGAGTTGTTTTTTACCACTTTTCATTCTAATTTTGATTATACAAGAACTACATGGCAATTTTATAATTTTGATTAAAACATCCTACTTTTACTGCATTTTTGCATTTTACGCAAATCGGAAAAACGTAAAAAATAAAAACGTAAATCTGAC
Organism: Lagria hirta; assembly: GCA_947359425.1. Lineage (NCBI taxonomy): Eukaryota > Metazoa > Arthropoda > Insecta > Coleoptera > Tenebrionidae > Lagria > Lagria hirta. The sequence continues at coordinate 26,730,710 of OX375794.1, read as the reverse complement.
TTTTTTTTAAATAACATTCTATCTTGCAATATTTAGAAAACGGTTTTAACTGATTGTTTCTCACTAATAGTAACTTAAAGCAAATGAAATCTTTTTAAACAATTTTTGTAAATCAAGATTAACTTTTTGAACTTATTGAACAAACTCAAAAATTTGTTCAATAAGAAATCTCAGAATAATATATTAACAAAATCAAATGCGCAGACTAATTCTTCAATATTTTATAAAATGAAACAAAAACCGTTTTGTGTTTGTGTAAGAATCATAAAGTAAAGCCCCAGGCCAAGAAAGTGACTTACTAAGTCTTTTAAAAATAAATATAAAAAAGCAAAAAGAATAAAATAGAGTTTTGCATTAAAAAATGTTTAAAAAAAACAAACAATTAGGGTTGAGGTTAAGGTCGCAGGTCTTAGATCGATTGATATTAAAGATAAGTAAAGTAACTACTCAGCCTAAACTTTTTTGAAGACAGATTAGTCGAATATATCCATTTTCTATTTTCTGGCTTTATTCCATTTTGAAAATAACATTGATTAATTACTATCAGCTCCTGGTATTGCACGTGTTCGACGACGTTATGTGGCAAACCGCTACAACGATCTATAGTTTTATGATTAGTCTTCAATTGTTTTGCTTCAATTTAAAACGTCAATTTTTTCTTTTAAGTTTCGTGTGCATTTGAGCATCAAATACACAGCCCAGCATGTGCTGGGTTTTTTTTATTTAGAACTACCATGAAAATATGCCAATAAAACATTTTCGGATAAAAAATTTTTTTTCTGGTATTAGATTGTCTGCAGCTTCTGCTGCAGCTTGAAATAACTCCAAGGGAGCTAATTGTGTGCATTAGAGTCACTATTAGACGTTTTTAAGCTTTTTCAAAAGTAAGTACAACACTAACAACTTTTGACAAACTGTATGTAAAATAAAAAGCTGTAAGTGTATAAAATATTTCTTGACATCCCATACTGAAAATATCAATCTTGAACAGACTTAAATATAATTTATTACATTATATGTTTGATATCAAGAGACTGTTAAGTGTAAACACGACGATCATGATGCTCACAGAATTAATAAAAACATTTTAACAAAATATAAATTAAATCTCTCCAAAAAAACGAAACAGCGATGCAAAAAATGAAACAGCCATTCAGTCTGGTAATAGACTAATGTAATAGTTATTTACAATAGAGTGAGGAGAAGTATGATTTTACAGCGTGCCAGCTTTGTTTGTGGAACGAGCCCGTATGACAAGTTCCCTCATTAGCTGGAACACTGTAAATTTTTTTTCGAATTTGTATAAATTGTTTTGGCACAACAATAATAAATTATTTAAAACGGTACCGATAAATTTTTCAAAGTTGCCTTCACTTTTTGACGTCTACTTACCTACTATAGATTTAGAATTGTTCAAATTTTAATAATTTAATAAGATCATGGAATCATGTATATCTATTTACCCGCTGTGCTTCGATCTAATTTTCAAAGTAGTTACGAATTATTCATATCATCTTTAATTAATAAAATTATATGTGTATATATTCTGATAACTCATTATTGATTTGTTGATAACATAGTAAATGACCACTGGTAATATTTACTTGACATTGACAAAAATGACAAGTACGATGCTAACACAGTTTGGTTTGTTATAATAATTATGAGCAGATAGCGCCATATAACTTTATTTAAAAAATAATACATTAAAATTCATCATATTACCAGGCTTAAAACAGTGTAAAGTGTATTTTTTTAACTTAAACTACATCGTGTAAGACTTAATTAATTTTTTCAAGCTTTTTTAAACGAGATAATTTACTGGTTATTTTGCAACACAGTAGTCTATACATTACCAAAGATCCAGTTTCTACTGACGTGTACACGACTTCAATGCCAACATAACACTTCAAGAAATCAAAAATATCTAAATAGTTATAAATTGGCACTAAACAAACTCTATGTGATGTTTAAATCACACATTCTATAGAGTGGCAACATCAATTAAGTGAGGTATTGTTTTATCTTTATCTCTTATCATACTAGGCATATCTAGATGCTTAGTATATCTTTATACCATGTGCATCTATACACCTTGTATATTTATATAAAAGCTAAGCAAATAGTTTTCAGATTAGAGAAGGCGTTGGAAATATTTTGCATGCCTTTGATTGAACCATTGAACAGAAATTCATAAATGTCAAAAGCAAATATTGTTTAATATTTTGTTTGAATTCACTGATTCTTATCAAAATTCAACACTCAATAACGTAACGCCATATATTAAAAGCTACCTTGCTTCAAACATATTGAAAAAAAAATTTTCTACATGTTTATAAATGCAAACAGTTTATACTCTAAAGTTTAAAAGATGTTAGTGTTGACAGGTACAAATTAAAACAAAAAGATTGTATCGCTGATCAGACAACAAAGTTATCACATTAGCGCCTCTTGTCTCAAACGTATATCAATGATATACAATGTAATCTATCATCTTTGGTTAGCCACGTACTTGTAAAATAAACTGGTAAAATTAGCCACCAACTGGTTAATTTCTAACTATCAACCCTGACATGTTTTAGAGTATAAACTATTTGCATTTATAAACATGTAGAAGAAAATGTTTCTCAAAATGTTTAATGCAAGGTAGCTTCTAATAAATGCCGCTAGCTTTACCTTATTGGGGAAGTGATAGAAACTTGGGTGTAGATATAAGCCCAAACGTATCATTGCAAATTCATTCAAATCTGAATCAGTTGCAACTTGCCGATAAGCTCCAATATGAGCGAAACATGTCCAAGTTTACAGATGTGATTTGAATAAATTTGCATTGGTCTTTCTGTACTCAATAACATATTCTACAAAACCCGGATTGAAAAGTGCTGTCAACAAATTTTACCCAAGTGCAAATACTGAAGAACGTATGAAAGACGTTGACCCATGTCTTGAATCCCAATACGATACAGTTGTTGTAGTTAACCTAAAAATAAATTAAATAGCGTGTATCAATTAAAAAGCAAATAAACAAAATGTTAAAAAAAACAATACTATTGGAGTACTTAACAATTTTATTCTTGATTTTAACAAGTACGAATTTGATTTTCAATTGTTTTATTGATTCAATCAAATCCATGGAAAATATTTCCAACGTATTTTCTAATCTGAAAACTATTTGCTTATTCAATACCTAGCTTAGTTATTTCATTGCATTCTTAATAGTCGTAGGTTTTTATATTTGAGAGTCATTATAAAATAAGCCAGTTGTAAAATTAAAAGCAACAATAAAAATCCTAATGGGCTTTCTATGGACTAGCTACCGCAGGGAAAGGATTAAAGCAGCTTTATGTACAGAACCGTACTCATAGAAAGCGGCGCCAATTTCGAGGAACAGCTACCTAGTCCAAAAAATCAGTTGGAATCAATAAATTGGCCCTTATAGTTTTGTCAAAGCCGGTGAAACAAAACGTTTGTAGTTCTTACTGTGATTATAATAATCTACTCGTATGTTTCTATATTCTATATTATGTTGTGTTTTTTAATTAATTCACATTAATTTGTGGTTTATACAATAGGTTAATTATATAATAATGATTTATTATTGTTGAATCTATTTGTTCACTCTTTCAATACTTAAAGATTGAAAAAAATCATCCATTCATAGAGACATTCAAAATCAAATAGTAGTATTTTAAGACTTTTTTCAACTTTTCAATTTTGGTTAAATTTAATTAAATTAAATATAATTTTTAAACCTCGGCTATAGTGATATGTGGTTTGGAATAGCCCTGTCCCTATAAATAGATAATTTTTTTTTATAATAAATAATTTATCATGATTAAATTCATAATAAATTATATAATATTTTTTTAAGACGGCCCTGGCAAGAACTTTCGGGTGCTGCAATGACTTTAAATAATTTATGACGGAGGCTGGGTAAGCTTGAAGGCTTAAGCCTCCTTAAGATTAAAAGCCTGCATATTGCCAATCTCAATTATCGAGAACTCCGACTATACCCGATAAGTGATTTGAAGTTGTCACATACTTCATTGTACAGAGAAAAAAAATACTACATAATATAGTCCAGGAGGAATCGCCGCATGAGTACCGAAAACTATTCCACCTCAATTTTTTTATGCGATGCCCTCCTAATGATATAAATGCATGTTGCCGTGGCGCAACCCGGTGCTATATTGTTTAAACCGAAATTGTTTAAACAATTGCAAGGAATTATTATTATTAAAATACCAATAAAAAAGATTCTATGACTTTTCACGATAAAGTTAATATTTTTAAAGATATGAATTTTTAAAGGTTTGAAAAATCTCAAATTTGGGTATTTTCGACCCATGAAAAATATATTTAAAAAAAACATAATGTCTAAGTAATATTTTTTTTCAATTCTCCATACAATAGTTAATAATATTGTTAATAGAGATTTAAATTTTTTTTATTGTTTATATCTTTTTTTTAATTGTTAATTTCGCGCGCTTACAAGTATGCGACTAATAGTGTAACAACAGAAACATAAATAAATATATATAACATATACAAGACACTTTTATGTCGAGACAACGTCATAGTGAGTTGGCAATATATTCCTTTACATTATAATAACATAGTAACATTGGCTAATTAGACCCTTTTTTTATTGTTATTTTGAAAATACGCAAGCTAAGGTCCTTAAAAAATATTCAAATTTAAAGTAATTTTTTCAGACTTTAACATTAATTGAGAGGTGACTAAGTTCTCCTTATTACGCGTATTGATTGTAGTTGTGAACGTATTTGTGTCTGCTATAAGACTGTGAGACTTGCTAGAGTAAAAATTTTTGAATTTGATGAAGAGAAAGGTAAAATATGTATCTGTATAATTAATATATTTATATACAGAAGAATAAAAAAAGAATATATTTATAAAGCCTTATATTTGTGTTTTTGCTAATAACTCAAAACGATTTTGATATTTACATTAGTGTAGTAACTAGACTAATTTTTTTTTGTGTTTCAGTTCCGTTCTTTTTCAAATGTTTTATTAAACTTTTTTTTTCAGTTTCTTTTTTTTTGCCGTTTTTTTTTTTGACAAGAGGCTTTTATTTTTTATTTTTTTGTAAATTAAAAAAACTGTATTATTAATGTCATTAAAACGACGTATTATTATTTTCGCCACATAGTACCAAAATCGGTCAACAGCTGAACATTTAGTATGTCGATCAAAATTTTTTTAAAAGCATAATTTTTTTGACAAATTTATTTGGGATCACTACATACCTTTTAGAGGGAGAACAGTAAAGAGACTAAATCATACAGTCATGTATACATTTACCGACACTTTAGTAACATTTGTCTAGCAGTCGTTTTTTTAAAATTTAGTTATAAGAACATATTGTTTATACTTTCTTCTTTCTACTTACATAATTGATTGTTCAGAAGTACACTTATTATTTAGAATGGCTCTGAGACACAGTCAGCTTAGTAAAAGAATGGTGAATGCGATTTGAAATCCTTAGGTTGTACTCATAAATTTCACTGGTGTTTGTAAATTTAACTTTGTTTTTTATAACATACAGTTTATGTTGTAATAAATATAAACAGGGTAATAGTATTATTTAATATTTTTCAAAATGGGGTTCCATTTAAATTTTCAAAGAAAATTGTAAAAGTTTGAAATTTTTTAAACAGTGTTACTTAGCAACTAAAAAATAAATTTGATATGTTTTATTTATTAAGCATCAAGTGAAACAAAAAAATTGTCTTTCTATTAAGACCATTTTTGTCAAAATTGGTTGAGGCAAGCCAAAATTGTAGACTTTTTCGGATTGCACACCCTCACCCCCTTCCTGCTCACATTCGACAAATTAGAGTAACAAGTGCCAGATCAAATTTGTGCAAAATTGTCTCGTCTTTGCAATAAACATATTTTTGATTAACTTTTCCTAGTCTTATAACAAAAAAAAAATAGGTTTTTCTATTTGGTTGTGACATTTTTTCTCTCTGGCGGTTAATCCAGAAACTTGAAAATAATTTCCAAAACTTTCTTCTTGTCATTTTTGTTATACATCTTTTTATCTCAAAACTCTATGGAAAACGGCTCTTGAGATTTAACGGGTGATCTTTCTTAGCGGAACACCCGGTACAAATGTTTTTCTCAATAATCTTGCTGAGAAAGATGACATAAAAATATCCATTTAAATACCTTCATAATAACATTATTATAAAGAGAGATCTCACATACTACATAACTATAGCTCAAATCGGACTTTATAAATTGTAAAGAGAACTCCGATCTTGCAACTGGAATTTTAAAAATAGACAATCGAGGATTAGATTCAATATATTTTATAAAGTGATAAGCAGTATAAGAACTGCCATATAATTTAATTGCCTAATTAAATTAAACCTCAGAAAATATTTAAAAATGTTTAGAACAATTTTTAAAGACGTTTAAACATTTTTAAAATAAAAATGATCAAAATAATCAAAATTTTTTATTAAAAATGTTTTAAACCATTTTAAAACATTTAAATATTCTTTTTAAGTAATTTATTTTTACTTTTAGTAATTTTTAAACTCAATAATAAATTTCAAAAATTAATTATAAAATTTGTAAATTTCGTCTTTTTTTACGATTTCCGAAAAAATTTAATACAAAATACGTCAGTAAAATCTCTTACTTATCGATTATACGATGATTTTACGATGTAAAACATCTAAATTATTTTGTGCAAGTATTATGCATAAAAGAGCAGATTACGACTGGAACTAAATATCGCTTAATAAAAAAATAAAATGTTACGGATTTTTCCCAGAAAATGATGACTGTTTATTTAATAATAACTGAATAGTGTCGTGGCACCATCGTGCAAAAAATTCATAATAAACATATTGTCCTATTTCTGTTTTACTTATACATATTGTTGACCAAATATTATTTTTCTTTGACCGATTATCAAGAGCTACTTCATTGTTTGATTTTGGCACAATTTTTATTCAATTCCACAAACGCATTTCTAAAATTACACAAATTAACAGTACTTTCACAATAACTAATTAGCAACTTCAACTGCGCAACATTAAATAACAATGCTATTACAAATTCAAATTACAAAAGCAAATTTTTGTCCTTAGACAAAAAACTTTTTGTTCAACGAAAAAAATAGTGTATACAACTCGTATCTTATGAACGAGTAATTAACAACTTCGACAATTACTATAAACAGCTATAATTAATTCGATTATTAATCGCTTTCATTAACTTAAATTCTTTATTAAATAACTACATATTAAGCAAATAATTTATTAAGCAAATATCGGCAAAATTCTGTTGAAGTTACAAATTGGTTTTAAACAAAAAACTCTACAACAGCTGATAACTCTACAATTCAGCCATTGAGTTATACAGACTTTTATTAGAAAAGTGTTTTGTACTAATTGCATTTTATCTTGCGCTTTCAATGAAAACAATAATATGTACCAGTTTCTATTTGTTGGAATAATTTTGTTAATTATCTACCTTTTTCGATGGGCAAAACAAAGATATTTTGTTTTTGACATTTGACTCGCTGACATTAAAATTTGTGACAAATTGTTAAGTGTTACAATATATAAAGAACAATTTACCCAAGACAATAATTGGAATATTCTATTATTGTTTTTTCAAAAAATATGTAAAAATAAATACAATTTTAATATAATAATGAATAATTAATTAATTGAGGATTATTATTGGATATTTTGTCTTGTTTGGACTTGCAAGAAAACTAAACTGATGGCACCACGTTGTCAAAAGTGTATTCTTTTATCTATAGAATCGTGGTAAATGTATAAAATTTGTAATTGCTGTTGATCGAATTTATGAGAAATTAAAATAGTCACAATTATACATAGAAATTAAGATCTAAAATAATTAATAACACACATGCTGCTAAACTTAAATATTTTTTATCTCAGCTTAAGAATTTTTCAACATTTATCTTTTCATAGAAATTTGAAATCAATACTTTTCTAAAACCGTTAATTATTCATTAGTTAAGAAAAGCATTTAATTCTAAAGTACATATAATATTTTAACTACAATTATTGCATAATTAAAAATTGTTAAAATAAAAATTAAAAACTTTACTTTTTTATTTCTTACTGAAACTGCACCGCCGTTGCATATTATATTGTAAACATATTTTGAAACAAAAATCAAATCGGCCATTTTTTTAATAATTTAAGCTAATTCCAGCAAATAAACGTCAATAATTGTAGGTTACTAAGTCGCAAACTCAATTGATAACCCTAAATGCCATCGAATCAAAATTAGATAAATTTTATGATGGCGGGCCGAAATGATGGCTCTAGAAAACACCAATAATTTTCTAAATAACTGCTATTCATTACAAATCAAATCAAACATAAACAACAATAATTCAAGCAAAACAAAAAGGAAGACACCAATCAAAATCAATTAACTCCATATTTAATTTAGCAATCATCTAATAAAATCTGAAAATGAATTTTTCGGAAATTTGCAGTATTCTAACCTTGACCATAATTTTAGTGGAAATTGATAGAAAAATACAAACATTAATTATACCAAACACCAATATCATAATTCCAAGAAAGAGAATAACTAATAATAATTATCTAGCAAATAAATCAAGTAGGCGACGAGGTTATAACGTGTAATTGAAATATAAGAAGGTCATAGGTTATCTGCATAGTTTGATTGTCATTTGTCACTAAGTCTATTTATCAAACTTATACCTACTTTTTCTAGGAACAATTATCAAAATGTATATATTTTTAAACAAAATCAATTAGAGAAAAATTATAGCTTTTGAAATAAAACTGTTTTAAGTACGATTGATTAATAATAAAGTAATTTCGACAAATATTTAATACACTAAATACTTTTTTTTTCTTTTCTTTGTTTAATGGGGTGAAACATGAGAATTCTTTAACACTTTTCTGTAAATATGTTTCTGTAGTAATTTAATTATTAAACTTCTATGATGCCCATTTTCTTCTGCAATTTGAAGAATTATATTTAATTCTTTATTGAAATTACTTACTGATAAATCTATTTGCAATAATCTATGAAAAAAACAATTAAAACTAGCCAACTTATGGTTTATGCTGTGATTAGAACTAAAAGGTATGACATGTGAAGTATATGATGCTTTATGATATATACCAAATTCGATTTATACCAAGTTTAACCATAACGTTCACAGGAAATGAATCTTATGAAATCAAAAACATTTCAAGCAGATATTTGAAGAATAATGTTATTACGTTCAAGTCTTGCAATTTTTTACAAAATAGTTTAAACAATTCAAAAGACAAAATTGATGAATTAACTAAATCAGGAGTTTATAAATCAAATTGTAATGGCTGCAATGTAACTTACGTGGGCCAAACGGGACGAAAATTAAAAATAAGAATCGATGAAAATTTGAAGAGCTTGAACGATAAATCCAAATTTGGCAAGCATTTATCATTTACAGGTCACATTTTTAATTTAAATAATAATGTACAGCTTCTACATAATTTAGAACACGGTTCTCTTGAAAACATTGAAATATTTATGAATCAATTCATAAGAAAAAAAAAGCTAATTTAGAATATACAATTGAGTCTTCTATCTTATATAAGTTAATCTAGTTAAATTAATAGTATTAATGTAGTATTAAAAATAGTTAAATATTATATTGTACCCTTATGTATTCAAAATAGTTAAACATGGTATTGTAATATTTTACTGTTACGTACCGTACTCTGAGTCAGAGGGTGAACATAATTATTGGAAAATTCATAGCCTTCTTTCTGTCGTACACCCTCAACGAGGAAACATCAATTTTAGAAGTAAGATTTTAATTTTAAGTTAATTAATGTAATAGCAAATGTGTGTTGTTTGTTTTGTAGGTGTACCTACAAATGTGTGTTGTTTGAGTACCTGATGATGACAACTGTACAGTTGTCAAAACTAGTTAAATAATATTGATAAAATTCTTAATTTAAGAGGACTGGGCTCAATTAATATTTTTATTAAATTAATTAAGAGTGTTACTGCAATTTTTCTGTGTTACAGTTTTTTATTATTATAGAATTATAAACATTAGACTTATGTCAAATGTTCCAAAATTTATTCAAGGTTAAATATAAATTTATTTGTTAAATTTACTTTTAACTTTAAATAACTTTCAAAAAGTTGACTTAAAAAAAACTTTTTTTGTAAAGCATACAATTTTTTACTAAAATGTGAATAGACGTTTATATGTACGTTGTTTCATGAATCAGCTACAAAATCCCAAAAATAAATAAAATAAATGTTCATGTTGTTTAAATGGGTAATAAGAAATCATTGAGAAAGTAATGAAGAGATCTTTGAAAACTGCGCGAAGAAAGTAGAGGGACGCACTCCAGTGCCGCATCTTTTTAGTGTAAAGTTTTCATACACAAATATACTGTGGCAATAAAATGAATATTCAAAAAATAAATTTAAAAACCATAAATTAATAAATATTTATATTAAAAGAAAAAAAAACATCAATTAAGTGAGATATTCCACTTATATATCTGAATATGACCCATCACTGTTGCTATTCATTTAATCGAATTCTTCGCCAGAACTGCCAGTATTTATATTAAACGAGAGCCTATTAATTGATTCGTGAAAATTATGGTTTTTTTTTCAAAAACGCAATTTTAGTTTTTTTTTACGTGTTTTGGCAAACATTTGGTATAGATAAAAATTTTTTGACTGAACTCCAGGACATAAGATAGAACCTCAAGATTTGAAAGCACATGAGAATAGATAATATTCTCTTTAAAAAAATTGATAAAATTCTTTCTAAGAATTATTAATGACAAAACTTCTCTTTTTTTTCGGACAATTTTGATCATATGACAAAATATTAACTTAAATTTGCCTAATGCAATCAACCAATTTTGAGTCCATTATAATCAAAATTTTCCGTAAAAAAAAGAAGTCGAGTTCTATTTATCTAGACAAACTCCCAATCTCACCATCAGATTTTGTTTCAAAGCGATTTTCCTGATTCATTTTGAATTAGTTTTCTCGCTATATTCGGAATGCTATTGGCTGGTATCCACTGTTTTTATAGTGTGCAGGAGTTTGTCATAATTATTATAACAAAATTTCCTTTTTTTTTTCGAAAAATTGTGATCAAATGACGACAAAACGGTTGCCTTGACAACAATCCTTTCGTAATTTTGCCTAAAGCAACAAACTTTGAGTCTATTTCAATCAGTTATTTATTTCACTGAACAACATAAACAAATGAGTTATTAGTAACGCGATTTTTCGCCGGAGGGAGAAACTTTCTTCGCGGGAAGACGCAGTTTCGAAGAAGGCGTATTATTTTTGCGATATTCGAAACGTTATTGGCTGGTATCCACTGATTTTATAGAGTGCGATAATTTGTATATTCTATAATCCAGATAAATGTTTTTATGAAAGAAATGTTTCTATAAATTAAAGTAATTTTATTTTAACGCATATTTTTCTCACGCAAGCATTCCATCATTTCAGCTTTTTGAGTGTTGCTGCAAAGGTCTTTTTTGTCAACAATGGTGTGATAGAATGCATTGTCTAACACTAAATGAAATGAAGATGCAAGATTGGAGTTAATTCTCTACGAATGCAGTTCTCAAAGTTAAGATTGCTTATTTCGTTATGATAGATTCCAGATTGTGTTCTTAAAAGGGCACTGTATATGATTTTTATATAATGTTCTAAAAAAATGTTTTGACGATTTTAATTTTGTTTATACCAAATTAACTAACTACAAATAGATCACAACTTGAAAAAACCTGATATGACCATAATAAAATTACGCCTAAGCTGCCAAAAACATTTTTTTTTTAATGTAATTAGATTTTGTTAGTAATTTTTATTTTTTTTTTAAATAAAAATATAACATTTATAACTTTAAATTAGAAAATTTCAATATATTCAATTTTTTTTTTATTAACAAAAACTATTGATTAGCTAAAAAAATTAAATAAAAACATACTAGTCAGTTTTAGAATAATAATCCTTATAAGCGTACAAAAAAAAGTTTATAATCTTCTTTAAAAATAATATTTATAATATCTAAATATTTAACGGTTTATATTTTCAAAAAAACCAAAAATGACATCATACATCATATATTTAGCTCAGTTTGTAGTCTATTTATTTAATAATATTTAACATAATTAGAACAATCTTTTAAACAAAAGCTTTACACTTTTGTCATTTTGTTTTATCACCTTTTTCTTTCAATTTATGCCGAGTTTGCTGCAATTTATACTGACCAGTTAAAGATTCTTCTTCTTCTTATTTTTAAGCATTTAGGTGTAATTCTGCATTTATCTAATTTTAATGTTTTTTTATCAATTTTTTAAAACAAAAAACACACTTATAATTAAATAAATCAAAAAAAAAATTCTAAAAATTAATAAATATTATTTAATTAATAAATGATAAGCAAATAAATAAAAAAGTAAGTATGTATTAGAACCAATTAGAACAACAATAATAAAAATTATTGAAACTGTCATTTTTTTTTCGAAAAGACAAGATACGTCAGAAAAAAATAACAATATTTCGAATATTGAAAAAAGCTTAGTATAGATAGGCGATTTCCTTTAGCAGGCTTTTAATATAGCAGCTAAGCCATCATATATGGTTCAATTGTCATGTGAAGATTAGAAGTCAAGCGGTGTTTCTCAACTTTAAAAGTTTTCTCAGAAATTAAAGACCTAGGATCGTTTACCAGCTTTTTTCAAAAAAGAAATTAAAATAAAATTGATTTTTGAAAAGTATTATAGGTAATGAAAAATTTTCGAAAAAAATGCAGAACTCTTTAAAATTTCACTGGCTTGTAAAGACAGTGTCAGTTTTAAACTTAATGGTTGCTTAATGTTAATTAAACTGGTGTTAAACTTTGAAAACTATTTATTTTTTCATAACTTTTTTGTCTTGAATAACTGAATGGCCTAAAGAATATATAACAAATTGCACATTAAGTTGATTTTTTTTTAAATTTAAATTATTATTAACATATTTTTTATATAATGTATATCATTCGTTACAAAATCTACAACTGTTTTCGTTAAAAAACCAAAAGCAGATGAAACCTTTTTTAGAAAATTAAATGACAATATTACCCTACTGAAATTATTATTACACAAGTATTTGAATTGTTTATGAATTTTTATCACTTTATCCAACCAACAAATTTAAAATTTTGCGACACATTTGAAAAATAATTACTTACCCTAGATTGTCATGATTCAGTTTTAAATTTTCGATAGTAACATTAAATTCTCTAAAATCCCTCCAAGGTAGATCTTCGAGATTGCTGAAAGACAATTTCAGTGAGACTCTATCTCCTGGAGAAAAATGCCCTCGTAGAAGCTCTACCGCCTGGTTAAACGAAGACATCTTTTCGCATGCAATTGTTGTCAATTTTGTAGAGTCCATTCGGCACGTGCAAGGAGCAATTTCTTTCCACATGGGACAATGTGGAATTCCCATTGATAAACCCAAAATCGATAGCAAAAGAGCTGACATTGTGTTTTTCAATACCATGAAGCACTTTGACACTTTTTTTTTCCGACTTCAATCACAAAAAAATATATATTTCAAACACTTTTTGATAATTTTTTTGGGACCGAACGTGTTGTTATTGCTGCGGTCAACCAGTGACTGAATGGACGGTGGTGGCGCCTAAATTTTCAAGAGTGGAACGCGCCGTGCGTATTCAGGCGCCACTACTTTGATATACTCTCAATGCAGACATTTGAAGTAATTTAATTAATAGTAATGAATTACTGTAATTTCATCATTAATAGACCCTCTTTATACTCTCACTGGAATTTTATCTTTTGATTCTAAAATTCTGAAAAAACTTCTTCCGAAAAAAATCTTTTTATTTTAGATTGTTATTGAAAAAATTTATTTTATCTTAAATAGATAAAGTATATATTTTTATAGTTTTGAAATACATTTTTATAGTTATAAAATAGATTTTTTCCGTTTTTAAGCAAAAAATATTGACTAAAAATATAAAATTTTTTTATTTAACAAAAGTTTTTTCAAGTTTTTTTATCTCTTAGCACAATTACTATTTTTTGACCATAATATAATTGACTAGAAATAAACAACATCTAATTATTGGCATAATTAAATTCAATAAACTAAGTACGTATATACGAGCTTATTTATTATTTATTATTTATTATTTATTATTTATTATTTATTATTTATTATTTATTATTTATTATTTATTATTTATTATTTATTATTTATTATTTATTATTTATTATTTATTATTTATTATTTATTATTTATTATTTATTATTTATTATTTATTATTTATTATTTATTATTTATTATTTATTATTTATTATTTATTATTTATTATTTATTATTTATTATTTATTATTTATTATTTATTATTTATTATTTATTATTTATTATTTATTATTTATTATTTATTATTTATTATTTATTATTTATTATTTATTATTTATTATTTATTATTTATTATTTATTATTTATTATTTATTATTTATTATTTATTATTTATTATTTATTATTTATTATTTATTATTTATTATTTATTATTTATTATTTATTATTTATTATTTATTATTTATTATTTATTATTTATTATTTATTATTTATTATTTATTATTTATTATTTATTATTTATTATTTATTATTTATTATTTATTATTTATTATTTATTATTTATTATTTATTATTTATTATTTATTATTTATTATTTATTATTTATTATTTATTATTTATTATTTATTATTTATTATTTATTATTTATTATTTATTATTTATTATTTATTATTTATTATTTATTATTTATTATTTATTATTTATTATTTATTATTTATTATTTATTATTTATTATTTATTATTTATTATTTATTATTTATTATTTATTATTTATTATTTATTATTTATTATTTATTATTTATTATTTATTATTTATTATTTATTATTTATTATTTATTATTTATTATTTATTATTTATTATTTATTATTTATTATTTATTATTTATTATTTATTATTTATTATTTATTATTTATTATTTATTATTTATTATTTATTATTTATTATTTATTATTTATTATTTATTATTTATTATTTATTATTTATTATTTATTATTTATTATTTATTATTTATTATTTATTATTTATTATTTATTATTTATTATTTATTATTTATTATTTATTATTTATTATTTATTATTTATTATTTATTATTTATTATTTATTATTTATTATTTATTATTTATTATTTATTATTTATTATTTATTATTTATTATTTATTATTTATTATTTATTATTTATTATTTATTATTTATTATTTATTATTTATTATTTATTATTTATTATTTATTATTTATTATTTATTATTTATTAACTTTTAATTCTATAAATATCAGCACAACTTAGCAGGTATCTGTTTTGAGAACAACTAAAGACTTAAAAATATGGAAAAAATATTTTCAAGCAAGAGTTCAGACTGTGCTTGCAGCAGCTAATAAACAGCCGGCGCGTGTTGAACGCTTATTTTTTATCTACAATATTCATGCTTTTGTTCTTTTTTTTCGTATTTACTTAACTTTCGCACGCGCAGTTTGATGCAATGCTATGTATGGTTGTTGCTATAGGCTGCTAGCACGATGTGAATGTAAACTATTACGATGGCACCTTCAACAGTAGGTTGTCACTAAGGTGTGCAATTACCTCTTTCTTAGGTTAAAAAAAATTTTCTTTAAAAAAACATACCACACGTATAAAATTATTTCAGTTTCTTCTTTAATCAAAATACAAAATCCTTGAATTGAATCGATATATCAAAAACAAATGCTTGTTTTAATTTTTTTTATTATTTTGAAATATGTATATTGTACTGAAAGTAATTATTATGCGACACTTTAAGATTTGGCATTTCCATTTATTTGTAAACATTTTTCTGCTATACAATTTTATTTGTATTTTTAAAAAACAAACTGCTCAAAACACGCAAACAGTGTCTTGGTTAAAAAAAACGTTATAACTGTAAATAATTTTTGTCTGCTTCAATATTTTCATATTAATTTGAGTTTGGAAAAGTACAATATTTCTTTATAAGTGCGGAAATAATATTTCAACACTGAAAGTTCAAAATCCATTTATTGAAATGCTACATGAACATGACTATTTTTCATCTGTATTTTATAAATATTAACAGTAACATTGTCGCAACTTCTTAATGAAACTCCGGCACAAGCCTTACTCAAATTAGAAACAGAGCTACTATTTACGTTAAATTCTTCTTTGTTTCCCAATATTTTTGCTGCTACTTTCAACTTATATTCAATTGAGTTCTCGATATATCCTTCGACCACATCATGATTTCCATAAACCATGTCTTTTGAGGGTTGTTAGGTTCGCTCCTGCATCGACCAGTATTGTAATAGACGTCCTTCTAAAACAATGCTCGGTATAATTAGAAGAATTCGGTAATTTCAAAAAATCTACGATTTTTTTAGGTATACTCCTAATAGTATTAATGCCAACAGACGGCCTTGTACATTTTCCGCTTTTATGTCCTAAGAAAAATCTTGAATTTTCAATGGGTTAGGGACGAAGGGAACAATATTTCTGAAATATCAAAAGCAGGTTCACATTTTTTATGTTCTTAATGGAAATTGGAAATTCTTTTCGTACGTTGGTTTTTGTATTGGGAATTTCAACCAAAATGTACGAGCCCATGTTCTTGATGTGTTGAACTTGTAGAAAAGCTAATTCTTCCTGTCGTAATGCTCCACCGACACCAACAATCAGCACTATCTGTAATTTAAATAATAATTATATAATTTAGATGCATTCCAAATAAAAAAAAACTTTTATCATTCAGTAGGTTCTATCGTCAACTTCTTTTAATTTTTTTCCTATTTCTAACTTGGTAAAAACACTAGATTTCTTAGAATGATGTCCAACTGATTTTCGCTTATGAAAAGCTATTAAACTTGGAATCTTCTTTATGTCTATATTTTTGTTCACGGATAAATGTTATACTCACCATTGAATAGATGCTCCACAATGTAGAACTCTTTTATACTTTAGATTTTTGTTCGAAATATGCTAACAACACTACCTCGTTGATCATTCTTACTCTTTTTTCCTTACACAAGTTGTCAAATTGACAATAAGCATTTTCATACTTTCCTTTGGATTTCACAGGTAATAAAGATTGAACCGCCAATGCAGCTGGCTCATCTACATCAGAAGCTTCGCTTGAATTAGACATTTTAATAAAATCTTCTTCACAAACTTTTTTCTCGCCTTCACACGTTTTGTTTTTTAAGTTATTTCTTTATAGTAACGAACGCAACATTTTGATTGCATTTACAATTTGTTTCTAAATATTTTTTATTGTAAATTTTAAAAAGTTTTCCAAACTAGCAGAAAAAACCATGTGTGTAATTCGTAGAAAATGTATTTTTTCCCTATACGGCATGTTTTAAATTTCATGCCTAATACGGAAAAATAATACATTTCTTATCTCTTTGCACAAATAGCTATTATTCTTCTTAGAAATAAAGTTTGTCAATAGCTAAAAAAATTTAAAAAAATTGATGAAACATAAAACAATAAGAAATGACTTTTACTATTTTATCATTGTTTATTTACTTAAGGTAGCTGTATATAAAAATTTTATATTATCTATTAATAAATAAATAAATTTGTGTCCAGATAATTAATTGTAATTTAATTGTAATTTAATTGTTATCTTTAGTAACATGCAGGCGAAGAATGTAGAAGCAACCTGAATTTTATTTATTGTTAAAGTTAAATGTCCTCCTCGTGGTACTTCACCTTGACGAAGGCATCTATTGCCGGGTGAGAAGGCTTGCGTGACCCAATGAACCGAAGAGCTATGCCGGCGGTAGCATAGCTACTGGCAGGGTCACCCTAGCCGGACAGGTCGACGGAGAGGGCCCAGACTAAGAAAGTACCCTGGTCCTCCAGATTGGGAGTTGAATCGTTGGGCTAGTAACTCGGCATTTGTAAAAACAACTCCAATACTAAAAAGCCCACAAACGGCCTCGGATCGGACGGATTAAATGGAAAAAGACAAAAGCTACGAAAATGGAAAATGAATTTCGGAACATGGAACATTCAAGGCGCGAGAGGGAAGATGGAAGAAATAGAACGAGAACTAACTATAATGAAAATGGATATAATAACATTGACTAAAACAAAAAAGAAAGGCATCGGTACAGAAATGTTAAACAACTACGTTCATATATATAGCGGAGTACCAAAACATAATAGAGCTAAACGAGGGGTATTTATATTAATAAACAAGAAGCACAAAAGCAAAATAACTAATTGGAACACCTACAACGAAAATATAGTTACGCTAAACATGAACATCAGAGACAACAAACTAACAGTGCTAGGAGTATATGGCATATCCAACGACGAACCTGTAGATAAAAAGACGGAATTCTTCCAAGAATTAGAACAATGTATATTGGAAATCGGAAACAATAGAGAAATAGTCCTGTTGGGTGATCTAAACGGTAGGACAGGCCGAAAAATGAACAACAGAATAGTCGGACCATGGGGAGAAGACACCCTGAATGATAATGGCAACCGTTTGATAGATCTATGCGAAACGTATGACCTTAGGATAACAAATGGATTTTACAAACATAAGGAGATACATAAGTTCACTCGTGCCCAACATACCTTACAACAAAAATCAATAATAGACTACCTAGTGACGAAACAGAAATCCAACATACAAATTAACGATGTTAGGGTTTGGAGAAGTGCCATATGTGGATCCGATCACTATTTACTAAAAGCAGAGATCAACATACCGTACGCTAAACTTAAACCGAACATAAACAAGGAAGGAACAGAAGACATGCAATCAATGCATACAACAAGATTAAATATATTAGGCTTGGGACAGGAAAGCACAAGATTCTTATACAAAAAAAGACTGGATCAGAAACTTATATTGGGACATACGACTTTGGAAACATACAATAATATAGTAACGAGTATAAGAGAAGCCGCAAAAGAAGCACTTGGGGAAGAAGAAAAACGCAAGAGCAAAAAACTATAGTGGACTCCAGAAATAGAAGAACTGGTCATGGAAAAGAAACGAACATACCTCAAATGGATAAATACACATGATGTAAGGGATAAAGAAAGATACAACGAAAAGAAGAGGGAAACAAGAAACCTTATCAACTTCCACAAGAACGAGCTTTGGGATAAGAAATGCGAAGAAGTCAACACTTATATAGGAGGCAGTAGAAGTAACCAGGCCTGGAGATTCATCAAAGCAATTAGATCAGAAAAGTCGATAAAAACCCCACTGCAAGTAATCTCAACTAAGAAGTGGAAAGCACATTACCAACAGTTACTAACTGAAGATCACCATATATTCTCAGCATCATCACCAAAGAAAGTATCGGTTCAGGGAGAAAGGGTCGAAATTACCATAGACATGGTTAAAAAAGTAGTAAAGAAATTACGAAACAATAAAGCTCCAAGACCCGAAGAAATAAACGCTGAACTGGTGAAGAACGGAACAGATAAATTATTCTCTATGATAGCGAGGGTGTTCACAGAATATGTAAATGGTCATGAACTGTCGGAATCCTGGAAGGAAATGTACATATGGTCAATTCATAAAAACGGAGACAAGAACGATTGCAGAAATTACAGAGGAATATCGGTCACCAGCACAATGAGTAAAATCTTTGGCCGAATACTACGACAACTTATTGAAAAGGAATATGGAAGTTTCTCAGAAGAACAATCGGGATTTCGAGGAGGAAGGTCCTGCAATGACAACGTGTTTTGCTCTAAACAGATAGTTGAAAAGAAAACGTGTAGGAAAAGGGAGACTCACCTACTATTTGTAGATCTATCAAAAGCGTATGACAATGTCTCACTGCAAAAACTATGGCAAGTCTTAGAAGAATCCCCGATAAATGTAACCATCATACGAACAATTCAAAGACTATATGAGGGATCAAAGGGAAGGATAAAAATAGGAGATAAAATATCCGGCAGCTTTCCCGTCACTAAAGGCCTTAGACAGGGATGTTGTCTGTCCCCAACTTTGTTCAATATATACATAGATAGAGTGCTAAGAGAATGGAAAAGAAAATGTAAAGGCATGGGAATCCCGCTCAATGATAAGATCACTCTCTATACGCTGCAATTCGCAGACGACCAGGTGATCATTGCACACGATAGAGAAGATCTGGAGTATATGGCTCGTAAACTGCTGGAAGAGTACGAAGAGTGGGGAATGAGCATAAATCTAAAAAAGACTAAGTACCTCTGCGTTGGAGAAGCTGGACGGGACTTGGATCTGGGACAAAACGGAAAGGTAGAGGCTTGCACAGAATACAGATATCTAGGCGTTATGTTCGACGAGACTGGGAAGGATGAGCGAGAAGTAAGGGAGAGTATTATTGGCGCCAACAAAATAATCGGTGCAATTAATGGAGTGTTATGGAGCAAAAGAATAAACAAACAAAGGAAGAAAACCTTATATAATACTCTCATTAAGAACACCTTGCTCTATGGATGTGAAACGTGGAGACTCACTCAGGCTCAAGAAAGGAAAATAGCGGCCGTTGAAATGGATGCAATCAGAAGAGCACTTATGGTGTCCCGAAGGGAGCGAATTCGTAATGACACTCTAAAAAAAGAAATGGAGATGGACTCGGATATACTCCAGGAAATCACATCACGACAGCTAATATGGTACGGACATGTACAACGTATGCAGGAAGACAGACTCCCGAAAGCGGCATTGAACTGGGTACCAGCCGAGAGATTAAAGCGCGGTCGCCCTCAGAAACGATGGGAACAGGGCATACGAAATGCAATGAGCGAGCAAAATTTACAAGCTGGACAGTGGGACGACCGAGTTAGTTGGAGTAAGGGCATCGGACAACGTCGACGCACGTTTTAAAAAACCGATTCTATATATATATATAAAGTTAAATGTAAAATTATTGAAAATCATTTTTATTGACATTTTTCCAGTGTCGAAGTAGATGGCATTTCACGATTTTCGATTCCTAAAGTCGACGGTATATTTGGCTCTGTCTTGTATTTACAATTTTATTAGCTGTGACAAATTTATTTTTCTCCGATGTATCGATATATCCTTCGACGACTGCCGTGGACTTCCAGCTTTGAACTAGTGATGTCACTACCAGAATCAACAAGATCTGTTGCTGAAAATCGACGAAAGCAGTGTCCGGTTTATAATTCGTGATTTGGAATATTTAAATATTTAGCACTCTTTTCTTCTATGCCTCCAAGCTTATTCACGCCCACTCTTTAGATGGTACATTTTTCTTTTAAATAATTAATAAAAAACCATGAACCATTTATATTTGAAAGGCCAAGATTTGCATATTTTTCATAAAGTTTATTGTAAAAACTAGTTACAGTAAAACTTCGTATAATTTTGGTTTTAGTGTCTGGTATAGTTACTAGTTACTAAAACAACTAAACCCAAATCGTTAGTAATTTTTTATATTTATAATTTTTTAATAATTAATGCAACCTAAAATATAGACTAAATCTATATTTTATTATATGGCTATATAAAACTTACTTTTGTCGCTAAATAGATCTCACCGGGGGCTTCTTCAATAAATTTGTTGATGTCATTTGATGTAAAGATCTTTGACTTTTTGGGTCTGTAGCCGTCAGACTGTGCTTTGAGAAATGCTTTCAGTTTTAAGTATATTGCAATATCTATATTAATATGAATATTGAGAGTCGTTTGCAGCATTGAGTATTGTGTCTATAATGTAAAACTTTTGAATTTTTTTGCCAAGTCGCCAAAAGAAACCATTAAAACGTTCTTAGAAAACGATTTTGCGTTTCGATCTCCTTTTTACTCCAAAAACTGCTTATAAGCCCGTACATTTTCTTCGATGTTTCCGACAACAAATTTAGTGTTGTTAAATTTGATGCTTCTGTTAAACTTGGAGATGTCAATTCCAAATCATTATCACTATCACTTTCCATATTAATTATGTGATTTCTTAGAAATAAGTACAAAATTGCTTTTAATGCACAAACTGCAACTAACTGATGACATTTGTCGTTCGGCGTTATATTCTTTAAGCCACTTTAGTTTCTGTTATCAAAAAAAGCGGACCGATCACAAAATGTTTCATATTGCATTTGTTATCTAGCAACTTGCCTAGCAACCGATGCATAATAAAATTCAGTACAAAATGTAGCTTCCTATGATTCAATTTATACTGTTGATATAGACATTGTTCGATGTTATCGTAAAAAAGAAATTTATTTTTTTTGTCTAAAAAAATTAAGCAGCTGGTGGGGATTGAATAAACCTGCTCTTGCGCAAGATCTTGACATTTCTATAAAAAACATTTCGCTACAACCATAAGCATATCAACAGCTTTTAACAAAGGATAATATTTTTCACCAAATTAAGTCACGTGTTGAACAAGATCAATTACAAGAATTATTCAACTACCTCACTTTAAGCAAGAGGATTAATTAATTATTGAAATGTTAATTCATTTCCTCATTTTATGAATTAGACGTTGATAGAAAAATGGATGTTAGTGAGTTTACAATAGCATGCAAGCTATTAAAATAATTCATTAAAGTGCAAAAATTTGTAAATAAGTAGTGAACTTGTAAATAATGTTAAGTTTCAATAAAGTTAATTCAGACTTGAACTGCACTCCGTCACAAACTTTAGAAGCCGCAAGAGAAAATACTTTGGATCTTTTAGAGACAAAATCAAAGCAGCGGTATAAATTTGCGTTCAATCAAACTATGAACTTTTGATGAATTGGGTTACTGCTTCCTGTAGGTACCTGCATATAAGAACGGGACTTAGGGAGCAAGCAAGGATTGCCGTGTCGTCTGCATAGACGGCGATTTGGGAATTCGGCGGTTTGGGTATATCTCTGGTCGGAAAAAAATATAAAAAAAGAGAAAGAACTGAGCAACCTGGAGAACACCAGCCTCTAACGATTGCTCGGTAGAGAAGGTTTGACGGACTCTGGCTCTGAATTTCCTATCAAGAAGGAAGAAAATCAGTCTCACCAGCGGTTTAGACATGCCTGTATAAAAAAGCTTATTAATAAGACCTTCATGCTAGACGGTGTCAAAAGCTTTAGAAACATCTAAAAAAATTGCTCCACTAATCTTTTTGAAATTTAGTGTCACTGAGAAGTATTCAGTGACTTTTAGAGTCTGATCGGTGGTGGAGTGTTTCAAACAAAAGCCCAAATTGCTCATCAGGCAATAGATTATGTTCTGTGACACTTTTAACCAGGCGGTTTCGAATAACCTTTTCAGCAATTTTTACAATTGCAGATAGAAGACTAATAGGTTGATAGCTCTGCGGAAATTTAGGAGATTTTCCTAGTTTTTGTAAAAAAATTCCATTTGCAGATTTCTATCGACTTGGGAAATGTTGGAACAAGAAAATGGCATTGACAATGGTAATAATGTATACCAGAGCTTTGATTGGAAGATTTTTTAGAGTTCTATTGGATACATTATCTGAACCTGGTGCCTTACGTTTTTTAAGTTTACGAATGATATTTCGAATTTGTGATGGCGTAATAAGCGTGATGGAAGACAAAGTCCTCAACTTCATCGATGGAAGCTAGATCAGCATGCTCTAGAGAGGTTCAGCATTGCAGTTCCAAACTATCAGCAAAAGCTTGAGCTTTTTCCTCATCAGTGTTGGCAATTACTTGGGCACCATAAATTGGTGGCAAAGGTTTCCTGGGACTCACGAATTTACGAATCATCTCTCAAGCTGAGTGGTCTTCAATCGACAAGCTCTCAATCTTTCCGTCCCATTTCAGGAAGCGAAAATTAGTAAGAGCTCATCTTACCTCAGTCACTCACGTGTTGAATTCAGTTCTGTCCGCTTGAAGTCTAGATCTTTGCACTAACCGTCTACCTCTATTCTTCTTACGAATCAGATCAACTATCCAAGCAAGTTTTAAAAACCTCGTTGCTGCTGAGGCATATATTGGTAAGCGAGGAACAGAAAGCGGTGGAAGGTGCAGAAGAGAAACTGGCGGAGGACTCGGAAGAGAGAGCTGCGGAGTAAGCAAAAGCGCTTTGTGTTGATGACGAAGAAGTGTTTATGAACAAAGATTTCCAAACGTTTAAGAGATAATAACCTGAATCTCTATTCAAGTTGTTTGGGTGTTTTATAATTTTCACTAGGTGAACATCATCTAGACACCGGTCACAAAATTTGTCTAGATGAATTTTCCTTGATTTGTAAATCGGAATTTTTCTATTACAGAAAAATCAGAGAAGCAATCGAAATTGTAAAACACCAGTTAAAATGACGTTTAAAGTTAAAATTAGTTTTACTATTCAGCATATTTTGATAGGTGTTTTATGATGGCTTCCTCTTTATAAAAAATTTTTTTATTATTTTTTTTACACACAAAATTTTAACACATACGCCAAAATGATAAACCCTGAAAACTTTATTAAGCAACAGAACATTAACATCTCTCGGAAAAAACTGTGTCAAAATGCTGTTGACATTTTGCACTTTATTGGTAAAGGCGTCATTAGCATAAGATATTAAGAGTAAGAATAAGCACGGTAACTCGACGTGTAAACTACGCTAGAGGCAAAATATATTCTGTTTCGCACTCCAATGATGAAGTGCAAAACATCGACAATTTCTTCAAACATTTCGACACAATTTTTTCGAAAAGATGTCAATCTTGACCGTGAAGCCTTTTTTTTACGCTTGTTAAGTAACCCCAGTATACAAAAATAATCTCGTATTATATTTCAAATAAACACATTGCATAGTTGCATAATTGCATAGTCTGTATTTCTCATCTATACTTTATTTATCATCTTTTACAATCTGTTTTTTTATGCATTTTGTAAACTCAAGCTTTATTCGAAATTTTGCTTTTCTAACTTTTTAGTATCAAACCTGTTCATAAGTACAGTAATTCCGCAACTATAAAAACAACATTTTGTGAGTAAATAATAATGCAGCTGAGTTTTAAAGACTGTTAAAATACTGATGTTGTATGGCAAAGCACTGCAACATAATCTCTAATTGCAATTATGTCGGTGCCTATCGAATAAATAAGTTTTAAAATATAGAAACCGAACCGTTTTTCTTTTATAAATTTGGTAAACTTTTTAAACATAGGTAAATAGTTCTTAGAAAATAGTAATTTTTTTGTTAACTGCTATAGTTTTGTAAACGGCTTAATAAACAAAATTGATGATTTCTCTCGATTTAATATGGAAATGATATCAATTTATAAAAATCAAAAATTAATTTTTTTTAAAACTATTAGCGAGCGACTCTTGTTATAGTTTGAAATCTTGAGAAAAGTTAAGTTTTCTATAGGTCTGTTCTTCATCCTCTCTTTTATTTCTATTCAATATCTCGTATCTATTTCATCTTTATAGTTTATACTATTATTTTTTTATCTTGATTTGTTTTTTCTTACATTTTGTTATATTGCTTCTTTTTTTTCTTCACGTTTTTGTTTTTTTTCCAATTTAGCTTAAAAATATCTTTTTATTAACAATTTCTTTTTTGAAGACTTTTTTATATTTTTTATCAACTGATTTTTATACTCTTACTGTAGTATAGATTTTATTATCTACTTTTTTTTGTCAATTACTATTTTCTTTAGTTTGTTATTTGGCTCATGTAAGACAGTAATTTTTGAATCAGTTTTTTTAAATAATGTTTCTGTTACTAGTTCTATCTTATTGTTCTTTAATACACTTCCAAAAATTTTTTTTTATATTTTGCTTGGTTTTAATATATCATATTATGTTTTTAAATTTTTTTATTTATTTTATCCAACACTTCTTTATTGGGACGTTATAAAAATGATGTTTTTAATTAAATCATGGGGTCTATAAAACACAAGTGGTTTTTATGAATCAACTATAAAATTGTTTTTATATAATTCAACAGTTTACAGAAAAAAGAACAATTTATTGAGCCTCAAAAAAAAAGAATCTATAAAATTACATTTATAAGAAGCAGGCATCTCAGATGAAATCATTTGTTGAGATGTACGTTAACATTTATATTAAAAGATAAACGAAAATAATAACACAATCACTTACCTTCAACTTCAACTATTTTTTATTGAGTGCTTCTGGTAGAAAATGTTGAATATGCTCCTTTTTAATTTTTTTATATTTTTTGTACTTGTAATTTTAATTGTTATTTCAAAAAAGCAATTAACTTGTCATATTGTTAAATATCTATATTTTCGTAAAGTCTTAATGTCTATCTTAACATGCTGTATTTCGTCCACATTTCAAAGACCCCAAACCTTTTTTTGGCGTTGAAAAAGTAACCTAACAGCACGTCTTCGCTTGCCCCACAAACATCGTTTTTCTGTTTCCAGTGTACCTATTCACTCAATTTTTTGTAATAAGCGTCCCTGGATTTTTTGGGTATCAAACTCAATGTGACTTCTTTAAAAATTTTTGCAATTTTTTCAGGAAGAGAATTATTTATTTTTATTTTCAACAATGTTGCAAGCGCTTAAACCGTTTGCTTGTAACAATTTTTTTAAACAATAAGTTTGTTGTCAACAACATGGCAACTCAATCATAGACTACTACTAATCTTTGTAAATATAAAGTGTTTGAATCTTGAAGATATTTTAAGAACTCTTACAGAGAAAGGTGTTGGATAAAACTATGTATTGTACTCGTGTCTTAACAGTAAATAAGTCACTCAAAAAAAATTAAGCCACTCAAGCAAGTTCTCGTAGCTAAACATTTCTTTCGTGACTTATTTGCCTTATAAGACACTTGTATAATAAATAGCTATATTTTTGTTCATTGCTGTTTTTTTATTACTTTTATTCTTTCTAAGTATTTAAAAAATATAATTTTTTTTCTGCACATTTTTTAAAAATTTAAAACAAAAAATTAAAAAAAATAGTCCAGTCATTTAAGCTTAAATTAGGTAAGAATCTCGGAATTCAAGATACCCAGCTGTAAATCTGTAAATACTTGTATATTGACACTCTAAAAGTTGTCTCAAAACCTACATGTGGTAGGGTGTAAGCAACTGTTAAATTTCAAGGAAAAAGATCACAATAATCGGTTTTTGCGCTTTTTTTGGAAATATCTCATTTCCTGTGGGTTTTTTGCTATTTATATTTATTATCAAAATTGTAGAATTCAAAATTCTCTACAAATTTTGTTAAAAAATTTTTTTATACGGTGAACCGTTCTTGAGATAGAGGGTGGAGAGCGCGCGGGCACAGCATCACTTCAGGTCAACCGGTGCCTCCGGTCGAAAACGCGCCATATATAGTTGATGAACTATTGATTTTAAATATTTGTCAATTTTTATTAACTAGTATATTTTATCATTTTTTTTAACCTATCCACTTTTTATCAGTATTAATTTATTTAACAACAATTGTTAATGAAAATATAGGAATTATATTTGAATTTTAACCTAATTAATTTTAATAACTTCTTACATGATGACAAAAAAAAACAAATAAATTATGAATTAATCTTTTTATTAGAAAATATCATTCAATACATTTATTTTTATTGAAAGTAAATAAATGGAATAAAGGGTACAAAAACTACAATTTATAATTTTAATCATCTTCTTCCTCTTCATCGTCGTCTTCTGGCTGCTGGTAAATTTCAAATTGGTCTTTATTATCGTCTTCAACGACATTTGTCTCAAGCTCTTCCATGATTTCGGGGTCAAAGCTTCCATCTTCGTTAATGTCGCTCTGATATGGTAGAGCATTGAGACAAGCTTGCCCATTACATTGGCCACAAGCTAAAGAGCATTGCAAGCCCGCTTTCCTGCATCCGCATCGCGAACCACAACCACTCTTGCAGTTGCAGAAAATTGTATTTAGCAAATCTTCTGGAGCAGGTGGTAAAATTGTCATGATAGGCTCCAGAAAACCGTTTCGCATTGCCCAACCCCATACTCAGGGTTCCAAATCATGTCCTAACCAAGTTTGAACTTGATAATATACACGGTTGAAATGTTGATGAGCAGCTGCACTTGTTGGTGGAATATTTGAAAGTTGCACAGGTTTATTAAGTTTTGTAGACTTGACGTAATGCATATAACAAAGACGATCGAGACTTCACAGATTTCGGAGCAAATAATGTTTGAGTTCCACTCTCTAATCTCTGGGCCAAACAATTTTCTTCCTCAAATGCTGCAGCTAGTTCATCCAAATTTGTCAGTTTCTCAAAAACTTTTAAAAATGATTTTTTTCCTTTTTTTAAAAAGCGCAGAAGTTGTGTTTTGGAATGAGGATAATTATCAAAACTTTTAGTCGAGTATATCTCCGTTTTTACATTTCCTTTCCCAACTTTTTTAAAGAAAATTTCTTGTTCGTAAGACAGTGTACGCTCAATTAAAATGACAAGTAAATCAATATCTTGTCCTATTATAACTGCAGTTTTTTTAGACTTTGATTCTTCAATTGCAGTTTCAACAATAAGAACATCCGCATCATCTTTGGCTTGTTTAGTAGTAATATTTGCAGCTTGTAATTTGTCAATTAACATATTAATGAGCTTATCTTTGTTATTTCGATTTGATAAGAATTTTTCTTGAGTAACTGGTACAACCAGTGTTTCATCGAAACAGACTTCATACGTTTTTGAAAGTGCAGCAGTTCTTCTCTGCTGCTCCATAGCTTTTACGTTCTTACTGTAGTCTAAATATCCGTCAAATACAATAATTATTTTGGAACTGTAATGCCTTTGTAAATAATTCATGTATTTATCAAAAATAATAGAAAAAGTATCTTTTCTGCTCCATACAACATGATGAAGAAGAAATCCGCCATCAATAAAGAACGTCACATTATTTTCATTGAGAACAAAATGAATTGGGCTCATGTTGTCATACAATGACGATTTATGTTGTTTTTCTCATGCCATCATTATCAAATAGAGATAGATTTAATGCATGAAGAAAATGATAAAATATAATATACTAGTTAATAAAAATTCACAAATATTTAAAATCATTGATTTATCTATAGTTCATCAACTATATATGGCGCGTTTTCGACCGGAGGCACCGGTTGACCTGAAGTGATGCTGTGCCCGCGCGCTCTCCACCCTCCATCTCAAAAACGGTTTACCGTATAAAAAAAAAATTTTAACAAAATTTGTAGAGAATTTTGTATTCTACAATATTGATAATAAATATAAATAGCAAAAACCCCATAGGAAATGAGATATTTCTAAAAAAAGGGCAAAAAACCAATTTTTGTAATCTTTTACCTTGAAATTTAACAGTTGCTTACACCCTACCATATGTAGGTTTTGAGACAACTTTTAGGGTGTCAATATACAAGTATTTACAGACTTACAGCTGGGTATCTCGAGTTCCGAGGTGAACCTACTATAATGACTGGACTAAAACGTTGAAATTTTATAATATTATATGTTACTCTTATGTTATAATATTCGAAATATACAAAACTTTGAATTCATAGATTCATCTATTTTGTTAAATTTTGCTTAACTTCTAAAGTTAAAAAACAAAGTTTGTATTTCTAGAAAGTTCATAGAATTAAAATTTTTTCTTAGTTATTTTAATTTTTTTTAATCAAGTTATTACAGCCAGATGTATGTAGCTTAGAATTATGCCATTATTTACATTATATTTTTATCAATTCTTTGATAGCTTTTTTCTAGAAATGTATATTGAAAATCGTTGTAAAAAAAAATTATGTTATTAGTTTGAAAAGTCAAATTATTTTAAGTTTGACAATAGTTGCCATTACTACTTGCCTAATAATAGTATATTACACTACAAAAGCAGAAAGTTGAGATTCCTGCACTGCGCGCCATAATGGCGCGCAGTTCAGGGCTCTCAAATTTTTTCCCGTGTAGTGTATACTAGTTTTCTTGCTACTCCAGTCGAACATACGTGGTTTCGGCTGCAATTCCACGGCAGAAAGTGCAGCTCTACCAGTGCATGAAAGATACAATTTCTGCCGTGGAATCGCAGCCGAAACCACGTACTTTCGACTGGAGTAGCAAGAAAAATGTATTTATAGCCTGCGCATTTACGAGAAGCAAATTTAATGTCAATTGCTTAAGATGCGTGGTGGCTTTTACAAAATAGTTAATAACTAGAGACGAAGGAAAATCTTCAGTAAACGGTTTTTATGATCTGTAATTCAACATCACAAAACCTGCTCAATCATTGAAAGTATAAAAAAAATTATAATTTCAAAAATTTATGATTAATTATTTTATTTTATTAGTTTTAGAAGACGTGTTGCAAAAATGAAAGATATTAAAGTAGTATCGTATGTTCTAATATTAGAAATGTTGTACGGTGCAGCAGATATGATTTTCAATATCCGTGCATGTTAAGAGTTTGAGTTTGACCAACATTTTTTACTTTCTAGTTTAGCTGACTCAAATACACGACAGTTTATTGAGAATTTGCCTCGTTAACTAAAAATAAAAAAAAACTACTAATCAATTGCATTCGGTAAATTTTCCATGCCAAATACCACTCGATATAAACCTGGACAAAAAATTCTTCAAAGCACTCGTATTTGATTTATCGATAGTTTGCTTTCATTCGCTTTGCTTATTTGTAGAAATTATTATCGAAACTATTACTAGCAATTTCATACCCACTTGTGAAAATAAATATAATAAGACTATATTAATTGTAGACAATTGTTAGTTGAACAAAAAATTGATTATAAATCAAAATGTTACATTTTTAAAAAATCAGTTATTGAGATTAGATACTTTTTATAAATTTATAAAAAAACTAGGTACACTTCATAAGTAATCTGTCAAAATAGTTGACTGTGTTGGTCAAGACCAATAACTGTACTTGATTACTTAAATTGTCAGTAATCCTTCTTTTTAACAATGTTGCCCATTAAGTTTTAATATCAGAAACGATTGCAGTCGCAACTTTTTTGTTTTTGTTTTTGTTGCCATTGTTACCCTCACAGGCAAAAAATCTGATCAACTGTCTAGCACTATTTTTACCGTTTAGGATGAGCATTTACAGACATTGTATTATTGCTTTATAATGTTTTGTATATAATATAGATTTTTGCACACTAAGATAGGTCGCAATTAATTTCGGGATGCCATAATTCTTGTAGATTCTAACGGGATGTTTGATGCAATCACGAGTATTTGCTAGTCGAAGAGCACCGTATTTCCGGCAGATCCCATTTAGCTAGTCCATTATTATAAAAACACGATTTTTTTTTGTTTTTAGTCTCAGCTAATCTTTCAATTACAACTGAACTGACATCATTTAAATCGTCTTGCTATTAGAAGCTTTTTACATCGAGATTAAAAAGCCATGCTATTGTTTTTCAATGTTAAAAAGTCACCATCAACAAATGCCGTTTAAAAAAAATGTTTTTTAAACAATAAAAAATATCGTTGGTCAAACCATTAAAGCACTTTTTGTCTGAAACGCACAATTAAAACACAATGACAATGATCTCTCTCTGCTTTAATATTATTCTTCAAAAAACCCAGAAAATAATTTTATTTTCAGTTATGTACCTGATTTTTGCAGCAGCTATTTTATTTGGCGTTTTTTTTCTATAAATTTAACAATTTCTTCGGCTTTTTAAACTTACTATTCTTTTTGATTTGCACTTTTGTGACAATAAATTTTAGAAATACGACATAAGCTAATAATGACATTGTGGTAAACAATAAAAGAGATTTTTTTATTAAAAACTGCGTCTATAATAAGTTTTAGGTCATTTTTTTGAGAAGTTTACATTATTGTATTTGTTATAATTTTTCTTACGCGATTGCATGAATTTATTGTAAGCTTTCTCATAGCCTTGTTAAAATTTTTGAGGCATTAACTTTGGGCTACATACTTTTTTGTTCGCCGCACCACACTTTTTATTTAATTTACTGTGGAAATAATAAGCAGCACGGCCGTCGCAACAATCTAAGACAACCAGATTGTAGAAAAGCGCAGATTAAACGCAAAATTGATAAAAATCTCGGTTATGTTGCTCAAGCCGCCTAAGAAATATTGCTTCTAATTTGTGTGGTAGTAAATAATATTGTGTGATTGTTTGTAGAGACGCAAGTGCAGACCACAAGCAAGGCACGAGTGGATCTACAACGATAGATGAGTGCACATTCTAGAGAAACGTTTAATGTAAAGATGTAATTTTTTACCAATTTCAATTTTTTATATAAAATATGAATCGTCATCTTCTTATATTTTCAAACAGGGATGCACGTCTATTTTTTTGTGCATTGCTGCTACCCTACGGTATAATAAAATGATCCTTTGGCTACCGTTTGTTGTTTATACAGTAATTCTACCATTCTTTCTTACAACAGATGTTTCCTTACCATGTTAAATCTACGAATCGACCTAATTATATAATACTTATTGATACCTGTTTGCCCGCAAATAATAATATTTCAACTCAAAAATGATCATGTTACAAAAAACGTGATAAAAGTTTTTTAGGTAATTGAGTAATAACGCAAGAATTTTTTGAAAAATTAAACATATCTTTTGAAAAAATTATAAAAGCAGGATGAATTCGACTGTAGATAATACGACAGAGTAAATTGCCTTGGCTTATTTGATCAACAAATCTCACAAAAACTTCAAATTACACAATTTTTGAGAAAAGAAATAGGCAAAAGGGTTTAAAATTGCACGAAAATTTTAAAATACTTTTCAATTTTAAAAACCTAAAATTTAAAAAGAGAAAGTGGGTCTAAAGTACGACGGTGAGGTAGCATTATCGAGACGAATTACGAAGAAAAATTGATGCGGCAAATAATATGCTCAATACGCTCAACTCTTAACATAATAACAGCAAATAAGCTAACTAAACAAAAACATTCAAAAAAGGATAGCGATGAGTAAGAAAAATGTCTTTTTTACTCCTTCACTGTAAATCTTCACAATTTTCTTCACAATCATATGTACGCAATCAATTATATTAAATAAATGTTTGTAAATTCATGTTTATTCACGTGCAGATTTAAAATTAACCAATCGTAAATCACATTGATTATGTAGGTATTAGAGCTTATGTTTTAAAAAATTTCAAGCAAGCAAGCTGTAAAAAACAAACGCATTAAAAACAGTGTTTGTCACATGACACGTGGCAAAATTGGTTTGATTATCGCCACGCAAATTATAGAACCTTCCATAAAGGCTTTTAATAACCTAACAATCCCTTAACTAAATATTTTTACAGTTTTAAAAAAAAATTTCAATAAAAAAACAACCATAATATTTCGACTTGTTTCTTCCTTAGTTATCTAATTTATTATCTATCATTCTCTTATTATTCTCGATAGTATATTTAGTTATTTTATTATGTTTATTGTTATTTAATTTTTAAGTTCATGCCTTAACTCATCATATTTTCAAAAAATTGTCTAAACCAAGCGACACTAAAAAGCGCCGGTACCTCCGCATTGCCAACCTTTTTTTTTAGGGGAAAAACGAAAAGTCACTAAATAATCAAAACGAGTTTTGAATTTGTATCACTCGCTCCACGGGCGATTGCGATTTGTAAGAAGTAGATCGGCGTCATTAACAAGTTAATTGCGAGATAACGGCTCACGTGATCCAATTAAGCTTATCAGATTTTTAAATTCGAACGTTTATTCACAATTAAATATTTTGTAATCGATCTGGAATAAAATAAAACTCTTATCAAAAAACAACGTCTATTTCCACTATTATACTTTGAATTTATTTAAATTTTAGAGACATGTTTCTGGAATATAATGTTAATTTTAAATTCTTTTCAATAAGATTCTAATTTTATCAATATCTTACTTTTTTGAAAATAATAAAATTATTAGATTAAAAATAAGCATGATGCTCAAAACAATTCTCTAAATTTTTTTCCTAATCTACTATTTTTCCAATTCACCTGTCAATCCAATTCAAAGAAGTTTTTAGAAATGCTAAATAATATTTATACAATTCTTTCAAATTTATTTTATTTTAAAAATGGTGTGTATTGCCTACGCGTTGATTTGGTAGAATAAAATAAAAATACTTGCAGTTACTATACATACATACATAAATGATATAATAATTACTTACAATAAATTATACATGCCTACACAATTACATACATATAAATCATAATATTAAAACTAACACAATATTTGTTATTCTTCATGTGAATCTTATCTGTAACAGTGAGACATCAGCACAACATAATTTCAATTTGCTATTCACCTTTGCCGTTTTGCAGGATAATATTTTTGTTTCTCCATTTTTCTTTTATTCGATGCGGGAGCTCTGCTCTTTTCTTCCATGTGATGTAAACTTACCATATGTGATGGTCTTCAATGTGGTTGTTTAGATCTTTAAAAGTGTCCAATAAAAGTTCTCTACAATCTTTGCTTGGACATAAAATGTGCCTTTTCTTCTCGACTGCTTGAGTACCTATTGCTTGCTGGTGGATTTTTCTTACATGCTTATTCCTTGAAAAAGTTGTACTAAACCGTTTGCCACAATGCAGACATCGTTGCTTATCATCTAAATTTTCTGGAACTTGAGATGTGGAAGCCTGCGATAAATCCATACCTGTTTCAACCTACAACTTACAAATATTGAAATAAAATTATAAACAATATCCACAACAAAACACTGTTTTGTTCTAACGAACAGAGTTTAAAAGTTATCTAAAATAAATAATAGTTTAGGAAGAAATAAATTCTAATAAATCGCAATAATAGCTGTATGAAAATTTCTATCAAGCTAGCTTGGTAAAAAAATATAACAACTGCAACAGCAAAAAATAGCGCGAAAGCTTAGAATTGACAAGCAACGCAATCAAATTTAGTGACTTTTCGTATTTCCCCTAAAAAAAAGGTTGGCAATGCGGAGGTACCGGCGCTTTTTAGTGTAGTCTGTTTAAACCGCTACATCCCCACCAACCGGCTTGCCCACACTCAACATTTATAATTTTATTTTGTCTAGTGTTAGTTAAAGTTTTGGTGTTAACACACCACTCAAAACCTGACGATGGCTCTTGCATTCATATGCTAAGTCGAAAGCTGAAACATATGTCGTTTTATCAATTTTTTATTTTATTGAAAAATAAATTTATATAGAAAGACTTTAAGTTTTTTATTTGTTTAAAATTTTTTAAACAATTCCATTTGTGTATTAAGATGGAACAATTTTATAAATTAAAAATAATACGCACTAAGGTACTAATAATTAATATTTTAAATGTTTTAAAAACTCAGTCAATGCATACGAAAGCAGAAATTACCAAAGGCTTTGCTCTAATCGATGATCTCATAAAAAAAGTCTAATCAATTCCACAACAATTTTTTTGAAAGACGAAACATTGCTTAAATGTCTCTTGTTCGTTTTTATAATGGGATCAGCACGAGGTGAAAAAGTTGTACTAGAAGATTTTTGACTTTTTCTTCGTCCAAAGAATCCAGCAAAGCAAGTTCTTTCGTGTTGTTTATTGGTTAAACACTAAATAATAAACAAAAAAATATTTAAACTGTATTTAACCTGGTAAGGTGTACGAGTTAAGACGTTAGAGAAAACGCTCGATAGCAAACAAACCACTAATATTATAATTCCCAAAATAAAAAAAATCAGCTTTTTTTATAATATATAATTGAATTGATTATATTTTACATAAAAGATTACAAATAATGTTTTAATTGGTTTTTTTTAAACTATGCGCTCGTTAATTTTGTAATTTACATATTGATCAAGTTTAACACTAAAAACAATGTGAACCTCTTGGCATAATTATTGTAATAAATTTTTTTTAACTGCAGTCAGCCGTCTGAAACACAACAAAATTCTTAATTTTAACCTAAGATAAAATTTATTAGTTTCTTTTGAGTAAGCTTCTGATAAAAAATTTTTATTTACAAAATCTTGTTGTGTTATTTACAAAAAATTATTCTTTATAATATTTTTGAAAACTTTGTATGAAAAATAACTCCTTTCTGAAACTTCAGGTAGCATTGTCTGAAATAATACTTTATTTTTATGCAGATTCCAGCGTATATTGACATTTAAAAATTTAGAGAGCGACAGACAGGCACACAGATACACAAATACACATTACAAACTTATAGTAGGAGAAAATGTGAGCAATTCAAATTATTATATTATAGAGTGAATTACAATCTCATCACTTTTGCTATTATTTAAATAGTTACAGTATAGATAAACTTCAAGCAAATTTATTCAAAGCAAGGTTTGTAGACTCAGACTAAAATCAGAGTCAGTTTACATTTTACGAAAGTAATAAATCTTTAGGTAAATCTAAAACTTTTTCGTCATAGCCAATTTATTCATTATACGGAAGTATGTAATAGGCCTTTGGGTAAATACAAGACCTATTGATTGGTGATACTACATTTTTTCAAACAAGATTCTGTTAGGTCTCACTGAGTTCTAATAAGAAATAGAGTTTCTATGATTTTGACTTTTGCCTATTGATTGATACAAATCAAAATAAATAGAGAATATGGCATATCTTGGATATGCGTTTTAAATAAAAAAAGCTAATGTAATAAGCTTGTTAGTCCGACTGGCAAATTTCTTCAGATTTTTTATCAAAATCTGTCATTAGTAGTGACTTTTAGTATAAAATTGTAAAAATATAGTTTCTCAACTTTGATGGAAAGATCTTCTACATGACTATATAGACAAGGTAATGTAAGGTATAAGTATTTAATGTCTTCTCATACATAATGTTTAAATTTCTCCGAAAAAAAATAATAGAAATTGGTTTAGTTGATCGTCCTGAGATATGATGGTGAAATCTCGACGTTGGGTTAATAATTATTGTATGTTTCCAGTTGGCGCCACGATAAATGAGGAAGTGTACCGTTGGCGCCGCAGTCTCTTCGTCATAAATCTTTTGCGGTAACCATGTCGAAGAATTTAAAGTAATGTATAGACCTGTGCTCTTGTTCTTCGCTTACCAGAACCTCTAGGGATAATTATGTCTGGCTACTACTACTGGTCTTACACTGTACAAGATAATGTTCAAATATGCCAACAATTTATTCAATAAAATGTGAAAAAAAGATTACTTTAATTGGATTACGGTGGATGCGCCTACTAATCATCCAAATAATTGCTAATTGCTCATCTGAATAAAATTTTGCAGAAGTTAAAAACAAAATTTTTGTATAGCAAATTTTAGCGACGATTGTTGTTTTTACCTTCTGAATACAAAGTTGTGGCTGTTCTTATGCAAATTATTTCTCTTTTTAACCGACTTTAAAAAAGAAGGAGGCTCTCAGTTGGACTGTATTTTGTTTAAGTTTGTTATCTTGGAACTTTCGACTGAATGACCTGATTTTGATGATTCTTTCTTAAATTAAAAGCTGACATCTTTTCCATTTGGTCTCATATCAGTTTGATTAAGATTTAAATAGTACTTTTTAAGTTATTCCTGTTAATGCTTTTTTGACATATATTTTTAACATTTACAATTGATTATATTAATTATATTATATTATATTATATAAATATTTCAATATAAATACTTAAATATTATTAAATCAAATTAAACCAAAAGCAATTTGAATTAGTTAAATAAATAAAATAAATTTTAATCATATTGACGTCGATTTTTTCCAAATTTTTAATTTGTTTGATTATTAAAAAATAATTTTAATAATATATTCATCATTTTGTTCTTAATTATAATATATCAGTAATAAATTTTTTACTAATTCTTTGCATTCTCTGTTATAACAAATTTTATTCTATTTATTTTATAATATATTTTTATCTCTTTGACCCTGTCTTATAAAATTTCTTATTTAAAAACCTTTATAAATATATTTGTTTAATTGAAGATAAAGTTTTACATGTTACATAAAAACTTTTTTGTGCCTTGCGCCTGCAAAACAACTTTCAACGTGTCCCAAGCGGCCTGAAACGTTTTTTTATTGTTAACGAAATCCAATGCTTCTTTATCGTCTTGAAACGTTTCGTAAAGATTGTCGAATTCTTCAGCTAAAAATCCAGTTTCAATTTTACCATTCATTTTCTAATAACTTATAAGAACAATCAAAATTCTACTTTCACACAAACATTCTTTATGCATTTAGCAACAGATAACTAAAACTGCATATTGAAAAACGTTTATTTAACAGGTGTTTTTTTGTTTCTTCAAAGCCGTGTTTTTCAGGAAAATTTTGCCGTGAGAGATTCCCCTTAATGATGTTGAATTCAAAGATTAAGAAGCATTGTTTGCTTTAGATTTATTTGAAGCGATTTGAAGAGTAAGTAGATAGCAGCATGGTTACCAAGTATTATTTTTTATATCACAATTGCTATCAAAGTTTGCAACGGACGTTATGCTAAAAATTAGAACAGCTAAAGGAAAACTAACTGAAGAAGGCCTACCCGGTTTCTGGTTGTGGGGTGATGATGCTGTGCTATGTTTTTTTTTACTTTCCAAGCACTCCTCTACATATTCAGCGCATATTACATCCCAAGGCACTAAAAATAAATTTTAAACTATATTAAAAAAAAAATTTACAACTAAGTTGTGCCGGAAGGGAAAAATAACATTCAAACTATGCTAAAAAAAGTGCTCTTGCAGACCATAAGCAATTACAAACCGAGTCGTAAAAAAATCCGATTTTTACAAACCGTTTTCGTTTAGACAAGGTATTTTTTGAATTTAGTACCAAATAAAAAATAGACTGGTTTAGTTTTGTTTATTTCAAAGGTTTAGTTTTGTGATAAATAGTATATTACAGTACAAGGGACAAAAGTTGAATTTTCGGCCCTGCGCGCCATAATGCCAGAGGCGAAGCCGAGGGCATTATGGCGCGCAGGGCCGAGATTTCAACTTCCGTCCCGCGTATTGTATACGATTTTTCTTCATACCTCGCTCGAAAGTACGTACTTTAATTTTATTTTTTTAACTTTAAATGCTATATTTTTTATGCTGACAGTTTTTGATGCCTGCCGCGACATTAGCGGCACGAGCGAAGCGAGTGTTGCTAGTCATATAACATAGTTACGAGTATAAATAAACACGATGAATTCTTTCTTCCCGCTATTATAGGGCAGAAAGAATTTCATCTTACAGGGACTAAAAGTTAAACTTTCGGCTCTGTTATTAGGGCCGAAAGTACGTACTTTCGAGCGAGGTATGAAGAAAAAGCTTTTATTTTGTTATGTATTGTCATGCATAGCTTTTTACAGTAGAATCCGATTTCAACAAACATTTTTTATGGCGTAAAGTATTTATGAAAGTTGAAACCACATAAAGTTAACTAAGACATTTTGCCTTTAAAGGTTAAAAAATAAAAAATTTAGGATAGAAAAATAAAAACTGTTTACCTGCTAAATTTTCAGTTGTTAACGGATTCTGGCATAAATTTGACACACATTTTAATTTGAAATTCTAATAAAACTATCTAATAATATAACAACAATCTAAAATTGTCTAGTCTAATTTTATTTTCAAAATAACAAAAATAAAAGCTTTTTAACAAAAAAGAGCATTGAAAAAAAATATATTTTTTTTTAATTTTATTTTATTTCAAAAGATTAATTTGTTGTTAAACAGTTTTTATTACTATTGCATTAAAAAACAGTTAAAAACAACAAAAAAATAAGCAATGTAAGTATTCACAGAATCACTTACACTTACCTTAAATCGTCTCCACTGAATTTAATTTGGGGTAAAATTAATATGAATACATATCTAAAAATCTTGTCTTTTTTTAAATTATAAAAATCTTCGAATAATTTTATTCGAAAATTTTTAGATTTTAATTAAAAAAATTTAATATTAGAAACTAAAGATTATAAGCTTTTTTTTATATATCTTTTTTATACTGTATAACTTTTCCGTAGAACATTTGTTGATATAACCTCAAGTTGTAAGTACATTTATTAAAATATTTCTAATTAATATATTTGTTCAAAATATATTAATTTGAATTAATATTTGCAATTAGCAGCCTGTTCATTGGGTTTTTATTTGCTTCTAAATCAGTTGATTTCTGTACCATAATGCGTTATAAACAACCAAAAACTTGAATAAAATTTAGACAATAAGATAAATACGATAAAAGCTATTCAAAAAAAACAAAAACAATTATTGTCTACAATAGTTTTCTAAATGAATAAATTATAATGCTATGTTTTTGAGGAAAGCAAAAATGTTGAAAAGATTTTTGCACAGATGAGTGAATATACAGACATCAATTAATTCTCGTTGATGCTTATAGGATCTACTTTTAGCTTTTCCATTAATCAATACTTTGTTGGATACCTAATCAAAGTTTTGTCTAATCAAGTGTGATAATAATATAATATAGACGTTTACTATATATGGTGCCTCAGATAAGTAACGAATAGAGGGTCGAATTGACGTCACAACAATAAATTATAACATTGAGCTAAAAACTCTTTTTTCGTTTATTTATATTTATTTATTTTTTATTAAAAGTTGTAGTAGGAAGCGATGAAAGTTTCGTTTTATAAATAAAATGTATTCTCCGAAAGCATGGAATTCCAATGCTCTTACAATTGATTTACTCTCATGTTTACGTTTAAAACGATGACATCAAAAATGACCAATATTTTAATGCCACTATTGGAGAATGTGAAAAATATTTTCGGAATTTTATTACTCTAAAATGATAAATGATCTGTAATTTGTTGTAAAAACAACCAACACCGATAACGATACTATTAGACACGAAGCTCTAACATAGTGTCTATCATTAATCTTAAAAGGTCAAGTTTATAATATATTAAAGTCTAATTAAATCAAAGTTTTGATAAAAGACACAATTATTTATAAAGGGTTTTCTGATTAGTTAAAAAATATAAATTTTGGTTCACTAGCAAAGTTAGAAACAGTGTCCAGAGCAGTGACACCTGCAGCTGCAAAATAATAAGAGTTATGCCCAAAAATTGCGTACAAGCCCAATTGTCCGTACAATAAACTTCTAATCATATATGTAAAAATTATATGAATCGGGTTTCGGTGCTGACTATGTATTTTGAATATGAGCTAAAAAAATTAAACTAATTTGATATTTTTCAAATTTTATATACCTGCTATTCCTCAAAAGGTTTTTAATATTTATCTAATTAACAAGCTTAGTAAATTAATCTTTATGAGCGAGCTGAGAGATTGGTGTGACGAGCGACGATAGAGCGAGTCTATAATTAGTGACCCCAGTAAAAGATTAATTGCTAAGCAAGTGCGTACAAAATTTTATTTCCATCTTCTACTTTGATAATAAAACGCTATAACAATCAACTTTGACATAAATTTAGATAAAAAAATTTGTCTTCAAATGTTCGATTTTTTTTATCGTTGAAAAAGAGTTAAATTTTAAAAATGCTATACAATAGCTCTATGCAGCCGATTTAAATTGGCAGTCGTTTCAATAATCAATATATTACAACAATTTATAGATGTGTTTTAAAGCAGCAACAAACACGGATTGAACAACTAAAGACTTTTTCTAAAAGTAAATACCACAATCTATTTACAAATATTTAAAATTGAGGGAATGGGGAGCTATAAAAACTCAAAAAGAAGAAGAAAGAGTAACAAAAAAGAGAAACACCAAAGACAAGAAGGAGAACAAAGAAAGGAGGCCGCTGAGAGATATGGTAGAAGAGAATGAGTGGAAGGTAGTCAATGGAAAAATACAAGGAGATAAAGAAGGGGAGTACACGTATGTGCGAAAAGAGGGAGCTACAGTAACTGACTATGTTATAGTAAATAATGAAGCATTCAAAAATATCGAGAATATGAAGGTGGCTAAAAGAGGGGATTCAGACCATATGCCAATAGTTGTGACAAAAAGGAATAGTGGCATAAAGAGTGCAGAGAAATAAAAAAGAAAGTTAGACATACTTTAAAAAGAATGAAAGACGAAAAAGCATCAAAGGAAAACTACATTAAAAAAAAAAGGTAGCACTCCGGGAGTGCCGGCAGAAGTGAAAAC
Source organism: Lagria hirta (assembly GCA_947359425.1). Classification (NCBI taxonomy): domain Eukaryota; kingdom Metazoa; phylum Arthropoda; class Insecta; order Coleoptera; family Tenebrionidae; genus Lagria; species Lagria hirta. The sequence goes on along the minus strand of OX375794.1, from coordinate 26,688,615 downwards.
TTCAATATTAACGTTGTGTTTAATTATAAGTATAAAAGTACTATCATTTATGAGGTATTCATCAGAAACAGTCTTCTTAAATCACAAGTCGAAATTTGAAGTTGCAGAACACGAATGAGTGAGTGGAAAAGACAATTACCATCACCTGGAATATCTGTAGTTCTGTGTAGAATGACTTCAGGGGTAATGCATTCGTGACTCTCTTCATATATACGAAGTTGTTGGGTGAGAAAGTGATTTTGTTCGAGCTGTTCATTTTCTAAATTTTGAGAAACCCTGCACTGCACAACATTCTCTTGGTCTTGATTACTGTCTAATTTCTTTTTTTTTCTGCGAAAAAACAAAGAAATCGTAATATAAAATAAAATAATAATAAAATATGAATCATATATGTATTTATATTATAATATTTAAAATATGAAATTTAATAACATTTGCAAATCATCCAATTTCTTTTGGAACAATTCTTCTACATTTTTCTTTAAACCTTTTGTACGTTGATAATATACCCTTTGATTCTCACGATGTCTTTTTCTTTTTCGTGCTTCTTTTATTTCCTTCGAATCTTTTTGCTCTAAATTTTTTTTACGCTGACGAAAAGCCCTTTGGTATTCTCGATTTCGTTCTTTTTTTCTTTCTCTGAAAAATGGAGATTATTTATTATTATCTTATTTCATTTATTTTTATTCGAAATTATTTTTTTGGTAAACCTACACCGCAAATGGGCTTATTGTGGTGTCATGAAAATGTAGGTTAATGCTATAAAGTATAAACATATTACAAATATTACATCTATTATGTGTCAATACAGACTAGATCGAAACCTAATCTTATTATTAAAATTATATTTATTACTATTATTATTATTATTCGTTTTTTTACGTTTTATAGTTCTCAGCTTATAGCTGGTTTTCTTGACGGCAGTTACGGGCTAAAGCCAAGTAAGAGTTTTTCATCTAGTAATTTATAAAGTACTTACTTATTTTCTTTCACTACTTCATCATCACTTTTTTCATTAATAGATTCACTTTGTTCAATTTCCATAGTTTAAACAATTCACATTTACGAATACACAACAGTGTATTTACTACACAACAGTCAAGCAATCAGCTGTCACCATCCTTGGATACGCGTGGGACGCTGTACATAAACACACACGGTCATTCGCGCAAGCGCCCTGTGCCGCCTAAACAGAGCAGCACACTCAGGCACGGTAGAAAGAGTGGGAGATACTAGTTCCTCTCCCTTCCCCTCGATCTTACGCTTTTTCGATCAGCATCACGTGACCCTGACGCGAGTTTGAAAGTTTTTACCCATACAAAAAAAAGTGCTCAGCGCCGCTAAAGAAGTTTTCACTTCAAAAACAAGAATACAAAAAATCGTGATAAAAAAAAAAGAAATGTGGAAAGAGAGGAAAAGAATAAATATAGAGAATCTAAAAAGTCAAAAATAATTGTAAAATTTCTAGATAAGAACAGAAAAAGACAAAAAAAAATAACAGGAAAGCAATAGAAATAAAGAAATGGAAAAAAACATTTTGAGAACGTAATAGGCGGTACAGACCAAGCAAAAAAAACCCAAAATCAAGAAATAAGGAAAACAAAAAAGATATTAGAATAAAAGAAGTAAAAAAACAAATAAAAAAATTAAAAAAAGAAAAATCATCCGAAGAAAATGGATAAAAAATGAGGGGTGAATCTATTGCACGGATGAGGTGTGTTAGAGGTTGACTAACGTAGTAAATGAGGTAGAGAAAAATTGTGAGAACGCATGAGAGCAAGAAAGGTAGATGAAGGAGTAAGACGCATAGAAGAAATTTATGAAGAAACAAAGAATAAGGTGAAAAGAGGCAAGAGAATGAGGGAATGATTTTTTACAACAAAGAAGCTGAAACAAGGGTGCCTGCTAAGTCCTACACTTTTTGGCCTGTATATAGGAGATATAGATGACGTGTTAGAGAGAGCGCAAGCCGGAGGAGTGTTGATAGGAAAAGAAAAGATATAGACGCTGACGTATGCGGATGATTTGGCGGTAATAGCAGAGGATGAGAGAGGTATGATAGGAATGATTAGACGTATGAAGAAATTGATAAGGAAGAAAAACCTCGAAGTCAACATAAAAAAGACCAAAATGATGATATTTACGAAAGCGGCAAGCAGAGAGAAAACGAATGAATGGAGATGGAATGGATAGCAGATAGAACTGGTGAATGATTTCAAGTATTTGGGACATTACTTCAATAGAAGAAATACAGAAAAAGCATTCATAAAGTGGGTAAATTAGAAGTGAAATTACTAAGTGAAATAGAAATATATCCATTAATATTTAAAGTTCTTTAAAAAGCTTTGGTATTCATGTTTATTGAGCTCAAGTTATTATTGAACCCTCCTTTATTCTCCTACAAAAAAACTTAAAAATCTCAATTTTCTCCTAAGGTGTTTCATTCCAGGCTATTTGTTCCTCATTAAACAGTGCCTCCAGAGTCTGTAAAGGATCAGGTAAACGACATCCTTCTACCCAGAATGTCCAATTGGAAAAATCTTAGTGGCCAAGACAACAATTTCAGTCTTTTGATGTAGTATCATTCTTTACAAACGTTCCTGTTCCAGAAGCAGCTACTGTCACAGAAAACTTGAGAGATGACAGAAAAATGTTTAGCTTCTACATATTTTTGATTCAATAATAAAATTTATGAACAAGTTACACTGTCTCGTATCATTGCTAATATCTTTATGGAATCTTTTAAAACCTAAGCGCGCGAAACAAAACCTAAAGTATGGCGTTGATATATGGATGCCACGTTTATCATTTGGCATCACGTTAAAGACAGTTTACCAGCTTTTTTTAAAATAAATTTATTTAAATGGTTCAAATAAAGATATTCAATTTACAATTGAAATTGAAAACCAAATTTTTTTTTAATGTGTGGATGTTTTGGTAGAGTTGGATTGCCGTAAGAAAGCGCCCGGTGAATCATCGTTAGATGCGCGAGCTTTATACCTACGCCAATGAATGCGATGAAATCCTGCCGTTACTTAGCAACCGAACGTAAACAAACCACTGCGCATTCAATGACAATTAATCACCGGGCTCTTTCTTACAGCAATCCAACTCTAACATGTCCTCTTAACGGGTTTTTGAGCCATACAATATATCTAAAGCCTACACATACAGATCGCTGTTTTCATGCGACATCACACCATCATCCTGCCTTATCAATGTGCCGAATTGAACCTAAGGCCATGGAAACGGGCGTAAAAAGTAAAATCATTAAAGGGAAAAGTTCTATAAAACATAATCACCGAGCTTGGAAAAGACAAAAAACTTTCTATCTTAGAAACCTTCGTTTTTTAACGATGCATTGCAAAATAATATTGTTTTGTGTACTTTGCCTAATATCAACAACCTCTCGAGCATAGTAGCCTAGCTGCTTGAGCTCAGAAATCTTGTTAAGGTGCACAATATTTACCACTTTACAGTTGGATTGTTTTGCTTATTTTGACATCTCCGACAAATTGCTTAAAGCCGGGGCAAGAATTTTTTTAATAGACGTCTTTGTATAGTATAAATTAGTTCTTGCAATAACTGGTACTATAATCTCACATTATAATACTGACAAGATGGCTGCATTTTGATCATTTGTATTATAATTTATTTTCTTTAATTTTTGACATGTTTTGTATTTTTATCGTTTTAATTTTTTTTTATGCATTATTGCTATTTAACCGCTTTGTATGCTTTTGTTATCGGAGGTCAGTATCATGTGACGTTCTTGAAGTGCACTTGCACTACGTAGGTGTCATTAACACAAATGCTTTTCAAAAAACATAGTATGATATAAATAATATATAGCACATGCCCGAAATTCTCTAAATACCAAATCAACAAATTTTTGATAAAAATAGCAATAAGTTTATAGACATTTATAAAGACATCGTTGATATTTTCAGAACCGCCTACGTTTTCGTAGTCAGTGTAACACTCACTTTTGGCATGCGAAATATGTCACATATTTACTAGCAAATTTATGTTAGGGCGGACAAATGCCGTCACATATTTATTATTTTTTTATTTATTGGCAGAAACGATTACTTTCGACGTTAATTACATAAGGCTGATGGTAAAGGCGCCATATTAATTATGTGATTAAACTTCGTAATTTTCACAATAATAATTATTAAATGATTACTATTTATTTTTGTCTATCATGTAAGACTTACTTATTTTAATCTCACGTTTTGCTAGATTTTAACAAATAAATTCAATTCAATAACAGTTAACTCCTTCTTTACAATAAATTTGTCAGGATGTCTATGTTCTACAAATTTAGCATTAAATATTTACTCTAAAACAATGTACAGAATAGCAACAGTCAGCTACATTATTATCAACAATCTACTTCAACTCATCCCTTTATATTCATTGATATAGAAACGCTCGAACGATCTGACGGATCGATTGGGCGACACATGAAACATATTTACACATAATGTACCTGTCAATAATACCTGTAAAGTAACTCACCAAGGGCTTTTCTCTCCCTCGCAGGATCCTCTTTTTTTTAAACTTTTAGTGGGAGACATCACCAGGCTCATTGGACTTGGACCACCACTCTATGGACTCGATTGACTCAATCTTCACCCCTTTTCTTTAGCATCGTGTTCTCAATGATGTCTTCACTGTTTCGGTACCTGGTTCGGGAGCAACGTGGACGGTGTCGCTAGGCCTCAATCACATTACGCGAAATAGACTGGCCAAGAATAATACGTAATAGGAAAAGGTATAAAATAAAGATTACCGTCCATTGGACTTTGACAACCACTTCCTAGACTGGATTGGCCTAATCTTCACCCATTTTCTTTAGCCTCGTGTTCTCAATATTGTCTTTATTGTTTTGGTACCTTGTTCGGGAGCAACGTGGACAATGTTGCTAGACCTCAGTCAAATTATACAAAAATGGTCACAACAATCAATATCATCAAAAACTCCTCTATTTTATCATCTACTGCGACTCGCTCTGTTTACATCTATCATTATTGCACAAGTTAGATTTTATACTAAGAAAATTGACAAGCTTTTTATTTAATCAGACAAATATATTTTACAAAATTTTCGGTTGTATTTACAAACAATTGTGAACAAAAAATTGATATTATCAGATACAGATGTGTGGAAAAAAGTAGTAGAAAAAGCTAAAGAGACGATAAAATATTAGAGGAGTAAGAATATAATTCCTTAAGAGAAAATTATAAGCTATGAATAAAAAAATATCTAACACTAAACCGATAGAAGTTTGACATCCACAAAACAACCTTCGGATAGTTTTGTTGTGGTGTACTAAGAGGTAAAGCTAAAAAAAAACACGATTGCCGACTCAAATAATTTTTTTTTACTAAAAACAAAACAATCAAACAAAAGCATTCCAATTGTTTAGTGTATAAAACTTTCAAGAGATAAACATTTTTTATTATTGCATTATTCTGGTAAATAGATACATTTGACAAATTTCAACTCTTGCTATGAAGCTTTAAACAAATGTCCATTTTTTGATTAGTTCATACGCAAATAGGTACTATCAACGACAATAAAAATGTATAAAACTAAATTGAGCAGCAAGAGTGGATTTAAATGATTTATGAGCCCAAGGTACTATTTTTATGTATGACCACGCATAAAGTCTTATATTACAGAAGAGACCAATTTTAACAAACTTTTTTTTAATTGGATAAGTTTTCGCTGATACTAATGACGTGTCAAAAAGTTAATTTTGTGTTCAAACCAAAATTACTGTTAAAGATTCTGAAGTAAAATTATATTTGGTGAAATCTTAATTACTTCTTTATTTGATTGTCAAAAAGAGTGACTTTTTATGACAGATATAAAAAAATAAAAATTCAAGTTAATTGTGTCAAAAAAAAAGTTATAACAGCAAGAGCTGTTTTTTTTGCTTAAGCAGAAAAAGTAAAATGTTTGGTAACTAGGTTTTACATTCAATAAAATTTATTGATTGGAAAATAAAATAAGTGTCGATATAGTATTTATTATTATTATGATCGTACACCAATTTTAGTTTTGTTGAAAGCAAATCGTAGGAGCAAGTAATAAGAAAACATAAACAGTTTTCTTATTACTTGTCGTCATCTTCAATCAGAAGCAATAAAAATCGCAAAATATATTAAGTAAATCTATGTTTGATTTAGTTTTACCGATGAGTATTGAGTTTTAACAAAATATGACTTTTCTAAAATTTGATTCACAATAAACAAAGCCGCTGCATATTAAAGTTTCACAGTTTTTCATAAACATTTTTCGGATTTAAAGCTTTTAGTCGACTTCTGAACAAAAAACATTATATTTTATTCAGAGAAAATATCTTGCTTGTTTTAATTATAATAGAGTATTTGCTGTACCTTTTACTTCAAGTATATAACCACCCTTTTTATTTTACAGCTTTTGCTTTGGATTATACTTTATTTAAACTTGTAACAACTGTTTTAAATAGGCGTTTTACGTCGCCTTTACCTATTTTTGATCTAAAATAAAAAAAAAATCTTTACTAAAATAGTTTTTAAAGCATTTACCTCCATTTGCCTCCACCCAAAGTGTACGCTTTTTGTAAATTTAAAATTTGTAATTTAAAAGTAGAACATAATTATGCTTTTGAACCTTTTGCTCTTACTTAAAATAAATTTAAAAAAGGTAACTAAATTAACTAAAAAAAAATTGGTATAATAAAAATAAATAATTCTTAGTATTACTTAAATACATTATTGAATTAGTCTGAGAGTAGATCTTATTTAAAAATAATCTTCCCATATTTTGGGTACAATTAAAATGTTGACATTTATATAAATTAGGATTACAGCTAATCGACTAGTTTTGAATGAGTTTTATGATCTTGTTTTATAGTTGTTTCTAAACACTCAATAATTATTATCGTCTTATCAATAAAAAAACATCAACAACTCGTAAGACATCAGACCCATAAAACCAATAACTGGCACCAAAAAAACCCTAAAATTCTATTTGTGGCATTTTTTTGAGGTCAAAGAGTATCAAAATACTTAAAAACAAATTCAGTTTTAATTGAAAGAACGCTGATTTATTAGCTTATTCTAATTTACATGGGTATAACCAGAAGCGGCATAAAATAAAACGTAATGTTATGATCTGCAAAAAAATTAGTAAATGAAAACAAATCGCCACTTTTGTTAGTTGCAATCATAAATTATTAATTAAATATTCCACTTCTAGAGATTAGTTTTTAATTTTGGTTTGGGCTGGTTTTCCCTCAAATTTTAATTACTTATTCTACCGTCAAAAGTTTTATCGCTCTATTTAACACTTTATTTTTTGTGCAGATAATTCATCAAGATAAAATAAACTGGCCACAAACAAAAAAATAGTATTAGATAATAATAACACATTTATCTATTTCCTACAGGTCGAATGACCCAATTACAAGACAGAGTATGTCTAGCAAGAAAATAAAAGTAAAATCAATAATTGTTGTTGTAATCTCAAAAGTAATGCACTACTACAGAAGTCATTATTATTATTATAGAAATAAATATTTGGTTTTATAATAACGATTAGTAAAAAAGTTAGAAATATTATTTAATATTTCGTAAACAAAAAGGTAAATTGAAAAATATTAGTAGGTACTCATTTACAGACAATTTGATAGACTTTTCATAAGTGGGTTAATATATAAATTGTTTTTTTTTAATTAAAACATTTAAGTTTCAAAAACATTTTATTGGAACATAATTTGTAAATATTATACCATCCGAGTCTTGTACAATGATTAATAACAAAATACTTCTACTGTAAGTTCAATCACTAATTAGTGATGAAGTTGTTTTACAAATTCCGACTAAATAAAACTGTAAAAATAATATAGTTTTCTAACGCTTAAAATCAGTTTTGGTTTCAAATTATGATCAAAAACACTTTTTATGACTTCAGCTTTTAAATAAAAAAAATGGGATCAAAATTGGTCATGTAGTTTAGCAGCTAAAAAGCGACAGACAGAGACACAGATATATTGATACACACAAGAACTTATAACACCTTTTTATTATCTACATAAACCCAAAACAAGTAAAAGATCTGAATATGTCACAAAAAAATTGTCAAACAAACAAAAAAACAAATTTAACTCAATTATAACGTACCAAAAAAATTTCCAGAAGTCTGCGTTAAAGAACGCGCAGTGACAAAAACTGAAGATTTCAGGAATGTTAAATAACTTATTAACGATGTGAAGTATTTTTAGAATGATTGAAGACAAATGTAAATGATTTTATACAGTTAAAGTGTTTCTGGAAAAGTTTTTGTCAAAAGCTACTAAATTGACAATTGTTTTCTTTGTTTGTATTCTGTTGTCTTATTTTCTTAGTTTATTCTTTTTTTCCTACATACAGTGAGATTTGAGCTATTGGTCCAAACCGTCCAATACAGCGATCCTGGAAGTTTTCAGTCAGGAAACGTGTAATAAGGCCCGTGGAATGTGGTGGAGCGCCGTCCATTTGAAACCATGCGTTCTCAAGATTCAAGTCTTTTAGTCGTCGAATTATGTGTCTTTGCAATAGTTCTAAAAACTTGGCGGCATTTAGGTTGCCATCAATAAAAACAATAAACAATGGACCAATATTGTTATTGGTCCATTTTTGGTTCGAGCTTGGCCACTTCGGTCGCCAGATTTATCACCAAACAATTTCTTTCTTTCGAGTTATCTCCAATCTAAAGTCTACAACAGTACCGTAATAGAGAGTACAGAAGAACTAAAGAATAGAATACTCACCGCCTGCAACGAAATAAATCCAGTTTTTTTACAAAATACTGTACAAGCATTTTACAATCGTTTGGCGTATTGCTTGGAACAAGAAGGTGGTCACTTTAAACATTTATTATAAAATTTCGGAGTTCTGTTCTCTCAAGTGTCAAAATAAAACATTTGTTAATTTGGTTGCCTACCTAGCGACAATGTATTGACATGGTTTTTTTAAAACTGAACATGCGTTTTATAACGTTAGGTTCAGTAAAACAAAAATCTCACTGTATATTTTTTTATTTAATAATTTTTGTTTTTTGTTTTTTTTTGGATTGATTTTGTATTATTTATTGTTTCTGCTTTGTTTCTAAACCTAAAAAATCTGTTTCTGATTTTCTTGAGAGCTTATTTTTATTTTGTAAATATTTTTACAGTTTCATGCGAAAATCTGTATCTAATTTTTTTGTTAGCTTATTTTTATTTTGTAAATATTTTTAAAGTTTTATGTCTTGTTGTTTTTCTCTATTACTCTTAATCTTGTCTACATTTTCTATTTTTTTGTCATCTTATTGAAAACTCAACACGGTACGAAATGTCAATAAGTCACGTACTTTTAAAGAGTAGCTTTCTTGCTTCAGACATTGGCAACCAGTTATTCGATTGGGATAATTATGTTACACCAAAGAACACCCATTCCATTTATCGTTAAACTGTTGTTCTGAAAAATAAACCTCTATTGTTTTACTTTCATGATGGATTTTACTTATGATTTTACTGTTTTTATCATTTATACTGCTTTGTTTACGGACTATTTTTTTACTTAATTTTTTAGACCTGAAAATAATTAAACCATTTTTGTGTTCCCAACCTTTACGTAATAAAACAGATTCGGACCTTACAATTAGTTACAGCAAAATTGTAAAAAACCAAGAACTGTATTAATTTAACCTATTACAGCTCAAGATCATAAAAAAAAACGATAAAATATTTAAAAAAGAAATCTCACTACCAGGTAAAGAAATGACTATTTCAGGAATCAGAAGAATAAAAAACGGAGGATTCGCTATAAGTTGCGATAATATTGAAGATGAAAAACTAGAAACAGTAGTCCAAAGAAATCCGAGGAAACATTACAATGTGCGCTCAGGAAATTATAAAAATTCAAAAATTAAGATTATTGGTCTCAGTGAGAGCATAACTCAAGAGGAGTTGCAAGATTGCTTAGAAACGTAAAACGAGTCCTTAGCTGATCTACTAACATCTATAAAGGTAGTCACATGTAAAAAAATGGTAACAAAATATATGGCTATTATCGAAGTAGATCCGACTTCTTTTGCAAAATTTATCTCGCTGAAATCCGTATTTTTTATTAATTATTAGGATCGATGCAGTGTTTTTGAATACTTTGACATAGTAAAGTGCTTTGTGCAACTTCTTGTTCAAATAAAGAGGTCTGCAAAAACTGCCTTGGAGATAAGCATAAAACAGATATTTGTCTAAGTGCAATTCGGTGTGTTAACTGCGCTTATTTAAATGAAACTATTAAAAAGAAGGTAGATGCAGCATACTCTACATTTGACAAATCGTGTCCGTCGTTGATTAGGGAAATTATAAAATGTAAAGAAAAAACATTATATAATGAATATAATAGAATTAAGATTAATCATGGATGGAAACAAGAAGTCAAATGATCAGAGTTTTTTCTATCCTGTAACAATAGATCATGTAAATTGTCGTTCATTGCTAGCTGGTTTTGTTTAGTAAGTGCGTTCGGTTTTGATGGTATTAATGCTAAAATGCTTCAACTTTGCTATCCCTTTATCAGACAATACGTTACACACATAATTAATATCTGTCTCGAATCTGGTTTCTTCACTTTTTTTTGGAAAACTATTCTTGTAAGCTCTTAGCTAAAGTAATACATAGCCCAACTAAATTTAGTGACCTGCGACCAATTAGTCTCATGCCTACGTTATCGAAAGTGATGGAAAAGTAATTTTTAATTAAATATATGCTTGCCTTAGTAAACACCATTCCAATCTGGATTTAATAGAGGCTCTAGCAGAACTGCCACGCTGCTCAATTTGTTAGATAATATAATCACCGTTAGAGATAGAGACTACAATGCTGCATTTTGCTTGATTTTTTAAAAACATTTGATACTATCGACCACAAGTTTTTATGTGCTAAACTTAACTATCTAGGGTGGGACGCGACTGCGCTTAGTTTATTTAAATGTTACCTGAGCAATTGCTTACAAAGAGCAACTTATAATAACCATGAGTTACGGTGTACCTCAAGGCTCTATATTGGGCCCTCTTCTTTATCTTTTATTATTATTATTATTTATAGAAAAACGGCATACACTGGCACGACAATTCACAAAAATTCAAAACACTTTATGTTGCACTAAATAGCTTCAACGTTTATCCAAGTTTGTCATATGTTAAAAACCTCCTTAAGCTACAATAATTATAAAAAAAGTAAACATTCTAGAAACAATTGCGCATGCTAACAAATAAGAGACAAGTTTTTTTTATTTATTGGTATGGGGGTGAAAAATCTTTTAAAAACATCGTCGGATCCGTGTTAACAGGTCCAAGAGGACCGGATGGAATCCACTTAATGACATGTCTTCATACGGACCCCTCATTATTCACCTTCCATTCACTTATTCCACCCACTCTCCCCCTTTCTATTTATCTTCTTTTTGCTTTCTTTTCTTTCTTTTGTCTTCTTCCTTTTTCATTCAAACGTGAGAGTTGGCACAAACACAGTTTTGTATACTGCTATTTTAGTCTTGACTCTGAGATCTCTCTTTTTTCTATAAGTGGTTTTCCCAGGCTGTAATATAGCTTAGATGTATTTTCTAGTCTTGTATTTAATTCGGTATCGTGCAGCCCTATATTGTTAATGTTTATCCCAAGATATTTGAACGTATCTACTTGTTCTAGTTTTTTCCTTTCTAACGATATGCTTATTTGTTTTTGCCTGTTACCATTACTTTTGTTTTCTCTACGTTAGTTTTCATGTTGTTAAATTTTAATGCTCTATCCTATGGTTCGATGTTTCTCTGCAGGTCTTTTTCGTTTCTCTCGGGTATTACCAGTCGTTTGCAAAAGCCCATTCATTTAGGTATACCGGATTCATATGTCAGTGTCCGATGTAAAACTTTAATTTTTTTTCTTTTGTTTCTTTAATCGTTTCGTCCAAGTTCAGATTGAAAAGAACCGGACACAATACTCCCTCTGTCTTAGGCCACTATTTACCAAAAATTTTTGAAAGTGTGTGTTATCCGTTCACAATTTTTGTTTTCTTCATGTAGGCTCATTATTGCAGCTACTAAACTTTCCTGTACGTTGCGTTTTTTCAAAGCCATTCGCACTTTAGATCTCGGTATTCGATCAAAGGTTTTTTCAAGATCTATGAAAGTCAAATACGTCCCAATGTTTCTTTCTAGAAACTTATTAGTTTCTTATTCAAAATTCTCTCGTAGACCTTAGACGGTATACTGAGTAGGGTAATTAACCTGTAATTCTTACACCCCCTTCTATTCCCCCTTCTTCAAAAATTGGTACTGTGATGCCAGTTTTCCAGTCCAACGATACTTTCCCTTGCTTTCAGGCTAAATTGTAAAATACTGTTAGTTTTTCAATGCCTGTAGGACCCAAGTTACTCAGCATTTCACCGGCTATTCGATCGTGGCCTGCGCTCTTATGACTTCGTCAACCCCATCTTTCTGTACTTCTGCGGTTGAGTGATGACTTAATGACTTTCATTGTTTCTTGTGTGGTTGTTCGGATGTCGGCTTTGTCTATTCTGCTATTTATTATTAGGTTAATTGTCATACTTATTTTACTCACAACCAAGTAGTGGTTGCTACCAATTTATGCACTTTTTCTAACTCCTGACTCTTACATCCTTTACTTCTCTCCTGTTGCCTCGTTTACTGTTAAATTGTTTTGTTTTGGTAATTTGACTTTTGTTTTTTGACGACGCTGGCGTCAGAAATCGTTTAATAATGTTAATCCTATTTAATTTATTTTGATTGTTACATGCGACTTCATTCATTTACGATGATTTACGATGATTTACAGGAAATTCATATAAAACACACTTTAAATTATTAATTAATTTGTATATTAAATGGCGATTGTATATAAAATATTTTATACTATTTTAAATTTTTTGGTTTTCATGACACAAAATTGTTAACCTAATACAACAATAATAATTATGAAGTTACTTTAGATACAATGCATACAATAAATTGTAAATGTAAAACTTAAATTAACAAACTTATAAATAATTATTTCTTTTTTGCAAACATCTTTAAGCCATCTTTAACTAACTCCTTAGTAACTCCTTTCTTCACCATTATAGACAAAACTCCCAGTTCCGACACATCTCTGATATTTCTTCCTTCATCGTCAAAAAAGATGATGTCCTTAAATTCCACGGAAAAATAATTTTTTATTCTAGAATAAAATTATTCGTGAAAAATTGTCTTAAATTAAATACAACAATTAAAAACCGATGTCAGAAGTTATAATATGTACATTTTAGTAATTCCCGCTGTATATATATATAACTATAGTGACCCGTCTTTTTAAGAGCAGCTTCATGCCCCGAGACAATATACTCCAAATCCTCAATTTACATTGAACAGGATCGCATAATACGGCAAATCCGGCCTCGACAAAGCCGTAAAGATCATAATATCAACTAACACAATAATTTTAATAATAATCATTATTTTTAATTGATAGTAATTAATTTTGTAACATTTGTCTCTGACAATTTGTTTAATTTCTTAACAAAAATTTTCAAACATTGTTACTTAGCTCATTAAACTTATTGTGTGTAAAAATGTTTATGTATGTATAACATAATTTATATGATCTTTATCAAAAATTTAATTTTGTAAATCTTTGAATTTCTGATAATAAAATGCTTTACGTTGCCTTATCATTAAACTAAAAATCTCATACTCAAAGCTTCACAAATTATATTTATTAACAAAAGGGTCAAGTTACATAAATAATCTACTAGATATATTTGAACATAGATTCAACAGTCAACCACCGGCTAGATACAAAATTCAAAGCAACTAGTAAACCAAGCGATAATCAACCGTGAGGAAGGTCCATAGCATAAGTTCTAGAATAGCTTGACCCAAGCCGTGGTAGTATAAACCTTTCTCGGACTTTTGTAGATATATTTTGTAGCAATGGCACAAAAATAATTGCGCAAGCAAAACGACACATTTTACAGTGAATCTTCAATCTGCAATGTTACACGTACCAAGTTTATTTCAAAGTAATTTTCGTAAATTACGTAAAAAAAAGTAGATATCATGAACAAGCGTGCTGAGTAGACGTGTTTCTTAGTTGTGAATAATGTTGCACACTTCTTTTTAAAAAAATAGCTAATAATGACCGGAAAAGTCCCGCGATCAGGATCTGAAGAAAATGCCCTTACTCAGAAAGTGGTAGAAAGAGTTTTGTTAAACCAAGAATTTATGGACAAATTGCTTGAGACAGTGCAAGAAACAATACGGACGCAGAACGAAAAAATTTCATTGTTGGCCCATAAAGTTACGGCATATGAAGAGACGTTAAAAAACATCTCTGATAAATTGGTCTTGCAAGAACAGTTTTCAACACAAAATTCATTAATAATTTTTGTAATCATCTCGGAAAAAAAAGCGAAAACAAAGAAACAATGATAATGAAAGTAATCAATGAAAAACTGGGTTTAGAAATCAGCTCGCAAGATATAGACTATCGCCTATCAGTAAATTAAGAAGGTGATCGTCCAATATTGATACGATTTTTCAGAAGAGCTGTTAAAAATCAAGTATTTTTCGCCAAACGTAAGTTCAAAAGCACTAAAATTATAGTAAGGGAGGATTTGACGAAACAACGTGTTGCGATGTTAAAGGAATTATCTTGTAAATTTAATTATAAAGCTGTATTCACCAATAATGGTAACATTTGTGTTAAAGTTAAAAACAAATTTCATAGAATTCATACCCTTAGCGATTATAATACGTTTTTAATTGAAAGTTCGAAATTGTAAATTACATTTGTTGAAATAATTAAAAAAGAAGAAAAACAGATTTGAATTACATATCAGTCTGTTCTTTTGTTATTATTATTAATAATTTTTGCTAAATTCTTTTGTATATTATATAAGTTGTGTACTATGTATGTCAATACATCTATGTCAATACATGTCTGACAACTGCACTATTAAATTTGCACATTTAAATGTAAGATCTTTGCTGCCAGAATTAGGTTAGGTACACTTATGTCTTGAATCAAATAATATTGATGTTTTAGAAATCAGTGAAACATGGATTGGTAATTATATTCCGACACACTATATTAATATTCCGGGATACATTTTTTTCGACAAGACAGAGCTAGCAGAAGAGGCGGTGTTGGATTTTATATCAGAGAACAATTTATTTTTCAAATCTAGTAGTTAGCGACAATATTGAGCAGTTATAGATTTTGATTTCTATTAATAATATCAAACATGCATTTAAGTGAACTCGAGGATGCAGTCACTGTATGTTTATCGGAAACAAATAATATTTTATTGCTGCTCAAAATATCAGAGAATTGTTTGATAAACATGCGCCTCTGATTACAAGATGATTCAAGGGGCAATGTGTCCCATGGTTAACAGTAAATGTTAAACATCTAATGTCATTAAGAGATAAAGCTAAATACAATTCTAGAAAATCAAGAAATATAAATCATTGGAATGAATATAAGTCGTTGCGAAATATTGTAACGTCAACACTAAAAAATGAAAAACAATTATTTTATGAACGTGTGGGTAATAATAATCAAGATTCTAAAATGTTATGGAAAAATCTAAATTACTTAAACATTAAAAAATCTAGTATTGAATTACCACACCAATTATCTGACGTAGAAGCATTGAATAATTATTTTATCTCTAGTGTCCCTATGTCAAGTAGTCAGGGTGATATTACAAATAAATCCTGTGAGTCTTCTTTTTCTTTTGTTGAAGTCGCAGATATTATTAACAAAATGTCGAACAATTCCACTGGCATTGATGGGATTAACCTACTTATGTTTAAGTTATGTTGTCCAACAATAGTTCCCTACTCAACTCATATCGTCAACTACTGCATTCAGAAATCTGTTTATCCTTCATTGTGGAAGAAAGCTATAATTCGGCCACTTCCTAAAGTCAATATCCTTCTGATTTTAAAGATTTCCGTCTAATAAGCATACTGCCATCAATTTCAAAATTTTTTGAGAAAGTTATTTTAAATCAGCTAAATCAATTCATAACGGAGAATAACATCCTTCCGGATACGCAGTCCGGTTTTCGTAAAGGTTTTAGCTGTGAAACTGCGTTATTGAGAGTAACTGATGATATCATTAACGCGACTGATCAAGGTTTAATAACAATTTTAGTTCTTCTAGACTATAGCAAAGCGTTCGATATGGTCAATCATATTTCTGTAACCCGCTTGCTCAATAATTTAGGCTTGGACATTGGTTCGGTTACTTTAATCTACAACTACTTGGCAAATCGCAGCCAAAGTGTTAAGATTGGCAATGCAATTTCAGGTGATAGGCAGCGAAAGTCTGGCGTACCTCAAGGCTTATTGCTAGGGCCTACGCTGTTCTCTATATACACTTCCCAAATTACAAACTGCTTAAAATACTGCACAAATCATGCTGATGATACTCAATTGTATTTATATTTTAATCCACAGAATTGGCATACAGCAGTACAGCAAATTAATTGTGATTTGAAAAGTTTGCTTGACATCAACACTACGATGAGCTTACTTTTAAATCCATCTAAATCAAATGTTCTATTATTTGGCAAATCAAAAGTCTGCAATGAACTAAATTAACTTGAATAATTGTACAATACCAATTGTTGATACAGCAAAAAGTTTAGGTCTTTCGATTAATAATTCTTTCAGATTTAACGAACAGATAAATAAATATGTCAAAACTGCATTTTTAAATTTACGTAAAATATACTGTCATCGCGCCAGTTTGTCGATTACAGTTAAATCTAAATTATGTGAAGCATTGGTTTTATCACAATTTAATTTTTGTTCTGCAGTGTATAACTCAGCTATTGATAGTATTACATCTAATAAAATACAAAAAATTCAAAATTCTTGTCCTACGTCTTATTTTCGGAATAAAAAAATTTGAACATATAACTTATAAGCTTAACGAAGTTAACTGATTGAACATGAAAAACCGACGAGAGCTCCACTCACTAGTCTTGTTTCACAAAATTCTATTATATAAAACTCCTCCTTATTTGTATGATAAAATTAGGTTTAGGAGTGATGTTCACAATCTTACAGATTTAGAGGATTGATCTCTCCGCCAAAACTTAAATCATCATTATTTAAACGTAGTTTTTCTTACAGTATATACAGTAAGTATAATGCTATTGACATCAATTTTAAATCGTTACTTATAAACAAATTTAAAATCTATGTAAAGAGCCACTTTTCGAAAGGCAGCAGACAGCTCAAAATTTTTCTCTTCGCTTTAGTTGGTTGGTTGATTATAGATGTATGCATTGTATGTATTTTATAGTTCAATTTTTTTTCTTTTTTCTTTTCTTAACAAATGTAAATTGTTTTGTTTTTTTTTGTATTTCATGTGCTTTTGCACATTACTACTCTAGTTTTGTTTTTGATGTGCTATATTAGTTCTAAGCATTATATCAGTAAGTTCATTACATGTAATTTTTCTAAGTAACAGGTTATCCTGAGTTTCGCCTTGTGGTTGCATCTCCATTGTAGATAAGTTTGTGCATAGAATGCTCACAATGTCATTACTTTATATTTGTCAATGTATAATGCAATAAGGAATATTATTATTATTTTTAATCGCCGCGGTCTCAAATTATGGTGATTTTACCAATTTGCAATTTATGCGTTTTAGTGCAAGCATTTATTCGTTGAGGCACTCCATAAGAAAGCATTACGGAGACAATATTAAATAGTTTATAAAAAGCTTTACCAAAAAGGTGACGTGTTTGACGAAATTGAGAAAAATGAAAAAAAGTTAATGTTTTTTTATAAAACAACCCTTAACAAACCCCTGCACAGTACAATTTTTGCACGACCAAGTAAGACCATGTTCTTTTTCAATAAAAAAATGTACCCTTTAACATCCCATTGCAAACCTACCTAAAGAGCTTTTTAAACTCTCTTAGTAGAGAGTTCAAAAATCGTCCTAAGCCGTCTAGAAACGATTATAATTTGCAATGTTTTGCTAAAAGCTACAAACTTTTTTAGAAATTCTTCATCGAAAAAAAGAATAATTTGGCCTGGTCGCGCAAAAATTGCATTTTGCAGAGGTTTGTTTGGAGTAGTTTTATAAAAAAAAAATTAATTTTTTTTTTTCATTTTTTTAATTGCTAACACGTCACCTTTATGGTCAAGTAATATTATGCGTAGCCGTCAATAGGAAATCCATTTTATTAATTATTTAACAATGTCTCCGCAATGCTTTTTTATGGAGTGCCTTATCGAATAACGCTCGCCTTGAAAAGCATCTATCGTAAATCGGTAAAATCACCATAATTCGAGAACGCAGCAATTTATCAAAAAATACATTGAAACAAACGTTGTACATCTGAGATTGTAGATTGCATAAAGTTCTTGAGATTTACTGCAGGATGTGCCGTTTAGCTTGTACAATTGTTTTCGTGTACTGTTGCTAAAATTTTCGGCATATCTAGAAAGATGCGAAACATTTGCGCCGGGTCAGGTCAGGTTATTTTCCATCCTTTGTTAACGACAAGTTCCAGCATAGATGTGTCATTTTCTAATGGCGCTACCTCAACACGTAGTGTGTTAATCGAGTGACCTTATAGAAAACTTTAACTCCAAAAGTTGAAATTTTGCCAAATATGCACTCTGCTGTTAGCCCAAAAAAAAGTGCACAATATGTAGAAAACAATATTCTGCACCCAAAAGTTTGTGCAAATGAGTATTAAAAGCTGAAATTTTTTTTTAAATACCTTCATAAAGCCCTGTAAATTTCATAATATTAGCGTTCACTTTAAGGTATTGTCTGTTATTTTTATAGAGAATAATAGCATTTCCAAAGTCAATGTTTATTACTAACACTAAATAATATTTTGTACGAGAAACATGAACTTAATTTGGTTTGGCTTCCCTAAGAAAAAACCTAAATAATTCTTGACCGAAGTAAGTGAATATAAATAGCTCATGGAATTGAAGAAGGCTTTCACGGCCCTAGGTCATTGAAATATTGACATCTTTCGGAAAAGACCGTGTTGAAAAGTTTAATGAAATTGTCGACGTTCCGCTCTCCATTGGTGGAGGCGTCATCAGGACAGAAAAATAAAATTCCGTGCTCTTGTGGCAAAGTTTACATTGGAGAAACAGGACGTTCAATTAAACTTCGAGTTTCTGAACATAAAAGGTGCATAAATTCGGGTTTATGGACCCAGTCATCACTAGCTGAACATCATCTAGACACCGGTCACAAAATTTGTCTAGATGAATCTTCCTTGATTTGTGAATCAAAATTTATCTATGACAGAAAAATTAGAGAAGTAACCGAAATTGTAAAACACCCAAACAACTTTAGAGATGCAGGTTATTATCTGTCAAACGTTTGGAAGTCGTTGTTCGCAAACACTCCTTCACCATCAACACAAAGCGCTTCCGCTTTCTCCGCAGCTCTCTATTCCGAGCCCTCCGCTCGTTTTTCTTTTGCCCCTCCCACCGCTTTCTCTTCCTAGCTTACCATATAAGCTAAAGCAGCAACGAGGTCTAGCCAGAATAAGTTTCGCCTCTAGCATGGTTCACACGCCAAGTTACCGTGCTTGTTCTCATTTGTATTTCCCTGTCCTGATGACGCCTTCACCTATGGAGAGCAAAACGTCGACAATTGCATTAAACCTTTCGACACGGTCTTTTCCGAAAGATGTCAATATTTGAGCTTATGGAATGTTCTTATCTCTATAATATAAACATACCAACAGCCACATACCGTGTAGATCGCACGTTTAATTATTCTAATCATAATTTCTCGATAAGATTTTGAATATGTAGTTCGTAGTGTAGAAAGTTCGTTGAAATGTTTGTTTTCCTGTTTTGTGAATAATGGAGTGAGTTTGTCTCATTGAGCGTTTGCCTTAGTTATAGTGCATTAATATTATTGTCATTTTATACACAGAGTTTTCTCATTAATTATTTCATATACTTTTCCGAAAAATTAATTAGACCACCCCCGATATTGGACATAATTATGCGGCTGATTTATATCCTGGGATGCCTGATGCGTAATAATTATAATTAATTTATATTTTAGTGATTTCTTTATCATTTTTAATATTTTGAGAACCGAAAACCATTGTCGTAATTTTTCCTATAACAAAATGTTAACAATTCTTCGTAAACCATTCAAGTTGATGTTCCTCGCCCCAAAAGCTTTATATACAAATTAATATTTTTACTATTTTGACATAATTTACGCTTTTTAGATGCATCTTATTTATATATTTTATATATATATATATATATGTTACCCACCCTAGCACCCCTCCTTCACTCCATATCAAGGTTGTTAATTGCACAAACTTGGATTAGTATTATATGCTTAGTAATAAGGTTTTATTAATACCTCCAAAAATTTTTTAAGAAAAACAGCATAATGCATATTTGGCTAAATTACCGTTAATTTATCAAACTCACTTTGTTAAATGTGTAACTTTACCCCCAGGATAAATTTCTGTGTGCGAAAAATAAGGCTTCCAGCCCAACAATTCCATAAGTTGGAGTGCGCCTCTGACTTCACCGGTACGGGACGCCACTGCCAAAGAGTATCCCTGTTCGTGCAAATCTCGCAAAACGTCTGGAACTTCAGGGTAGCATGTAATTGGACTACCCTCAGAATCAACAATAATGGCTTGACAGCTGAAATGAATTAAATCAGTATCATTTAATTCCGACTTTATATGAAATTTTTACTTTTTTCTAAATGGTGGACTGACGTGAGTGTCAACCCAAAAAGGCCATAGAGTATAATCTGTGAATAAAAAAAATTAGGAATAGTCATTTTAACAACGAACAATTTGAATAATAATTACCTAAATCAAAAACAATCACTTTAGGCGTTTTAGTGGTCATACTTTGAGTTATCAAAAACAAATGAAAAAATATTAATAAAATTATAATAAGTTGGTAACATTGCATCATAAAACATCACATTTCATCACTTAGGATATGACTTAGGAGTTTTCTTTTGTTACTAAATTCAGTGATCTGGTGATTTCTAGATTCAGTGTGTTCTGTGGATTCAGTCCTTTTTTTAGCAGTCCGTCATTTTGTCATAAAGGTGTGTTTTTTTCGGTGAAACTAATTTGTAAAAGTGGTATTTCATTGAAAATTTTGTGTTTTTAACTGAATAAACCATTTTGATATAAACTAATCAACCCAAGTATAAATGGTGTGAATTTTGCAAAGGCGTAAGGTAACCTTTAATTCTAACTCTGAATCTGGTCAACTACGTCTTATTTTTTTAGAAAATGATTGTATTAACGGTGAAGACTCTAGATTCACAGAACCATACCTTTACTGTGGACGATGATGTACGTATCAAGTGTTGTAGAATTGATATTTGTTCATTTCTTGTTTTTAGATTACTGTTGAACAATTCAAGGCTAAAATAGCCGATACGGTCAATATTCCAGCAGAGACACAAAGAATTATTTATTGTGGGAGGGTGCTGCAGGATGATTCCAAACTTAGTGAATATGGTAAGCTTAAGAGGGTTGGGGTTTTGAGGCTACCACTTACATAATGCAGACCACGTATGCACACCGTAGGCCATTGCCTAAGTTGCTTTATTTACCAAGGTTTCCCATATAATAAGTCTACAATTATTTCAACTTTTGTAATTATTTATACAGCCTAGTTCAAAATTAGAGAGATGTTACTGTTTGTAGAAGGTACTTGAGGAATATATTAGAAGAGTATGTGTTTGTGATAGAGCCAGACCATAGATAAATGTAGAGTTCCGTTTTTTTTAATGTTTGATCTATTAGTTTCGGTTTCCATAACGAAAAAAACCTATTAGCAATTTAGTTTGAACATATCGGCAATGATGATTTTTAAAACATGTCGCAATAATTTCTCCACAAATTTACTTTCAAATGTAAAAAAAATCATTGCAAATTTCTTATTGAAATAGCTTGAGCTTATTATAAACGGTATTTTTATATATATAAATATATTGACGGTTGGTAATTATAGAACCAATTTGTGGCTGTAGCAATAATTAGCTATAAGTAGCATTAGACACTGAAGAACGCATTCACGACGATTGACGCAAAATTATGTGTAATTTCCGTTTCCAGGAATTTCCACTCATTTTTGGTAAATTTTTTTCCTCACCTGCATTATTACTCAGATATAAGTAAATATTGACCCAAATTCGCAACATCTTTCATCTTTGATAGCAGCAGACAACCTTAAATCTAACCTCAAATTAATGGGTATCTCTTTCTCTCAAGTGCTCATCAAGAAAAACACACTATAATACAGTGACGGTTTGAGTTGGCCACACTTTTTAGAAACTTTTTTATTTGTCTAGTTGCAACACTGTAACCGGATACAACTGTTTGACATACTACCCATAAAAAAATTTGTAGGCTATGTCACAGCAGCTACTTTTTAATTGGCATCTGTTAATGATGTTGTTAATGTCAAAGGTGCACCCGTCAACAACAGAGTGCGGTTGCAGTTGTAAAATTTTAAAATGAAATGTAGGATTGCCAACTCAAACAATCATTGTTGACCACGCTGTATATGCTTCGGCCATTGGCAACACGAATCGGGCATCTTCGGAAATTTTTAAATCGCATTTCAAACACTCTTTCCATTGGTTAAAAGCAATGTCCCGTTCACACCAACACAACACAATTTTACAGAACAGCGGTCAGTACACAGGACTTAACTAAAAAAGTTGTTAAATTGTATGTAGGGATTTCCATAGTGCGCGCGCATCTGCCTTATAGTATAAACAGCCTTGCCGCTTGTCTTTTTGGAAGAATTGTGTTGTTAGTGGCGTTTTTATTTGTAGCGCTGTGATGATTTTCATCAAGGTCACTAGATTAACACTACAAGTGTCAAACGTTTTGTTTGGAAAAGCTTAACGTCAGATTACTAATGTCAGTCAAAAAGAATCATCTGTCAAGTTTACATATACGCATAGCCCTAATTTTTATTTGAGGTTGAAACACTGCTGCCGTTCTGGCAAATGAAATTTTTTAAAGCTATACTATATGCTTCGACTATTGGCAAGACTAATCGGGCATTTTTGAAATTGCATTTAAAACACTCTCTTTCGATTGGTTAAAGCAATGTCTCGTTTACACAACTCAATTTTATGAAACAGCAGTGTCAGCAGGACTTCCCAATTTATTCAAACCTCACTTTTGCGTGTCAAGAGAATAGGGTATAATATAACCAGGCATCAGACATCTTAATAAGAAGTCTGCTGTATGCGTAATGACGCTGTTGAGCATTCATAGATGTCGTCGAGGTCAAGTGTCCACTAAAATTCTCTATATTATTGATAAAGTGATATTACATATAATAAAAAATGACAAGTGACATGACAGCTTTAGAAACATGTCATTTAGAATTTACAAGTTTGAAATCGTTGCACACGCACGTTGTTGATTGTTTTCTGTACATTTTAAAAAACAAGATTGTGATAAAAAAATAGCTTAGTGTTAAATAAGATGATTGTATCCATTTTAAAAACAGGACTATGACCACAATCTATAGACAATAGGTTACAACTCATGTTTCAATTGTATGTATTTTTTTGTTAGGTGCAAAAAAGATATAGTTTGCACACGTTTGTATAAAATTTTTAGTAGATACTACTTTTATTGAAATATTGACATCTTTCGGAAAAGACCGTGTCGAAAAGTTAATTGAAATTGTCGACGTTTCGCACTCCATCGGTAGAGGCGTCATCAGGACGGGGATATAAAGATGAGAGCAAGCACGGTAACTCGACGTGTAAACCATACTAGAGGTTTACACGTTTTATTATTTTTGAGCTTAATTTTTTGAAATGAAAATTAACAAAATAGTTGTGTATTTAGTTGGATTTTTTCAAACACTTTTGTTTGTGTGTGTAAACGCAAGATCTTCTGTTATTTGAACAATTAATGTTGTTTTTAACACATTAACAAAGTTTTGGGAAAAATTCAACATGCACATTAATATGAAATTTAAATGCTCATATTTGCGCAGTTTTCAATAACCCGCCATTTTCAGATTTAGTTCTGTCGAGCCTTCGTATGGAGCGCTAAAATACGGCCAGTGATTTTTCTACATACTTGACAGTTCTGTTAAACACCTATATTTTTTGAATATATCTTTCGGAATTTGAATATTTTTAGCTATTCATTCCAAGCACTGATGCTATTAGGTCGATAATATACAGTTTTTACTTTAAAAGACTTTTTTTGCAAACCCAATTTGCACCCTATGCGACTCTTCAGAGATTCCGGTGCTTGTGTGAGGTTATGTAAACATAAACAATTTACTGACACTATTGACTGTTAAATTGGAAGCAAAGTTCTGAAAATGCACCGTAAATCCTGCGAGATTTAAAAAGTTGCTATATGGTATGTATGGTTTTTCACAATGAGCGCGCATCCGCCTCTGCCAAAAATATAGAGTAATAGTTACAAATAATACGGTTTACAATGCTCGTTGTTCATGTTTTTTGCAAGGAAGCAAACGCTGGTTGAGCAAGACAAGTAATACGTGAAACAGTACAGAAAGTATCAGCAGATATTCAGTAGCCTTGTCACAGCATTATATTTTAGTAAATTTGATGTTTCCTTGAAAAGCGTTACAATAGAAATTAATAAAACAGCTTTTCCATTTGCCAAATTGTTTAAAATAAAACAAAAATCTCTTTATTCTTGTCGAATTACATTCTGACGATGAGATTTCAAGAGAATATAACTAACAATTGAATGTGTTGATACTGTGTCATCATTGGTAAGATTATTGTTACAGGCTACGACGTGAAACGACATTATATCTTGTAATATTTATTTCACCCGATCATAAACTTCTCATAGTCGCCGTTGCTTTAATCTAATACATGAACTTTTTTTCGTGGACTGGTTCTAGAGTGTTTTAAATTGAGAAATACACAGAGAGGTGCACAAAAAGGGGAAAAAATGATACAATCAAAGGCTGTGGTCAGAATTGTCTCTTGTGCATTTTAGTTTGAGCTCAGCCTTGTATTTCTCGATTTAAATAATTTTCTTGCAAGCCATATTTGGTGAAATTTGGTCCACTAAAAGGTTTGTGTAATGTAATATTTTGTCTACTACCTTCATGCTTTTTTACTTCTGGTTTCTATAAGAATTGTTTTTCAATTATTATTTTTTTAGATGTCAACGGTAAAGTCGTTCATCTTGTTCAGCGAGCACCCCCATCTCAAAGCTCTACAACAAGTACACGATCTTCTTCACCCCAGCCTCCACGACGGGGTTTTCGCGGATTTGACAATGAGAACACAATGTATTTGGGTTCAATGGCATTTCCTTCTAATCTCATGGAAGCTTCAGGGGTAGTGCCTCCGCCCCCTACTCATAGTTTGGCAGGTAGTCGGTTAAATGTGGCACGACGTATGCTTCGTAGGGCGGAGGCTGTTATAAATCTTCTGGAAAATCCTACTGCACGTCCAAATGAACAAGCAAATTCCGAAGAACAGCAGGACGAAGAAGTAACTCCAATAATTGAAGCTCGAGTAATTGTTCCCCCTGGAAATAGTGAAACAATTGACGAAGCAATGGTTTTATCAGCTGTTCACAATACATTGTTTGATGCAGGATCTATGTAAGAGTTTTTAGATTAGCTCTTGTTAAATACTAACCGGAATGTTGACACAGAGGGTATACATTTTCAGCCGCTTCTCGAATGCTGTACAGTATATCTAACTCACGGTTTTAAAGTTTTATTATTCGATAAAAGTTGATTTGTCAAGCGGCTTTTCGTTTACATGACCATCATCAGATAGAGATGATTGTATAATACTGTTATCGCTATTTCACACATATTTTAACATACACAAACTGTATCATAAATCATATCTAATCATACTAAGCTCTAAATTTCAACTAAAATGTGTAGTTTTCAAAAATTACTACAGTTGCTAGTCTTCACGCTTATGGCACAGAAAACCTGAAAAGTTTATTTAGCTGGTAAAATTAAAATTAAATACTGTTCAATTATTAAAAAAAATATTTTTTATTTAATTTTTGAAATTCATTTTTGTAATTTAATTAAAGTAAATTTAATTTTGTTAATTAAATTAGAGATTTTTTTTTTTAATTTTATTTGTTACATGTGTTATGGGTCTTTGTATAAATTATTAATAGTTCTTGTAAGGTAAACATATTTTACGTTAAACCAGTCTTAGCTCCATACATATTAATGTAGTGAGTGTAATTTTGTTGTAATTTTTGACAAGTGGCATCAATTTATTTTTACTTTCACTGCTTTCCGGACGGTACATTATCTCTGATACCTCTGTATATATGAATAGTATTCGACTTTAGCGTTGTTGAATTTTTTTATAAAGTCAAAACAAATTATTTCAAAACAAGCTTTGTAGACGCAGCTATGCTTTGTTCTTATTGGAACAGTAAAACCTAAAATTTTCTTGTTTGAATTAATTTGTTCTATCGAATGGATCTCATATTTACCCAAGGGCTTATTAATTCCGTAAAATACATAGTATAGTCACAGATGAGTTATACCAGATTGCTCACTTGCGTCGAAACCTTTGATGTGTTTTGCGAATCGTTTTTATGACCTTGGCGTCTCTCGCCCCTTTAAATTGGTTAATAGCAGTGTTGCCGCGCGCAGTTTTTTTGTCAGAATTACCACAGAAAATGCGCTGTTGCCAAAAAGTGTCGTCCTGGAGCTACTTGACACATCATAGGTTTTCTGAAGAAAACTTGTGTAATATACATTAATATTACTAATTAACCATAATTAGTAGGTAATCGTTTGGTTTTTAAGAAAGATCCTACTTTATTCACATAATTACAATAGATTTTTTTGTCTAGAGGTTTTCAAATAGTCACGTTTTAAAATGATACATTGACGTGTCTTTTCGATTTTTTATATTTTCAACAGCAAGAAAGATTTTAAGGGCGGAACGTTTTATAATTGATAGATAAAACCACGAGGCAAATAAAACTGGATCGGACAGACATCGGACCAAATCGTGAATTTAGACACTGCATACAATCATCTCGAAGCGCTCCGAGTGTATCTTTGCTTACAGTGAAATAAACTTCTACTGGGCATGCGTCAGCTGGACCTTTAACCTGGTTAATATTCTATCTCTCTCTTTATTCTATCTGGTATAACTCATCTGTGGTATAGTAGTAAAATGTGGTGACTATTAGTCGCCATTAATTTTCTGCTCCATAATTATTCCAAAAACATAGAGTCAAATAATAAACACCGAGAGTGTCGCGGAAGTTATAATTATACTTTTCTGATAGGTGTGTGTCTGGCTTTTTTGAGTTGTTTCATCCTATCTACTACGCGTCTTATCAAGTTTACAACACTTTTAATATCTTAATAACTAGTATCAACAAACTATAAATATTCTTTGTCTTGAAAGGTATTTAGTAAGATTTTGGCATTTAATAGACCTGTGGCTGCTGAAGTGCCAATTGAGGGAGCTCAAAGTTCAAACGAGACTCCAACAGCAGGTTCAGCATCAAGTTCTCCCGAGGAAGGCGCACAGACTAACGTTTTTGAAAATCAGGAAACAATTAGTGGTGAACAAAGAAATGGAGTTAATGCAAGAAGTCTTGCTGAGTAAGTGTGGATGCTGTAAGATAAAAATATAAAAACTTTTTTTACAGAAACGCTTCAAGGACGCACGAAATGTCTGAATTATTAAATACACTCAATCAACTTCAAGTTAGATTTTCACCGTTTTTGTTACGATATCGTGAATTTATGGCTGAAGATTCTATAGTACCACAAGAGGCAAGTTTAAAATAAATCATTAGCATATAAATATATATTATATATGTATTTTTTTAGAATGTCAGACAAACGCAAGCAATGTTAACTCGCGTATCTGAGGTTCTTCATTTCTTAGGACATGCTTATCATTCCTTAAGTGATATTATAATACGTGTACGTACACCTCCACCTCGTCCTCTACTTTGTCGCCCAATTCTGATTCAACATTCAGCTGTAGTTCAAACAGGAATTCCAATTCAAGTCGAGGTAGTAAGTAATTTAGTCATACTGCGGTCATTGAGTGGTCGTAATACTTCAGCTAGATATTACATTAACTAGTATATACAGTGCAACTACTGCCTGTAGGCGGCAACATTTAACATATTTGCTAGCAAATTATTGAAAAGAGACTTGCGAGAGCATTGAGATGTCTTATGTACTTTGGCATTTGTATTCAACTGAAAAACAATGACTGGTGGCAGATAATGGTTAGGTTAGTTGTTTTAACTCCAAAGATGTAGGGTTTTTGTCACTCACATTTTGGTCACTTTAACAATTCAGAACAGAGAAAACGTTTTCTAGCAACATTTACCGCATCCTAACTATCCATGCGAAAATTTCTAGTCATTTATACATGTACATGGTTTTTAATAAAGCAGTAGTGGTGCGTTAATACATTGGAGTAGTGTATCACAATAATTATTACCTAATCATCGCATTATCTTACAACTTTTATCAAATTATTACAATATTTGTAATTGCAAAATTCACTCGTTGTCAAGTGAGCGTTTCCTATTGTCTTTGCTTCTTCTTAGATGAAACTCCTCTTTCCCACAACCTGCGCATATAATAATAAATTGTGTTTATTTTAGCTCATGACTACAAAAAGTTGCGATTTCATAATTAGCTAAGTATGAAAAAAAACATTAACATTTTCTGAACATTCAATATTTTCGAGAAGACCGTTATACATCTGTAAACCTTTATAAAACTGAATTATTTGGAGTGAGATACAAGTTATGCTACTTGATATGTTATTGCTATCTAATATTATGTTCATGAATATCCATGATAAGGTATTGCGGTAAATAATTTTTTTTATTTTAAATATTAATTTTACATTGGTTTTTTATACTTTGCTCTACAGACAACTATTGCAGTGCATATAGCATATTTTGTATAGGTAAAATATGTCAAAAGGATATATATCATAAACTAGCCGCTTAGACCACAGACAGATTCAGCGAAACCCTATGAATAAAAGGATTTGTTCGTTGAGATTTTTTTACATCAATTATCGCAATAATTTTGGAAATTTAAGTGTGAATCTAACAGAACTCCTGTATACTTGAGTTTCCTTAACTTATCCTCGTATTCATAGTCGCATCTTGAGCTCAAGCTCAGACTCTTGCATTGCTCAAGTACGGTTTTGGTATTCATAGCCAAATCTGAAGCTCGAGTTTTCGACGTGCGCAAGCGTTTTTTGGGTGATCTCAAGCCAGCTCGCGACTTACCTTAAGCACGACTCAAGTTTCGAGTTTCGAAATATTTATGATTAAAAGAGAATGTTTACGCTGAGGGCTACTTTCGTCTGATTTTCTGAAATTTTTAAATTTGATCTGAAAATAGCTGTTATTTTTAAAGACTTTGAAATATGTATTTATATTTTGCATTTTGAAGACTACGATAGCAAGCTGTTTTAAAGATCATTTATTTAAAATCATAATAAAAAATATTTAAATTATGCAATTTAATAATAATAATTGAGCTAATAACAAAAATACAATTCACAATTTTTTTATGTAGGTACATAACTTCAACTTCTCAATTCTATAACAGTTCTAATTTCAATTCCAGCATTTCGTTTATGTACATACTTTTAATAATGACATTTTTATTATATACAAAATTTTAATTCTGAATTTTGATTATGTAATAATTGTAATTCTGAATTTTTATTATGTACATAATTTTAATGCTGAATTATCATTATGTACATAATTTTAATTGAAAATAATGCACTTCTCTATAATCATTTTATATCCACATAATACGTAACTATGTAATTATGTATTATCATTGACTATAGAGATAAAGTTAGACTTGCAACGCAATGTAAAAATATAGCCTTATGCTATTCTGCAAATAAAACGTGAATTTGCGAATTTTAGTTTTGCAATTAACCAATTCGTCAGTTCAAACATTTTATTCTAAAATTACCAAAAAACAATATGTAATATTTTAGTATTTAAGCAAGAACATTTTATTCCATTTTTTGATAACGTTAGAAGCGCTATAATATTCTAACAAACTTTTACAAAAATGTAAAAAAACATGTCCGTGTTAGCAAAAAATTACGTAAATAATTATGATAATTATTGAGATGTTTGAGTTATTACAATAAATTTTTTAAATGATGTTTTTTTTTGAAGCTTATTGAACATTATTTTAATAAAAAGACAAATGACGTATGATAGATGAATTTTACAATATAAATTTCTAAAATTTGTAAGCATTATTTTGTACATTTGCAGTTGCGCTCCTAGATAATTTATGCTTTTTATAAAATTTAGGAAAACTATGAATCAAAATACCAACAAAAGCATTAAATTTACCTGATGACCGGTTTAAGTATTTTATATAAGTTGTTTTAAAATCTTAAGCAAAAATAAAAGTTCCATTTTCTTCCAAAGGGTTTCCATACCTTTTACAAGTATTTCTGCACAATTACTACACTTAAATCTTGCAAGAGCAGAGTTGGCTAGATACCCAGCCACATAGACATTAGCAGAATTCTAAAGAAGCTGGAAAATTTAAAACTACTTATTTGACATAATAATTTATTATATGGGAGATTTTTGGAATTTTTATATTTTCGTTGGTTTAGGTTTTGCACAAAGTTTTAAGAAATAAAAAATGCAAAGATTTAGTATATTTTGTTGAATAGATTCGACTACTTGTTATTTACAATTAAACTTCAGCAACGCTTAAGAGAAAATACAAAAAGAAAAAACATTAATTCAAATTTAAATACTTTTGACACATACGCAGGAAGAGTTGTTGGTGTGAGACTCGTGAGGTCTCGTGTTTTTGCTATGATAGAATGATAAAAGAAAATAGAAAAGTAGTGATAAGAGACATTTTTTACAAAACAGTTTATGAAATAACACGTACTTTATTTTTAAATTCAAAATTTGATAGTATATTGACAGTTAAGCGTCAAAATCCTCTTGTTTTTCAATCTGATAAATTTAATTACACGAAAATCATTACATTTCTGACTTGACCAAGACCTAAGCACTTGCGTACCCGAGAATTGCCGACGTCGTCTTGAGCTCTGAGCATTGTTTGGCTGAAGCGGACTCAAGTTTGAGCTTGAGATATGACTATGAAAACCAGAATTAATCTAAAACCATAAAACAAATTAATTCAGTTGACTAAAGAAAACAAGCAAAAAGAGGAAAAAAGTTATTAGATTGGCGGAAAAGCATTCTTCATAAATAAGTCTGGATAAAGCAGTCGTTTAAAGGAAATTGTTTTTTTGCTTTTACTAATTAGCTTTAATTATGTGCATTTTACTTATAGTTTTGTTGGGATAATTTTTTAGTTTACCAGATTTTGTCAATTTCATTTTGGCTATTTACTGACCGCACTATTTAAAAATTATTTTTAACAAAACGTTTTTTTTAAAAAAAAGGCCCAGTTTAATTTGTCGGCGGAACGTTCAAACACAACTTCTACATCGTCTACAACAAATACTACAGCTACAACAACAACAGCAGCAGCTACTACTGAATCGACTACAACTCCTTCAGCACCGCCACCCGTAAACATTAGAGGATTTCCATTATTTCCAGGGGCTTCAATGCGTGTACAATCATTCCCGATTGAAGTGCGTGCAACTACAAGACCCGTAAATGTTCAAAGAATGCCTGCGAATAACAATAACAATGTAACTAGAACAACTACAGCCACAACAAGCACACCTACAGCAACCAATACAACAACAGCTAATACCACAACTTCTGGGACTTTTAATATACCAAATTTCAATAATTCTAGTGTTGAATTTTTCATGGAAGTTACTCCAGAAGGTAAGTTTAATAAATTTTATTTCTATTTCTCTAATACTATAATAGAATGAGCTAACCCATTTTAAGAGAAAAGCATTTTGCTATTTAGGAAAATTCTAAAATAAAATTCATCCACATTTTTGAACGCATTAGTTAATTACGCTAAACAAACTATGCAAACATTTCAATAAAAAAAAATACCAAAATGAAAAAACAATTACCGTAATAAACCTGACTAGATTGACGAGGAAAAGCTTTCACGGTCGGAAGTCATTGAAATATTGACATCTTTCGTAAGAGACCGTGTTGAAATGTTAGAAAAAAATGGTGGAGGCGTTATCAGGACAAAAAATAAGAACGAGAACAAGCGCGGTAACTCGACGTGTGAACTACGTTAGAGGCGAAACTTATTCTCAAAACACTTCTATTTACACGTCATATTACTGTAGTATCGCAATTTATTTGATTTATACGGATTTTTTAGTTTAGCACGAAATAGATTTGGGAAAGTCCCAACGGCTTTGACGTTAGTGAAAGTAGGTAGTTTTAAGGGATGTACAATATGGGGAGGATGCACGAGAATAGGCCAGTCTAGAATAAGTTGTCCGAAAGAACGGACGTGTTATTATCATTAACCAATTTTTTAATTATTATATCTATTAATTTTAATTCGCGTGGTTTTATTTTCATAGCAAATTAAATGTAGCATTTAAATACTACATTGCTTTTTCAAATACTTCGACACGGTATTTTCTGAAAGATGTCAATATTTCTATGACTAGATTGTTTTGTGCTTATAGATGCTTGAGGTAAAACTGTTGTACGCAAGTACTGTCTTTACATAAATGATTCTCTCTATCGATGGTTGTTATACAGTGAGTGCATTAAACACGAAACGATGTAATCACTATACGTATGTTATTTAGATGATATTATGAATAAGAACATGATTCGAATCTTATTCTTAATATTCGTCTAATATAACGTTGTGACTCTATTCGTAGATTATGTTTTTTTTACATTACATATTTCAAATTTACAGTTTTACAAGGTACTTTAAATGGTCCACCACCAGAATTTCTTCAATCATTAGTTCAAATGGCTGGTCAAATAATGAATCGCATTACAACAACAGACACTTCAACAAATACTACAACCACAACGCAATCATCCTCCGCATCTGCTAATGAAACCACATCTAGTCAACCTCAATCTGCAAGCGGTCAAACATCACAAGCACGTGGAAATACTACTACTAACCCTACTACAGCTACACATACGCGCTCTACTGCACGGCCCCATGTCCATCTTGCTCAACAGGCAATGCAAGGTGGCTTTGATCCATTTCTACCATGTAATTCGCATCATATAATGCATCGAAGGCGAGGTGGTCAACAAGGAAATGCTAGATCAAGTCAACAGCAGCCAGCTGGACAATCCCGAGATGGAGAAGCAGGAGAAGGTGGTGAATCTCGTACTGAGAGGCAGCCACCAAATTTACATAATCTGTTTGATGAATTATATTCGTCGTTAAGGACAGCGTATAGACGAAGAGAAAGTGCAAGACCTAACGGGCAAACACCCAGTACAGGGGCTTCGACTGAAAGAGAAAGACATACAGAAAACGAGGAGGCTAGTGGAAGTAGAGCGAATGCTACTGGACAAATACCGCCAGAATTAGCAAATTTAATCCCTAATTTACAAAGTACTTTGGTAAGTTTTCTATTATTATTATTATTATTATTATTATTACCCACTTCATAATTTTTTAATATATATTTACAAACTGTTCGTTTTTATTTCGGCCTCCTTTGTTCTATTAATTTCTATTATTTTTTATTTTATTATCTCTTATCTGGAATGACTTCTTCATTTTTACTCAATATTTTTCTCCTTTTCTTTCATATTGTTGCATGTGTTCCACATATTGTGCTTTATCGCTTTTTTTCCTCGTGACAGTTTTTGTATAGCCTTTCGACTTCTGACATCTAATATCTATTTTTTCCCTATCTAAATTTTGCACTTCTTTTTGTTTACTTTACTTTTTTAGTTTTTTTTTTCGGTCTTGTTAGTTAAGTACATTTATCTCGGTCATTCAGATCTTCAATTTCTCTGCTCATCATTTTGTACTTATTCCTCTCTTCTTCAAAACACTTTTACAACTCTTTTCTGTCTATCTTATTAGATACTGCTTTAATCTCTAGGAAAAGTGTACACAATTTTTTCTTCTTAAGTCCTGATCAACAATGTAAATACAATCAAGAATATTGATTAAAAAGAAAAACTAAAAAAATGTGTAAACACGGAATTAGTTTCTAAAACAGTTTCTTGTATGAGTATTATGTCAAATATCTATCAAACACGTGTATCCGGCTACAGTGTTGCAACTAGCAATTTAAAAAGTGTTTTAAAATCGTTAACTCAAACAGTTATCAATATTTATATAAATTTGTATCAATTTTAAGTACATACATACTTATAAATTTGAAGTTTTCTCATATAAATTGGATATAAACAAAGTTTTTTTTATATTAGAGTTATTATGGTTTCTGACCACACAAAAAAACTAAAGAAATTTTTAAGAGCGTAAGGTTGCTTATAAGGGTTATAAAACCGATTCACAATATTGTAAAAAATGGCTAAGCATTACAAATTCGAAAAAAAAATCATAGAATTTATGTGAAAAACTTCAAATTTAAATGTTAAGGCTCCTGTGCAGTGAAAAGAATTTTCAGATTGGATTGGTCCCGCAACCCAACTTACACAGTTTTATGACATAGTCAGTGACTGACACGTAATAAACCAATAACTACATAATCATAATATAGTTGAGTCGAACTTGTTGATTTACAACACTACCTGATGTTTGAAATTTAAGATAACTTCTCCGAGATGTTTTGGTAGAATCGTTTAGATAATTTAGACGAGTATAATTCGGTAAAAATAGAAAAAAATTATTTATTGTAAATTGTGCTCATTATATTTTTTTGAAAATATATAAGACTATGATGATAATTATTATTTACAATAAACATTGATTAGATTCTGTTGAAATCTACATATAAACTAGAACTTTATAAATTACATCTACTTATACAGAGTGGT
Organism: Lagria hirta; assembly: GCA_947359425.1. Classification (NCBI taxonomy): domain Eukaryota; kingdom Metazoa; phylum Arthropoda; class Insecta; order Coleoptera; family Tenebrionidae; genus Lagria; species Lagria hirta. The sequence goes on along the minus strand of OX375794.1, from coordinate 26,653,565 downwards.
TTTTAAAAAAACTAAGCTAAAAAAATGCCAGGCTCTGCAGTATTTTTATTTACACCTCGATTTTAAAAATTTACAACAAAATATTTAAAAAAATTATAGATTGTCATGTCTTTGCCATGAAAACTAATATCGTTTAAAATAAATATATAGCTTGTCAAACATAAAATTTTTCCAAAAATTTCTATCGCGAGAAATTATTTCGCAGTGATAATCTTTCTGGGTGTATATAAAAAAATAACAAAATTCTCTATTAGTAACTTCCAGCTGTCCCTGAATTTGGAACATATAATTATCTTTTGGCTTTAACTTAATTTTATTGTTATCGTCTATTATGCAATACGAAATTTTTTTTGATATAATTGCTTCGCGCACTGTCATATCTTTAGAAGCATACGGACATTTAATTTCTAATATAGCATCTTCATCAACAAGACCATCTGGTGAAGCACCTAAAAATTTATAGTCCGGATGAATAAAAATACCACAAGAATATAGTAATGATTTAACAAGATTGGCGGTTGATGTAGTCGGACGCATTTTACATATTCGGCCAAAATTGCTGGCGGTTAGACGAAAGTATTTTTGTTTAAACCACTCAGGATTTGAACTTTGTCCGCGTGTAATTTCTTCAACAGTTTGAAAATTTACCTTATTAAGGTTTTCTAAATACAAAGAAGTTAAAATATTTAACTCCTCAGAATTTTTATCTGGTATTATATCGTCTGACTTGCCGTAATCATCATCTGCTTCTATTACCTCAAGCTTCCTTTTATTTTTTGTCTTTTTTGAAATTTTTTTGATGAAACAAAATTGTTCAGTGTATTTTCTGCAAAGTTTGTTTTTATTTAATTTTTCCTGAACTTTATAAAAAAATGGTCGTTTATTATTAAAATTAGAAACTGCCGCAAAACATCATGTTTCATATGATTTTCCCAGTGAAAAATTTATTCGTTTGCCCCCCACTAGTTTGTTCACTATGCTATTATAACATTCGGCAAAATTTGTATCGACATCATGCAATAAACTAGAAGCATGGCTAGCTACTCGATTGACGTAATTTTCAAAGTCTGAAAAAGTCGTACTTTCTTTAAATATATTATATAGGTTCTTTTCCCCAGGCTTCTAGCCTTTGCAAAAATATTTATATAGGTTATTTTCATCTTTGCAGTTATCATGGCAACCTAATATGTGCTTAGGACTGTTTAAAATATCCTCTTTTAAATTATTTATTTTCACATAAGTAGGAAACGTTTCTGTCCGCCTATGTTTAACAGCACTTACTATAGCAGTTCTAAAACGTAAAATACTAGTTCGTATAAATAATTTTAGCACATTTTCAACCCTTGAGCTGTTAGATAATTCACGAATTTTATTGCAATAATTGCGAAGAATGTGATTTCTACATTCAATTTTTTCTACAAAATAGTTTGGTCTATATGGTTTAGAATCCCTAATTTTTTTATAAACGCTGCTATCACCGTCTCCAATTATTTTATTATATTTTAAGCCATGCGTTTTCAAAGAACACAAAAATCCATCCACAATGATTTGTGATTCCATAGAGGTTGATGTTTTTTTCCAATTTTTACTGCAGTTATGGGTAGGGATGTCTCTTTTGGCAACTACATGTTTTTGACAAACACGACAAAACTTGTTTTTGACACCTACATATAAAATTTGTTTGGTTCGAGCTCCTATAATACAAGCAACTCCAGATAACGCATTATAATTGGATTTGTATGACCGTTTCTGACTGTGCAGGTAAACAGGGTGTGTAGTGAGGGTGTCATTTAATCTCCTACCACCATAAATTAAAAATTAGCTACCGGCACTTCAAGCAGAGAGATGTCGTAAATCTTTTCACGTTTAGACGAATTTTTGTGTCTAGCGAACAAAATGAATATATTGTTTTCTTGATTAAATCAAAAAATAAGACAAAATAAAAAAAAATAAAAAGACAGCGAGATAGATATTTATATCATTGCTTAGATGCAACAAAAATAAATATGCTACAGTAAATGCTTTCGAAGAAAAGTTGAGTCAAAAGTTTTGACATATTAATTATTTCCCTTACATCTAGCAATTTTTTTAAAAATTTGATAGCAAGGCGCGGTAGATTATTGTATTTTAGATAAGATGAAAATGCGGAATTTTCTTCAAATTTAAACTAAACCGAAATAACTTGCATCAAAAATCAGTCATTTTCATGTCCCAGCGCATAGGAGTGCTGAAGAGCCTTAACTACTTAAAATTGATATTAAGAGCTTAAATTTGGTTAGAAATTTTTTCTCTATATGTAGATTAGTAATATGCTTGAGCACCAAAAAAATGTTTGGCAAAAAGGAATCATCCTAACATAGTATGATTAGTACAACAGTGCAATTCAATAATTAACTAAACAAACTAATTATTTCTTAGTATTAAGCGTCATTAGATAAACAATTAGAGTATTTAAATTATTTTACTGTTTTTGTAATTAATTTGTTACTAATTTACAATAAAAAACGAAAATAATCAAAGTAAGGTACGGCTTACTACTTGACAAAAAGCTGAGTAAATTTTGAAAATGGGAAACTTAAAAAACTGTAAGCGTTTCTCACATATAGAAAACCAAAGCAAAATCTAGTATAATTTTGCTCTTTATAATCTACTTTTAGAATTGATAAGTTTGGCAACACGGTATGGTAAAATTTATTCGGAGTTTGTAAAGTTCGTGAAATGAAAATAGTAATGCTGCTTCATGTAAAAAAACGTAAATCTAAGAATAATTTGATGAACACCAAACTTAGACAGAAATTCATGAAATACAATCGAAATTCAAATGTCGCATCCGTACTTGACCAAATCAAACGTTACTTACTCATAAATCTTGTTTTTATTTCAATAAACTACAAGCGTATTTTTGTAATGCACGAAAAGTATATGACAAATGGATCTATTCTATTGCCCATTGCTTGAAGGAATTTGGCGACTTTTCTCAGAGTATTTTATAGAGTGTTAAGTTTTTATAAGGTTCGGCGTCATCCAAACAAAAAACCAAAACACGCCAAATATCCAACGCTTTTCTGTAATCTGAAAACTTTGCTCGATTGATTGCTGAAAAACAATTTAAATGTATTACAATATGAGCTTTTTTCGCCGGATTATTAGCGACTCTTGTAAGGTCACTCGATTAACACACTACGTGCTTAGGTAGCGCCATTAGTAATTTTTTATATCTATTTTTGTCACATAGAAAATAATCTGGTGATAAACAACACAAAGTTGACTGGAAAATTCGAAGTGTCATTAAATGTCAGTAAAATAATTTTTCCATATTGTTGCTAGAGCTTTATTTCACTAGTTATCTCATTAAATCTTTGTCGTATTTTATTTGAATTCAAAAATGTATTGTTGAATTTTTAGTAGCAAGCTCATATGTCATAGATTATTGTTAACTTGTAAAAATATCTGCTGTCAAATGGGCATATATGCATAACCCATACATTTACATTTTCCATCCAGTGTTAACGACAAATTCCAGCATGGGTGTGTCATTTTCTAATGGCGCTACTTCAACCCATAGTGTGTTAATCGAGTGACCTTAGACTCTTACGCTCGAATACGCCACCGAGCAGACGTTTGACGCACTAGGGGAAGAGAGTTATCAGCAAAGTAATTATTCTCGTCTGTCGTAAATAGTTTGTTTATTACGGTTTATTTTACATTAAACTGGGGTAGTGTTGTTGGACAGTATAAATTTTATTATTATGAAAGTGAAGAAAAATGTAAGACATTCGGTTGTGTCGTTAATTGAAGCAGGTTGCGTACAAAAACCAGATTTAAGTTTTCATTTCCTTTCTAAAAAAATGTCCAGATTGTTCTTATAGAACTTAAAAATGGTAAAAGAAAAAGTAGACAGGAGATTTGCGTGAGAATATGCATTAAAAATAAGGAAGGGGAAGGAAGTCAGCTATATGTTTGCAGCATTGACTCAGTCCGGCTTTATAAGTACACTAAAAGTTGAAATTTTGCATGTCTCTGTTTGTAACTCATTCTATCACATGGGGTGAAGAGGTTCGGGAGCTTATCGGCAAACACAATGCAAAAATTTCACGTTTTGTTTCATTTTCTTTCTCTCTTCCACTGGTTATTAGATGAGAAGAATTAACCAACGCTTCTCCTCCAAATTGAAAAAATATTAATCATATTGAAAATAAAGACTATCCTCTTTTACAATCATATCACAACCGTTACAAGTCAAATTCTGCAAAATTGTGCAAAACTATAATCTAATGAGAATTTCAGTAGTGAGAATTTTTAAATATTTACGGTGATACATTTGCCATATGGGGTGTCATTTAGATATCTCTCCTGCAGTGTAAGAAACATTTAAAACAGACTTTTAAATTCAAATGACAACGGATAAAACAACTCTTTCGTCTGATCCAGCCGCCGGTCGCTCCCTCATCGGCGAAAAGAGTTGAAAATGTTATTTTCAGAAAAATGAAACTTTAAATTAATTTTATTCTTTTTTTGAGTAGGAGGCAGAAGTGTTTCCATAGTATGAAGATAATAGCTCCTACACTTTTTAACATGACGAAACGATCTTTTCTTCTATCCATTGCCGACTTTAGTAAACATGAACTGAAGTGTTAAATCATATACACAATTACAAATAAATGTTGTTTAAAGAATTATTGAATTATAGTTAATTACTTATTGTAGTGCAATTCTAATTATTAATTTTTTCAGGCAAATTTACCATCAATGTTGCAAGGACATACTATTGCAGACATTCTTCAACAGCTGCCATTTGAGGATGGGCCAGACTCTCCGGGAAGAAGTATTATTACAGATTTCTTAGTATTGATGTCCAGACATTTAACAATAGTGTAAGTAACTAATATTTGTTGGTACTACGCTATATGCAATTTTGTTTTCAGTGATATGATTACTTTAAATAGTGGCAACTTTGATCCTCTTAACCGTGTTAGAACTGAAATTGAAAACTTTTTTAATACACGGATACTTAATGGTGCGAACAGTGCTGAAGCTGTGAAAAATGGAGTGAACAAGATTATTGAGGAACTGCAACCTTTTTTCCAGAATTTTGTAAACAAAATTATATATACACATAATAAATGTATTACATTTTATTTTGTAGAGTCGGTTTAGTACACGTGACGATATCGATATGGTTAGATCTGTTGAATGTTTGTTCAGAAAACGTTTACCTTCAATAATAACAAATGCAAGCAATTTGAATTCAGAAAATATGCGAAGTCTTATAGAACAGTGTTTTACGTTAAATCGAATGATGTTTGCATTAGCTGTTCATACTTCGGCAAATGGAGAACAGGGGGTCGAAGATAGTTTTCAGCAACTAATTGTAAGTATTGATTAGTAAAAATTGTAGTTTTAAATTCTTTTTTAAGAACTGAAAATGTATGTAGTTTAAAACGCTTTTTTTTTATACATAAATTGTTAAATCATTTTATCGAGCATTAAGATGTCGCGTACATTTCGTAATCTTGAGGTTCGATTTTCACGATCTATAGCTTCTCGAAAAAAGTCTTACAATTTAGAAGCGTTGTTCCGATGAATTGGCAACCAAACAAAGCTGAAAGTAAAGAAGAACTGTGCTTTACTTTCTTCTTTGTTTCTGTTTTTTTATTTTTGTTACAGCTGCTAGAGCTGTATGGTCAGTGCCCGCTCGTAATTCAACCACTTAATGGGTAGCGGGATCTATGAATCCTCTTGTTAAATATTTTTTATTCAATATTTAATTTAAGATTGTGGGGTAACGTGGATAATTAAAGCGAACACTCTCATATAACTAGATCTGCTCGCTTTTGCAAGTTAAATCTTGATTTATTCCCAGTTTAGCGAATAAGCAGTTACCAGTTTTTATTATCATGTTTATTTCAATAAAACCCTAAACTGTTTGCAACTACTAGGATACTGCGCAGGTAAGTTTTGATCAAAACTTTTCCGCTAAACCGGTTAGTTTAAGATTTCTGTAGGAACAAACCTTCGTTAAAGCTGCTTTACACTGATTTTTTAGGTTCGATTTTTACATTTGATATTTCTGTTGGATCAACTCAAAAGATGAAAATCATTTAAGCTTTAGACTATTTGATATTTTGGTTTGATTCGTATTTGATCGACTGTCATTTTTGACAGATGCCATCGTTTGACGGGTTGAGTAGTTCTACGAAATAAACATCAATCAAGAATGGAAGTTGAACATTAGTTTCATTATGTTCTTACGTTATTGCTTTTACAACTTCAAGTTGGAGAGACTAAAAAAGGATGCGTAAAGAAAAGCAGAAGAACAAGAATATGGTCAAAACAATGGCTAATTCATATGTGTCAAAACTTTCTTTCGCATATGGTTTATGTTTGATATTTTATGAAACCTCAGCTACTTTTATTTTATTTTCTCTTATTCAAATTTTTATTTGAGAGGTATAACTTTGATTTTTCAACCCAAAATAGTTATTTTTTAGACCTAAAATAATTTACTACAATAACCAGACATTCTGCTACGCTCAACAGCTTTGCTTTGTGGTAGAATAACCTTCCATTGTTTTATATTAATTGGTACTAAGTACATCTGATAGAATAAATTTTGTCAATAAAGGTATTAAAATTTAAAAAAAATTAACTCAAATTAAAGTTTCCCGGCTTTTTTAGAAACTATTACAGAAAGAGTACTCATCTTTGGAAGAAACCAGAATGCCAGTGCGCATGCGCTAATCGCAAGTCAAACCAAAATAGATACTGTTTCATTCTGAAAAATCAAACAGAAAGATCAAACCACACACTCAAGTCAAATAGTGTAAAAACGTAAATCGAGCATTTATGATCTAGTCAAATGCCAAATCAAACAAAAAAATTAAATAGTGTAAATAGTTTATTATTGTGACTTTTTCCATACTAAGGAATTTATTTATTTATCCGACTGTACCTATATTATTTTGTGACACAAAAGCACAAAATTTTATTTTATTTAAACAAAGTGTCAAATTTATCTTTAAGAAATGGAAGGATTTTCAAGATTTGTGAAGGTGCTTTGATTACGGTCATATTAATATTTGATAATAAATTATTATTGAAATTAATATTGGTTAGTTTTTATATTTGAATACAATGAACGTATTCTTTATATGCATAGAGAAGTTTGAGACATTTTGACCTTGTATTTTTTTAACAATCGGATATTTTTAACATTTCTAAGTCATTGAAAAGTTCAAGTGTGTATTGTGTCAAAAGATATTCAATAGGTACGTTGAACGTCGCTTTAAAATAAATCCAAAAAAATGTCAATTCAAAATTTTAGGCACATTTTTTTAATCAACGTTCCGTTCCATACCTTTCGAATATCATTTCTCAATTTTTAAATAATGTCACCAAAAATTTGAGGGAATTGTGAAATGTAATCCACTATTTCCAATTTTGTATGGTTTGTTAGTTTTTGAAGTCAAAATTATATCAAAACATGTCTCGTAGACTCATCGTACAGTACAAGCTCACTAATCTCCTTATCAAACATAATATAGATTATAATCCTACCGTGAATATTGAATTCAAAATAAATACAAATAATACTGACACATTGATGTGAATAGCACCTTTACTATATTAGCTTAAAAAAATGTTACCAGGCTCACGAATGATACACTTTGGTAAATAAAAATAGCAGCTTGTTGGAAATAAGGGTTACATGAAAACTTTTAATATTGTCACGCCACAGGACCTGTTCAAAGCGTGCATCGAATTTTTATATTATAAGCTCTACCTTTAAAAATTGTCCTTTATGTCTAGTTCTTTCGGTAATGGTCTTGAAAAAAAAAGACAAGTTAATCAGTAGACACGATGTTTGAGGCCTCTTTTCCTTCCTATATTTCTGCACCAAACATGTTCATAAATCGCATCACTCTCTTGTCGTACCCTCTTTCTAACAGTTTTCTTTTATATTCTAATCCTGGTCAGTTAGAATAGCCAAGTTACTTGAACTCTTGTTACACTTTTTGCTATTACCGCTATGTTATTCGTCATGGTTCACACGCTTCTGACCTGACCTGTGCTTCTGCCAATTTTTCAATCCTATTTTCTATGGCCCGGTTGTGCAAGCGGGCCTAAGCCCGTGTTAAAAAAGATTTTAGCTTAAACACAGTTTAGGGCAAAAGTTCGGTTGTTCTAGCAAAGAGCTTTACGCTTAACGTTGGTTTAAACATGGTTTTAGTTAAACCGACTTGAGGCAGTTTACGCCTGATTTAAAAAACGTAGCTTCATATTGATTATTAATTAATGTTGCCACAAAATAACGATTGAACGCATGATGACATTTTAAGGTATGGAATACAAGACAATTTATTGCAAGATTTTGTTTATACAATTGCAAAGTCCAATGACAGGGTGAATAAGCTGGACTGTTTTGTTATCAAATTTTTTTATGTATGTATGTATGTACCTCCAATTTTTAGGCAAAAATCGTTTCTATCTGTTTAATTAATACAACGATACCACACACTACGACCGCTGACAAGGTGTTTTGTTGGAAGAACAAAAATTTGGACAAACAAAATTATAGTTTTACCAGAAAAAATTGACGTTATTATCATTTAATTATCGAAATTGTTCAAATTGTCAACCGATAATTTTTTGACACTGTCCGGCACGAGTGTCGCATTAAACGCTTAAAGACATCTGGAATGGTCTATGCCAATCCAATACTGTAGATCTAAATTGTTAGACTTACTGATGAACACTCTTTGATTTCAATAAAAAAAAATGTTACGAGAAGCGCGAGTCCATTCTATCGGCACTTCTGCTATGTGGCCTTTTTTTTAGTTGATAATTATAATTTTATTTCTAGACCTCATATATGCAAGGAATTCCTGTTGAATTGCAAAACTGGACAACATTGAGTAGCCGTACAAATCTTCGACATTTTATTTCAAATGTCAATGTACCACAGATAGAAATTCAGCCATATATAATTTACGCGAGTGATATTTCAATGGTTGAAAGTGAACCAATGGATACCGATGATGTTCCCCTTGTAATGACAGCTGAACCAGAGCCGGTGTTACCACGACGGCCACAACTCAGGTTAAGTGAAGATAGCGAACTGCCAAGTATCGTGTTAGGTTCAGCATCTTGGCATGGACAAGTCCCAGATAATTGGGTTCCTATCATCACTCGAGATGTCCAGAGACAGAGACGACAAAATTCACAACCACCTTTTAGTGATGCCTACCTTTCAGGAATGCCGACGAAAAGGAGGAAAATTGTCAATGGAACAAAACCACAAGGCAGTCTTCCGCAGGTTATTTCAGGTAATATGATCTTAATTAAGAGTTGATTTTCAAAATTGCAAGTAAAAACAAATAACAGGGTATATCTAGAGATATAGGAGAGCGGGCATAAACGCTATAAAAAGCGTTTATTTTTGAAGATTTTGGTGAAAAATTAAATCTATAAACCTACGGCTAGTAGACGAAAATACCAGAAAAGTGTAAATTGCATAGTTATTACTTTGGTGGTTCAGTTTTGCTTTCTGTGCGAACATGACTTACAGCCCAACCCAAAATGTCCCACCTCTAGTAATCATTTAGTTTGCACAGAAACTATTAACAGTGTTTATAAAAAAATGCAAAGTGGTTTTAGGTAACTCACAAGAAATGGTAAAAAATAAACCATTTTGTTTTAAACCTTTTCAATTAAAATGTTATGATCAAACTTTCTACAATAATTTAACGGCTTTTGAAATCTACAAAAGAGTCGATTTTTGAATACTTTATAGTAATATTTCATAGCTGCAAGAATTTTTGTATCTACTCTAATTTCCACGCTTATTTATAAAAAATTAAGCAAATTTGCTTTAACCCGATTGTATCTATTCTAGTTGCAAAGGTCAAAGTTCATATTCAATTTTACACAGAAATTAGTAATTACAATTATTGTTTAAAATTAAATTTCCTACAATTTCGGTTGGTTCTTATCAATTTTTCCGATTTATACCCGAAAAGAAGCCGTGAATTTTTGGTTATCGAACAACTCGTTTATTTTTATTTTTACACGAAAAATAGTTATAACAAAAGTTGTTTCAAATCAAAAGAGGGGATATAAAATCTTATCATTGTATTATCACGTTAATTGTCAATTTTAAGAGAAAAATTGTAACTAAGTAGTTTAAAATAAAATTTCTAAAATATAAATTCAACCAGTCCACACCAACTACCTGTAAAATTGCTCTTCGCTTGAACCAAGTAATAAATACGCACATTCCGAATGTTCGTATTTGTGAATCTTTTACTATTTACCCATAATGATGAATTTAATAAATTAGATACAATATACTGTTTCTTCAAATACCGTATTGGCTGGTCCTCATAAACGCAAAGTAACATTTGGATAAATATACATGGCCGGACATACCGCAAACGAATAAATACAATGATTAAAAAGAGCGAAGAAAGGAGCCAAAGAAATCGTATTTAAGAGAAGAAGGCTTTAATGCATCAATAGCTTTCCTTCCAATACTTTAATAATTTCACTAAATCTGTTTTGGTTTTTTCAGACAACATGCGAAGAGCGGTAACAACGACGGGTCTAGCGTCAGTAGCTCCTTTAGAAATAGTATCTCAAAGAGCTGGAGAATCTGCAGATGTTCAAGCCGCTTATCGTAATCTTTTGCGAAGTACCGTACAAAACGTGCTCAGAGATAATGAAGACTTCACGCCTGAACGGTTTCCAAATGCTTCAACCTATTTTAAGCCACAGTAATGGTGTTGTTTATATTAATATAAATATTCTCACTTAAAATCTATGTAATCTGAAATTAGAACAATGATCAATCACCGATGATTCTTTTAGTAATTCAATTTATACGATTTTTTTTATTATTCTTTACCTAAAATTCGATCTTTTTTTCAATCACAGTTTTTGAAATTATGCAGTTAATCTTTTTTAGACTTCAGTTATAGGTAATTTATTGTCTAGCTAGGTTTAGTATCCAGCAGCAGGTTGCAGAAGTTACATGTTTAATGTGATAGCGGAACTTGATGTTATTGATAATATGTGTCTGGTCCTCTTCTGTAAAATAGTTTTTTTTTGTTAATTTTGGAATCTATATATAAAGTATATATAGCAACTTCTGCATATTTTCCTGTAATATTTTATTCATAAAATAAAAGTTGAATTTTTTGTAAATCTTTGTTGTACATTCACATTTCATCCTGTACCACTATTTAAGACAAAACTAAATCTATGACACCGTGGAGAATGTCACAAACCGACTGGCAATAGGTCTAAGGAAAAAGAATATTAAGAGGACTGAAACAAAATTCTATACAATTGTTTCTCTTATATATGGATGTATATAGAATCTTTGTTTTAGTCATTTTAAAATAAAGGGTATATGTCGGAGTTATAGACATGACATATATATAGCACTAATGTTGGAAACCCGACAAAGTATACATACAAAATTCCATTGCTATACTACAACTAGTAGTAACTTGAAAATGATTTTTTCAAGATTTTAATACCTTGTTGGTTGAGGTGAAGCTATTGTATAATGCTCAAATATTCTTAGAAAAGTACACCTGAGTCATCCGATGCGCAAACTCTTGATAATGATGATCTTACCTATGGGTGAAGCCAAGCTAAGCAACACAGATGTTTTTTTCTCCCGCTGTACTACTGCTCAACTATCATAGATAATCTGTCCGCATCTAAGAGGAATCGTTCTCTACGAAAAGCACAACGGTTTTATTATTATACTATATATCTTCAACATATATCGGTCGCTCTAAGAACAACGAATTACCCAATACAACTGCAATAGTTCTAATTTTACAGTAGAGCAAAAAAACAATTTGTAGTATAAAACGTTTGTTGAGTGTGTATGCGATAAAGATTAATAGTACAACAAAAGTATGTAGAATACGTACCTTCCCTTCAATCATCAATGGTTAGAATTTTATCATCATATTTTCAACCGAGAAAAATATTACATCATTGTTCCGCACCAAAAAGTGTCAGTAGATTAAATAATAGACAATGACAAAAAGTACAGTTACGTCGTTGTCTCTCTAAAAAGCAGTGGCCAAGTCGCTCTAGATTTCTGTCACTGACAACACTTGCTTCACTGTTGTGCAAGTCACGCATAAACACAACTATACCTTGCGGTATGGTTGCCCTGAGGAAATTAAGTAGCTTATATTTCAACGACATAACTACCCTTTATCGGTCCCAATAAAAAGTTAGTTATGTCAATGTTCCCCAGTGATTTCCTTGAGCTTCTAAAACAGTTATTTACCCTATTTAGCAGTTACGTCTATATTCATCTGAAACGGCAAAATATGAGCTTCCTAAATCGCGTAATCAGTTTACTACAAAGCCCAAAATAACATTTTGTTCGGAAAGCTTCAGTGGTTCTAGTATGGGAGCACATTAGACCAATAGAAACTTGCGAGAGCACCTCTGTGCTCTCTATCTTTTTCTGTTTCGAAGATATAGAAAATCGAGCCTCTTATGTATTTTCAATTGAATATCTCTTCTATCTTTGACAATAAATATTTAATAGGAAATACATGATAAGTTTGTTGACGCCAGTTACCTTGAAGGTGAGAGGTCTGCCCTCAGTTTTCAACAGTTATGTGCTCGATGTTCGACATGGCAACACTGCTTTTTTATTCAATCAATGTGTTGCAATTTGTCAAAAATATAGTGTTCATTTACAATTAAATAAAAATATAACAGTAAGTACAATTATCTGGTTGAAACTATATCTTTATTCTCATAAAATGTACGATAAAAAATAAGACTGTCTAAAAATCAAAATATATAGAATAAAAAAACTAACTACCCAGTGATTTTCCGGGAGTCATCATAGGCACTTCACAGAATTTTTTGGCTTTTTCGTTGGCATATGCAACAAATTTCTCACCATACGCGGCAGCACATGTTATTAACATTGTGACATCCGCTTCTGCTTCATGGGCTCCAATTGCTTCCTTTTTGGTTAACCTTTCATATATATCTTTTAACTTGTAACTTTTAAAACATCTGTAATTAAAAAAATATTTTGTAATAACACTTACATTAATTTAATCATATAAAAAAATACCGTTTCCTTCCCCGTGCTTGAGAAAAAAACGTGAGAGACTGGGATCTACTCTAACAAAGGCGTCACACCCAGTTTATATTGTAGTATTTCTCACTAGTATTTTAAAAAAATAATTATTTGAAGGTCCCGATTTTGTTAATATTTCATATAAATTTAGACATAACTTAGAAAAGCTATCACCCTTTTTTTTAATATTATATGCGAAGAAATTTTTTTTTAAGGAGGATTTAGGGTATACGATGTAGATGTGGTAAAATCAGAATGTCATTCTGATTTTACCACGGCTGCCTGGCAGCTGCAGTACCAACAAATGCTATTTCCGAAAAAGTCCAAATGACAATTGTTTCAACCATCCGAAATAATTTTAGTTTTTTTTTTATCTTTGTATTTTAACGTGTTTCTGACATCAACAGCCTGAAGAAGGTAAAAATTTTGTTACCAAAACGTAGCTCTCAGATGAAATAAAGAACTGTAAAAAAACATCTACATAGTATACCCTAAATCCTCCAAAAAAAAATTTTTCTTCGCATATAATTTTTAGACATAACCTTAAAATACAGAAAAATCTTGCTGTTTGAATACATTTGAAAAGTCTCATAATTATGAAAAGCGCTAGTGTTCCAATCATTTGTAATTATTGAATCATGCTACCAGTTTTAAGGGTCAAAATTCGCTCTATTTCTTAATAACTTAAGCCTAACACTCTCGGTATATTGAGCTGCTGCATGTGTGACAGTGCTCTAGGTAAAGTCAATTTAACTGCAGATGCAAATATATAATACGAAGTCTAGTACAAATAGAATAGAAAAAAACGCTTACTTTGTATTTATAGAAACACATGTCTGTTACAGTTTATTGTTATGGGGACAGTCTAGTATCATGCAACAAATACTCAGGCTAGCAGACAAGCTGTTAGAATGCTTGTAACTTTAAAATGTCGAGATGAATGTCGGCATGCTTTTATTGATCTAAAAATACTAACACTGCCTTCACACTATAAAGTAATATCTTGTACATGTCTTATTGTAAACCAATTACATTTATAAAATAACCAACTGTGATCAGCTTTGAAATGGACCTCATCGGACCTGTCTGAAGTGATTTGTGTTTATAAATTGGTTATGAGCCATCAAAAATAAAATAAGTTAAAGTTAAAAATGTCTTGCTCAGTGAAAAGTAACGAATGTTATTTGGCTGAGCTTGATACTGCCTGTACACCCATTAGGTTTAATGAATTATTAGTATGTGCAACAAACTGGGCATTTTTATTAACTGCCCTGATACGCATTTGTACACCAGAATGTTTTCCCTACATGACAGCTGTCTTATCAAATGTCTGTCCCCGGCAATTTTAGATATCCAGTCCATCGCTTTCAATTTTCTCCAAAATCGTTTTAGTTATATCCTCAGCGTTTTTGCCTCCAGTGTCTAAAAAGTCAATAAATAATTCCATCACTTGCACTTTGGTTGCCGTCGAGTCTCACATAACGCAGTATTTAGATCGTGTGAAAAATCTGGCGTACTATCAAACATACTTGGCTTCTTTCACTTCAGCAAGTATTTTAGTTCAAAAATCGTTCCACCAATTGTGATTGGCAACAAAACCGCAAAGCCAACAAAATCAGCGATAATCGACCTTATGTAAGCTCCATAAGTTTTAGAATAGCTTGGCAAAGTCTTATTGGAATTATAAACTTTCCTCGCATCTATGGATGTCGTGTAAATTTTAGTGAGAGCTCAAAATCTTTTCACAACTCTGCAAATTTCACAAGTACTACGTTTAATCCAAATATTTTTCTATAAATCGACGCGTTCTCGAATTATGGTGATTTTACCAATTTAGAATTTATGCGTTTTAAGGCGAGCGTTTATTCAGTAAGGCACTTTAGAAAAAAGCAATGGGGAGACAATATTGAAGAATAACAAAAAAGCTTTTCCTATTATCATATTATTAACATAATATGATATTAATGAAACATTAGGATCAGTGTGACTTCCAATCTGCATAGAATTGTTTGAAATATTGTAAAGCATGAAAGGTTATATCACTTAACATTTCGTGAAAGTGTAATGCTTTATGCAAACCTGACTACAGCGCTGTTTCGTTTTTATTGAAACTCATCAGGCCAGGGCATTGCAGAAACCAGTACACTTCCACTAGCTCGATCTCTCCCATATGTACGAATGTGACATCGTACACAGTAGGTGAGATGGTGGTTCTAACCTTTCATGCATTGTGTGTATAGTGAGCATTAAGGGCATATTTGTACTAACAGTTTATCAAAGTCATGCTTTAGCATGCACATGTGTAGAGGACTGTCTTAAATATAATTAAGATTAGTGGGTAGTACCAGTTTATCAAGTAGTGCATGCTAAAGCATGACTTTGGTAAACTGTTAGTACAAATATGCCCTTAATGCTCACTATACACACAATGCATGAAAGGTTAGAACCACCATCTCACCTACTATGTACGATGTCACATTCGTACATATGGGAGAGATCGAGCTTGTGGAAGTGTACTGGTTTCTGCAATGCCCTGGCCTGATAAGTTTCAATAAAAACGAAACAGCGCTGTAGTCAGGTTTGCATAAAGCCTTACACTTTCACGAAATGCTAAGTGATATAAACTTTCATGCTTTACAATATAATATGATATGACCATAAAAGTGACGTGTTAGAGAATGAAAAGATGCAACAAATAATTTCATGTTTTTTTACAAAACAACCCTTAACCACAGCACGATTTTTGAACGTTCGAGCCAATTTTTTATATTTTTCTATAGGAAATCCGTGTGAAAACAACTGTAGCCTCTAGCAACCCACTTATTGCAAACGAAAATCGTTTCTAGACGTATTTTGGAGCTTGTAAAACTCTACTATCACTTATTAAACTAATTAACTTCTATTGATTGTCAGCTTTTAAACTGATTAACATGTATTGTGTTTCAAAAGATTATCTATTACAATTTTATAATAAAACTAAATAAATACTAAAAACATACCTTTTTTTTTGGAAAATATTCTTTTTGGCTAGGTTATTCTTTTTCTCGGTCTTTTTATTTAATTCATTTACTACTGGTATTTTCTGCTTTCGTGGAGTTGTTTCATTCAGCTTTTGCATTTCCGAAGAATTCAAAGGCGTTGGCTTTATTTCAACTTCATCAGCGATTTGACATAACAGTTCATCGTATCCGTCATCAAAAATCGCGGGAATTTCTGATTGTTCAAGAATGGAAGGAATATCTAAATTCCTAAAAGCTGTAAGAGAATCAACACAAACAATATCCTCAGATAAACCATTTTCAGCTTTATAAAGTTCGGCTCGAAAAATAGGGTAGTCAAAGCGATCTCCATTATGAGCAACAAAGCAAATAGGGCTTGCGCTTAGTGATAACCAAGTTTTTATAACATTTACTACATCACCGGTAAACGCCGTTTGATTGGCCAGTATTTCGTTAGATAGCCCTGAAAAAATCGTATTTTAAAGAAAATTATTTAGTTGACAAACCGGTTAACAAACATTAAATTGAACTAAGTTATAAAAATTCACATATCGGGTGTAGAATCTTGTTTTAAAATACAAATTTTTTTGAAAAGATTAGTCAATCACCCAAGTGATTTAATCGAAATTAATGAAACACTACCAAGATGGGTCTATTATTTCAGGGTTTATTATATATTAGGCTTTGAGTTGTGAGGCTGTTTAATCTATATTCGTCCGGATGTATTCTAAAGCTTCGCAATAAGATGACATAAACCTTCCATCAGAACTTCTGACGTAATCATATTGCAAACTGTATTAACTTTGGAGGCAAGTCAACTGCGTTTGGCAGTGCTGCTACAGAAAAACCATAAAAATTCACGTTTTTTTTTTATAAAATCAACTGTTGTTTGAAGAAAACTGTAATAGGAGAAAATTAAAACAAAAAATAACACACATCTAGGGTCCTATAGATAACCACTATATAAGTAAGAATGATACTTTAAATGTGTGTAATTTAAGTCATATATAAAATAATTTGCCTTACGAAGAGGTCATTTTTAAACTGTTAGCATTTGCAAAAATTTCATGACGATGCTCCTTGATTCAAATTGTGTGATATAAAAAACTTGTTTCCTTGTGTCAAAACTATATAGTGTGGAACAGTCAAATGGAATAAATTCATTTCGTACTGTATACATTTATGAGAAAACCCGAAACATACTTATATTCTAATCCAAGAAACCCTCGACTTTCCGCAAATACGATATGGTTTCAGCAGGATAGAGCACCAACACATTAACTGCCAGTACATCGATGCCATATTTCTCAATCGGTGTATAAGGAGTCGAGGATCTCTAGAACTATTCATGCGCGGCTGTGCTTTTTTAGCATCAGGTCACAGATCAGGTCTTAAATCGATTGCTACTAAAATTAATTAAAATAACTACTCAGCCTGCATTATTCTTAAAGGCACAGATTAATCGAATATTTCCATTCTCCACTTTCTTGCTTTATTCCATTTCAAAAATAACAGTGATTAATTACTTATTCACTCGATACTGTCATTGTCATTTGAGAGCCCAGTGGCGTACCGATGCATTTGCGCATTTTCTGAATGTGATATAAATTTTTAATTATTTGAAAAAAAACCAGGAAATTCTCAAACAGAATACAAATATGTATTTCTTATTTTACAGCGCTCAAAAACAATAACGCAAACGAATTAAATTAATATATTCAAACTTACAAAAATCTCTACGCCATTGCCTAAGCGACTTTATGTTTACATATTGTTATCGGCTTTAGTACGAACCGAACTAAGACCTACTGCCAAAAAAGCACAGCCGCCCATGAAGCCTTTTATTATTGTACACCCTGTATGTTAAGCCATGTTAGAATACATTCTTATTTAAGATTAGGATGTTGCCAAGACGTTCGCAGGGAGCATTTTGAACATCTACTTTAATTTTTCAATTTGCATTTTTGGTTAATGATGTATTACAGCGAGTTTCGGTAATCATTCGTTTTTATTTTTGTTTTGTTTATTCCTGCAATAGACTGAAGACCGATAACACTTTTAAATAGAAAATGAAAAGACCTTTGAAACAATCTATCACAAGCCCATAGTTCTCATTTAAAAATTTGAGGGTTGCACCTGTTTTTCGAAGCGCGTTGAAAGTAAGAATTACATTTTTACGTTGAGTAATGTCAATTTATAATTTAAACTTGACGTGTTATGGGTTTTCCGATAAATATGTACAGTAAGAAACATAATGAAATTTTCCATTTGGCTTTTCCACTGTATAAATATATATTTATGTAGCTACCGTTTCGAAATTAAAATTGATTAATATTAATTTTTTATTATTATTACTGTCAGATTCAATTTCAAATTACTATCAATAATAATTGTACATATCTTATATTTTTGGTCTACTAAATATCGTTTATTAGAAAAATCTAAGGTTATAAAAATGTAGGGTACATGAGCTGATTATCTTCCACAAATCAATCATCAATTTCCTGTTCCAAATAAAACGGTGACGCTCAATATATTGCTGTCTGTCTACCACTTTATAGAGGGTGTGAACTATTAACATTAATCAAGGGTGGCTATGATCTTTGGAAGCAGGTCTTAGATCAGTTTGTACTAAAGCCGGTAACAATTCATAAAGTCGCTTACGCAATGGCGTCGAGATTTTTGAGAATTTGAATATATCAAACTAATTAGTTTGCGCTACAATTTTTGGGCGCTGTAAAATAAGAAGTACATATTTTTTCCTGTTTGACAATTTCCCGTTTTTTTTTAATATCTAAAAATTCATTTCACATTTAAAAAAAGATGCAAAAATCGGCACTACAAATGTAATAAAATAGCTGAATCAAGCTAAGACAATCGTTTTATTTTCAAAAGCCACCCTTAATTAACGTTAATTTTATACACCCTGTATAAATATAGTTCACATTGGATTTCCCACTACCGACCGACAACTGGGCGACATAAATTCCTTATAGCGCTACAACATCACAAAGGCGTAATGACATCCCTTCAGTGAATAACTACAAGAGAGCCTTATATAGTACTCTTTGGGCGTCATTTTTGTTCTTAAGGTAGATGATTACAAGAGATACTGCACTGCGACCAGATGATTTATTGTGGTCCCTATATCTATGAATATCCACCACCAGATAAAATTTGAAAATAAACTCCCGGCTGAGTAAAACTCAAACTCACTTTGGTCATATTATGCGGCTTCCAAGTACTACTTTAAAGCACCGAGCTATCGATCGAACCCACGTGTTGATCAAACCTACTCCGTTCCTCTTCGCTCTCGCGTATCTGATCAACACCTGCACGAGATTCGATACTTTCTTTTATTGTATTACTAATAAAATATAAAACTGACCTAATCACATACAATCAATTATTGTCCTTCAAATGATTTACTTAAGGTTAATTGTGATAACGGTGTCATGCTCGCGATGCTATTGCACTGTTAGAGTTAAATTTTACCTTAATAGCTCCTATCATAATAATGTAAAAGTTTGTTAGAAAGTTTGCAAATACTATTCAGCAGAAGATAAGTTTCCATTATTTTTTAGCATTTTCATGACTTAACTTCGACTGTAGTCAACATTTGATATTTAAATTGTAATTCATGCAGCATTCGGCGGTAAGGCCAATGTTATAGTCTACTCTAATTATAATTCTACTTGATGTCCTAGTACCAATTGCAGTTATTCTTACGTGATTGATCGCTGTCACTCTAATATTATGTTTCTCGTGTATAAATTTCACTGTGCTATTGATGTTTATAATGTAATTGTCGTATTGCGGTCAAATCTGCTATGATCTGATTAATAATTAGTGGAACATATTTGTGCATATAAAATAATATAAAATTTGTTTTGTTGTTTTCCATAGTACTGCCAGCGACCTCAAACTAGATTTGAGAATCCTAATTATCACAAAAACACAGCGTGCCAATCTGAAAAACGAAAACGATCACTTGGTAAGATCATTAGGTTAGATGCTACACTCTTAAATGTAGCGACAAAAGATCAGTCAATAATCTGTTATTTAAAACATTAAATTTTCAAACTAAAATAAAGTCAAAGCACATTCATTCAAACTAGTATCAGTAGACTCAGATATGTTTCGTTCTTATTGGAACTTTTCAGTAATTCGCAACAGAAACGTGGTTTCTCAACCTGGATATAAGAAGCTTATAATAGATGTCGATACCATCAAACTTAAAAATGCCAACCAAATTTCAACACAATTTTTTTTCTAGCTGTAATGTCTTACAAAAATTGAATTAGGTTGGAGCTACTTTTATAGCATCTCTTGCCGATGAATGGTGCAAAATTCAAAATATAACAAAAAGCCAGTACAATATCCTTACTCAAAACAGTAAACAAAATTATAATTATCTACTTTGCGACATAAATGAAGTCATTCCAATATTAATAATAATAATATTTATTTGTGATAACAAAATGTTACACACGTTAAATATTTAAAGTTAAAAATTGTCTTAGACATAAAACAAGTAGAACATAATACAAATTAAAAAAAAGAAAGATTAGCGACATATTAGTTAGTACAATATATACATATTATAATATTACTATACCAGAAAGTTATCGTTCCGAAACTCATTTATATCATAGTATGCTTTATTCAATAATATTGTAGTCTTACATTGTGGGTTCGTTACTGCTGTTATCTTGTCTGACAATTTGTTATAAAATTTTATTCCATAGTAGTTTACGGCGCATCTACTTTTGTGTAATCGGTAGTTAGTACCGATAAGTTTGCTTTTGGTTCGCGTGTCATAATAATGTTGGTCAGCGGGTAAATGGCAGCAAGAGATGTTCTCTTTTACATACACCAGAAAATTTAATATGTATGTGCAAGAAAATGTTAATATATTTTTGGAAATAAAAGAAGAATTTACATCATTCCGGTACCCTAAATCGGCAATAAGTCTTACAGCACGTCTTTGCAGTGAGGACACTCTTTTTGAGTGACTACTGTGACCCCATGTTAATATACCGTATGACATTTGGCTTTGGAAAGTGAAGGTCATTAGCAGCAAGTCACTCGTCACTTCTTTATTTAGACTTTGCAAGAAATATATAACTCTGCAAAGCTTAGCTGATAATTTTGTTACATGAGCTTCCCATGTGAGATGTGAATCCAAGGTAATGCCAAGAAAGTCTACCGCGTCAATCATGTTGGTGACATCTGATACATTTCTGGTAGAAAATATAAGACGTAAAGTTTTGACTCTGTTTAATTTTAAGTCTTTAATTTGGTCTTTAAGGTTTAATAAGTCGCTACTAGAGTTTGCGATAGTAGTGTCATCTGCAAAAAGTACACTTTTGACGTTATTCAAAAACAAAGACATGTCGTTAATATAGATTACAAACAGTAATGGTCTCAATACCGACCGTTGAAGAACCCCACATGTGATTGAAACCATGCTTGAAATTTTTTCTTTGTAGAACGTAATTTGTTTCCTATCTTTGAGGTAGCTTTGTGATAGGTCAAGAGCCACACCTGTAATGTCATAGTTTTTGAGCTTATCAATAAGTACTACTGATTGCACACAGTGAAAAGCCTTACTCAGGTCGCAAAAACTGGCAGCAGTTTTTGCTCAAACTCAATTTTTTTATAAAACAAAATTTATTAACTCCTAAATTGCCATTGTTGTAAATTTATTTGCGCAAAAACCAAACTGCATCGAGTTAAGGATGTTATTTTGTCCAATAAAGTACAAACCTATATAATAAATATATAAACCTATGGTAGGTACAATAGGTATTGGTCGGTAATTTCCAGCTTCGTATATGCTCCCCTTTTTAAAAACAGGAATTTCTTTAGATATTTGCAATCAATTATCGTCCAAGCTGCTTTAGAAGTGTTTCTTTAAAAAAAATTGCTATTAGAAGTACTTCAATAATAAATCCTATTATTAAACTGATTTTAATAAAATTTAGCTTTGTTACATTGACAGATAGTCTGTCTTTTGGGCGGCTTTGCAGATATCAGCCAGCGTAGTGCTTAATTAATCGTTTTTAAGCAGTAACGTTGTTTAGTGTTATTTTTGAAAAGCATTTGAAGATACCAATTAATTTAAAATTAGGTTTAAGCGTTGAGTGAAAAGGTATTATATAATTTTATTATAATAATAAATAATTTTAATATTAAATAATTTTATTATACAAGGTCCTTGAATCCGAAATTACGTAATTTTTGCGTCAACCGTCGCAAATGTGTTCTTCACAGTGCCTAATGCTACCTATTTCTTGGCATTTTAGGACAAAAACTAATTATTGCTTCAGCTCACAAATTAATTATTTTGTGTTTGTCATAACATCGTATGCAAAGAGCCCAAGGCAATTAATTTAATAAGAATTTTCCAGTTTAAAATTTAAAAAATGATTTGCGTAAAAAATATTGTGACATCTTTCAAAAATCATCATTGCGAATAGGTATGTTTAACCCAAATTATTAACAAGTTCTTATTAATGATAACACAAATAGATTTTTTTGTTTATTGTTGTAACAGATTTAATTGTCGCAATATTCAGGTCATTTTTATTTTGATTTTTGATTGACAATTATGTCAGGTGTCTATTCACCATCATTAAAAAAAAGAAAAAAAAATCTGAGAGGTCGCATAGCGTCCCATATAAGTCTCTGTATAAATTAGGTTCTCTTTTCTATTCCAATAAAGCCTTGCATTGTAAATACGAGAATGTAATTACCTGTAATTTTAGTACACTCAGGTTGTATCATCTTAGTTGGATTAAAGCATAATGCTAATTTGTTATGAACCCGTGGGAAACAGCCCAATTCAATATGACTTGCTTGAACTGCCACAGCACAGAACTCTGTTATTTTGGTTTTGTTATATTCCAAATGCGGCAAACCAGTTGTTTCCAAGTCCAGAAAAACAAAGGTCTTGATCATATCCATTGCATTGGTACTCAAATATGAGCTTAAGCTTGTCTTGTACTTGCATTGAGAACGAAAGCTACGAAACTGATACTACACTGTGATTATTAATAAAGAATAAACTATTTACTCGCCATCATATATGATATAATTATATTATACTGTATATCTAGGGTAGTCGGATAAAATAATAATTAAAACCCCCAAAGACCGGGTATCAATTTTAATCAAATATCCATTATAACTGGCCAAATTCTGAAATTTAAATATTGTATAATAAATCCATAATAATTCAAGATTGAAATTAGCATCTCAATTTAACACACCTTTTATTTTTCAAAACTAGCCGTTTGCGAAAATCTCAAATTGAAAAATTCGTTGACATTAGTGACAAGATGGAGACAACCGCAGATGACATTGACAAGTGACAAGCTGACAAATTTACATCAAAAACAAGAGTCTGCGTTCAATAGATCATCTAAGCATGACGTCACAGTCCATAAAAAGCAGAACGTGATGGTTAAAGTGGATCAATCAAAACAGTGGCAGTTGCACATGAAGTTTATAGTAAACTACAAACATTTTGTTGTCAACAGTCCTAAAGTTTCTCAAACATAACATAACTTTTGTATTTGAAAACATTTTAGGTTTTTCAGCGTGATCAACAATGACGGTTTGAGTTGTAGCATAGGTTGTAGCAATAATAATAAAGAAATAATAAGTTATAAATTCTATATAAAAATCTGAGTTTTTCATCGTTGTTGCCAACAATTATTTGAGTTTTAGATTATCGTTGAATTTGCTGCAATCAAAAAAGAAATTATATTGACATATGTCAAAAAAAAATACAGCAACAACTGTTTTTTTTTTAAACAGCACAGTTCACTTGCAGAACAGATCAGTTTAAGTGTAGATCAGTTTGGGTGTAGATCGAAACAAGTTGAAAAGAACACGACTATAATATAAGCTTACTAAACACTCAAGTTCGATAAAGTTTTGGTTTAGTATTAAAAATACAAAAATTGTACTAGTAGTGGAAACACTAATAAGAGAAACGCATTCAAGTATTTTGTCGATAGTCAAAACTGAACCGTTATCAATTTACCATATTATGTTTTAGTTCACAAAATATAAAAAATTAGATTATTTAAAAATGTTTCTCAAAAAATTGAATTTGATCAAAACTTGATAAAATGTCAAACAAACAAAAATTACATGCAACTTTGCAACTCTTTTGTTTAGTTCTTCATTTCTAACATACTACTTTGTTTTGCTACAGTTAAATAAAAACTCATTAGACATGCTAATTTATTTTAAAAAAATAGCAAAACTATATTATTACAGAGTTAAAGTTTAACATAAACTAATTAACAAATAATTCCTATAGCGTCAACTAAAGTACATTGAAAAAGACACATGAAACGGTAGCCGTTACGTTTTTTTTTTGCTAGTTTTTGAGCAGTACAGCATTGTAATACTCTTTGTCTACAGTAGGCATCTATTGATAAATAGATCAGCCATAGCAAACGAAATTATTGAATTCCTGATCTGTGGCACACAGGTATCACTCCATAGAATTAAAGACTCTATTTCCGGATTGTTCTCTACAACTTGTTACAGTAATTTATAAACTGCATTCGCAATATCATTTCCAGCTCTACCTAATGTTTCTGACCAAAGACTCCAAAGAGCACAGTACACTGTTTTTGTAGTTACACATGAGCTGTCATATTGTATATCAAGAACTTGCTTTTATTAAAGAAGAAACTTATTTCAGTCTTGGAAAAGCTGAGAAGGTTTTTTAAATCAAAGCAGAGTAATGGTATTTTCCCTTCTCGGTCACGTGTTCGTTCTTCCCTCATTGCTTTTTTTTGTTCAAATGATCGTCGTATACAATGATATACATTTTTTCTTTCTTCGTATAATCTATTCTCTTTATTTAATAATTTAACTTCCTCGCAAACGTCACACATATTTTTTTGGCACGTAAAAAAGTAGATAAAAACTTTTGCAAAACATAGTTCTGTATCCAGATTCTTTTATTGAACTGATTTCTTTCTTCAATCCCATTTTTGCACAATTCGTACATTTTGTGAATATAGAGAGAGGACTCTAAATATTCCAGTGTGAGATTTGCCGACAGTAGTGCGACTCAACGCGCGAAATATATTCTTTTTGGGTTTGCCCATTGTACTCGTGCAAGGTGTGTTTGCAGAACTATTTTGGTTATAACAATCAGAATAAATAGGTTTTTAGCTTATACCCAGCGTTCCCGTGAAAACGTAAATTTTAGTTGACTTGACATTAAAAAAATAATTGTATGTTGCAGTTCTTTGAAAATTTTCCACCGTCTTTCTATTCCTGCGACGTTTCGGAAGAAATATGTGAGTATTTGAGAGTATAAAAACACGCACTTATTTAAACAATTTTTTGTTTAAATAAGTGCATTTTTATTTTCTTGGCAAGAACAACTTTTTTTCTTGAGGAGATATACTCAAACCTTGTTCATGCATCTTTTTACTTTTATTACATTTCCAGTTTTCAAGATTCTCTCCCTCGGTCTTTTGTCAGCTTTCCTCTTTTTTTTTTCTTTTTATTTAAAAAATAAAACAGTGTCGGACTAGAATAAATTTGAAATGGGTACTTACCACCAGTAACACCTGTGCTAGTCACAACATAAAGGATCATATGAGCATTGTCCGTTTCATCATGGTAGGCATTCTCAGTATTACTGCTTGTGTCATGTTTTTCAGCTACTTCTTTAGAGGGCTCTTGAACCACTTCAGAATACTATTTTTATCGTTAAAAAACCATAATAAAAATGTATACCTAAATAATTATTTTCTTTATACCTCGAATAGAACTTGAAATTAATATTTTTATAATAAGGAACTTTGTTCATATCTCATGTCTCACGACACCACTTGTTATATATATATATATAACTTGCTACCTTTTCAGCGTCCATACATATGAAAATTACGGATGGTTCAGCGTCCGCAGCCATTCAGCGTCCATATGCGGACGCTGAAAAGTTTTCAATGTATTTCTGCTTTCTGCAATGTCTTATGACAATCTACTATTTTTTTTCATAAATGACTAAAGCTTGGTTATTTACATTTGCAATAACAGTTTTCTTCCTTGAACGGTTCTTGTCTGGAAAAATTATTGGGTGGACGCTGAAAAGCTGCAAAGTATATACAAAATATACACATCTAGTTCAAGGTTTCTTCGTTAGCAGCGCTAGCAGAATATACAGTATATTCAGTTTTGAAGTAAGCCATAAACAGATTGCAGCTATTCAGCGTCCACTAACACGGCAACCTTGTATTTTTGTAGAGTTTTAAAATTAGCTTGAGAAAATAATTCTTCAAGTAACTGAAAAAAAATGCAACTTTTAGTACTTAATTTTTTCATTAACTAATTGAAAAATGAAAATACGAGAACGTTTAAAAAAACGAATAACGTTTTAAAGTTTTCACTAATTAACTAAGTTCGATTGCTTAAAAAAATGTTATAAACAAACTTTGCTCATAAGATTTTTTAAAAATTTCATAATTGTCAACAATATTAGTTTCAAGAAAATGTTTTTTAATAAAAATGCGTTGTAATTGTGTTACAACGCATGTTTTGTTAAGTAATTTGTTTTTTTTTTCAAAAATTAATATTAAGTTTTTTTCTCAAACAAGTTATTATTTTGTGTGTTATTATACAATAACTATCTCTAATTTTTAAATATAATCAATAACTAATTGAATTTTAGGTTTATTTTTGCCAGAAATTCATAGCAGAATTTTAATTTTATTCTATTATATTATTATTTATAGTTTTCTATTTGTAATAGTATTCATTCAAAAGTTTTTTTTGTTCAATTTTTTGAAGAGCTAAATAATAAGTTAGCAAACGGAAAATACAGAAAACAAAAAAGAACAAAAAAAAATTAAAAAAAAAGTTTAACAAGATGAAAAATTTACATTTACATAGATAAAATTTTAGAAAAAAAAATAATAAAAAAATCAATTAATAAAAACCCTAAATAAAAATTTAAACAATGAAGAAAGCAGATAAAAGTACAACAAAAACCAAAATAATAACAAAAAAAAATCAATAATAAATCAATAACAAGAAATAGAACAGCAAAAAAAAACTGTTATAAAATAGGGTAAGAATAAAATATAAGTCTTTTAAAAATATAGCTCATAAGTGTTTATTAACATTCATTTTAAACAGCAGACAGTTGGTAAATTTTTTTTGTATTTTTTTAACCCTAATAAGTGATGAGAGTAATGTGTGTTTCGTAATATAGTTATAAAACTAATTCATAAAATTATCAAGACGATTAAGATATTTAAAAATTTTACGTTTTTAGTTAATAAAATATAAAAATGAATCATGAGTAATTGAAATCGGTTGTTACTTTTCCAAACTTAATTTAGTTTTAACTTTTAAGTAATAAATGACTGATTCAGTTCTTAAAAGAAACATTTATCAAATCAGACTATTGGTGTTAAAAGTAAATTTCAACAAATTAGCTCTATGAAAGAAATTTACAAGTTAGTGACAATTTGTTGATTTTTTTTAATCAAAATTTGTTTTGATGCATTATTTTTGATTTTTTTTTTATAAAAATAAATTATAACAAACAAAATTTAAATCATCACGTGATCTTGTTAAATATGTGAATAAAAAGAGCTTTAACAAAAAAAAAATTATAGATCCATTATTTAAACTTTTATGTCGATCTTATTAGAACAAACATTAGATGAAAATTAGTTAATTAACAATCGTATAACTTTTTAAAAAGATTGACAAAAATGTTTATCTAACAAAGCTTTATTCTCTGCTTTAAGTATTCTGACGACACCAGAATTTTTTCAAACTTCTAAATTTATATTATTAATACATGCACTTTTTCTTGCATTTTATCACAGACTTTATTCATTTTGTTATGTGATAAAAAATTTGCAATAGCAATCTATTTCTAAAGAAACGAAAGTGTTACTACAAATTTACAACATTTTAAAATCTTGCAAAAGTCTTGGTTGTAGCCGATTCAATCTGAAAGTTCATAGCGGCAACGCTGCCAGACGCTGAATGGGTCTAATCTGTACAAAAATAATAATAATCTCTTAATTTAATATACATTGAATTTCTTAAAACCTCAGAAAAAGCCCCATCTATGGGTAATAAAAGATTTTAATATACAGAGGTAGACGCTATATATATATGTACAAAGATGATTTATTATAAAGTACCGTTTGACCTCACAAATTGTCTACCTCCATGCGTTGAACGGTTATTTGCATAAGATTTTGACATGGCCGATAATTTGTAACGCCTGCTCTGATTTGTGTTTGTTTTGATCACAGTGTATATAAACTATAGAAGAAAACATTATTATAGCCTTGTTTTGATTATTACTTTCGACGATTTGTATCTTAAGTATAATGCTGATCGCTTGTATAAAATACCTTTGCTTTTTTAGCCTATACCTAATATTTCAATTATTTGATAATAAATGTTTTTAATTTTTTTTTTAGTTTTTTGCTTCTTTCGTTTTATACAGAAAAGATTGTGTCGCGACTGTAGCAATCATGGAGCTATAATAGAATGGAGTCAGGATTCACCACTACAATCTGCGTTTGTTGTGATGCAGAATTACGGAGAGCGGGGTGCTTCAGCGATTTGTGGGGACCGACACTTAGAATGGGAAAGCAGTAGCGGCGCAGATGTTCAGAGAAAAGCCAAATATATTTAAAACTACATGTATACAATGAATCTGTAATTTGTATGGAAAGGATGAGTGGCACAAGTTTTGGAATTAGTCCTTTGTTGTTTACGATGCTTTAAGTTGGATGCTGTCTATAAATTAATACGTTATTAAGCGGTTGTGATATTGCTGAGTATTGATGCAATTGATACATGCAATAGTGAAAAACACTTATTTGTCTTATTGATTTTGTCACAAAAAAATTCATAAAGCTGTGACAAAATATAAACTTCTACGCCCCTGTTGATATAAATACAACAATGATCGGTTTTGAGCAGTAACATATTTTTATCTGGACACTTTCCAAATCCACACACCACATTCCAATCGAACTATTGTCTTAAGGCTTTTATTAACACTTCTATTATTATTTGCTAGAAAATTTTGCTGAGTTTATTCACAAAAGACTAATTTTCCCGATATCAAAAATGATATAAGCAGTCTTCCACAAACTAATAGTAAACAAAACTTGGATCCGACGTTGCCGGCCGTTGCAATTTTTTTTAAAAACAACAATGTTTATACTGCACTACGCTTTAGCTTTGTAGCCACGTATCTTGTAAACAAAGAGCGTGTAGCAACGAATATATTCCGCGCTTAGAATGTTTTTTTTTGTTGCATCAAAACAAATTGCCTACATCCTGACTCCATTCTATTATAGCTCCATAGTAGCAACAAAAGTTATAATTACAGAATTAGTTGGAAGCCAAAAAATAGAGAACGCTCGCGCAGTTGGTACCAGCCGGCGAAATCGCATTTCTCTCGTTCTTTTTCCATTGGTTGGTTTTGTGGATTTTGTTTTGTTTTTTATTTGAA
The DNA here is from genome assembly GCA_947359425.1 of Lagria hirta. Classification (NCBI taxonomy): domain Eukaryota; kingdom Metazoa; phylum Arthropoda; class Insecta; order Coleoptera; family Tenebrionidae; genus Lagria; species Lagria hirta. The sequence continues at coordinate 26,623,903 of OX375794.1, read as the reverse complement.
TTGACCTTTTCAAACCGTTCGCGCAGGACCCGGTTCAAACTTAGTAGTGTGCAGTGGTTTTTTTGTTTAATGTAAAAAATTGTGTATTGTGTTATATTTGAACAATAATTTAATTTCTGATTTAAATCGGTTAATAACTTAAGTGCTTAATAATTCAAACACTTGATTGGTCGATAGTATTTTGCTCTTTGTATTTTTAGGTTAGATTTTAAAGTATTTTGGTTTTATTGGTGATGTGATATGATTAAAAACGAGAACAACTCTCAACTCATTTTCGTACTTATTAAAAAAGTGCGGAGTGTCTGTTATCCAATTTTCGAAAGGTTTTAGGCCAAAAAATTGGGTGTATCAATAAAATAAATGAAATGCCTTCATGTGATGGTGAGTTAATAGACTTATCTCTAGACACAACTTAATTTTATTTTGAACTTTCAGTGAGTATTTTTTCTACATTGTTATGGTGATTGAGGGCAAGCGATTCATCTATCCAGATGTACAAAATAAGTTAAGTACCTATATAGATATATGTAATTGAATTAATTCGTTTGTTGCTAAGCGAGAGTGCCGTATGTACAAAAGTACAAAACAACTATTCTGAGATATGGGACTTTTTAGATAGGGGAAGAGAAGGTAACGGTGGCTAAAACATTACGCTAGGTTTATCAACACATGTCGCAACTGTCGTAGAACTAAAAAGAGGCAATTCCAAGTGGGGTCTCTGAATCAGAAACGTTTTATAATCCGATTCATTCTTTCATTCATTTTTTTGTATTCTTGCGCTAACTATGTATATTGTATCTCGATGTACAATTAAAAAAGATTTATTTATAAAAATGATTATTACAAAGACTAAGAAGATCGTCTTAGAAAGAGACTGCCATCAACTAGGTAATCTTAACAAGAATAATTACAATAATAATATCTTGCTATAACAAGATCTTGAATATACTATCTACTATGGGGCCGTTCATAAAATACGTCACACTGAAATCAGCTTTTTTTGACCCCCTCCCCCCCATTGTCACGCTGTGTCACACTTTTTGTGACCCCCCCTAGAAATATTTCGTCACAAAAACTAAGACCCCCCCCTGCTGAGTATGATAAATTCTAAATAAGAGTAGACAAATTCTGAAAATTAAAAACATTTATTTAGTTATTATAATAAAATTTAAATCTATATATATAAAAGAAAGTCTGTTAGTTACTCCACTTATAACTCAAGAACGGCTTTACCGATATGGTTGAAAATTGGTGAGGTGGTAGTTTAGAGCCAGGAGAATGCTATAGGATACTTTTTATTCCAGAAACCACCCTCTAAAAGAAGGGTTAAATCAAAATTAGAATTGCGATGTCGGAAACGTTCGGTGAGGCTCGGCAAATTACCGTTCCAAATAAATCGATCCACTCCCCTACCACCAACCAAAGTCGGACCGTGCGTTTACATGTAAAGCCGGCCACTGACCGGGACCGCAGTCGTACTGCGGCGTTGAATCTTGGATCGTCAGTGGCCGTCTTTAATAATAATAATAATAATAATAATAAATAGTCTTTATTCAAATTTCTATTTTATCAGTACATTATAGATACATAAAAAGAAGAAAAAAAAAAGAAAAAAAATTGAATCGGCGAAGTCTAGCGGACGCTACTCAACTTAACCTAGAGTTACATTAAATAAAAAAGTATATATAGAGCATGTTAGTATGTTAGTAAATACATAGACATACATATGATTAATATACAATAATTTATATTGTCGAATTCAAAATTAAATATTTAATTTTTTTTCGAAAAACAGTCAATGATAGATTTTTATGAAATAAAGGTTGTGAGTTATACAGTTTGATCATGTTAAAGACAACAGATCTTTGATATAACGAGGTACGAAACCTTGGCATATGAAGATTCATTTTTGATCTCAAGGAATTTATATTATTTACAGTAGCTCTTGTACGAAATAAATCACGCACATTACGGGGAGATGATGTTTTGAGAATTTTATATGTATACATTGATAGATGATATTTGTAGAGTTGATCTATTTTCAACCAACCTAGTTCTTTTATTTTTGCCGAAACATGCTCAAACTTGTTCAGACCGTAAACAAATCGACAGCAACTGTTCTGTATTTTCTGTAGTCTATATTTTGTAGCAACATCTAAACAGGAGTAGTACAATATAAAACCATAATTCAAGAACGGTAAGACCAGTGTCTCGCATAACTTTTTTCGGAGTCTAAAGTCTAATACTCCAGAACTCGAATATAAAAGTTTTAAGGCATAATATGACTTTTTTACAATTTGATTAATATGACTTTTAAATCGAAAATCTTCATCAATTATAAGTCCCAAGTCATTTACACTATCTCTTACTGCAAGTTGATTATTATCTATGTTAATGTTGACGTTGCTTTTTAAAAATTCCAAATTTTTTTTCCGAGAAAATAACATTAGAGAACATTTGTTGTTGTTTAATTTCAAGTTTATGGAGTTTGCGTAAACCGCAACTTTGTTCAAATCTTCAGAAACAATTTCAGATGACTCAACAATATTTTGAGTATCAAAGTGGTAATACAGCTGAAGATCATCAGCAAAAGCGCAAGATTTACAAGATTTTATAATGGTAAAGAGATGAGCTGTGTATAAAACAAACAATAGAGGTCCTAGCACAGAACCCTGAGGTACTCCAGAAGTAATTGTTTTAACTGATGAGCTTTGATTATGCAATACAACTTGTTGACTACGATTAAGCAAATAGTGCTTAAAAAAATTCAAAGAAGTATTGTCAAACCCATAATATTGAAGCTTAGCACATAGCAGATGATGATCTAAAGTATCGAAGGCTTTTGAAAAATCTAGTAAACACAACAGAGATGAATTGCCCTTATCAAGGGCGGTTAAAATGTCATTAGTAACAACGGTCAAGGCAGTGGTTGTGCTGTGATTTTTTCTAAAGCCATTTTGTTCATTAGGCAAAATAGCTTGTTCCGTAACGTACTTGTATACTTGGAGGTGAACTATCTTTTCAACAACTTTCGACAAAGCAGGTAATAAGCTTATGGGTCTAAGGTCTGAGCAAAGATTAACATTTTTTGTTTTTGGCAACGGAATAATTTTAGCACATTTCCACTCAGTTGGAAAATAACCTGTTTCTAAACATGAATTAACAATATGAGTAATGTACTTATCAATCACGGACTTACTATATTTTAACATCTTAGCAGAAATTCCATCAATTCCACATGCATTTGACTTTAGCGAATCAATTATTTCACGTACTTCATCTACTGTTACCAAATGGAAGCAAAATTTATTGTTAGAGAATTTACTATTTTCTAATTCAATTACAGCCTCAGCACAATTGTTTTGGGGTGAAAACACTGACAAAAAATAGTCATTAATTTCTTCAGGACTGAAGGAAATGTCTGCAGAAGGTGAATTTTTTTTTATATGTAAATCTTTCAAGGTTTTCCATAATTGTTTAGCATTCGAGTTTTTGTTCAAATGTGTTAAGAAACCCTTTTTTTCATTCCTAATTGCTATAACAGTAGTATTACGCAATTGTTTGTAAAAAATCCAGTCTTTAATATTTTTTGATTTTTTATAGTTACTTAAAGCCAAGTTACGAGTTTGCATAAGTTCCCGAATATTTGGAGTTATCCAAGGAGCTGAAGGTTTACTCACTCGCTTTGTAACTATAGGAGCGTGAATATCAAACAGACATAGAAGACTTGTGCTTAAGTAATTAACCTTTCTATCAATGTTAGACATGTATAGAATATCATCCAATGGCATTTGAGAAAGATCAGTGAAAAAATCATTAAAACAAAATTGATTAAAGTCCCTGTATGTAAAATTTATTGGAGGCACTTTAGGTACCAAGGTTGTAAGGGTGCAATAAACCAAACAATGATCAGATATAAGATCACCGTTTAGTACACCAGAATTTATTAAGATGTCAGAATTGTTTATAAAAATAACATCAAGCAAAGCAGCGGTAGTGCTAGTGACCCGAGTTGGTTCATTTATAATTTGTGAAAAATGATGACTTTCAAAAATCTCTTGCATACCATTTTGATGCATAAAATTGAAGTTAAAATCTCCTAGAATAATAATGTCATCAAATTGGGGACATAAAAATGATAGTAAGCTGTCAAAGTAATCTATAGAGTTGTTAAAATGGCTTTTTGGTGTACGATATATAACACCTACAACAAGTCTTTTTTTTTTAATTTGAATTTTAATAATTAATTGTTCAATACCTTCAATAGTGTCAAAATCTGCTAATATAACCTCATATTTAAAGCACTTCCGAATATAAAAAGCAACACCACCTCCCTTTGTAATGCGGTCATTTCGAATCAGTGTATATCCGTCGATATAAACAATTTCGGAGGGTGTCTCCACGTTAAGCCATGTTTCACTTACCGCCATTATATCAAAGTTCTGCTCTCTAACTAATGTCGAAAACTCGTTGAAACCCGTGAATAGCGAACGCACATTTAAATGTGCGATCTTTAAAGACTGTTTTATATTATTTATATTATTTTAATCGTCTTCCATGAGACAACTTCCCATATAACAACTTTGGGTGAAAGTTTGTATGGAAAATTATGATGACTGGATTTGAATGAAAAGAATAGAATACTTTTTATTAACAAAGAGATAAAAAGAGGTGGGATAGGAACAAAAAATGACAAGTACCAATATTAGTATGATTTTCAAAAATTTTGGATTGTTTATTTTAAAAATAATATCTATGTTTAAATCCGAAATTTTAGAAGTAAAATATTATCATTCCTTGATAGGGCGGAAAGAGGGCAAAATGTCTAAAGATTGATGTCGTTTTCATAATTTTTCCCATAAATTGCCTAAGTTCTCAAAAAAAATAAATAGGTATGTTTCCTGCTTTCTAAAAAATTACTCTTAGGAGGATGAAAAGGGAGTGTTCTAGGGATAAAAATGTAAGAAAACGATATGGGTATTTTCGAGGAATTTCAGGTCGTTGATTTTGAAAATGATATTTAAGTTAAAGAGGGTTGTAAAATGAATGTGATAAAGGTAATAAATGTGAATAATTAATTTGGGTATCATTTTTATAGTTTTTGGGGTCGTTTATTTTAAAAATCTATATCTATTTATGACCGATTTGGCTGAAAATTGGTGGAGTGGTTGTTTAGAACCAGTAGCCTAACAAAGAATATTTTTTATCCCATTCCGTGTGACGTGACATACAATATAAAACGTAAACGCATCTGACATATAATAACAAAACAAATGACAAAAAAAATAAAAAATAAAATAACAAAACTAAGGCGGAACAAAGTTCGCCGGGCCAGCTAGTAAATTAATAAAAATATCTTTCATAACGAACATATAAATAATAAATAATATTTCTATTATTCAGAAGTCCAAGGATTTTCTAAATGGGCCGAAATATCTACAATCGGTATTGCACCATCTTCTTCTTCTTCATCTTCAAAACTACCGTCCACTTCATCGTCATCTAACCATTCTGCATCTTCCGTACCATCGTTTTCATCTCCTATTATGCATAACAGCTCTCGAGCTCGCCGAGCTGCGATACGAGTTTGTTGTACGCGCCGAACTACTTCAACCTTTATTTTTGTTTTGGATGTACATTTTTTAAATGTTGTAGTAAGGTTTTGTTAGATGTGTGATATAGGCCACATTCTTTACATGTTCTACTCGCCAATTTATCGTGGACTGACGGACAAAACCAATCGTAAGGAATTTGTTTAAAATCCGGAGCTCCAGGCTGAAGTTTCACAGCAAGACGAGCAAATAGGTTAAGATATAATAGCATAAAATATTACTTTTGCGTAGCGAGGATTTTCGTCAGGACCCCCATCAGCAGAAATGATTACTACAGGTTTTGGAGATCCAGTGTTGGTGTAGGCGAAACTTCGAAATGATTCCAGTTCAAAAATTTTTTTAAAATTATTGGCATGTGTCTTGGCAGTCGAACTAGAATGCTTGCCACTCCGAATAGCTATAAATGTTGGTCCTGAATAGGTTACTTTTGAAGGATTTCCAAAACCATTCGGTTCAATAACAATACCAGCGTATACAGACGGTATCAATTTATGTCTAGCAGCCACAACCCAGTCATGGTCTGGAAGAGAAACTCTACACTGCATGTGCATTAGTAATGGCGCTTGTTTTGAAGCTGCTGTGAGTCCGATCGGAACTCGGGCTTTATCATCCTGAGAAAGAAAAATACTTCATTGGGTCCAAGAAAAGAAGCAAGACTTTCTAAATATCTAATTGAAGCTGTCGCAAACTCTGTATCAATATGTTTTTTCTTCAAGTCATTTTGAGCACGAATTAATTTCACTGGAACTGTAGATACATGTCTCTTACCTTCACGAGAAAATGAATTTCGTGGTAAAAGTCGTAAGTACGTAGCACTCCTACTTAGTTGAAAACCCAAAGTTTTTAATTGCTCGTGTAACTGATCTAAATTTTTACAGCTTCTTACTGTCTCAGTTCTTCGTCGTTCATCAGCAGAACTACCAAAGATGCCAATTTTCATGATAGTTTGCAATATGTCTGGCTGATCCTCTTCTAAGCTCGGCCGACCGGGATTGCTTCTTATTTTTAATTTATTTGCGACATCCGGATGCTCAAGACAAACATCCTCAAGCTTTCTTTTTTTTATTGCCCGGGATTTCGATGATCTTTGTTGAGCTGATTGTTTACGCGTGAGAGATTTTTTTTCAGTTTCTATTTTTTCTTTTAATTGTCTTTTATTCCTTTATCAAGTCCAGGTGTAGACAATCCAGAATCTCTTTGTAGAAGCAATGAATTTAAACTTGATTTCATAACTGAAATTTTTTTTTGCATTCATCTTGGGCGGGTGTAGCCATTTTTGAACTGCATATTTGTTCGTCATGAGGAGAAATTTTTTCAGCAGAGACTGTTTTTTTAATTGAAAGATCTTCTTTACTCGTCGACGCTTGAGGTCCATCTTTAGCTGTATTTTGTGGCTAAAAACAAAGAATTGATTATATAAGTATATATTAAAATTGATTGAATAAAATAGAGACTTATACAAGCTTGTTTATACTATAATTCTACACCGAAATTATTTAATTTTCTTATCATGATCTTAATTATCGATCCATCAAAATCATGTACACATAAAAATTATTCAGAATAGTAAAATAATATAAATCGCGAGTAGCCCTGAATAAAAAAAAGTATTAAGATAAAGAAAAAAGTTTTGAAAATTATTGGATTGACTAGAAAACCAATTTTTTTTTAATACTTTTTTCTTTGTCTCAATAATTTTTTTTAATCAGGGTAGTATTGATGTAATCCAGATGTTATAAACCAGGTATAGAAAAAAATTCTTGACTTACCTTAACACTTGTGAAAAACGTTAAATTTCTAGCTTTGTTCTGGGTTATCTTTTGATTTAAAGATTCAATATTATTTTGAATATTCACTTCAAATTGCTTGTCATCACTTTTGTACTCTTGCTTGAGATCGTTCCAAATCTCATTGACATTTTCTTGTACGATCTTGGATTTTTTATCCGGATAACACTTTTTATAAGTGTTAAATAATTTTTGATAGAGTTCACCTCTTATCGATGTCATTGTTTTCTTATATGTATATCAACTATTAAAATCAGAAGTGACAAATTTCGGCAATAAAGAGTATAAAGTAATTATCTGAAGAGTATTAAATTGAGAAGATGAAAAAAGCGTCTGTATTAGTTCACTGCTAAATGACGAATGAAGGAAGAAGGAATAAAATAACAATAAATACATGAGAAATAGTATTTTCATTTGTTACTGAATCGAGATCGAGAGCGCAGGGTACGTGGAAACGTTACTCTCTCAAGTATTGGAAAAACAAAGAAACGTGACGGATCGCAACGCCGCTAGAGTCGCGCCACCCACAGAGCTAGCGCTCATGTCGAACGTCACGTTGCCGTATACCCCCCGTCCCCCCTTGTCACATCTTGTCACACTCAGCCAGACCCCTCCCCCCCCTTGTATGCGAACGTATTTTATGAACGGCCCCTATCTAATGTACTCAAATTATGTTATCATATAGATATTTACAGCATTACTAGATAATGTGAATATTTATTGATAGCAAAGTTGAAAGTATAATTATAACAAAAGAATATTATATTCATATTCATATATTCGAGCCAATTATGTGTAAAATACATTTTGGTGTGTCAGTACAAACTTTGTCATAATGTCTATGAATAGTAAAACTAGTACAAAATAAACAAATGTACAAAAAAATATTGATAATACATAACAGAGTAAAACGACATACTAAACAGAGTTAACTAACAAGTTAAACATGTTAAACAAACACATGTTCTTTAAATTCTTTCACTGAGTAGAAGCAGCCAGTAGATAGAAGCTGTATTAATTTTCGTTTGAAGTTTGCTGTTGTTAGCGATTTTATGTCATTGGGAAGAATATTATAAAAGTCAAGGTCTATTTTGTTGTTAGCTGTTAAATTAATTCTGCTTCCAAGTGTTCTTATACATGCTGAAGCTCTTGTGAAGTGCGCATGAATATCAGATTGTTTATTAAACTTAACAATGTTCGTGTGACTATAAATTAGAGATGCAAAAATGTATATAGAATGTAGCGTTAAAGGCGCGCTATCGCAGCGAAATATGAGCGTCAAATACATAGCTTCGTTATTTCATTCAGTTTTTTTTTCAGGAAGATTTTTCTAAAAAAGTATCGCTTTATGCAGATTCTTAAAATGTTATCGTAGTGTGTATCATAATTTGTAAGGCTTTATTTCCTAAAATAATTTTAGCAGTTATTGCCAAAGATCGCTAATTTTGCAGAATTAATGTTTTATACAAAACAATAAAACAAAAGTTAATACACTCTTCTTAGGATCGCTGAGTAACGAATGCCATGATAGGTACTACAATTTTCTACTTAGTTAATAAAAACTGATTGAAACAAAATAGACGTAAATGGCGCCATTATTTAGATTAGTTTGGTTGAAATTATGTCATATTTAGTTCACAACTTTTCTCACGAGAGGGCGAATAGCTAAATTTGAAATGTTGCCGGATACCGAATATATATAAGCAAATATGAAAGAATTCATGGTGAGAGTTATGCTGTCTAGTTTTGACATACAACGTTGAACGGTATTTTTTAACTCTTTTTTTTATTAAATGAAAAATTAAAAGTGGGGATGTAGTACCATATTAACTGCGAAAAAGTGTATTATCTTCAACAATTAAATAGCCTTCTTCTCTATTTTTTATATTTCAAGTGGTTTAATTCTGGTCATTTCGTAATTAGAGGGAATCTTACAAAACATTGTAATAACTTTACCAAATTTGATTGCAATTAAAAATCTTAGTGGATCAAATGAAACCATTTTATCTCAGTTTTTCAAGCAATTTCAGCAGTGCCAATTTTAAACATGTTCTCATCATTATTATGTAATATTGTTGACTTTTACAATTTATGTTTTCCCTTTTTTTATTGCCTTTTAGGACTGCCTATTTGTTTGTTATACAGAGTGTCTCAAATGGTATAATCATAAATTTAAATGTTTATTAACTACGATTTTGTGAGGTTGCAGTTTCCACCTCGTTACATCGATAATAAAAAGTAACAACTTTATTTGTGAAATGATACATGTCAAATTTTGTCCAATTAATAAAAAGAGTGAATAAAGGTGGGTCAAATAATATATATCCTTTGTTGTATGAAACGTCAAAAGACACTTTATTTTTAATCGTTTTACAAACAAATTCATAGTAAAATTGGTAAAAAATTTATAACATTTAAGGGCAAGGAAAAATTTACTGTATTTAGTAAATTTCTAAGGTAGCAAGGTTTTTTGACATTTAGCCGTACCAATAAATCTATGTACGTGTAGTGGGACCACGAACAGGAGTCAAAAAGGATGGGTAAGGTAAAATATGTTAGTAAAGCTGTGATTGTTAATGTGAAAAAAGAAAACAAAGAGAGAAAAAACAATGCATAACAGGAGCATAAGGTTATAAAACGACTTGAAAGGACGTCGTAATCCTCTTAACGCTCCAGCGCCTTGAGTCCTTTAGGAATTATTCTTAGAACGATTTCGGTAAGAAGACAATTCCAATAAAAAGTTTCCAAGCGGGGTAACATTTCATCTCTCCAGAAACGTTCATCCCTTAAAATCACTTTAACATTAAGCTCTTCTTTATCATTGACATAGATAAGAAAGAAGCACATAGCCTTTCTCGCTATGTTTAATTGCCCTTGTATCTGTAAAAAAAATACCTAAATTGTATGGTTGAACATAAATATTTGTATTTATTAACCTGGTAAAAATATTTGTGCGTCCGTTTTAAAACAATTTGTTGCCTTTCGTTGAATGTGACGCAGAGAGTCTTGTCAGTTTCTACCGCAGTTCTCAAGCTAATGCCAGCCTTATGGACTTTATAGAGGCATTTCACCTCAATAATTGCATTGTTGCCTAAGAGTCCTGTAAATGAAAACACTATCATGTATGCATTATTTTTACTTAGCCTCATGTCACGCGTACCATCAGGAGATGCACCAAGGTAACCATTATCTACATCTATAAAAAAACCAGAGTCTTTTATAATGCACTTTGGCCTACTTCTTTTGAATTTTTCTATAGCAGCCTTCTCTTTGATTTTCCCATATTCTGTAGCTTCTGTGCTGAAGCTGTGCCCATATAAAATTCTATTTACTAAATTGTGGCATGGAGTTGTTGCTCTTCGCCGACATATTTCTCCAAAGAATGAAGCTGTCAAACGCTCTTTCCGTATAGTTTTAAAAAAAGGATTGTCCCATTGGCCTTTAGAATTCTGTTCTATTTTACGAGCATCTTCAAGGCACACCTATAAAATAATAATTATACGATTGTTTGGATCTCTCAATATTATTACCTGAAGCTTTTCAAAAAATCTTTTTCTCTCAAAAAGTAGCTCTTCTGAACTTAATATGACCTCGTCTGCTTTTTCTCCATAATCTTGGTGCATCATCTTATTTATTTGATTTGGAGTCTTCGGTTTTCTTTTATGCTCACTTTCAGGAAACTCAAGCTTTCTTCTGCAATGAACTTCATGGCGCTTTTCTTTTTCCAGCATCAAGTTTTTAAAATTCTTCCCAGGACTTTCTTTCATTATGGCTTTCCATGATTCTATTTGCCACCCAATACCATTATTATATTGAAGTCCTGTGAGGTGAGCACGTGTTGCAAATGATCCCCTTTGTGTCAAGTTCAAGCGTTTCCCTGCATTGAACTTACATAATATTGACATAAAAAGCTCAGCACGATTGTTAGTTTCATTGTCAATCAGTTGATGGCCTTTTACAATTAATCGGTCTAGTGCACCTAAATAAATTATTCTAAATAGCGAATAGGAAACAAAAAAAAATGCTTACTCCTTATATGGTAATAAGCACCTGTAACTTCCAAAAACTCAACTTTACTGTTCTCTACCTCCCCGACCTTATCACAATAACTTGCTTTACAGTTTGCGTGGTTCTCGAAAACGTGGTTTGGCCCATTCGCCAAATCAGACTTTAATGTTCCCGTCACCATGAGCGTTTATATATAACACTCGCATTGCAATCTGCTCCAACTGCTTTATTGTTTTTGCAGTCAACAATTTTCTTCCTTTTGAATCTATGGTCGTGTCGGCTTTGACTTTATATAAAGACTTTCCATAATTTTTAACTGCATGATTTGTGCAGTGAATCTTTTCAACACTACTACCATATGAGACTTCTTTTCTAATTTTTGCGTACACAGAAGAGTCACCATCAGCAATAAACTTTAGAAATTGAAGATTGTGTATTGTAATACTGGCTTTAAATGCCTCTACAATTATATCCGCTTCCATAGCACCGGAAGATGCAGACCAATTTTTGTAACAAATGTGTTCTGGAGGGTTTTCATCCTTATGTGCTGCACGAGCACAAATACAGCAGTATTTATTCCTCACTCCTAAAAACAATATTTTTCCAGTTGCTTTCCCGATTACTATTGCCTAAAAAACCAAATGATGTTAAACAACGAACGCGTATACATTAATTACAATACTAACCACTCCAGAAGAAGCATTGTAGCTGTGTCCAAATGACCGATGACTCCAGCCGCCATCAGTGTACACTGTCGTCCAAACATTGCCATCTTTATCAATTTGCTCATTTTGCAAGGCAATGTCATATTCTTCTTTGCCAGCAGTGGACATGCAGGTCCACAAACTATTCTGCCAGGCATCAATTTTCTATCTTGCTAAATAACCTATAGGACATTGGAGTAATATCCATAACCGATAATTTCTCCCTCAGAGTCGAATAAGCATTTCCAGTGGATATAGTAGACCAAACCGCACTCACATTGATAGGAGACAGATAAGACTCATTATTATTTTCACATTTGTGAGTTCCTTGCTGTGTTTCATACCCACAGAAATCACATTTGAATGTTAAAAAACTACACAAGCCTGACCTTTGTTTTTTTATCAGCTGCAGTTGTCCAACAGAACATTTTTTCAAATGAGCCACTTGCAGTTTCATAGACCAACTTAATACATGTTGCAGATCTACAATTCGGTTACCAGACACTATAATATTTTCTGTAGTTTTGACCGATTCAACAGTTAATTCATGTTGCATTACACTAAAACCAGATGTTTCAATAAATATGTGTATTAGGGTGGCCCAAAAAAAACCACTATTTTTTTTAGAGCCTCGGACGAAGAAATGTTAGTTTTTGATGTTTTAAGAACCCTTTCCAAAGAACAGCTCAAAAAAAAATTTTTAAGAGGTCGCTCCAAATTTTTTTAATTTTCAAAAATCGTCAAATTTCAAATATATAAATAACTAGCGACCCGCCCCGGCTTCGCACGGATGCAATGCTGATACTAAATTAAATACACTACAGAAAAACTATGAACGTTGTATATAAAAACATAGCGGCCCGCTCCGACTTTGCACGGGCATAAAATATATATGCCTATGTCACTCACTGAAAACATGATTAAAATCCATCCAGTATTTTTGATTCATTCATTACTGCCCTTGGCCTGCACGCAGCAATCGTCCGATTGCTGCTAAATTCAAAGTGCTATAGGGAGAACCGCGGCCTCCGCCGCGAAAAGGCGACTTTGTTTTATACTATGTAGTGATTAATTATTATTATAAAATTATTTATTTAAAAATTATGAGCGACCTTTTAAAATTTAAATTTTGAACTGAAACTTTCAGAAACTTATTTTTTTTTTGGTCTATGAAATTATACCGTAACGAAAAAAAAAATGAAACAAAAAAAAAATTCGATATTTGACGTTTTTTGAAATTTACAAAAATTTGAAGCGATCTCTAAAAATTTTTTTTTTGAGCTGCTCTTTGAAGAGGGCTTTTAAAACATCGAAAACTAATATTTTTTTATCCGAGACTTACAAAAAAAAATAGTCGGTTTTTTTGAGCCACCCTAATGTGTATAATAACATAAAGATAATTTACCTTTCATACTCATCTCTAGAGCAAAACGAAAATTCATGAAGAACACGTGACTCCTCGACTAACTCACTATTTGAATCAACCTCAGTAATAGCTGTATCAAGAACAATTGATGATTCGTCAATTTGCTCTTGAACTGTCTCAATGATAGAATCAACCTCGGTGATAGATTCAGCAGATACTGCAGATGATTCTCCAGGAAAACGTTCCATGCTCGAAACTTCACTGCAGTAGTACTCATGATCATGTTGAACACTGTTTTTTAAAAAGTTGAGGTTTTTTCTAAAAACATTATATCAAAGCTCGGTGTTTTACAAAATTAATAACAATAAATTACTGATTCTTTTTTTCCCAATATAATTTTCGCCCCTTTGAAATGTTTTTTTCGTTTATTCTTTTTTACTCTACTGGGACATTTTCTATGCGGCCTTCCCATTATAAAATAGTACAGCACACCAGAATTACCAAGTATGCTAAAACCAAAGGATGTGATTATAATTATTAATTATTTGAATACTGCAGTGAAATTAGTGAGTACCTACAGTAAGTAGTAACCCAATCGATATTTTTTCTTTTACGATCAAAAGAACGAACTAGATTATATTTATACTTACCAATAAGTCACAGTAAGTACTACTACACAAACACGATAATAAATAATAAGGGATGATAGACGCGCAAAATGCTAAACCCGGAAACCTATGGGCGAATCTATGATGAAAACAGCAAAACTAAACAAAGCATTTTTGCAGATTGCAGACCCATCTGTGGTCTTAATTAGAAATCTAAAGTTTGTTCTTTTGCCGTAGGGGCTGATAACGCTCCCTTAAGATTCTATACTTTTTAAACACATTGTGACACGATTCAGTTGAAGGAAGCTTGTCAATAAGCCGTACCGCCTGCCACCTGCCAATAAGCGGTTTGTCCCACACGCAAATGATGTTCGGAAAAGCACAACACGTCATGATCATGAATTGTCAAATATGACTTGAGCTCGTCTAGCTTACAAAATAAACCCTGTATATTGATATGAAAAATATTTAAATTTTTAATTAAGTCAGATTTGGAAGACGTTTTCTTATACGAAAAAAACGACTTACTCTGACACCAGCGGGCCACATATCAGGATTTAACGCCTCTTCTAGTCTAGACGAGGAGTGTAAAATGGTGACAAATCGACATACTAATGCTAAAAATATGTGTTATGGCTCATTCGATAGGGAATCACGTCTAGAAAATTGTCCATGAAAATTGTATTAGCACATTAAAAATTTCAAAAGTTATAAACAATTAAAGATGTTGAAAAAGTAGTGCTTGGTTTTTCGCTTGTAATTCGTAAACAAATAATTTTTTTGGAATTTGGAAAAAAGATCCTGAAAGAGGAAGAAATTTTCTATAAATAACTTCCGATCACCGAAACTGTACCTCTATTATTAATAATTTTAATTAACGTTGAAAATTGCCGTCCGCGCGCCATTCTTAGGTTGCGCGCATGCTATAGAAAGTCAGTAAGTTATAATAAAAAATTTTTTTCGGGTACTTAGAGTACATTAAAAAATCTAAATAAATTATGATATCATCTAAACACTTCAAAGAACTAATTCCCGTTGGAATTTTTTAATTAAATTAAATTTTCCAATAAACTAGACAATTGTTAATTAACAACATTTTACGGGATTTCTCTGAGCATTAAGAAGTAAATAAAAGTTGCAATAATTGTTCTAAAATTATTTCCTTTCGTGGAGTCCTTGCAATTGACACAATAAAAACGAATACGTAATTAAAGTTTGAAAAAGTTTAATAGTTTGTTTATAATAATTTTTTTAAATTCCACAAATAAAGAAAAATCGCCGTAATTTGTGAATTTAAAAAAATTATTATAAACAAACTATTAAACTTTTTCAAACTTTAATTACGTATTCGTTTTTATTGTGTCAATTGCAAGGACTCCACGAAAGGAAATAATTTTAGAACAATTATTGCAACTTTTATTTACTTCTTAATGCTCAGAGAAATCCCGTAAAATGTTGTTAATTAACAATTGTCTAGTTTATTGGAAAATTTCATTTAATAAAAAATTCTAACGGGAATTAGTTCTTTGAAGTGTTTAGATGATATCATAATTTATTTAGATTTTTTAATTTACTCTAAGTACCCGAAAAAAATTTTTTATTATAACTTACTGACTTTCTATAGCATGCGTGCAACCTAAGAATGGCGCGCGGACGGCAATTTTCAACGTTAATTAAAATTATTAATAATAGAGGTACAGTTTCGGTGATCAGAAGTTATTTATAGGAAATTTCTTCCTCTTTCAGGATCTTTTTTCCAAATTCCAAAAAAATTATTTGTTTACGAATTACAAGCGAAAAACCAAGCACTACTTTTTCAACATCTTTAATTGTTTATAACTTTTGAAATTTTTAATGTGCTAATACAATTTTCATGGACAATTTTCTAGACGTGATTCCCTATCGAATGAGCCATAACACATATTTTTAGCATTAGTATGTCGATTTGTCACCATTTTACACTCCTCGTCTAGACTATTCTTCGTGATCCCTTCTAAGAGAAATTTTAAAAGAAGTTAATGATAGAATATCATAACTCGCTATAGGCGTACTGCACTGTAAACTTAGCGTTGCCAGTTGCCAGGTGAAATTTTATTTAATCCCTAAACAGAGCGATAAAAATTCCTAGAAATCTCCAGTTTCTAGAAAATTTACTAACAAGTATATTTTTGTATTACTGGGTGCATTAAAACTCAACTGCAATCATTTAAAATTTTTTTTTTAAATAATTACCTACATTTAATCAAAAAAATATTCAAAACAAACTTATTTATACCATAGTTTATTATAAATACTCATAGATACATGGGTAAAGTCGTACAAATAGAAATACCTTTCAAGTTTTGACATTTTTTTGCTCTTTATTATCCAATTAATTAATGTATATTAGACAATCAAGAATAGAATATGTCAAAAAGCAGTTTTATGATTATCTATAGAAATTATAATGAGTAATATTAAACAGTAAATAAAAAAAAAACAAAAAAAAGTAAAATAATCCATTATAAATTAGGTAAATATGTATAATAAAATATAAAAAGTTCTTTTCAAAATAAAATATAAAATTTCATTTGTACATTGCATTGTTAAACTTTTTTAACAAATCTGGTTCTATATTAAAATCAAAACAATTTGAGTTTTTTAAAAGAGTTTTCGTATGCAGAGTGTTGGACTTTTGGGTATGGGGTGAATTAAATAAAATAGCCGAAATAAGTCAAAGGTCTTTATGTAACGATAGATGGACTTGAACCGACTTCAGTGTTGCCAACAAAAAATTTCTTACATTCCCCGCCTGTTACCAAAAATTTCCCTAGATCGATATTTATTTCCCTAAATTCAAATAAAACTTATTTTTTACATTTTTATTCAATTAAAATCAACAAATTGATTTATGACATTGGCTAACAAAATAATTCTAAAATAAATCACTTTACAATTGTTTCCAGTATTTTTATTTAAATTGTAAAAAAAACATGAACAAATAATACAAAAAAACATACGTTAGGTAAATAAAATCTAGTAAACTATACACTATACTGCCCTGATAAGCAAAACCCCCGTAAAAGCCCAAAGCGCGGAGATGAGATAAATGAGTTTAACTTTAAAGTTGGCCTGCCAACTGATCTTTGTAGGTTTATGAAATATTTTTTGTGTGCACATAAAGCATTTTTATTGTATATTTTGATAGAACCAATTGAAGTTGACTTATTTTTTTATTTATTTGTAGGAAATGCTTTAATTGTGTTCTTACTTAAAATCAAGATCGAAATAACATCAGGTTTGCTAAGCAAAAACACAGTAAGATCTTTTGCCGTGTTTTTGCATAGTACCGAAATATATATTTGTGGTAAGATAAATATCAAAAGTAGAATAATTACATTACTTGAGTTAATAATAATAATAACTCATTACGTGATAATCGCATTATCCGTAATGATCATAGCCTTCTTGGACAGTGGATAGAGTCGGTAAAACCAATTAAGATAATTTATTGAAAATTTAAAAAAAAATGCATAAATAAAACAAAATAAAAAATTCTTTTTTATAATCAATTAATAAATTAACTTAATTACACTTTCAGTAACCATAAACATTTAGGAAAACAAAACACTTAAAAAGAACAATAACTGAAAAATTTAATTACATATGTGCATTTTCATCAATTGGTAATTCTCTCCAAAATGCTTGCCGGTTTTGTGGTAAAATACCACCAAGTTTCTGTAAGATAGTGTCGCGTCTTTCTACCGGCACACCACATGGACCCTGTTTCTGTTTCGGCATAGAAAATCCACTTTTCATTGATTTTTTGTTGAGAAAGTCAAGCTCTTTCATTTCTTCATTTTCAAAAGAACACCGGTACTACAAAACAATAATATATTGATAATTTTCAGCAGGTTATAAAACCATAAGAAACGTACCTGTAGCGTAAATTTGCCTTTTTCAGCGATAACCTGTACTATGTCTGATAGGTATGGTCGTGGTTTGGTGTGGTTTATTTTATACAGTGAACTGCAATCTACCCAGTCATAGAAGTCTGTGTAATTCATTGGTTTAACTTCAACTTTTCCAGAATTAGCTGACCTTACAGCTTCTACAAAATCACTAAAATCATATGTTTTTCCTTGCCGTTTAAGCGATAGTTCTACTTGATGGTGGAAATGGTCTGCAGACATAAATGTGTGCCCTGCTTCAAAATAATTTAATGTCAAAGTACTTGCCGAAATATTGCTAGAATTGACCATGTAAACCAAAAAAGTAAAAAGTCCCCAATTTTTGTTCTGGCCAGCACAGTTATCTAGCCATATTATTATGTTCTCTGCATCCCTGTTTCTTAAAAGAAAAGCAAAAAAAGCACTAGTAATTTCTTCTTTGCATCTTCCTGCAATTGCCTCATGCCAAACAACGGCATATGGAAAAGCTTTAGATTTCTTGCCTACAGGTACAAAGCTTTCATGATATGCCACTAAACGCTTGATAAAAACTACCTTCTTGAAGGTGTCAATACGTGGAAGCATGATTATTTTTTGTAAGTCAGCAGACACACATATGGTTTTTTCACATTCCTCATGACCAAGTTTTGTAAAACTTATTTTTTTATCGTTTACTACAATTTTACGATATAAGTCATATGAACAAGGGTTGTTAAATTTAAAAAGATAATCTTTGTGCATCTGTTTTATCGTTATATCGCTAGGCAAATACTTTGTCTGGGGAGCATGCTCTCTTCGATAATGTGACACACAGGGGTGAAATGATTCTATGTGCTCGTCAATACTTTTTTTGTCAATTTTATTTACTGATGGTTGACAGCCTCTTCTGTCCTTTTGAGAAACAAGTTTATCTTTTTGAGTGTTTTTCAAGACATGGTGGACTACCCAATCGTTCGTTTCTTTATAACCGAGAGTCGTTAAAAAGAAAGGCTTGCAAACTCTATGGACATTTCTATTTTCATCTTTCAAATAATACTTAAATGAGTTATTTCGCCAAGGCGTATCTACACTGTGTTTTTTCGCGATTTGAATGCTAGCATTTTCAAAAATGAAGTTTCTGCGCTATATCCAGTTTAATTTCCAGAATTGATTATTAATACTATGCCGTCTGGTCTCATCTATGTTAAAAAAACACTTATAACGACATTTGTCTCTATTACAAGATGATAAAACTGGATGGTTTTGCTGCAACTTCTGCACTTTTATAGCCTTCCTTTCCTCTACTGACAAATTAAATTTTCTTCTTTTTCTAAGAGTACCCGACTTTGTTATCTGACTTTCCTCTTGACGATCTATATATATAATTTACATACATCTTTTTTGTATTAATTTATATTAGGTATAATGTAATTACCTGTTTGTTTTTCTGATACTTCGTCCGTAGACGGAAAAATAGTAACTTCTGCTTGTGGTTCTGATTGGTAATCAGTTACTATAATAAACAACGATAATTAATAATAAAATTAAAAAGATATAAATTAACACTGTTTTTTAGAACAGAAAATCGTACATGACTTGGTATTCAAAGAAAAATCAAAAGAACTTATCAATAAACTTACTGCCTGAATCCATTTCTTTGCTTTCATCAGATTGATTGTCACAAACGTAATCTGGATCATTAGGGTCATCTACATCTGCTATAAATCTTTTGTTAGGTTTTAATTTGTAGATTTCCTCAATCGCTTGCTGATGAAGATCCGAATTAGAAAAGCTCAAATAAGAGTCTGATGGTCGATTTTCTTTGTCTTGAATTAATGCATTTTTTATAGTGCAACTTTTATCAATTTCGATAAATTGAGTTTCTGAATTCAATATTACATCACTATCCTTCAGATTGTCACAACAGTTTACAATATTCTCGAAATTATTAAATATTTGCATTGGGATTAATTCGGTTAATACACCTGGCACATTTTCCTCTAAAGAGCCAACATATTTGTTATTTCCTGTATATATGTCAGATGCCCTTTCAGATGTATCTGGTGTGTAAATAAAATTGGTATTATTGTTTAACAAGAGTTGCTCTTGGATGTTATCATTTCTGTTGTCTTCCGTGTACGTTTCAGCCGAGTCTGGCGCTTTAGTTGGATTATCCACATTATTATTTATTGCTAATTGCACTAAAAGTTTTCCTCGAGATGACATGTCTGTTGCTTTCAACCACGTTTAACTATACAATTATCTACTATTATTCTACCAAAAAGTTTAATAATTTGGAGTAACTTACCTATTATAGAGTTATTTTTACAGGGAAAACACAGCTTAAATTATCACCTCTTCGAATGCAAATTCTTAGTGTACTAAACTAAAAATTTCTTATTATTATTATAGCGCTATTGATTGAACGCCGTACTAAAGAGAAACCTCGCATTTCAAAGAAACTAAGCGAAAACACCGCAAGTTTCAAGCGGCATATTCTTTTGCGGTGTTTTAGCTTATCATCGACAATTTACTGTGTTTTCGCTTAGTATTACCAATTGTTTTAAAAAATACGGGGTATAAAAATAACAGTTGAAACATATTTATATTTATTTTACGGGATTCTTCTTTAGCAAATGGGTAGGTCTTGATATCAGCTATAAGAAATAACTTCTAACTCATTTTTAGAAAAAAATGATTATACGGGGGTTTTGCTTAGCAGGGCAGTATACTACAACATATCAACAATAATATACTATATATAAAATACTATATCTGCTATATCATATCAACATTTATTCAGATTCACTGCCGTCAGAACCAATTTTTTTTTTATATAATGTTTTATATGACATATTTCTCAACATATTGTCATTAACTTCAAAATTATAGCAAAAAGTATTGTCATTAAATATTTGTTTTGAGTGCAAGAGTCCAATTAAAGATTCGGTATTTAGTTTAGATCTCGTTTTAGTTTTGATATTATTTAAAGTAGAGAAGACTCGCTCTACTGCAGCACTGGAATGAGGTAGAGTAACAATGAAATTAACAAATTTTGAAAGCAATGGAAATGTCTTGGTATCTTCTCCTGTTTTTAATTCCGAAATATGTTCCTAGAAACGATAAGCGTCATCATTCATTTCTATTAGTGTTTCTACATTTCTAAGATGTCTTCACTCCCTGTATAACTCGTTAAAATTTTCATGTTGAATTCCACATATTTTAAATTCATTTACTAGAGGTACTATTGTAGGATGTTTTTTTGCTTTAATACTTTCGGGCAACAACATTTCTAATAATTGAAATCCTTTTCTTTGAAAATTAAATCGTTCATATATTTGCTCTACCGCCTCTAATAAAAAATATAAACAGTTGGTTCTGAAATTATTTTTTTCTGTTGCCGACAGTGCACTAGAAATTAAACTAGCAGTAACTTTACCACCTAAATAAATATCTTCTAAATTTAAAAAATTGTGCGGATTTTGATATTGAATTTTATCCATTGCGGTTATACGTTGTAGATAATCCGGTTTTAAAAACATTTCTAATAATGTTCTTGTGATGCTTGATACTGTTTTATATAATCAATAAATTCTTGGTTTTTCTGATTACATATTACGATTTAAATCATTAAATTAGGGTAAAACGTAATCTAAAAACTCTAAATATAGCTTTATAACAGGATCTTGAAGTTTCGCAAAAATATATTCTGTTGATTTTAATTTATCTGTTACTATAGCATCGGTAAAAAAAGATTTAAAGCATTCCATTTATTGGTGGCGACTGAGCCAGCGGGTTTGACAAGGGTGTAGTAACTTGTGTGGCTTGGTGTTAGCAAATTCTTGAAATTGCAAAAATTCAGAGGTTTTTTTAAAACTGTATTTGAAATATTTATAAACCTCTCTAGTCAGTTCTTCTACGTTATTAGGTAATTTATTCGCGGCATATGAAGCACAAGGCGCAAAAGAATGACATGTGCATTTTTGAACAAAAAGATTGGGGATGTCACGTAAAAAGTAAGTTTTTACAGAGTTGTTAGCCCCATCTGCAGCAAATCCTACCATGTTTATTTTAAAATTAATATTGTTTTCGCTAAAATAATTTACAATATTTTGGTAAAGGTTCTGCGCGGTGCCATCTGCCAACGGATTAAAGTTAAGAAGCAATCTTTTATTTTATTATTAATTGTAACTCTTGCAACCAAACACAAATGCTTAATTCAATGTCTGTCAGTAGACTCATCAATCATGAGTGAAAATTTATTTGTTTTTAACTGATCTATAATTTTAATTTTTTTAATTTTCACCTGTAACATTTTTGATGATACTAGAACACTTTGTTCGACCGCAGCTTATTTGTGGTGTTATTGAGTCTAACGAAACCGATTTGATCAATTGCGTCAAATGATCTGCCACACGAAATGATAAATTGTGTTCGACAATAAATGAAGCTATCCGAATTTCGGCAGTCTGCACAGATTTTTGTGACGAAACGTTTTGATCATAAAATTGGACCAATGTTGGTTGGTTAATTACTTCGCTTTTTGTGAGCTAAACCATTTTCGTGCTTCACAATTTCAGATAATCCAGCAGTATATTCTTTTTTACATAAATTACAAAAAAAATAAGTAGAACCTTTCTTAGCAGGCTTCAACCAGGGGCGATTTTCCATCCAATCTTTCCTAAAGCGTTGAGCGTAGCTCTTTGCTTTGCCACGACTAGTACTAGAAGCAGAAGCGACAGAAGCTATTTTTTTGGTTTTGGCAGGAGGAGACACAGATCTAGAAGTCGATGCAACCACGTTATAATCACTTTCAGCACTGCTATCGGAATCCATTGTCTCTCTGTTGAAAAAAAAATGTTTATAAGACTGCTCAAATGATCAATTTTTACATTATAAAAATTAGAAAATTTGATTATAACAAATGGATTAATTATTAATATTAAACTTACCTTTACACAATCATAAATTTATTTTCACTTGATCACTTATTTCAGATGCAAAAGCACGAAAACAATTACGAGTTTCAGTTTGGTAGAACAAAATTTAAATGATTCATTGCTTTATCGGGGTGGCTTTTATAAGTACAATAATTCCGCAAAATTAGGGACAAATTAATTTAAGATTTAAATATTAAATAATGTGTAATAATTTAAAAACAGAACTACTTTGTCATTTATTTAAATATACATATATAGATAAAAATAAAATAAATTTGCTTTTTGATGTCAATTTTAAATTTTCCCCAGAATTGGCATACATTTCCCTGTTTCCCTAAAAATTTGTCAAATTCCCTAAAATAGGGAAATTTTCCTAGTATTGGCAACACTGACTGACTTATTACTCTTTATATAGAATCTAATCATCACTTTCGATGGGAATGTTTATTTGAAAGGCGATCCACCTCTTTAATATAAACAATCTCAAGATTGGAATGCTGCTTATTTGCAAACTAAATAAATTTCTCATACAATGTTTTATATGTAGTTTTCTTTATTTAGAATTCATTTTTGCTGTAATCTAACACTCCCACTCAAAAATATAATTTTTAGTTTTATTTGTCTTAATTTTAAAATGTATCATTTTAACATAAAAATAATACTAAATTATAACTTTTATTGCAGTTCAAGTTTTCCTTTCATTGTTGAAAGTTTTTGTGTAGACAATGTGTTTTATCTTTTTGAGAGCTGTGTAGGTTAGTGGTTAATGCAGTAACAAGGTTGAGTATAAACTAGCTTTATTTAAGGCTCTTCAGCACTCCTATGCGCTGGGACATGAAAATGACTGATTTTTGATGCAAGTTATTTCGGTTTAGTTTAAATTTGAAGAAAATTCCGCATTTTCATCTTATCTAAAATACAATAATCTACCGCGCCTTGCTATCAAATTTTTAAAAAAATTGCTAGATGTAAGGGAAATAATTAATATGTCAAAACTTTTGACTCAACTTTTCTTCGAAAGCATTTACTGTAGCATATTTATTTTTGTTGCATCTAAGCAATGATATAAATATCTATCTCGCTGTCTTTTTATTTTTTTTTATTTTGTCTTATTTTTTGATTTAATCAAGAAAACAAAATATTCATTTTGTTCGCTAGACACAAAAATTCGTCTAAACGTGACAAGATTTACGACATCTCTCTGCTTGAAGTGCCGGTAGCTAATTTTTAATTTATGGTGGTAAGGGAGATTAAATGACATCCTCACTACATGGTGTTTACCTGTTAATATTCTGACCGAAGTGAATTTTGAATTTAGTTGAATCTTAACAAGGTGAGAGGCACATAGACAACGAGTAGCTCATTTTATTCGTTTTTCAATATAAGATAAAATAGTTCAATTATAATTATATTATAATTGATGTTAAATAATAAATAAATTTAAATTTTTTAAATAAGTTTTTGCTGGTGTGTGAAAAAGTGCTTTTTGTTATTTGTGAAAATGGGAGTTCATGGAAAAAGATCGTTACCGTCTGGAGAAAGGCGTCGAAGCACAAAGTTTTCATACCGCATGAAGCGAAAACTACGGAGTAAAAGGTATTTTCACATTTTTAACTTTATTAAGTGCATGGTTATTAAATTAATCAGAACTAGAACTTCTATCAGTTTCTATCTATCAGGACCTGACCTGACCTATAACTTTTTTTTTAATTTTAGAATAGAAAAGTGGGCAAAAGAACAAGCTCAAGTTCCTGAAAATTTTGCGTTCATCTCTGAAAATACAGAGAGTTTTCCAGAACTCACGGTCGAAAATGAAAATTCATTCAAAAATATAACACCGGAAAACATAAGTGGATCTAGGATTGTAGATATTGTTCATTTTTTTAACAGTTTGAAAGCTCTTAGACATGAGCCCATTCAATGTGATTTTAATAATTTTGAGCTCGTCTCAGAGAAAAGAAGTGGACTCAATAGTACTTTTTCCGTTAAATGTGGATTCTGTGGCTTTGTGGGCTCAATTTCGACACAGAATATAGAAAATGTAGATGCAAATGACGCGGCGGTATGTGGTGCAATTGCAGTGGGAGCTGGGTACAGTCAAGTGAAGGAAATGTTTGCTTCTATAGATATACCTATGATGTCATCTCACACATTTAAAAACAAAGAAGAAGTGCTGAGCAACATCATTCAAGAAACTGCTTTTGAGGACATGGCAGAGGCAGGTCGGAAAGAAGCGGACTTGGCGAGAGAAGCAGGTGAAGTTGACGAAGATGGGACTCCAGAAATAGCGGTAATTGTCGATGGGGCATGGTCGAAACGGTCATACAAATCCAATTATAATGCGTTATCTGGAGTTGCTTGTATTATAGGAGCTCGAACCAAACAAATTTTATATGTAGGTGTCAAAAACAAGTTTTGTCGTGTTTGTCAAAAACATGTAGTTGCCAAAAGAGACATCAACCATCAACCTCTATGGAATCACAAATCATTGTGGACGGATTTTTGTGTTCTTTGAAAACGCATGGCTTAAAATATAATAAAATAATTGGAGACGGTGATAGCAGCGTTTATAAAAAAAATAGGGATTCTAAACCATATGGACCAAACTATTTTGTAGAAAAAATTGAATGTAGGAATCACATTTTTCGCAATTATTGCAATAAAATTCGTAAATTATCTAACAGCTCAAGGGTTGAAAATGTGCTAAAATTATTTATACGAACTAGTATTTTACGTTTTAGAACTGCTATAGTAAGTGCTGTTAAACATAGGCGGACAGAAACGTTTCCTACTTATGTGAAAATAAATAATTTAAAAGAAGATATTTTAAACAGTCCTAAGCACATATTAGGTTGCCATGATAACTGCAAAGATGAAAATAACCTATATAAATATTTTTGCAAAGGCCAGAAGCCTGGGGAAAAAAACCTATATAATATATTTAAAGAAAGTACGATTTTTTCAGACTTTGAAAATTACGTCAATCGAGTAGCTAGCCATGCTTCTAGTTTATTGCATGATGTCGATACAAATTTCGCCGAATGTTATAATAGCATAGTGAACAAACTAGTGGGGGGCAAACGAATAAATTTTTCACTGGGAAAATCATATGAAACACGATGTTTTGCGGCAGTTTCTAATTTTAATAATAAACGACCATTTTTTTATAAAGTTCAGGAAAAATTAAATAAAAACAAACTTTGCAGAAAATACACTGAACAATTTTGTTTCATCAAAAAAATTTCAAAAAAGACAAAAAATAAAAGGAAGCTTGAGGTAATAGAAGCAGATGATGATTACGGCAAGTCAGACGATATAATACCAGATAAAACTTCTGAGGAGTTAAATATTTTAACTTCTTTGTATTTAGAAAATCTTAATAAGGTAAATTCTCAAACTGTTGAAGAAATTACATGCGGACAAAGTTCAAATCCTGAGTGGTTAAACAAAAATACTTTCGTCTAACCGCCAGCAATTTTGGCCGAATATGTAAAATGCGTCCGACTACATCAACCGCAAATCTTGTTAAATCATTACTATATTCTTGCCCAAAAGTCGGTTGCAAGTCATTAGAATATGGAATATCTAATGAAATCCATGCACGAGATTTATTTGAACAGACATACCAGTTTGATGTCAATTCTTGTGGTATTTTTATTCATCCGGACTATAAATTTTTAGGTGCTTCACCAGATGGTCTTGTTGATGAAGATGCTATATTAGAAATTAAATGTCCGTATGCTTCTAAAGATATGACAGTGCGCGAAGCAATTATATCAAAAAAAATTTCGTATTGCATAATAGACGATAACAATAAAATTAAGTTAAAGCCAAAAGATAATTATATGTTCCAAATTCAGGGACAGCTGGAAGTTACTAATAGAGAATTTTGTTATTTTTTTATATACACCCAGAAAGATTATCACTGCGAAATAATTTCTCGCGATAGAAATTTTTGGAAAAATTTTATGTTTGACAAGCTGCAAAATTTTTATATGTTATCATTCTTACCTGAACTGTTAGATTCTAGATTAAAGCGCAATTTGCCTATTAGGGATATCTACGGCTGACAACATTATTTAGATGGTATTATATTATATATATATATATATATATATATATATTATATATTTATTTTGAACGATATTAGTTTTCATGGCAAAGACATGACAATCTATAATTTTTTAAATATTTTGTTGTAAATTTTTAAAATCGAGGTGTAAATAAAAATACTGCAGAGCCTGGCATTTTTTTAGCTTAGTTTTTTTAAAAACCACTCTGTATAAGTAGATGTAATTTATAAAGTTCTAGTTTATATGTAGATTTCAACAGAATCTGATCAATGTTTATTGTAAATAATAATTATCATCATAGTCTTATATATTTTCAAAAAAATATAATGAGCACAATTTACAATAAATAATTTTTTTCTATTTTTACCGAATTATACTCGTCTAAATTATCTAAACGATTCTACCAAAACATCTCGGAGAAGTTATCTTAAATTTCAAACATCAGGTAGTGTTGTAAATCAACAAGTTCGACTCAACTATATTATGATTATGTAGTTATTGGTTTATTACGTGTCAGTCACTGGCCATGTCATAAAACTGTGTAAGTTGGGTTGCGGGACCAATCCAAATCTGAAAATTCTTTTCACTGCACAGGAGCCTTAACGTTCTGTACAAAAATGTGAACGTGTGTTGTATAGACAACCAGTCTTACATAAGTCTATGTTGACTATATAACATCTCCCGTTTTAAGATATATTTAACAATGTTAATTATTTGACAAAATTAGGTCGTTTATTTGACAAAGTCAGTAAGATATTTGTTCTTAACTTGACGACCATATCGAGTTGTATAATTTTGATCAGTTTTATTCTTAGCATTCATTTCTGTCTTTTCTTTCACTGCATCTTTCTTACTTGGCTGTACGTCACTTTCATTTAAAACACTTTCACTTTGGGATGCGTCACTTTTGTTTAAAGCACTGTCAGTTTGGGGGCCGTCCTTTTCGTTTAATGCACTATCACTTTGGGATTTGTCACTTATTACATTTTTGGAATTATTATTTGATCCGACATCAGGATCATAAACATAGGTTGATTCAGATTTTGGATCAGCATTTGCATTTGAAATTAAAGAATAATTTGGTTTTATAAATATCCGATTTCTCGTTATTTGCCTTCCATCCTCTTTTTCAACCTTATAGGTCCTAAATCTAATTTTTTCAACTACTTTTCCTTGTTTCCAAGTACTTTTTGGTTTGTCTTGATACCAGACACTTGATCCTATCTCAATATCGCTTAGCTTTTTGACACCTTTTGAATTATAATATATTTTACTGTTTTCAATTTTTTCATTTAGTTTAGCATTGTAAGCTTTTTGGTTTATTGTTTGTGAATTTAAGTTTTTTTCAATAATTGGCATGTGGTCTCTTAACCTTCTCGACATTAAGATCTGAGCAGGAGTGTACATGTCTAATACCGGTGTGTTACGATACGCGAGTAAGGCAAGATTTACGTCTTCGTTATTTTCGGAACATTTTTTTATTAACTTTTTTATTGTTTGAATCGTACGTTTCGCCATGCCGTTTGATTGTTGGTGATGTGGTGATGCCGCTATAATTTGAAAATTCCACTCTTTTGCAAATTTTTGATATTCATCACTAATTAAATTTGTTCCACTATCAGACACAACAATTTGAGGAATACCGTGTCTTGCAAATATTTGTTTCAAATTTTCAATAATGTTTTTTGAGGTTAGGTTTTTATTTAAGTTAACGACTTCTGGATATTTGGAATAATAGTCAACAACTAATAAATAATATTGATCTTTAATTTGAAATATATCTATACTTAGTTTTTGCCAAGGCTGTTTTTTTACATCGTGAGGTTGCATTGGCTCTTTCTTATTTGAGTTTTGGTATTTGTTACAAATTGCGCACCTACTGACTAAATTTTCAATGTTATTTACTATATTTGGCCAGTATACATAATTTTTTGCTTTTTGAATACATTTTGTGATACCAAAATGACCTGTGTGTATGTGATTTAATATTTTGTTTCTCAAATTATTTGGAATTATTATGCGTTGCGCCATGTATAATAACTCATTTGTACCATGTGTTATTTCCGCCTTTAATTTATAATATGGTTTTAAGTTTGAATTCACTTTATTAATTGAGGTTGGCCATCCATTTTTACAAAATATTGAAATTTGTTTTAACTCTTCATCATTTTTTGTTGCTGCTATCAGTTCATTAAGTGAGTTGTTGTTGAATACTACTTTAGATTCTACCATGCATACTTGTCCTTCTAAATTTAAATTGTTATGAAATTCTTTGTTGATAAACGCTCTAGACAAAGTGTCTGCAATAATTAACTGTTTACCTGGTTTGTACGTTAGGGTGAAGTTGTATCTTTGTAGAGATAACAACATTCGTTGCAATCTTGCGGGACAATCATGTAAGGGTTTTTTAACAATTGTTACCAATGGTTGATGATCCGTTTCTATTATAAAATTTCGTCCGTAAACAAATTGATGAAATTTTTTGACCCCGAAGCAAATGCGCATGGTAAGTTATTTTGAATTAAAACCGCGCCTAACCCATATTTAGATGCATCTACCGATACAATTACTTGTTCATTTGGATTAAAGAAGCGTAATGTAATTGGATTAAAGAAGCGTAATGTAATATCTTTACATATCTCATTCTTTATTTCATTAAAAGATTTCTCATGATGTTCTTCCCATACAAACGCATTATTTATTTTCAATAATTCTCTCAAAGGATGAGTTTTCTCTGAGAGATTTTTTACAAATTTCCCGACATATGTTACAAAACCTAAAAAACGCTGAATGTCGTTTTTATTTTTGGGACTTGGCATATCTCTGATGGCCTCGATTTTTCTATCATCAATAGTTAAGCCATTGTTCGAAATTTTATGACCTAGGTAATTTACCTCCTGTAAGCTAAATTTACATTTTTCTAAATTGAATTTTACATTATGTTTTCTTGCTAAGCTAAGCACTCTATTTAAAGTTTTGTCATGCTGCTCTTTTGTTGGAGCATGAATTAAAATGTCATCGATGTAAATTTCAACGCCTGGAATTTCAAAAATTTCTTTAAAATGTTCTTGAAACACTTCACTTGCTATTTTGATACCAAAAGGCATTCTAAGAAATTGATATCTCCCAAAAGGAGTGCCAAATGTACACAATTTACTTGATGATTCGTCAAGTGGAATGTTCCAAAAGCCACTTGCCGCATCTAAAGTTGAATAAACTTTTGAATTTGATAATTTTGACGTTATTTCATCTATATTCGGTAATTTATATGTGTGATTTTTTATTACTTTATTTAAACCTTGTGGATCTAAACAAATACGTAACGAGTTGTCAGCTTTCTGCACTAAAACAAACGAGTTTAACCAATCTGAACAACCGCGTACACGTTTAATTATTTTCAATTGTTCCATTGAATTTAGACATTCTTTAAATTTGTTTTCTAATGCAAAAGGAACTAGTCTAACCGGCATTTTTATCGGCTTTACATCCTCTTCAGTCTCAATATGATAAGGTTTACCAATCCTTCCAATTCCTTGAAATAAATCCAAATTTTTATTAATTATGTTTTTATATCCTTCCACGTTTTTGTCTACTGAACTGATTTCTTTATTAATAGTAATTATTTTCAATGCTGTTATAGTTTTTAGACCTAATAGAGCTTCTCTTGGTTCTTGATTTACATAAAATTCTGTTAGATATGATTTATTTTTAAATTTAATTATTAATTTACACTTTCCTATAATTGGAATTTTTTGTCTTGAGTACGTTACTAAATTATCATTTGTTTTATAAATATGATTTGTGTCAAAGTTCATTTTATTTAATTGATTAAGCGATATTAAGTTGGCACAAGCACCGCTATCGACTTTATAATTTACATTAAAATTTTTATTACCTACTTTTGTTAAAATTGACATTGTACATGAATTTTCATTTTCATTTTGAACATTGTCTATTGTAAGATTATCATTTTTAAAATTGTCATTCTGTGATTCCAGAACTACTGTTCTTATTTTAAAATTTTTACAAAAATTTGCAAAATGATTTAATTTACTACATCGCGAACATGTTTTCCCATAAGCAGGACATTTATTTATCAGATGATTTTTTCCACATCTGGTGCAGTTATTTATTACCTGGATATTCTCTTTGGGTTGGTATTTCCTCTGTTCTTGCCTCGAATCCATGGGTTTAGATGTTCTCCAGTGACCTTGATCCGTCCTTTTCCATTTTGCACCCTCGTTGCTTCGACCTTGAATCTGCTTTCTAATTGTGCTTATTTGTGCCCACATGACCCATTTCTGGAATGACAGACATTTCTTTGAGTTGTTTCCTCGAATTTTCCGTTACTATGCAGCATTCAATTGCTTTTTCCAATGTTAATCCATCCTTCTCAAGTAGTTTTTCTCTTGTTGCTTCATCTTTTATTCCCATCACAAGTATAGATTTAATTAATTCACTTTTAGCGTCCTCCATTTTGTCGAATTCACACTGTAACGCACGTTTTTTCAATTCTGTAGCGAACTGCTCTGTCGTTTCGACAGTTTGGCGATATGTAAAAAATTTATGCCTTTCGTAGAGCAGGTTTTTTCTTGGGACAAAATAATCTTGAAATTTTTGCTTCAATATTTCGATTTTGTTTTCCTCATCATCTCCATATAAGAATGTTTCTGATATATTTATACCTTGGTCTCCCATTAGGTGTAGTAGCCTGGCACACTGAATATTTTCTGGTTTTTCTATTAATTCAGAGGCGACTGAATAAATTTCAAACCTTTTCCGCCATGTTCTCCAATTTTCGGATAAATTTCCTTCGAAATTCATTGACTGAATGGACCTCTCCATTTTCGACACTATTTATTTAATTAACTTATTTATCTTCACTATTTATTTAATTAATTTATTAATTTCCACTAATATTTTATTGCATCTTTTTCGACTGCGCCATGTTTTATCTTTTTGGGAGCTGTGTAGGTTAGTGGTTAATGCAGTAACAAGGTTGAGTATAAACTAGCTTTATTTAACGTTCTGTACAAAAATGTGAACGTGTGTTGTATAGACAACCAGTCTTACATAAGTCTATGTTGACTATATAACACAATGGCTTGGTGAATATGTCGGCTAGTTGTTCTCCTGTAGAAAGATATACCAATTTAATTATTTTATTTTCAATTCGTTCGCGTATAAAATGATATTTTACATCAATATGTTTTGTACGCTTATGATGTATTGGATTTGAAGCAATGGAGATGCAGCTTTGGTTATCTTCATAAATCACTATTGGTTGTGTCAATTCTGAAATTTGTAAGACTCTTTTATTCTAATCTTACGTTTTGCCAAATTTTAACAATTAAATTGAATTAAATAACAGTTAACTCTTTCTCCATAATAAATTTATCAGGATGTCTATGTTCTACGATTATTAGCCTTAATTATTCACTCGAAAACAGTGTACAGAATAGCAACAGCCAGCTACATTATCATCAACAATCTACTTCAACTCACCCCTCTATATTAATAGTTACAGAAACGCTTGAGCAGTCAGACGGATCGATTGGGCGACACATGAAACATATTTACACATAATGTACCTGTCAATAATACCTGTAAAGTAACTCACCGGGGGCTTTTCTCTCCCTCGCAGGATTCTCTTCCTTTTGGAAGAGAACTGATTGTGGAAGACATCACATCACAAGGCTCATTGGACTTGAACAACCACTCCATGGACGTGGACGGTGTCGCTAGGCCTCAATCACATTACGCGAAATAGACTGGCCAAGAATAATACGTAATAGGAAAAGTATGGAATTATGGATGTGGAATTATAGAAATAATTAAGCTGAATTTGAAACACAAAAATACTTTTATTTTCGCATTAAAAAGGAATACCTCGAAAGAAAGATCTTCCTTTCAACTAACTCATATATTGTATAAATACAATATATTTGCTTTTAGGCTGCACTCATTTAAGATGTTTATTTTCATAAACTACTGCGTGAAAACTTCTCTTAAAAGGAATTTATCCATCATATAAATAAACTATGAAATAAGATTATTGAACTTTTAAATACTGATTAAATTTTGAATACTTGGCGTACCCTTATGACGCATTATTTCAACACGCCCCCTCAAAATATAATCAGGTTATTCAATTTGGTTATAGAATTATTTGTACTTTTTACTTTTTTAAAATATTATCATTAGTTTGATCAACTAATTGAGGTATTCTTTTCTCATGCCTTCTGGGACTACATGTGACCCAACATTCGTTTGATAGATTAGGGGAAACCCAGGAAAAACCCTAATCAGGTCACTTCACTGATTATAACATTATTCTTATCTTAAACATAAGTTTTAACGTAGTTACTTGAAAAAATATTATTAGTAATTTTATTATGCTGGTCCAAGAGCTAATTGTTCATTCCAGACCCAGTCCAGTCCTTAGTTCTACAAACTTTGACCCTGGTAATGGTTTGGTTAAGATATCTGCTGGCTGCTCTCCTGTTGGAATATATTTTAATGTTATAATCTTTTTCTCAATCTGCTCACGAGAGAAATGATATTTTATATCTATATGCTTGGTTCGCTTATGACTTGCTGGATTATTGGCAATGCTAATGCAACCATTATTCTCTTCATAAATTATAATTTCTTTTGAAATATTTAAATTTAAACTAGAAGCTAATGATTTCAAAAATAACGCTTCTCTTACTGCTTCAAAAAGAGCCATATACTCAGCTTCTGTTGAAGAAGCTGCCACCGAAGCTTGTTTTTTTGTATTCCAGCATATCGTACAACGTTCAAACAATTTAAACAAATAGCCTGTTGTACTTTTACGATCTAAAATATCATTTCCTCCCCAATCAGAGTCTACATATCCTGTTAAAATATCATTGTAATTTCCTCTAATGTATGTCAATTTTAAGTCTTTAGAGTCTTTTAAATACCTTAGAGCTCTTTTGAGACATTACCACAGTTCAATATTATTTTTGTTAGTATATCTACTCAAAATATTTACAACTGTACTTAGATCTGGTCTTGTACATACCATAACATACATCACACAACCAATGACACTTCGACAAGGTGCATTTATCTGTTTATCAGAATTTAATGCCTCATAATCTACTTTGCTTTCTAAGGGTGTCTTTACTGATTTACATTCATGCATATTAAACATTGTTAAAATTGTATCAATGTATGCATTTTGATCAAGAGTAATTTTATTATCTTGACGGGTGACTCTAATTCCTAAGAATAGTCTAATTTCTTTTAAATCAACCATATCAAAACGTTTCATTGAATAACTTTTCAAACTAATCATTGCTTTATTATCGGCTGTAGCAATTATTAAGTCATCTACATATAACAAAACATATATGTTTTTCAAAATATCTCCTTTATTTAAGATATAAATACAACTATCTACAGGAGAATTTTTAAAACCCCTTGTTTTGAGTGCCGTCTCAAATTCTGTAAACCAACAACGTGCGGCTTGTTTTAAACCATACAAAGCTTTGTTTAGTTTGCAAACATAATTTTCTTTATATTTTATTCCCTCAGGAATTCTCATATAAATTTCCTCTTTTAATTTCCCATTAAGAAATGCTGTCTTAACATCCATATGATGTAACAACAAATTAAATTGATTTGCAAAAGCTAAAAGTAATCGAAAACTAGACATTCTGGCTACGGGAGCAAAGGTCTCATCATAATCAATTAAATATTGTTGACTAAACCCTTTTGCAACTAATCGCGCTTTATATTTTATGGGATTACCATATTCATCATTTTTGATAGTGAATACCCATTTACAATCAACAATGTTTTTATTTTGTGGCGTTGGTACTAAAGTCCAAGTATTATTTACTACAAGTGAAGTTATTTCATCTCCTATTGCCTTTTCCCACTTATCCCTATCATTTCTAGTTTTAATCTCTTGATATGACGCGGGAATTTTACAATTAACCGATAAAGCACACATTAAATAATCGTCTTTTATTTCATTTTCATTATAAGAAATAGGTCGACGTCTCTTGATCCGCTCACTCCTACGAAGTTCAGATATTGTTCACTTTTTATTTTGAAATGAAGCAGTATCTTCTGTGTTTACATGATTATCACCACTTGAGCTTTCAGCACTCAATTCATCTGATTTTATTTCATCAGATTTACCGTGCCCCCCTATTGATTTTGACCCAATGTCAGTAACATCAATTTCGATATGTTTACCTGAATTTTCATAATTCAGTCAATCTGATTTAGCTTTATCAGATTTTTGCAAGTCTATTGATTTTAACTTAAAGTTAGAAACAT
Organism: Lagria hirta; assembly: GCA_947359425.1. Classification (NCBI taxonomy): domain Eukaryota; kingdom Metazoa; phylum Arthropoda; class Insecta; order Coleoptera; family Tenebrionidae; genus Lagria; species Lagria hirta. Next base: position 26,588,581 of record OX375794.1, on the reverse strand, counting down.
CAATTTTACTTTGAGATTTTTCACTTTCAACCTCTACATATCGTTGGGGCCTTGTCCTTATAAAATATGTTTCATCGACAATTACGTCTCTCACTATGACATATTTTTCATTGTCTACATCCCACACTCTATAACCGTTCTGTTCATACCCTACTAGTATTCCTTTTGATGACTTTTCATCAAATTTAGATTTACTAATTTTGTTATGAACAAAAACTGTTGAACCGAAAACTTTTAAATACTTTACTTGTGGCTTTTTACCCTGCCATAATTCATAAGGCGTTTTATTTAGCTTTACGGCTCTAGTCGGTGTTTTATTTATCAAATATGTTGCAGTTAAAACTGCATCTCCCCAAAATATTTTATCTAAACCCGAATGGACAATCATTGAACGAGCTTTTTCCATGATTGTTCTATTCATTCGCTCCGCGAAACCGTTTAATTGTGGAGTACGTGGGACCATCAGGTGATAACTTATACCTTTGTTAACACAGTAACTCTTCATTTCATTTGATAGATACTCTCTACCATTGTCACAATAAAGATTTACTACTTTTAAATTAAAATGAGCTTCGCTTTTTGCAATAAAATCTTTAAAAACAGAAAATAAGTCTGATTTTGATGTAATTAAATAGGTTACACAATAATGCGTATATTCATCTATAAATGAAACAAAATAATTCCTATTCTGAATTGCTGAAGGAGTGATTGGACCACAAACGTCGGAATGTATTATGAATAACGGTCTTTTTATAAAACTTTTATCTTTACATTTGTTAAATGGCAATCGCGTTTGTTTACCTTCAATGCAAGCTTCACACAAATTATTATTTGGTGAAATTGCATCAATTAAATTGCAATCTTCAATCATTTGTTTATTTTTAAGTTCTAAAAATTTATTTTTACTAATATGACCTAACCGCTGATGCCATATTTCATAATTATTCTGTACTGTACTGTATACCTTTTTAATATTATTTTTATCATTTATCGTACATTTAATTGCAGTTAAATTGTTCATTGACTACCAGTCATTACAGCTTTACCGCTACTTAGAACTTTTACTCCTTTTTCATTGAAAATTACGGTCATTCCTGCAGGCTGCATTTTTGTGACTGATAGTAAGTTGTAAGGGACATCAGGCGAATAGAGAACATCTTCTAGTTTTCCTTGAACTTCTTGATTGGTTATTACTTCTAATGTTCCTTTCTTCGTTGCGTATATGAAGGTACTATTTTTCGCTACAGATATTTTCACCGGGTTTTCCAGACTAACAAAATTCTTTGTTAACTCAGTTTGGTTTATTAAGTGATCAGAAGCGCCGGAATCTAGTATGAAGGTTATTTTATTATTGTCTTCTTTCTTGTCAATATTTAAATCTTCAGCCATAAATGCAAAACCTGAAGCATTTTCTGAATAAGTTGATGGTTCTATCATTTGAACTGTTTGTAGTGTTCTTGAATTTTCGTTGGCTTTTCGATCCATTTCCCTTTTGTAGTAAATACATTTGTTTCTCATATGGCCTTTTCTACCACAAAAATAACACTTAACTTTTGATTTATATTTTTGTTTGAATCTATTTGAATTATAGTTTGCACTATAATTATGCACATTATTTTTGTTAAAACGATTGTTCAATGAGCTTCTTTTAACACTAGAATTTCTAAAATTGTAATTTTTAACTTCTGCTTGAAGCACTTTTACGCTTGTATCTTTATTTTCTTCCACTAGCTTCACTTCATGGTCTAAGAATCTACATTTGACAAACGCTAACGTCAAATTTTCTGGAGATAACGTTTCAAGAGCTGTAATTACTTCAGCATATTCTTTTGACATGGACATTAACAGATGTGCCACTTTGTCCGATTCCGAAATGTTTTCACCAGTCGCAATTAATTGTTGTATCAAATCTTCAAACATTACAAAGTGTTTGTTTAATGACGTATCATGTTGTAATTTTAATGTTAGTAACTTTTTACGAATCGACACTTGTGATATTGCACTTTTACGTTGAAATAATTCATCCAAATGTTTGAAAATTTCACTTGGAGTGTTTGAAGGTGTTATAATACTTAGCATTGAATCTGCCAAATAATCTTCAATTACGCTCTTTGCAATGCGTTCCTTTTTCTTCCACGATTCTTCATTAGCCAAATCCATTGGTTCAACAGAATCAACAACTTCGAGCACGTCTAATTCTGAGAACAATTGGCGAATTCGAGTTTTCCAAAAACTATATTTTTCTCCATCAAAGGGTTGAATATTTCGTTTAATATTAATGTTCTGCATTGTTTATGTGGTGACACTCACTTCACTAAACACTAATTTAAACTTAAGTTAAACACTAATTGAAAATATAAAATATACACTATACTAATTTAACAGTCTTTAATTATTTCTTTGTGTTGCTTCTGGGACCATAACCTATGGAATTATGGATGTGGAATTATAGAAATAATTAAGCTGAATTTGAAACACAAAAGTACTTTTATTTTCGCATTAAAAAGGAATACCTCGCTCGGAAAGATCTTACTTTCAACTAACTCATACAGTGAGATTTTTGTTTTACTGAACATAACGTTATAAATCGTATGTTCAGTTTTAAAAAAACCATGTCAATACATTGTCGCTAGGTAGGCAACCAAATTAACAAATTTTATTTTGACACATGACTGACTTGACAGAACAGAACTCTGAAATTTTATTCAAAGGTAAGGAAGGTTATGTTACGTCTTAACAACAAGTTTAAAAAGAAACTTTTACTCAAATTAATTTATTAAATGTTCTAAGTGACCACCTTCTTGTTCTAAACAATACGCCAAACGATTGTAAAATGCTTGTACAGTATTTTAAAAAAAAACTGGATTTATTTCGTTGCAGGCGGTGAGTATTCTATTCTTTAGTTCTTCTGTACTCTCTATTACGGTATTGGTATAGACTTTAGATTGAAGATAACCCCAAAGAAAGAAATCGTTTGGTGATAAATCTGGTGACCGAGGTGGCCAAGCTATTGGTCCAAACCGTCCAATCCAGCGATCCTGGAAGTTTTCATTCAGGAAACGTGTAATAGGGCCCGTGGAATGTGGTGGAGCGCCGTCCATTTGAAACCATGCGTTCTCGAGATTCAAGTGTTTTAGTCGTGGCATTATGTGTCTTTACAGAAGTTTTAAAAACTTGGCGGCATTTAGATTGCCATCAATAAAAAATGGACCAATAAGGGTACCGTCGACTATTCCAGTCCAAACATTAACTCTGCTATTATACTGAGTGTGTGTTAAATTTTGAACATGTTCGTTTGTACGTGACCAATACCTGTGGGAATTAGAAAGAAAGATAGGAAAAAAAAGGAAAGAGGTGTTCAATACAAACCGACAATTCTGTGAATTGACCGTGCCATTTAAACAAAAGGATGACTCATCAGTAAAAACTATCTTGTGTAAAATATCTTCATTTTCATTTATTAAATTAAATATTGTTTCACAAAAATCTGTTCTTCTTATTTTGTCAAGAGGAAAAAGCTGTTAGTGATTTGAAAATTTGTAAGGTTTGTATTTATACTTTTTGAAAGTTTTAACGACAGAGGATTTTGAAATGCCAAACTCGCTATTATCCGCGACGGGGTAATGGGGTTTTCTTCAGCATAACATAATATCTGTATTTCTCGTTCTTCTGTCAAGACGGGACAAGTTCTTCTTCTTTTTATGAGTGAATTTATTACACAACCTTCTGTTCTGTTCTGTCAAGTCAGTCATGTGTCAAAATAAAATATTTGTTAATTTGGTTGCCTACCTAGCGACAATGTATTGACATGGTTTTTTTAAAACTGAACATACGATTTATAACGTTATGTTCAGTAAAACAAAAATCTCACTGTATATTGTATAAATACAATATATTTGCTTTTAGGCTGCACTCATTTAAGATGTTTATGTTCATAAACTACTGCGTGAGAACTTCTCTTAAAAGGAATTTATCCATCATATAAATAAACTATGAAATAAGATTATTGAACTTTTAAATACTGATTAAATTTTGAATACTTGGCGTACCCTTATGACGCATTATTTCAACAAAAAGGTATAAAATAAAGATTAATGAGTGAAGAACCTAAGGACATTACGCATTACCCCGTCATACCAGCAAAAGGGAAATCCACAATCTTTTTACACTGATAGGAACATAACCATAGCGGTTAACAGGCTCCAGCCCACCCCTCTACCTCTTCGACTCTGTTCGAGGAAGTAGAGAACCAGGATAGCAATCTGTAAATGTCTACAGACGTCATGGGAGTACCACGTCAGTCTGAAATGAATTAACACATAGACCGTACCCCAGGTATTAAACTATAGTTTCTGCCGTGGATATTTCATATTAACATATTGATGTTTATCAATATAACTTTACTCATTATTCCTCCGAATTTAGGAAGTCTGCACTGAATTCACAATTTTACCACAAAACAACACATGATCAACAAGATCAACACGTTAACTATCTTTCTCTATCAATAAACAATTAACAGTTTAAATATTCATAATACTGCCCGTCCGACCGTTCTGACCTTTCGTTAATCAACGTTCACCCTCTCGCCCGAGTCAGTTCTTACTGATACTGGACTCCACCCTTCCAGGGATGCTAAGCCCATGTTCCCCCTCTTTACTTAAGATGCCATATGGCCCTCATCAAGATGATTTAATTATACAAGCGAGTTAGCGCCTTATTGGCTTATTTTTACTTTAAAAAATAACTATAAGTTATTATAAAATCAAAAACTCTCACAATTCATTGAATATAATAATGACTTTAACCAAATAGCTTCTTTGATACCTTCATATAGGGCCATATATTCGGCTTCAGTGGATGAGGTTGCCACTGGGTTTTGCCGTTTTGTATTCCATGTTATAGTACAATTATTAAAAGTTTGGAATATATATCCAGTTGTACTTTTACGTGTTATTTCATCACTTGCCCAATCTGCATCTACATACCCTTCAATAATTTTATTGGTTTTAGTTTGAGTATAAGTTAACATTAACTTAAGGTTAATTGTACCTTTTAAGTATCTTAATAGCCGTTTTAAACACTGCCAACGTTCTATATTATTTTTATTTGGATATCTACTTAAAATATTAAGAGCTGCACTCAAATCGGGCCTTGTACTTATCATTATATACATTAAGCATCCTATTAATTGTCGGCATCGTGCAAATTAAATTTTGAAATGGAATAAACTTAATAAAAATAAATTTATTATAATAATAATCTACACGAAAGTTACAACAAGAATGGGAGATGCAGAGCAAATCTCTTACAATTTATATTAATACTTATCAATCTAATGCTAACAATAATTAACTTATCTATTCTTATAACTATTTGGCTAACAGTGCCCTTTGGATGGTACGTCTAACGTAACTTGCATCATAATATTCATCAGAGTTAAGAGCTGTGTAGTTTATTTTAGTTGATAAAGGGGTTACTACACTTTTGCAATTACTCATATTGAATTTTGCAAGAACACTTTTTATATATGGTGACTGATTTAGCGTTACTTTATTTTCGCAACGTTTAATTGTTATGCCGAGAAATAATTTGATTTGTTGCATATCTATTGTAATGGAACTGGTTTGTTTTATGGAATATACCGGCACTTTTTTGGTTTGATGATTATATTAACAGCACTTGTTGATACACATATTATAATAATTACTGCTTAATGCTACGAAGATGAATACTATTTAATTATAATGAGATATGTGAAGATGGTTTTATATGGAAAGATAATGTTGAATCAATGTTTAACATATATAGAACAAAGAATGTCCAATAGTTTCTTCTCTACACAAAGAACTATTGATAAATGTGTTGATTAAACATTGTTTCTTAAATAATGATTAATATTGGTCAACATTGATATGAATGTAAATTTACTGTTTGATGATATTCTATATATAATATGAAATATATAATATGTGTGTATTATCTACAGGTAGCATAGGTAGGTACATTACACTATCATTTTGAATTGTTTATTTAAATATTGTTTTAAATTTTTCAGTTCTTTAATGTTTTTTGTTGTTATTATTAAATCATCTACATATAATAATACATAGATGCTGCTGTTAATTTCACTACCTTTAATATATAGGCATTTATCTACAGCTGACGCTTGAAAGTTTAATTGTTTTAGGGTTTGGTCGAATTTTTCAAACCAACATCTAGCGGATTGTTTTAAGCCATAGATTGCTCTATTTAATTTGCATACTTGCTTTGCACTACAATGTACACCTTCAGGTACTGCCATATAAATTTCCTCTTTGAGAAAACCATTTAAAAAGGCAGTTTTAACATCCATATGGTGTACTAACCAGTTAAATTGATTTGCAAGTGAGATTATTAGACGAAACGTTTCAAAGGTTTCATCATAATCAATCATATAATTTTGATTAAAACTTCTGGCTCCGAGCCTAGCTTTATGCCTTTTTGGATTTCCATGCTCGCCATTTTTGATTGTAAAAACTCACTTGCAATCAATAATTTTTTTATTTGAGGGTTTTGGTACAATAGTCCAGGTCTTATTTTCATTTAGTGAGTTTAACTCGTTCTTTATTGCTTGCTCTCACTTAATCCTATCATTTCGTAGCAGTATTTCTGCATAAGATGACGGTATTGTGGTATTTAAAGCAATTGCACTTTGAATTAATGCATTAAGAGGATCTTCATTATAAGAAATCCGAGGACGTTTTGCTAAGCGCTCACTTTTACGTATTTCTACCTGTTTTACCTGTTTACTTAATTGTTTTTCTTCTCTGGCTTTACCTATAGTATTTGAAAGATTTTGTACAAATGGAATTTCTGGTGACAATTGAGATTCTTCTTTGATGAATTTAGATGTCAGAGGTGGTCGCGTTATATCAAAAGTGACTTCATCAAAAATAACATCACGCGCTTTAATAAATTCTGCGGTTTCTGCAACCCATATCTTATAACCATTAGCCTCCTATCCAACAAAAATACCTTTAACCCGAGAATACTCGCGCCTAAAAAGTTACGTTAGTGCTCGCTTTCGGTCATTTTGACCGATCTTAAAAAAAATATTTTTTTGCTTTAGTTTTTGTTGTTTTTTTCATAAATCAATTTGTTACACAACTTAAAAAATTATTTAATTAGTAGTTACACAAATTTTATAATTTATAAAACCCTTAAGAATAATATTAAAAATTAATACAAAATGTATTGTTATAGATTATTATAAAGATAAGTTTGCTTTAGTTTTCTTCTTTTCCTATGCAGCTTAAACAAATTTCAACTCGGTGTTCCTTACAAATATATCTCGAACAAGTCTTGCATTGTGTGGTTGTTTTCCTATTTCTCTTAGAGGAGCAGTATTCGCACCTTCCGATCACACTACTGTCTCTGCCAGTTGGTGGCTCACTTATTTGGAGGAAGTTTCGAATACTAATTTTAATGTTCAAACAAATATTCATTGTCAACTGTCTTCTCATTTGCTCAACGCATAAATCTTTTGAAAGAGTTCGTAAAAATGTACGTCTGTTTAGATTTGCCTTTGTATTAGACTCAAATATAACCCGGCTATTTATTCCAACAATGTTCATAATTGAGAAAAAAATTGTCAGCGGCCACCTAGCAGTCTTACGTGAGACAGAATAAGATCCTTTCATTTCGTCAACTTTGTCAACACCACTTTTGGTAGTGTTATAATACAGTATAATGTTTGGTTTTTTGTTTACGGTATTGTCAGTTTCTCCTTGGTGATGCATTGATGATATCAATAAAACCGTCTCACCTTTTTTAGATACATATGAGAGTAAGTGTGCATCAGCTAGTGAAAAGATTTTTATTCCATATCGTGCGGGTTTGCTCTTGATGTACTGACGGAAGCTGCATCGTCCCCAAAAACTTTCCAGCATCTCGTCTATTGTTGCGTCTGCTCCTATTATGTAATTTTTTTGACATTTTTTTACAAATTCGTCAAATACGTGTCGAATGGGTGCCAGTTTATCTACTCGCTTACGATCTTCTCGACTATGAATATAATAATAATAATAATAATAATAAATAATAAAATGCCTTTATTTGGACCAAATACATTTGTCCGGGCGAAGTCTAGCTAAGAGCTACTCAAACTTAACCCAAGATTATTACAATTAATTACAATTTAATTACAATTTCAAATTATAAATCAGAAGGTACATTTCTCAGGTAACTAGTCAGTATTATTAAAAAAGATCTTTAAATTATTTTTACATTTTTTTTTATTTGGGGTAAGACTCTTTAACGGGTTTGGCAATGAATTATAGATTTTTACTGCATTGTAGTAAAACTTCTATGAAATAATGTCGTCTGAAAACGCGGTAAGTTTAATCTGAAAACCGTGCGTAAGGTAAGATCATGCATTTGGGATCTTGATATCAGTTTTTCTCGAAGATAAGGTGGTGTAGATGATCTCAATATGGATAAGGTCATGCAAGCTAAGTTACATTGAAACTGTTTGTTCATTTTCAATTCTTTGATTTTAGCTGAAATGTGGTCAAACTTTCTTAAACCCGACACAAAACGTGCACAATTGTTTTGAATACGTTGTATTCGAATTTTACCTAGATTATCTAAACAAGGATAATATACAACAAGCAGATAATTTAAGATAGGCATAACCAAAGATTCTACTAGTTTTTTTCTTAATTTAAAATCAAGAATCAAGAAATTTTTATACAGAATCTTTAGAGGTGCAAACGTTTTTTTGGTGAGATATGTTACGTGTTCATGTAGTCGAATATTCTCATCAAGTATTAAACCCAATATTTTGGTTTTATTTACAGGTTCAAGCCTTGTACCATTTAGATATAATTTTATCTGTTTTTTTATGACATTTTGACAATTTCGCTTACATAAGAAAATAACACTGCATTTTCTACAATTCAATTTAAGATTGTGATTTTCTGAAAATGCTTGTGTAGAACGTAAGTCAGCATTTATTTGCCGATTTGCAAGCAGATAACTATTTTGACTAAAAGAGTAGTACAGCTGTGAATCATCAGCATAATGAGATACATTTGAGTAATAAATATGTGAATGCATGTCAAAAATGTAGATTAGAAACAAGAGAGGACCTAGAATAGATCCTTGAGGCTACATTTCCATGATTTGATTGAAAACCGTTTGATACTACAAGTTGGGTCCGATTTGACAAATAGGATTTAAAAAAGTTCAAAGTTTTGTCTTTCAGCCCAATATGCGATAATTTTGAGATCAGAAGTGCATGATCTATCGTATCAAATGCTTTGGAAAAGTCAAGTGAAATTAGCGCGGAGCACAAACCTTTATCACGATCGGCAGTAATGTTATCTATCAAATTTAGAAGCGCTGTAGTAGTGCTATATCCACATCTAAACCCTGACTGTGCAGATGTTATTATATTTTTAGCTGTCACATATGAATAGAGTTGCTTTTGTACTACTTTTTCCAGTATTTTTGAAAGCGTTGGTAATATGCTTATAGGTCGTAAATCATTTAATGACGCAGAGTTAGAAACTTTGGGTATAGGATTTACTAAAGATTTTTTCCATGAATCTGGGAAAACTCCCTCTTGAAGACAAGAATTTATTATGTTTGTAATGTGAGGAGATATTGTCGGACAGCAGAGCTTTAACATTTTTGCATTTATCCCGTCTAGACCTGTGGCATTTGACTTAAGTTGTAGAATTACGGTGTTTATATTATCGACTGTTGGTAAAGTAAAGGAGAAGTTAATTTGATTTTTAAATTTAAAACTATCGTATAATTTGCAGGTAGCCAAACAGTTATTTGGTGGCGTGAACACGGATAGGAAGTGGTTGTTTATTAAATTTGCATCATTTAGATGCAAAGGTATAGACATTTTTTTCAAATCTTATACATCGCATCAGAAACTGAAATCTAGATAACGACATAACACATCTGAAAAATTCTATACCCGTCCCATCGGTAGTCCATAAGTCTGACAGGTTCAGATGGGAGCCTCGTGAAACTCCGGCCATATATAGCAAACCCATAAACGCTGACATTTTAATAATGTCAGTGTCTCTTGCGTCTCTTTCTCGTGAAAACTGACTTTGAACAGACTGAATTTTGATGTTGGTTTGTAAAACAATTTCTTCTAAAACATCATCAGGGAAAAAAAGCTTCCACGAATCTATAATAGTTTTAGCAGGTTTGGCAGCACATTTTGGACCTTCGCAAAAACGGATAATATTAACGGGTTTTGTTTTTGAATAACGTTTTATTGGTGGATATTTGTACCACAGCATTCCATTTTTACCTACATAATTATCAAGGCGTTGAGACAAAGGCATATCGTCATAGGAAAATCTATCATCTATGGAGGGTAGAGGTAAGGAGGACTATCTCTGTGTATGAAAAAGTGTCCGTTGAAATGCGTCAAATTAGGGTGGCGCTACAATCGCATCAGTGTAAATTTTAAAAACCACGCCAAAAGTTATTAGAGTAAGATAGAAAAATAAACAAGGAAAGAACAACTTCCGCTTCGTTTTGGCGCACTTTTTTGAAATAAGCATAAAGTAAGAAACAATGGTATATAATTAAAGTATTGTGTATTATTTTTCAACGCTTATTTAGTCAATATTAAAAAAGTTAATATATTTGATGAGAAAATGGTGTGTTCAAAATTAGTGAACGAAAATGATAGAAAAAAAATTTCACAATAGTCAATTTTAGGAAAAAAAATTTTTTATGGATAAGTCATAAATACGTTTTAAAAATATTTTTATTGGTTAAAAGAAAATAATCAGTCTTTTGAAATTAGCTAGTTTAAGTGTAACTGCGAAAGCAGTTTTAAAGACAAGTTTTACAGACTATAAATTTATATTTATTTATAACAATAAACTATATAAATTAACAAAAACATTTTTAATAAATAAAATATAAAAAATTTTTAAAATCACAAGTGTTGCATTTAAGATAGTAATTTGGCGTTTTTTATATTCATTTTAGTTTTAGCTTTGGCAGCATCATAGCGCTTGTTTTCTGATTTTGCCAAAAAATGAGCGCGCATAACAATATAAATGTCTATAATTTTTTTTGTTAAATCGTTTTGATGTTGAATACACCCAACTTTCAGTAATATTTCTTTTTTTAGTTCAATAGTTATATCTGTTATTGTTTCGACATTGGTAAGATCTTTACTGATAGCTCTTAATACACACTTTTCTAATTGCTTCGTTAGATTAAATAACTCATTACTTGCAAATTGTAATCCACCATACAAATCCATCTTGCATATTACATCATTTTGCTGCAATTGTTTACCAGCTTCGGCACTCATCTCTATAGCTTGTAAACAATTTTGACATTTCAATATTTTTTTTAATTTGCGAACTATGTAACCAGCAATGTATGACTGGACAGCATCACTGGTTACGGCCTCGTTGTAATCATGGTCCTGGTAGATTGAAGAGTCTTCGCGTGATGGTGGTTCAAGACTTTCCAACATATTGTCGATGCTTTTGAGCCATGAATCCTTGCCCTTGTCTGCTGTATTCGAGGAAGTTAAAACTTCCTTGCGTCCTATTAAACTTCTTAGGAGATCTGTCCCGGAAACGTTGCACCCTTTTGGTGGACGTATTAAAGAAAAAGAAGACGCCAAGCGATACATTTGGGCAAACATTTTCGGATCAGGGTGATCATTTCCTCCACACGAATATCTCATGACAGAAAAAAATCTCTGAAATTGAAGATAAAAAATTATTCGTAAGAAAATAGAACGAATTATATACAAAATGGTAATATGTTCATATGTATAACTACCTCCAAAGGATCTTGAGACAAAGTAGCTGTCATCAAATATTTAAAATCACATTCGGTTTTTAGCATATCCAAAATTTCGAGTGTCGCCCGTAAAGTTACTTTTAAACCAAGTAAAGTACTCCTTGAAACAGGTATTTTTTTTTCAATTTGTTCCCAATCTCCAAGAAATTGTAGAAATTCGAGGATAGCCTGAAATATTTAAATCTTAAGTAAGTCAAAAAGCTCTAAAATCGTTTAATAAATCATTGATAAAATAACAAAAACATTATAAACCAATAGAAAATAACCATAGCAATAAAAATATTACAAATGTACTGACTACAAATGTCACGTAAAAATAAAAACATAAATGCAAGCATAGAAAAAAAAATCGAAAAAATCATTGTAATATGTTCCCCACTTTCAAAATTAGCAATAAGAATTCCAAACTATTAGTAATATAACACATTAACGTTTGGCATTAAGTACCTGACAGTTTTTTTATGGTACCAGTGGTCATGATTGTTGAGCCAAAGCTTTCTCAATTAATTTTTTTTTTAAATTAAATCTGCAAAGTTTAAATTTTTTATTATTGTGCTTTGTTCTATAACTATTCTTACCTGTCTTTTAGGACAATCATCTTTTGCGTACAGAGCATCTCTTGGTATCCGCGATGACATAGCTTGGATTAAATTAAAAACTAGGTCAATAAATTTTTGCGTCGGAGTTGAATCTTCTAATTTCTCGCACTTTTGTTGATAATGAGCCATCGCAACAGATACTTCATGACCGAATACCTGTAATTTTAAAAATTAAAATATTATAATGAAAAAACAAGAGTCAATCTATCAAATCTATCGTACAGTCAGTGTTTTATTTTATTAATAGATTTAATGAAAAATGTAGATAAATACATACTTGAGTAGCAAGAGGAACATTCATTGCTTGAAATCCTTTTGGTTTTAAATGTGCTGGTGTCAACTTGTAAGCTATTTTCATATTGGGTTGACGATAATTCTCTTCTTCTAGAAGAGCTTCCCAATGTAGTTTTTTCACAGTTCCGTAAGGGGTCGGAAAAATTTATAATTATAATAATAACAATTACATAGTTCAATTTTCCAATAAAAATATCATTAGTCGATTCTACCTTAAAGTCTGGTCGTTTATCATCAAAGATAGAAGTTCGGAAGCACTCAATTAAATGGTTAAAATCTGAGATCATCCGTAACCGCCGCGAGCTGTCGCAGGGATGTTCACAGCTAATGTTAGCTTCGTCAATACCGAATATTTTCCATATTCCACGATTCCAGGATGCACCATCCATAACGACAGAATCAACTTTTATGCCACTATTTTCCATTAGCACAATACATTCTACAAGGAGCTTATGTAATGGTTCACTTTTGCAAGCATTCTTTGAAAGAAAACATCCTAAAGCTTGAAGCCATCTACCTTTAAAAGGTACAAATTTAAAAACTAAAGCGTGATCTGCCGTTTTATTTTTTAAATCCTCCGGTGTATGTTTTCCCAGGTCAACAAAACCACCAAATTTCATTGATTGTGGATCAAAAAAAACACCTTCGCTTAATTTCATCTCATCGACCAAAATAACTCCTCGTTTTTCCCCTTTTTCCATTGTTTGACACCTTTCTTTTAAGCCGTAAAAAGTAGCAGGTTGAAACCCATAAGCAGAACAGCTAATTTTCCTGATGAATTTATTCAACGTATCAATAGATGGAAGAGGTAAAATATTTCTGTGACGTAAAAATTCATATGTTTTTCTGCTTTTTAAACGAATCAATATACACTCGTAAATCCATTCTAAAGTGTATCGTCGACCTTTAGCATTTTTTTTTTCGCGGCTTCGAAGCAAGAATTCACGGCATTCTGAAATTCTGTTGGTAACGTCTTAATTGCTTCTTGTAGTACAGCTTCTGACTTCTTTGCACACTCAGACTTTGCCATAAATATTTTTTCTTTCAGTCTAATTTTCTGCAAAGATATAATAAAGAAGTTACAAAATTTTGGAGGTCATTTATCAAATATTAATAAAATAAAATTTGCGATATTACGGAAATCATGAATACAGTCGAAACTATGTAACTGATTGACCTTGATGATAGTGCAAAGGTAATCATACTTCAAGCTTGTAATATACTATAAATAATATTAAGGTTCTTTTATAATAATTATGGAGGGTAGAGGTCTAGAGAGACCTCTACCCTCCATAATAATAATGTATAACGATACTGCTCAGTTGGGTATCTCTCCTCGTAAGAATCAATTTTTGATTAATTATATAACCCTTGAAAGAGTACAAATAGTATGGGTTTCCTGTTAAACAAACAAATAACATGGTTATATTTTAAAGCCAAAATTGCACAGAATTTTGGAAATAGTGTAGGCTATACTAGTCGCTTAAAATCGAAGGATTATAAAAATATCTGCATCAAATTTTTACTGTGTGAGCTTTAAACATTTCTTTCTGTAATGTTATCGAACAGTTTTTATTATGTATCTATTTCCTTCCATTTCAGTGACGAAGTGTCTTAGTATGTTGTTAATGTTAAAAATAGAAGACCAATATGGAATTGAATAAATTTTTCCCATAACCAATGTTTTCAGTTGATTTCGTATTGTTAAATAAAGTCATCTTGATGAATGGTAAAAAACGAAATGATGTTTCAAGCCAAACAAAAATTGTGGTTTATCAAACTTACCATTCTTTTAAGACGTTTGCATTGTTTAACAAGAGTTGAAGCACGCCGTTTTTTAGCTGCTATTCTCCCCATATTAATAGCAGTTGACTTACAGTTCTGTAACCGATGTCGTAAAATTCGACACGATTTACATCTTGGATTAGGTTGATTTCTTTTATATGTGTCATCACCAACAATCACACCTTTACAAGTTTTCGAATATCTGAAAATTAATTTTATTGTTAAAATTAAATTCTTGTTAATTTTTTCTTGGCAACTCATACATTTATTTATTTATTTAAAAAGAAACTAATCTTACTTGTTTTTGTCAATTTGAGTGCCAACGCATAATGGCCATCTTTCTACGGATTTCAAGTAATTTGAAATATTACTTAATGAATCAATTTTCTCGTTTAGAGGCAACTCTTCAAGATTACGAAAAATAACCTGCAATTAGATAGTAATTAATTATTTTTATAAAAAAACCATATATATTTACTCGGATATTAATTGATACGTACAGTAACAGATGTATCCTCATTTAAACGTAAATGGTTCTTGATCTGCCCAGTTGCAGGATCCATCCGCAAAAATTCGGGTCCTTCCGGATTATTTAGAAACATCCAAAACGGAGGCAGCGATAAAACTGTAGGAAAATTATTCCTAAAATTCTCTGATTGTGTACTTGCTTCGGTTTCCTGGTGGTGATTTAAATCTTGACTTAACATTGGTTCATTTGAATCATGCTCAGTTTGTACATTAGCATCCACTAAATTATTAGAAACTTCTTGATCTACAAGTATTGTCTGTTGCTCGATGTTGATTTCTTGTACATGATACTGCTGTTTGTCTTCAGTGAGATTGCAATGTAAGTTTGGCTTTTGCGATTTATGCACGTTACTTGATAGGTGCTCATATGCTGGTATGGGAATAAATTGATGCTCGATCGTTGGTAAAGCTTCATCTTTGAGTATTTTTTTCCCTGTAGGAAAAATTTTGAGTTCTCCTTGAATGTAAAACTTATCGTACATTTTTATATGCTCCTCTTTAAAATGAAGATGACAAATATAATCTGTTGTTTTCAATTCAATGCCCAAAGAAATTTTCCAATTTTTTAATCTCGCCGGTGTCTGTGAATATATATAAACAAAAAATGTAAATTTGTTAGTTAACTAAAAAAATAATAGTGGACAATCGTTAACAAATATTTTGTAAAAAATTTTTTTACATACTGTTGGTTGGAAATAAGACAGAGACTGAGGCGAATCATTTTCTTTATTTTTCAATTTACGTCCACTTGGACAACTTTTCACGACACAAATTTTGCCCATTATTGTTTTATTATTTTAAAGAGTTTTATAACTGCTCACTACAATATCACTTAACGTTTTCACAGTTCACAAAAATTAAATCACTCTCCACGTTTTCTCACAGCAGTTGTTTTAGGTTATGATTACAAAATTATTTTGGACTACGTAAATAGTTGAAGGTTTGTATACTGTACTGTTACTAACTACTTTAGTCAACAAAAATAATAAATTTATTTACTCAGCACACTTCAATCTGTCTACAACTGCTACATTCATACCGTACACTGCTGCTACGCCAGCGCCATTCTGGAAGGTTTTTGAACTGTTACTTACAGCTTACAGCTGGACACTTTTTTAACTTGTCCCCCATATAAGATAGTCCTCCTTACCTCTACCCTCCATACTATCATTATCATCCTCTTGACCGTAGTCTGATTGCCCAGAACTACTGTCATGAGCACTTTCTTCTAGAAAGTTTTCTTCTTGATCTGAATTTCCACCAACAACCTCTTCTTCATCATCAAGGCCTACAGTTTCCCACAGTTTTTGCAACCGTGCTTGTTCGCGCTCATAATCACTCATTTTTCCAGCTAGAAAAAAGTGAGGTTATGACTGTTTGTTTTCTATATATTATTAGAAATTGTATATTATAAATATAAAAGGAAATAAATTGTAAACTTACCTAATTTGCTAACAGGTTAAACAAATTATATCAATAATATATTCGCTTACTCGCGATTCGGTCAAAACGACCAATAATAGATATTTTACTTGAAACAACAAACACAGTCAAATAATATGTTAAATCTGATTGACACGTGTTGTTTAGAGAGACTTATAAAAAAAAGGCCAATATGCAGCTTAAATTTGAAAAAGAGGGGGAAAACGCCGCAATGGCGGCAAAACGACCGGAACGCGAGCGTTCTCGGGTTAAGTGATTTTGGATCAAATTTGTCCCTTTTTCTTTTTATATGTACATATACTGTACTTCCAAACACTTTTAAGTATTTTATTGTTGGTTTACGATTATGCCACAATTCATACGGTGTTTTATTTATTTTTAAAGCTTAAGTTGGTGTTCTATTTATTAAATAAACAGCTGTTAAGACAGCTTCGCCCCAAAATTGTTTAGTGAATTTTGCATGAATCACCATTGAACGCGCTTTTTCGATTATTGTTCGATTCATGCGTTCTGCTATACCGTTTTGTTGTGTGGAGTATGGCTAATAGTCAAATGGTATGTTATCCCTCTGTTTGTACAAAATTGTTTAAATTCATTTGATAAGTACTCTCCCCCATTATCACAATACAAGTTTTAAACTAAAATGCGCTTCTGGTTTTTCAAGATAATGTTTAAATGTCCGTAAGACATCTGATGTATTAACTAGCAGGTAAACAACTGTATAATGTGTAAATTCATCTATAAAGGTGACAAAGTAGTTTTTATTATCTATCGTTAATGGATTTATTTTTCCACAATCATTAGTATGAACAATAAATAATGGTCGTTGAACATAATCTTTTGGTTTTAACCCTTCGTTTCATGATTTTTTAAATTTTGTTGAAAAAAATGTTTTTACGATAATGAAGCAGCGCGGGTAAAGGGAAAAATAGTAAAAAAAATCAAATTATTATTATTTTTGGTTTATTTATAATAAAGGTGTTGTTGCAAATATGCAACATCATGAAATAGAAAAACAATAATTAGAGTAAGGCATGAAATAATTTGAAACAGTTTTTCTCTTTAGTTAAGCATAAATGAACTGCACACTTTTCACATTTGAAGTGGATATACCCTTTACATTGAGGCAGCTTGCACCTCTGCCGTTTATTATCATAATCGATCCAGTGGGAGCTTTGATCTAATCGGACATTCTTGGGTGGGATGTGAGTTGCAGAACCTTTGCAACGTTTGGTTGCCAACTCATCTTCCAACCGACTACTTGGTCTTTCTCTCTTGTTTTTGACATGAGCACCCATGAGGCACAAACATTCCGTAACTTCTAACCGAAATTCCCATAAATTGAGTGAAAATTTCCCTTGTTCTTTTCTTGCCTTTTATGCATTTATAACTGTTATGTCAACTAAATGAAAAAAAATTCGAAGATACCTCTTCTTGGAACGCAGAGGAATTTTGTACGTTCCAATATAGCTATCAAGAAGATCAACTCCGCCCATATGATGGTTGTATTCCGTGATAACACTCGGACGATCAATGATCAATCTCTATCTTTCCCTTTAATTTTTTATCAAATCGCTTGACTTTAGAGGATGGCACTTCCCCATGGCATGTAGACAACATGTTCACTATTTTGCTGTCATTCCAAGCAACTAAACTAATATTGACGTCATCTACTGTAGCTACATACTCTTCAGTAGTTCCACGAGGTTTTTTTTTGAAATCTTTCTCATTCGTTAGTCTATTGTTTGGAATTCTATTTTTTCGTATAGTTCCTAACATTTAAATTCCCTGTTGAGCCATGTGTACAAATAATGGTATTGAACTATAGTAATTGTCACAATATAACTGATGATTTACATTTTTGGTACTCCACGGGCAAGTCGTATTACTACATTGGCACTCGCTCCTAAATCAGGCTCATCGTTTTTTAGTTTGGTAAAACAATTATTTGAACCTTGATAGATTTCAAAGCCATAAGAAAACCCATCAGTTCCATAAAGCATGAATAACTTGAAGTTCCACTTATGAGGCTTCATTGGATTATATTGTTTTAGATGATGGCGAGCTTTACTAGCGCAAATCTGCTTATCAATTGAAAGCTTGTGTTCCGTAGGTACAAGAGAAAATCTTTTAGATAACTGATTGATAACAGGCCGTATTTTGTGTAAGCTATCAAAATTTTCATGATTACGTTCGAGCATAGTTTCATTGTTATTGAAGTGCAGATTGGATTTCATGGTTTTAAAATCGATATTTATTGCGTTTCTAATATTTGGCACACCAATATCGTGCCTCCAATATGCTCTAGTTCGCGGCAATGTGACTACCGACATATATAAACAAATTCCCAAAAACCTTTAAATATCTCTTGGGGAATGGTTTTTCGGTCTATTTGGATTTTTCTGGGTACTATATAAGTTGCTTTCCTCTGAAATATGTTTTACTAACTCATCAGTAAAAAAATATTTAAAATAGTTGTATGGCGTCTCCAAGTCTAACACAGACTTAGAAAGACTAGACTGTAGATTTTAATAATCTCGCTTGACGTAGTGGACTGTATCACTTCAAATTAGGTGCTTTTGGTAATATATTAATAATTTATTAACATACTAATTTTACATTAATTATCTATGCAGTACTAACACTAATAACAATAAAAATACAAGTAGGCACTGCTGGTGGATTACTTTAAAAACAGAAGAGAGAAGAGGGCGAAAAAGACAATTCTTCCCCTATTTATAGAAACACAGCAACCCGCGCTTGCGCAGTGCTATGCTCGTTGGCTGTTAGCCCAAAGCGTGCCAGAGTTGGTACCACAGATTACAAATACAAATAAATATATATATAATATATATATATATATATAATGGACATAGACTGTATTCTAAATGTAAGAGCATCTTCATCAATAATTAGATGTCGTTTTTTCCAAACAATTCTATTATTCAGTAACTTTGTTGGTCTTTCCTTGGGTTGAGGAGCGCCTGCCAATCTTTCACCATTCGGTGCTGAACGTCTACTTTGATCAAAAATATTGCTTCCAGCAGTTAGATCAATATGATTTACAACTTTAGGCTCCGGTATGAAAAGGTTAGTATCATGTTCAACTTCGGGTTCAGGAGTTACCCCATGTTCAATTTCTTCATCAATTTGACTATTTCCTTGAGTGGAGTGGTTCATTTCAAAATCATTAATGCTTTCAGAGTCAGAAAGTTCAAATTCATCTTCACTGAGATGGAAACTTTCAACAATTTTCAGTAACTCTTCATCAGTAATAGGTCTCTTCATATTCGAAACTGAAAATTACAATGTATTGATACCGTAGACATTACACTCATGATGTTGCAAATGTGCAACAGTTTTTTTTATTGCATGCATTTCTAAGTATTATTACCAAGACGACAAACTATATTCACTTGTCAGATACCTCTCCTATTATATCCCAACTCGGGATTGCAGACCTGGCTGATGAGTAGCGGGGCTAAATCAACCCCTACATTTTTAAAAATATTTATTTTTTCCCAAAAATATATTTGAGGCAATACGCAATTTATATATGTTGCAGTGTAATGCTTTATAAATACGAAAAAAAATAAGCCAGATAATTTAATCGGGGTTTTAACATTGCCAGACGCGTGCAAAAATATTTTGCAAAAAATTATAAAAAATGTTTTTGAGGCAGCTTGAATTTTTAATGGAGTGTTATTTATAACTAAAAAATAAGATTCCCAAAAAGACACATCATTTCGGTGGGGCTTTCTACCTGCCAGGTGGTCAAACAAATAATGAATGGGTCATGATACAAGTCATGACCTGTCATGATACAAGCCTGTAGTGCATGCTAGTGCTATAGACAAGCTGTAGTGTGAGAGAGAGCGCATAACGACAGCTGTTTTCGTTCTTACTTGCCGCGTTACTATTGGCTCTGGCGAGCCCACGTAACTTACAATAACCCATGAGATTTCTAGTTAAAATTTCGGAGTAAAAAATATAAAATTTTCTGAATTTGTACTAAAAACATTTTGCTTAAAAGTGATTGTATTGATTTTAAACGAAATAAATCGTTTAAATTTTATATTTCCGTAGAAATATTTATTTTTTGAAGAGAATTAAAAAAAAATTATCTTTTCAACTATTTTTGTTCCAAAAATTTTTGTATAGGTTTCATATTATTACCCCTACATTCTAACACAAAACTAAAGATTGTTTTTTTTTCTCTGGCAGTATTCTAAATCAAAGTTTATACGGAAATTTAAAATTTTTTTATCTTTAAATTAATAAGAGTTACGTATTAAAAAAAGCAGTAATTAAAATAAAAAATCGCAAAACCATGTTTATAAAAATATAATAAATCTCCAGTAGTACAATTATTTTAAGTATAAAAAAAATTAGAAATAAATTCAATTCATTTCATATCAGATATAAATTAACTTTCTTCATCTGTGGATTCTTCATCAGAAGTCACTAAATCTTCGGATTTATCTGTGTCAGATTCGGCATCCTCTACACCAGGGGTGAGCAACCTTTTTAACAAACGGGACAATTTCAACTTTAAATTTTTTTGGCGGGCCGCACATAAAGTAACACATTAATAATTTACAAAACCTGATTTAACAAACATAAAATTCATAAAAACACTAATATGATAAAACAAATTTTAATGTTAAATAAAAACAAACAAGAAAAGAACCAAAAAACAAATTTATTTAAAAATTTTAATGCGAAATTTGGCACTGTTTTTTCGATATAATCTGATCAATATCAGCCGGAATTGATGCGGTAGCTACACGTACGCAGCTTTCTAATCGTGTATCACTTAGTCTTGATCGATGGTCATTTTTGATTAATTTCATCGTTGAAAATAATTGTTCGCAAACATACGTACTCCCGAACAGAGACATCATTTGCTTTGCATTTTTTGTCAAAAGTGGAAATTTCTCAGAGCTTACATAAGACTTATAAAAATTTTCGATGTTAACTGAGAAATAGTATATTACGACCCTAGGCCAGAAAGTTGGATTTCCTGGCCGATGTGATAGAAGTGCCGAGGCGAAGCCGAGGCTCTTCTATCACATCTGCCAGGTTATCCAACTTTATGGTCGTGGGTTGTATACTATTTTTCTTGATCCTACGCCGAAAGTTAATTAAAATAATTTATATTAAAGTAGTAGCACGTTCCGAGGCGAAGCCGAGGTGGGGTAGAGGGGGCGGGCCCGCCAGACTTTTGCAAAACTGAGGCGAAGCCGAAGTTTTTGCTGGTCGGGGCGGGCATTCAAAAAAAAATATATTAATAACTAAAATGAAAAATTGATAAAATGGCATTGACAATTACAAATTTTCAAAAACTAACAAATACATGCAAACTTTATTGTATTATTTAACTTTAAATATTATAATTAAAAAAATAATCATAATTCATATAAAATGAATTCAATAGTACATTTTTTCTTATCAAACAATTAAATTGTTTTCTTCTGAGGAGGACAATGAACTTTTATTATCCTCTCGCCACTTTTTATAAGTATTATAAACCAAAAGATAACGATCACCAGATTTTTTTGGAGTAGCTTCACTTCGAACAATTATTTTAGCCTCTGTATCGAAATTTCTTATCGTTGCGCATACGAAACAGCGCACTTTAGTGAGAACGCCTCGTACCTCGAGCCGTCCACAAAAGTCCTTCTTTCTGGACGTTGCGCATACGAAACAGCGCACTCTAGTGAGAACGCCTTGTACCTCGAGCCGGCCACAAAAGTCCTTCTTTCTGGAGTGAACTGCGGCCCGGAAGACCGTACTTTCGGCGGGAGGAGCAAGAAAAATACATTTTTTAAATCGGTATTATGCTGCAGATCAATTACTTTGATTTGAAAGTCTTCGGGAACTGTATCCACATCAATATTAAACGGCGAGGAAAACATTTTAATAGAAACCGCTGTTTTCTCAACTTTGAACATTTGGAATCGTACTTGAAATTCGTTTATTAAAATGTCTATATATTGCACGTATTTTTGAGAAGTAGTAACGGTTTCTTTTTCTAAATGTGGAAAGTGAGACACATTACTCTGCAAAAGATGCTGTTTCCACAATTTTAATTTGCGCTCAAACAAATTGTGAATAAACTGTCCTTTGCCTTGGAGTTCCACATTAAGATCATTGAGATGTTGAGCCATGTCGATAAGAAACCCAAAATCGCACAACCATTCTTTATTATCAAAATGAGGAAAGGCATATCCCCTTATACCCACACACAATTGTATTTCGCTTTTTAAGTTGTATACTCTTTTTAGCATTGCACCTCTACTAAGTCAACGAACTTCGGTATTAAAAACCACGTCGCCATATTCAGCCAAATCTTTCAGAAACTCTTTAAATTCACGGTGATTTAACGCTCGCGACTTTATAAAATTGGTTAGTTTAATTATTGGTACTGTGACATTTGGCAAACTCAATCTTTTCGCACATAAATTTTCCTGGTGAATTAAGCAGAGGTTAACAAATCTTTCCCTTCCTGTGGCATTTTTCATGTCTTGAAATAGCCTTCCCGATACTCCTAGTTCCATGCTTGACATTGCTCGTGCTCCATCTGTCGATATACCAATAATCTTTTCTAATGAAATTGAAATATTTTCCAACACAGATTTTAGTTTATCGTACAGGTCTTGGCCGGTAGTCCCTTGCATTGGAATCAGTGAACACAGTTCTTCAGTAATATTAAATTTGGTGTCAATACCACGTATAAATATAGCCAGTTGTGCCGTATCGCTAATATCGCAACTCTCATCAAGTGCCAAAGAACATTATTCGAATTTTGCAATACGTTCACGAAGCGTTGTTGCTATGTTTTCGGAAAAGTCTTCAATTCTCCTTGCAATAGTGAATCTTGATAAACTAATGTTTGAAATGATACTTATTTTATCAGGAAATGCTATTTCTGCAACTGCAGTTAGACATTCTTTTATCATCTCTTCATCCGCGAAAGGTTTTATTTTTTTTTGCCAGAATTTGACTGACAACAAAACTTGCTTTTGCTGCCGTATTTGATGAAATACCTTGATTTTTAAAAATAGCCTGTTGTTTTCCTAAGTTTTTCTCCATTTGATTAAACTTATCTATCCGGAGTTGTCCTGTTAAGTTTTTATATTGGTGCTCATGTTTTGTATTGTATGGCCTTTTTATGTTGTATTCTTTTAATGTCGACACAGTCGCTGAGCATATTAAACAAACAGCTTTGTCTTTGAGAAAAGTGAAAAAATAATCGAATTTCCACTTTTCTTGGAAATGTCTGTGCTCATCCGCAACCTTCCGTTTTTGTGTTTGCTTTTCCGACATGCTATTATGGATTAAAAATATGAAAGATATAATTTGAATAAAAAAAAAAAATTTTACCTTTTTGACAATAATATTGCACTCACGCTTTTCAAGAAACACAAAAATTGCTAAAATTGCTGGTGAACAGCTTACCAGTCTTGACTGATAGTGTGACAGAAACCAACACAAACAAGCACCGACATGTTCGTTTTGCATGTTTAAAAAAGTCGCCGACAAGTAAGTAACTTGTTACAAAATTGTTTCGGTTTAAGTAAGAACGTCAATAAAATAAATGTAATTTTTGAAATGCTTGGCGGGCCTCATAAAAATATTTTATTTTTCACTTGACTATAATTTGTTGTTAGTACCTTAGATACGAGACACATAAACATATCCATAACAACCGCATGACGTTATGAGAGGGCATTATGATTCATATTGGCCCTCCTATAATGCCCGCTGAAAAGGTCAATAAAATTCATAAATCTTTTTTTTTTATTTTTGAGTATATGAATCAAACTTTGTTACCATTCATCAATGTCAAATTTAGTAAATAAGTACTTAAAAAATATTAATTACTCTTATTTATTATCACTTGAAAAATAAAAATTACAATTTGTAAAACTTCCAGAGAACGACATTTTTGACTCCTGAAATGTTTTTTTTTGCCCTCATCGCTCAAACATCAGTAGTTTCCGTTCGTTCCCAATGCATGTAAAGACATTTTTTTCACACCGCGGTGTTTTTTCCTTTGCAAGCGAAACTAGGGGAAATGACTTAGTCAGGTTTGTCCAGAGACGTCACGTCAAACTGTCAATTGTCACACAACCATTCTCATTCTACAAAATGGCTGTTTCTGATCACATACGTAAATAATCAACACAAAAGATTTATTTACAAATAAATAAGAAATCGATTGAAAATAGGAAGTAATTGATTAATAACACAACGTTCCAAAATTATTGTTGGTGTTCAGGCGAAGACGATGAAAAAGTGCAATTATTAAAGATTCGCACATTCACAGTGCAGTTACTACATTCTTTAATCTCCACTCTTGGAATTTGTTCAATGTGCTGCTGTGCGATAGTGGAAATTTCTGATGGTATCTCTGTTGACAAGTGTTGTGGATGTATGTGTGCGGCTGTAGATGTTGAGGGCTTCTTTGTTGACAAGTGTGGAGGCTGGGCTGGTTGAATCTTTTTCGATATTTAGATTTTGTTGCGTAGAGAATTCTGAATATATGACTCACAAACTGTAGATGATTTCCATCCCCCATGTTGTTTGATTCCCACTAAGTCTTCACCACGATTTGCCAACAAGGTTGCTGAGCTTCTGCGAAAGCTGTGACCAGTAAATGTCCAAGGTTCTTCTAGTTTTAGAAATTGAGCAATTTTTATTGGTATTTTCCCAATGGTATTTATTCCCACAGGAGCGTTTATACACTTTCCATTATGGTAAGTAAGAAAGAAACGTTGGTCATTAATTTTTCTTACACTATTATATTTTTTTAGTTTGTCGATCCACTGGGGGTAAGTGATGGCAAATGATCTAGGAATCCCAGTTTTAGTTTCAGGAATGGTCACTACTATGACATCATTTTGAAACACAATATCAGCAGGCTTCATTTTGCAGAGTTCTTCACGCCGCAAAGCGCCTGAAATGCCCATTATCAGTGCCACCTAAAAAAAATTGAAAATCTCAATAATAAAAATGTTTACAATTATATTGGTTTATTTGTGAACCTTCATCATCAGATAGGAGCAATCTGGTGCTTCATCTAAGAATTGGGAAATCTGAACATCATCCAGAACAGCAGATTTCTTAGGCTTGTGATGTTGAGTGGCTTTTTTTAAAAACGCGATTAGTTTATAAAATTTCGAAAAATCTACGCTATTCTTTACCATTAAGCAAAGTTTAAGCATAGAGTATACAGGCCAAAGGGATTTCTTGCTTTGATGCTGTTGAAAATATGCCAATAAGCAATTCTCGGTGAAATTTTTGATTTTTCCTTTTTTGTACCAATCTAAAAATTTGTTGTATGTGCTCTCGTACCTCGAGCGGCTTTTCTCAGGAAGCAAATTTGATACTGCTCTATTTGCAGATTCTCTAATTTCAAGTGGAGTTAAAATTTCTCTATCGGAGTCGCTCATATTTACAAATTTGAAACGAAAATTTGCAGAAGAAAATGGCGGAATAAATTTTTAAAACGATGCTTTTTTATGTCAATAAAACCATAGCAACAAAACAATAAAACTATTTCAAATTTAAAAAATTAGATAATCGGCGTGGGCAACGCTACCAACCAAAAAACAAGTAAAAAACTAAATCATTTATTATCAAAAAATTAGTTATTTATTATTAAAAAATTAGTTATTCGTTGCAAAAAAAAATTGTACCTAACTTTTTCGGAAAGAAATTTTCCCCATTCGCAATAGATGCAGCACGACCGAAGGGAGTGCTGCATCTAAACAAATCTCACCTATCTAAACAAATTTAATACATCTAAACAAATTTCACTTTCCGAATTTGTTAGCTAAATAACTAATTTATAACGTCCACAGAATCATTGGTTACGGTCTGGATCACAGTTCCTTTTTCCGCACCTCTTGAAATTTCTTTGACAGAACCCGCAATCATGCGAGATATTTGGTTCCTAGAGGCAAGGCTTTCCTCAATATACCCTTCTGCCACTGAAGTGCTTTTCCATGTCTTTTGAGCATTTCAAATGACGCACCTGCCTCAACCAAAAGCGTGGAAGATGTCCTTCTTAAGCAGTGCTCAGTATATTCTGTTGCATTATCCAGTTTAAGAAGTTTTGCAATGACTAATGGTACACTTCCAATTGTATTTTTTCCAACTACTTGTGAAGTGCATCGTCCATTTTTGTAGGTCAAAAAAAATTGACGTTTTTTTAATCCAGGTGGCCTTAATTTTATGTAGTCTCGAAGTAATTTCAAAGCACCTAACTCTGTTTCTTCTATAAAACTAAATCCTTTACTTTGTCCCGTTTTTGTTTCAGGAATTTTTACTATCAACACAGAACCTTTATCTTCAATGTCATCGATTTTCATCTTCACTAGTTCATCCCTTCTCAAGGCCCCAAAAACTCCCATTAGCAAAACAACCTGCAATGTTTTCTAATGAGCTACGTTAAATATTGGAAACCTAAATTTCCTACCTTGTGAAGTAGATAAATGTCATTATGAGATTCTTTTATGAATGACAGAACTTGATCTCTTGTCAAAACTTTCGATTTTTTTGGGCAATATCCTCGAGACTTCTTTTTTAAAAATGAAATCAACTGTTTGTGGTTAGAAATATCTATGTGCTCATTAATTAGCAATGTTGATTTTAGTAGAGAGTACTTGGTCCATAATGAGTTCGGACTGTATTTTTCAGACTGCAAAAAAGAATAATTTAAGAAACTGAAATAATCTGACCAAATAAATACACACTAGTTCTTGAAAATATGCCAGCAAAACCGTTTTATTTACTGTTTTTGCTGAATATTTCACTATCCATTCAGTAAATATCTTATACTCCTTTTCGTAGTTCGCTCTTGACTTTGACGGCAACAGATCCGCGACAGCTTTTTCTGCCCTTGCTGCTATTTCTTGCACTACATCATCATTATCATTAGATGATTCCATTGCTTTTAATAACAATAGCGACAAAATGAATAATTATTGTAAACCACACTTATAAACTAAACTTTCACTTTTTCCGACGTAAACAAACTTTTGTCATTTCTATAGTAACTGTTACTACACGTATGCAGCTATTGCGATTCATGTATAGAATTATGGAAAAATATAATTTTCACAAAAAAAAATGATTTTACGTGAGATATAAAAGTTTGTATGCACCACTGGCATTATCAGATAATAATGCCCATCGGGCGAAATCTATCCCTCGGGCCTAGCGGCCGTCTGGCTAGATTCTTTCACCCTCCGGGAATTATTATCTTTATAATGCCCTTGGTACATAAAAAATATTAACGGGCTGCAAGCGGCCCGCGGGCCTCGTGTTGCTCATCCCTGCTCTACACCATCTGCGAAAAGAAATATATATTTTTATTTTCAATTAATCATAGAAATTTGAATGCAGCAGTTATTAAAAATAAACTATTTATTCTCACCTGCAGTATGATTTTCATCATCGTTATTTTTATTTTCCTCGTGAACAACAGCGTCGAACACTAATTGCGGCTACACTCTCCGTCAAACCAGTGAAAATCTAGTATATACCCATTAAGTGTCCATCCATTTCTATTAGGGGTCAAAGAGCTGGGGAATCGCAAATATGCATTTCTCCAAATGCTTGTTATGTATTGCGTTCTTAAAAGATGTTGTTTTAATTTAGCTTTGCATGAAGGTAAGGTAGAGGGATCACAATCTTTCAGTTTTTTTTTGAAAGGTTCATCTTTAGTGTCAGCCTTGTAAGTCGTACAAAATTTAAGGAATCGTGCTCAATTTATATTCGATGTATTTTTAAATCCATAAATTTCGCACACGAATTCTTCTAAGACTGGCAAAATTTCATCACGCGAACCGGTAACATGCGCAACTCCAAGATCTGCTAATGCTTTCTGATAATTTTTGTTTTTCATCAATATTTTGTATGGTCTTATCTTGCCTTTTTGAAAAAATGATTTATTGTAATCGCATCCTGTTAATGCATGAAAACCAGGTAAACTCGTACATACAGATGGTCCTAATTCAATAGTTTGGATATATTGATGTACCTTTTAGAGTTCCCAGTACCATACTCCATAAAAATATTAAGCAAATCGCTTTGGAGATGATCCATGTTTCCAAGCATAATTATCAGCACATCTGTGTCTGAAGTTTTCAGAAGAACGTTTGTCTGCGAACTTGTATCGAGCTTACAAACATGGTGGACAATCTTCGTATCGGCTTCTTCGTGATGGTTACATGCAAGACTCTCATCAACAGTCACTTCAACAACATTATTTTTGACAATATATGAATAACACGAATCATAGTTCAACTTAATCAATGTATTACCAATAAATGTTGCCATTTCATCAGTAGCCCAATATTCAATTAAAAACTTGACAAAACTCTGCTTGAAATTTATATTTTTTAATTCTTTCAAGAAATCTGTCGGCCTAGTTTGACTGGGACCAATAATGTTGAAATCAATAGTTCTTTGTTCATTTCTACGCGTACGTTCATAGATATTATTGTAGATCTAATCTCATGGCTTTTGCACCACCGCTGACGAGCAGAAATAGAGTTTGTGAAATGAATTACACCAGTCAATCTTCTCCCAGCATCTGCATTGATTGTCTGTTCTAACGTTAAATCAATTGGTTGTCGAGAAAAGGATTTTATTTGTTTCTCATTTGTAAACGTCAATTTCCAAAAACACAATATTAATCAAGAAAGTTTATTTTATCAAGTCACTAACTTGTAAAAGTGACAGTTAACTTGCAAATGTTTTACAATTTAGTAGCATTATTTACATTAGAAAATTAGGTTTTATCATCATATATGTTGAAAATCATGGTACAATTGTTATTTCCAGTAACACAGATTTTGGATGATGAAGGAGTTGATATTGATGATGATGAACCATCTGTTGACTCAGAAACTGCTGAACTCGAGGACGGCAGAACATTTGTACTTTCCTTACAACGAAATAATTTGCTAGACATTTCGATTTTCTTATTGACCGAATCATCGACATAACTCATCGCAATTTCGGTGCTCTTCCACCCCCCTGCACGCTTTAGGGCTAAAATATCTCTACCCGAATCTGCAACAATTGTGGCTCCGGTTCTGCGAAAAGAGTGACCGGTATATAACTCTGAGTCTTTTAAACCTAAAAATTTCGCAATTTGCCTTGGGACACCGCCAATAGTGTGCTGGCCAGCATTAAGGGAAATGCACTTTCCATTTCGGTATGTCAAAAAAAATCTTAGGCTTTCTGTTCTAGGAGGCCGAAGATTTACATATTTTCTGTATAACAAGCAGGGCTTGAAGCTGCAGCCATCATCGGTTATGGTGAATCTTCTTGTTGTTAAATTTTTTGTTTGCCGCAATGTCACAATAACGAATTTCCCCATATCTTCTACATCATTCATATTTAAGGAGAGAATTTCGTCACATCGACAACATCCAAAAATCCCAAATATTGTTACAATTTTCGCCAGCAACCACTGGTCATCAGGAGCGTGTAAAAGAAATTGTTCAACCTCTTCTTTACTTAATACCTTGGCTTTTTTTGGCGTATAACGCTCATTTTTTCGTTTAAGAAACGCTATTACCTTTTGAAATCTGCAAATGACAACTAAACGTCATATTTTTTTAGAATTTTTTTAAGGAAAACAAACCTGCGAACAGGGGCATTTTCTTTCATTTCCAAGCAGCTTTTGAGCATAGACCATTTTGCCCATAAAGTATTAGGGCTGAATCTAGCTGATAGTTGATTCAAGTAGACCAACAAAACATCTTCAGTTACCCCAATCACACTATTTTTGTTTTGCCACTTTTTGAAGTCGTCGTATTCTCGCTCGTACCTTAAAGCTGATTTTGCAGGTAATAAACTTGAAACTACATTGCTGGCTGCCTCAATAATTTCTTTTGGTATATTCATTTTTGCTTTCGCCAAAACAAATGTAAAGAAGAATAAACAGACATGTCCATGGTAACGCTTCCATAGCTTACGACATTTGCGACAAATTATTGAGAATTTTTTTGTAATTTATCTGATTTTTTTGCAAATGAGAAACAAATAAAATATAAAACAATACACGCAAGGTAACGGTTTTTACTGGCTCAAGGAGGTAACTGACTCGCCTGTTATATCCTCCATTCGCCAGTAAAAACCTTCTTACCTTGCTAGTAATGTTATATACTATATCCGTTCTCTGAATGCTAAAATGACCTTTTTCCATATTTTCATATAATTGTGGATGAGTTTCTTCGAGTTTTATTAAATTTTCGTGATATCTAACAAGCCAACGTGCGTAATTCGGTTGATTTACTGTGAAGAAAAGATTATTAATTTTTGGTAAAATATATTTAAACAATGGAAAATCTCCTGTTCGTATACTTCGGCTTAGCATTTGATAATAATTCACAAGATTAATGTAAATCATATAGAATTGTAGAGTCATGCCGTAAGTTCCACTTGATTGATTGATTGATTTAGAATAGGGTATCGTCTGCACTGCGACCTATTGGTCTATTGTGCTCCCCTTTCTCGAGCTGTTCGAGGAGTGGCTCGGTTTATAGCTCCCCATCTAGTTCCAAAGCTGTAATAAATTCCAGCAGCTGCGATGGCTTCAAAGACAATATGTCTCTATTCAGTATGTATTCCTGCCCTAGATGTTCTTTACGTTGGGTTCTAATGGCGACGCATTCTGTTACTAGGTGTTCCGGAGTTTCCTCCTCTTCCATGCAAAATCTGCATTCGTCATTATCTTCTAGGCCAAGTCTCATCAGGTGCTTTCCTAGACGGCAATGACCGGTAAGGAAACCTGTGAGGATGCGAAGCCTATTTTTAGTGAGGTTCATGTAAGCTTTGGACCTTACATGGTCGAAGTTTCCAAGAAATTTCTTAGAGTGTCTCAAACCAGGAAGATTTAGCCAGCGTTCTGATCTGTCCTTCTCTTCCTTCATTTTGAACCTTTTCTTGTAGGTATGTTTCCCTAAGCCGCAGAATGGTTCTGGCCCTACAAAAGGGGTTAATGCGCCCTCTCTTGCTAGCTTATCAGCTTTCTCGTTTCCCTCTATTCCCGAGTGTCCGGGTATCCAAACAAGAAAAACTTTGTTATTCTTGCCTAGTTCATTCAATTTGGCTCGGCATTCCCATGTCATTTTAGAACTGGTGACATAGGAGCTTAATGCTCTTATCGCTGCTTGACTATCAGTGTGAATTGCAATTTCACATTTTTGATAGTTTCTTTCTAAATTAAATTCTGCACATCGTCTGATTGCGTGTATTTCCGCCTGGAAGATGTTTGGGTAGGTTCCCATTGATTCTGAGTATTTGGTTCTAGGACCGACTACTCCTACTCCCGTGCCCTTGTTTGTCACGGAGCCGTCCGTATACCATTTAATAGTATTTCTTTTAAACTCACTGGTGGTGGGTTCTTTCCCCCAATCATCCCTGTTGCTTAATCTTACCATAAAGTTTCTTTCAAAGATGTGTCTTCTTACTATTTCGTCACTTGGAAGGTTTGGAAATGAAATGCACTCTGTCAGAGATGTCAAAGCTCTCTGACATTTGATTTTTTCATATTCGGTACCCTCCCTTGTGAGTCTGAGAATAGCTTCCCTCGCTGTTCTAGCTATCACTAGATGTAGAGGTGTCAGGTCTGTAATAACCTCTAGTGCCGCAGTAGGGCACGTTCTCATAGCTCCTGTGATACACAAACATGCTAGTCTTTGAACCTTGTCAAGGGTTCTCCTTGTGGTTGCTTGTTCTGCCTTAGAGTGCCAGGCTATTGCCCCATAGGTCATGATAGGTCTAATAATCATGGTATACATCCATCGCAGTATATTCGGGTTGCACCCCCATGTTTTACCTGCTAGACTTCTGCAGACCATAAGCGCTTTAATGGCTTTACTGGTAGTTTTTTCTACGTGATTTTTCCATAGAAGTTTACTATCGAGGTGTATTCCTAAATATTTAACTCCAGACTGTTCTTTGATGATCTCTCCTTTCAAGAAGAGGGGTTTCATCCCCTGGAGTTTTCTTTTCCGAGTGAATGTTACAATCGCGGTTTTTGATGAGTTAATACTCAACCCCACTGATTCGCACCACTGTTCGGTAATTCTGAGACCCTTCTGTATTATTTCACATAGAGTGCTTTCAAATTTGCCTCTGGCCACTATGACAATATCATCGGCATAAGCTATGCAGTCTATTCCTGATTCTGTCAATCTATTTAATAGTTCATCAACTATCAAAGTCCACATCAGAGGAGAGGTTACCCCTCCCTGAGGTGTACCTCGAGTAGTTTTGACGGTGATGACTTTATTACCCGTTGGTATCTCAGCTGTTCTTGTGGTCAACATTTCCCACATCCATCTGACGAGAGTTTTTTCAACCCCTCTTTTCTCCAGCGCGATCTTGACAGATGCATGTGAGGCGTTGTCAAACGCGCCTGAAATGTCAAGAAAAGCACACATTGCTGTTTCTTTATTATTTAGAGATCTCTGAATGTTGTCTGTGAGCTGGTACAAGGCAGTTTCTGTTGATCTGCCCGCCCTGTACGCGTGTTGACAGTTATGTAGTGGCTTGTTTCCCAGAGTCTCTATTCTAATATAGTTATCTAATACTTTTTCCATTGTCTTTAACAGGAACGATGTGAGACTGATAGGTCGAAAAGATTTGGGATCAGTCCCATCCTTTTTCCCTATTTTTGGTATGAAGGTTACTTTTGCCCTTCGCCAGATGTTGGGTATTTGTCCCCGTGCTAGACTACTTCGTGAAATTCTAAGTAGGTGTGGCATAATTTCTCCTAGTCCTTTTTGTAGTAAGGCTGGATGTATTCCATCTACCCCCGGTGACTTGTACGGCTCAAAGGTGTTAATAGCCCATTCAAGCCGTTGTTTAGTAAATATACTGTTAGCAATGTCCCAGTCCTCTCTGCAAGGATTTCTGCTGTGATTGGATGTTGCTACAATTTCTGCGTCTGTAGGAATCGGTTCACTATCTGGAAAGTGTACCTCTAAGAGTAGGGCGGCACGCCCCTCTTCCCCTTCCGTATAGGTCCCGTCAGACTTTCTTAGTGCCATTGTTGGGTTAGTTCCCCCTTTGGCCATTACTTTATGTATTCTGGCAGCTGACGGAGTGGAAGTGATGTTTTCACAAAAAGTTTGAAAATGTAACTTTTTGGCCTTCCTTATCTCCTTGTTGTATTGAGTTAGCTTGCTGGTGTAGCCCTGCCAGTCCTTATTTTTCTTAGCTTTGTTAAAAAGCTTGCGGACTTCAGATCTTAAATTTGACAAGTTTTTGTTCCACCAGGAAGCTTCTTTGCTTGTTTTGCATTTTGTTAAAGGGCAGCTAGAGTTGTATGCCTCTATGATTGCCCCTGTGATGTGAGTCACTTCCTTCTCTAGATCCCATTTGTGACGGTTTGTCCCCCCTGTGTCGATCTGTTCTAGATTTCTTCTCAGATTGGTTTTATATACATCCCAATCCGTTTTCCTAGGATTACGCGTTAGTAGCTTGGAAGGGTTAAGTCCCTCCAAGTGAAATTCGATTATCCTGTGATCTGACAATGACGGTTCGCTTGTCACTCTCCAGTTTTTAATATTGTTCTTAGCACTCGCGCTACTAATTGTTATATCTAGTACTTCCTCCCTTGATTTTGTAACAAATGTTGGTGTAGTCCCAACATTTAAAATTTCAAGGTTGGTTGAAACTATGAAATCCAATAAGTACTCACCTCTTTTGTTGGTGTTGGTGCTTCCCCAGATTACATTGTGCGCGTTGGCGTCACATCCTATAATAATAGGAAGACGTTTTTTGTTACAGTATCTTATCAACTCCTGCACTTCCGCTGGTGGTGTCATAGGCCCATCTCCAGCAAAGTATGCGGATGCGACTACAAAGTCTCGGTTGAAGCCCTTATCATTTAAATGAATTATGATTGGTGTTAAGTCCCGAGTCATGAATTCTGAAACACATGTGTAATTAATATTATTTCTTATGAGAATACAGACACGGGGTGCTTCCTGTCTGTGGTCATATATTACCTTTGAGTTTGGACATGACAGACCTTGGATCTGTCCTGCTTTGTTAATCCAAGGCTCTTGAATCAACACTAATCCCAGTTGTTGTTTTAAAAATAGCCTTGCAATTACCGCGGAAGCTCCCTTCGCGTGGTGCAAGTTTACCTGGGCGATTCTACTGCCGTTTGGAACGAATAGTGACAAACAAATATGAGGGGTGTTAGCAAACAAGTTAGTCTTGTTTACTGTCCCCCTCGTCCTTGCCTGTTATCGCTTCTCCGCTTGTCTTCTGAGACGTTCCAGAAGATTCGTCGTGGACCTCAAGTAAGTCGAGGTGCATGCCTTCAACTTCCTCTTGGTCTTTCTCTGTCCGTTGGGAAGTAGTGGGTGTCTCTACTTCCATTGCCTCCGGTTTGGGTTTTTGCTGCCCCTTTTTGAGTCCTGAGACGGGAATTTGCCCAAATCTATAATTGATTGCGCATCCTCCCGCCTTCATAATCTCACATGATTTGGGGTCAATCCCAATGGTGAGAACTTGGCCATGTCCCTCTGGTTTGGAGTTTATGACCTTCCACCCCGGCGTTGGAAGCTCCGGGTTTTGAACTTTAACCAGTTTGAGGATTTTCTCAACCGGCATTTCTTTGCTTCTTGGAAAGAAGATTGAAATGGTATGCGGTTTAGGGATGTCATCTCCCTTTCGCGCATCCAGTTCCGGACCCTTCCAAGTTTTCAGCTGCGGTGCTGTTCGAGCCAGCCATTCCGCAGTCTGTGCGGTTTTGCAGTCTACCAGCATTAATCCCGATCGGAAATGAATCCCGGTATACTGCAGTCCGCTTTCCGAACTCTCTACCATTTCTTCTACTAGAGCTTCCTCTAGAGAAGATAGTTGGCTGGCATCTAACATTACCTCAGGGTATGCCTTTGGTAAAATTGCCATTCTAAAGGTCTTTGCCGCAGAGGCGTAACTAGTGACTTGCCCAGTTGTGACCACTGCTGGCTTAGACCTCTTCGACTTTGGCTGTGGAGGGGGAGTGATATGTTCAGCTCCCCTCTTTCCATTACCTTTTTGTTGGAGAGGTGGATTTTTTGCCCTCTCCTCTTTTTCTTGGAGTACCTGCTTTCTGGCGTCCTCAGGTGCACTGCCCTGATGCAGAAGACGCAGGTACTTCCTAACTCCTGCCCCACTAAGTCCATGCCTTAGTGGATCATCCTTTCCTCCAGGTTGCCCTAGTTGAGGAAGAGGAAACGGTAGCCGAGCTGGTTTTTTGCGCCCAGCCTGGCTTGCTCTACTTGTTTGCCCTCCGGCACCTTGAGGTTTTATTGTGGAGGAAGAAACTCCACTTGGCCCTCCGGTGTTTGAGGTGATGTTTTTTTTTATTATTTTTTCTTTTAAAGATTTTACTTTTTCCATGGTAGATCCCACGAGTAGCTAGGAAATTAAGGTCCACCCCTGCAGAGCCTGCATGCAGGGGTAAGGGGTGTATACAATGGGGTTCCCCCTGGTGCCCCAAGGTTGGTCCAGTGGCAGCTAGTCCTCTATCTAACTACGCATCCTTCGGCCTGGCACCCCACCTTGGATTTAGGTTTTTCATAAGGTTGTCTCCTCTTGGTCCGGGCGGCAAAGCCAAGACCCCCCACTTGCCTATTGGCCCGCGAGACATGACCACAGTCAGCCAAGAGCTATGGGTATATCAGAAAGGTGCAAGCCCTTTCTGGCATCGTTATCCCTAGTGCAATCCCTTAGCCACGACACTACAGCTGGGATAGGGGATTTAAGTTCCACTTAAACAGGCTTCTTTAAACTCATTATATGCCGAGACTATTTCCGTAATTTCGCTGTTATGCAATAAAGCGTCGTAAGATAAATTTCGATTATTAAAATCAATTAACTCTGTTTCGAAATTTTCAGGTATTGTCATTTTAGTATTTTTTAAGAAAAATCGAATGTGTAAAATTTCCAATCCGAGTGCCATCAGGGGGTGTAATCGCTTACATCTGTTGAAATGCTTGCCAGAAATAAATGAATCAACAGACCCACTTGCAATTATTCTACTTTCAACCGCAACATTCATGAGTCCACAGTCAGATATGAATTTTCCAATTGCTTTAAAGTAAGCCAGCATGATGTGGACGGACCCCAAATGAATAAATACATTGTCAAATAACGGCTTCTCAAGTGACTGAATTTGCATAGCTACTTTTGCGATGGCTAAATCATATGTAACTTCTATTTCGGACTGTTTCACTTCTTCAGCAATTTTCTGGCTTTCTTTCAATGTCTCCAGAACAACATTTTTAGCTGTTGGTGACTCGTTGATTGGTGTAAGATAACATATATTCTGTCTTAAGTATTAATATCTGTAACAAATTTACTATTGAACTCAACCCACATAGGCGTGTTCGGGATTTTCAATGCATGTGACAACATCCAAAGTGTATCTAAGTTTTTTACTTTTTTTAATGACGAGACAGAAATAGATCTTCGCTCATCTGAAGATGGTAATAATGTTTCAGATAGCCTTACTTTTTTCGGAAACGGTTGTAAATCAGGAGTAATAGTTTCAAACTTCCGCCGTCTCTTTTTTTTATAGTCTTGTCATTACTGTTCTCTTCACTATCACTGCGGTCTTCTGGAATAACTTCTTCGGGCATGTCTTCGAAAACATCGTCTTCCGAATCCTCAACCAGAGGTAGATTTTGGTAAATAATACCTACGGTGTCGTGTAATGTATTTTTACCAGGTGCTGTATCGACAATACGATCAAAATTATAATACGCTACTCCTGTACAAAATCCATTAGCTGTAATAATTCCTTCAGGAGATGATAAAGATCGACTAGAAGATGAAAATGTAGCCTCTCTTTCCAATTCCTCAATTGTATGGTAGCTACAGCAGTGGCCATATTTATTAATAATCTCGACAGCTTTTCGCGAACTGGTAATACTTTTTAATGTCATAGCAAGGGTAACGACTTGCTGATCATTGTTTGTTATCATGTGTAAAGTTGTTGGTGGGAAATTAGTTTTATTCTCCATGATTTTTTTGTAAAAATAACAATTTTGATCTATATGATTGGTGCGACCACAGTGGTCACATTTCATATTTGACATTCTTTTGTTGAAATATTGTTTATTATTTTTTTTGAATGGTTTAGTGAATCGTTCTTGCCCTTGATATTTTTTATTTCGCTTGTAATACTTGTTTTGATTTTTATTAGGTGTTGATGAAGTAGTAGCTGATAACACGTTAGTTGCATTGCTTAATTGGGCGTCAGATTTTAAGCTCATCTCGTGTTCTAATAGACGATTCTTTACAAAAGAAATATCTACATTGTCTTCATTTAAAGTTTTTAATGCAGTTATTACTTCACGATAGTCTTTTGGTAATGTAATTAGCAAATAAGCAATTTTTGCCACTTCGTTCAATTCACCACCAGCATCAATCAACTCTGATAAAATATCGTCAAAATTGTTAAAATGTCTTGATTGATTTTTAAAGACTGAAGTCGAAGAAGGCATGTTATTTGCGTCATTGCACTTTTGCGCTTGAAAATCGCATCCAATTTTTCAAAAGTCGTTTTAATAGAATTTTCAGAGCTCGCATATCGGATGTAAGCATCTCCAAGTAAATTCGTGACGGTGTCCAACGCCTTTTGATTTTTTATTTGCCATTCATTATCAGGTTCAGTAGGTAACGGTTCGTCGACGACTTCGAGTACGCCTAATTGAGACAATATAGCACGCACTCGCGATCTCCATGTATTATATTGTAGTGGGTCTGCCTAACTTCTGTTGTTTATTGGGTAAAGGTTTCTCAAAGAACATTCACTACTGTATCTAGCTTTAAAATTATATTACAAATGTTAAACTTCAAGTTCGATTACAGTTTTCAGTATACTACTAACAATGGTCTACTCTGCTTATATATACATATTCTAATCTTAAAATGAAAATGATAATGAATTGACTCTGAACCTGACTCATTCTTTGTTATAAAATTACATATTTGTCAGAACTATTTATTAACTATCAAATGTATCATTTGATAGTAATGTCTATGTTTATAAAATAATGATTACAATATTTGTGTTGAATTATAATGATTACAATATTTGTGTTGAATTATAATGATATGAGAAATAAAGGAAATAGATTATAATGATATGAGAAACAAAGGAAATAGTTTATAATGATATGAGAAACAAAGGAAATAGTTCTATCCTAGGTGGACAGGTACATTACAATATCGCTCACCATCAAATGGTTTAATATTGTTTATTGCGTTCGACACTATATTTTGCATTTTCATACATAAGTTAGAACACTTCACTTTATTACACAAAGGCTAAATGCCTGGGCCCATAACCTGTTGGACTTTTGGTATGGGGTGAATTAAATAAAATAGCCGAAATAAGTCAAAGGTTTATTTAACGATAGATTACTTATTACTTTTTATATAGAACCTAATCATCACTTTCGGTGGGAATGTTTATTTGAAAGGCGATCCACCTCTTTAATATAAACAATCTAAAGATTGGAATGCTGCTTATTTGCAATCTATATAAATTTCTTATATAATGTTTTATATGTATAAAAGGAAAGATAAACGAATAAAATATTCACTCACAACTATATTGAACATAAAAACACAAAATAATGGAATTAAACAATAAATGATCAAGGTGACGTAATCAACCTCATAAGAGCTAATAGCAGTCTGATCTATCACCCGGAGGAAGACGCCAGTTAGTATGCCCACTTCCCCACTCTTGACCACCACACGTGTAATGCGTAAGCATGACATCACATCAGGAAAAAGTCACAACTGATAAGTTCACATGGTGGAGCCTGACACCACCCGGAAATTACTTCAACAGGAAAACAAAGCCATCCAACAGGAAAACCGCTAACACGGCCAGCCTGACACAAATTTCGTTCTCGAAATTCTTCAGTTCCTTGCCAGTAATTAGACGTGATTTTCTTGCAAACAATCCTACAAAAAGTAAACCACAGAGAAAAAAAAAATCAACAAAAGATTTCAATGCAGGATGCTGTACTTTGTTCATTATTCTTTACTCAAGACGAACAGCTTATCAAAAAAAAACTACGTAATCAACAAAGTCAGTATCATACTTAAACTACAGAAAGCTAAGTCTTAAAACATCTGTTGAAAAGTTGAAAGAAAATCAACATACAACAATTGATTTGTTGAAAAAGCTCAGTCTCGGTTATAACTTGTCTTGTATAACGATACTTAATAATTATGTGACGTATTTTTTTTTTTTTTTTTTTATAAAACAATGCTGTTCAATCAAGTCTACAACCTCTATGCTAAAGTTTAGATATAAATACCTGGAGTCATTCGTCGAGTCACCAACCACTTACTGTCACAAGAGGAACTACGAGGCCGTCTTCATATCAATAATAAATATCTCACATTTAACAATGGCTACTGAAACTAAAAGAAACAAACTGAATTTGCTGTTTTCACCAATCCGTAACTAATCGTCAATGACTTATTACCTTTGATCAGTAACTTACTCAAACGCTTTAAAACTTCACAACTAGTCTAGAACTATATAATAAAATCAAATCCTATTGACCAATTAGAATCTCATAAGCACATTAAAATCCTATAAGATGTTATGTGATTTTATAATCTAATTAGAATGCTGTAATTAAATTAGAATGTTATGACTGAGTCAGAACTTTACACAAACTGGAATCTTATAATCAAACTAGAATGCTGTAAGTAAATTAGAATAGCACCACTTTACAAACAAACTGAAATTCCATAATCCAATTAGAATTTCTTAACGAATTGGCATTTAGTAGAGTACTTTGAATTTTACAAACAATTCAAAATCCTTTTGATAAACTCAATTTTAGAACTTATTGCAGCTGCTACAACAAACTGCAGAACTCGTGAAATTAATCTCAGTTAATTCACAATTGAAAGTAAACTGTCTTTTCTAAAAAGTAGAAACAACTGTAAATCACTTTGTAAAGCGATCATAATATAAATAGCGCTCCAACGCTAATTAAACTGTTGTCTAGTACGTGTACGCACTTCAACATTCTTATTACTATCAAATTATCACAAATTATAAACTTTGATATGACTTAGAACTTTACAAACAAACTCAAATTCTATTATCAACATAGATTTTCTTTAATTGAATTGCCAGTCTTTAAAAGACCTTAAACTTTGACAACACACAAATAGTTTACTGATTGAGACTTTATTTTAACTTTAATTTAAACTGTATGTTAACTTTAATTTAAACTGTTTTTTTTAACTTTTATTTAAAATGTATTTTAACGTTTATTTAAAATGTATTTTAACGTTTATTTAAAATGTATTTTAACTTTAATAACCCACCGCAGCTGCTCCAACAAACTGCACGACAAGTGATATAAATCACAAATAATAGTCAACCACCCTGTGGGACTCGTAACAAGGGGGCTCTCAATCACTCTACAAAGCGATAATGTAATAAGCGCTACAACGCAAATTACGCCAGTGCGTTGTACGAACACGCACCTCTAACGTTTGCCTGATTATTGAACCATCAAACGCAGGGACCTTGTTACCTTATATAACGTTATATAAATCTTACTACTCGAGTTTAGGAACCTCACCTGCTACAACAAAATGAGGGCGGAAGGAATTGTGTGTATTTATGTTTAGAATATGATTGGGTGTATTCTGCCGAAACAGAATAGTTGTTAGGAATTCTGAACTGCTACAACAGAACAGGGAACATCGTACCGTCGTTTGTGTAGGCTTTTAAAATTATTTCATGAAACGTTCATTAACGTTTTACTAATCGGTACTTTAATTAGTAATTTAATTAAAATAACTTTTATTTTAATTCTGAACTGAGTAATTACATCAATGTTTGTTTGTATCAATTCTAGTCTACTGAAGAGTAATCTCATTGAATTAATTCGAACTGAATTAATTTGAACTGATTGATAATTAATATTAATTTTCTAACAGTAACAAAATTGAATTTCTAAAATATTGTTCAAGACGAAAAGTGATCTGATTGATATATTAATTTATCTACAATGATTATCATCTTGACAATACTGTGAGTTCTTACTTATTAATTGACTTATTAATTATTATGTGCATTAAGTTAAACTTACAACAATTGAGATAATAAAGAAAACTAGAGCATTCTTTAGATTGGTCAGTACTTTAGTTCTTCAAGAACTAATAATGTAGACGGCTAAATTACGTCAATTAATAAATTTAAACTGTGATATAATTATTTTGATGACTGAATTATTAATTACTTAATAAACTACATCATCTGACGATACGAGATGTAAATCGATATTGGTGAATATACAAAATAACATAATAACACAATAATCATTTACCAATTAGTTAGTAATATTTTAATTCGTAATTTAATAACTTTGATGAGAAGGGAAATAATATATTATATTTCAATTGCATTAGTCTGATATAGTAGAATGATTAAAGCTTTGGTTTTTTGTCCTTTGAACTATTTAAGATTTTAATTAATTTTATTAACTGGGTAATGAAGTAATTTTTGAAACTATTTAACTGATAGATAACTCATCAAAACCATTAATACGGAATAGTGTTAAACAAATTCTGTGAGGTCAATTACTCACAGTTTTACTTCTGGATTGCACTTTATTCTTTATTTGCACCACTGAATTTGGACACCTTCTCTCACTGCCACCCAAACTAACATTAACTTCTCATTTTGGATTTTTGGTAATTATTTCTTTCCCTCTCCCCAAAATATTAAATCCTGGAATTTTTCTTTAATTTTACTTTGTATATAGTTCTCAGAACAGCGTGTGAAAGTTTCTGTCGGCGTTCGTCTAAACGTGCTCATACAATCAAAAACCTTTTAGCCTCTATAAACCTTTTGCCTGTATTTAGTGCCAACTTACAATAAGGCGCCCCTTTAATGCTTTTAATCTTATTTACAACAACTAGAAATTTACCCGCTTATAGAATTTCTTTTAAAATTTCTATGAAATGGTCCATAGTTGGACCCGACTCGACTGTTTTATTTCTTTATTGATGTTGCCTGTTCTACTCTTATCTTTAAACTTGTTTACTCA
Source organism: Lagria hirta (assembly GCA_947359425.1). Taxonomy (NCBI): domain Eukaryota; kingdom Metazoa; phylum Arthropoda; class Insecta; order Coleoptera; family Tenebrionidae; genus Lagria; species Lagria hirta. The sequence goes on along the minus strand of OX375794.1, from coordinate 26,545,953 downwards.
AGTTGAGACATATTTTAATAACAGTCATTTACTACAAAATTAAATTAATTTTCTTTTATTTATTTAAAATATTACATTAATAATATTACTGGCGTTACACTTGTGAACTCAGAGGTGTCATAGCGACTGCACTTGTTTCAAAAGCTCAGAGGTTTTCAGTTGAAACTTGTCTTTCGAACTCAGAGGTGTCAAAACGACTGCACTTGTTTCAAAAGCTCAGAGGTTTGCGAGTTAAACTTTCATATTCAAGTGTTGAACATATTATTCTCAAAAGCACATATGAGAGAAAGAAAACTTACAACAAAGAAAACTTACATTTGCATTCAGAGCAACAGCAACACAGGAATTAACTACATGCTCATCTGAAGGAGCAATAATTAAGGTCTCATTAACAGCTTCATTTTCAGCATCACCTTGATCAATATTACGGACAGTATCAGATTCTTCATCATTGGAATCGTCAGGTTCAGATTCAGATAATTCTCCAGGCCAAAGTTTGATTCGGTCTTTTGGTACAACTAGTGGTCCTCGTTTAAATTTCTTATTTTCGACCCGATAACGATCCCCTGGCAAAAGTTCAATAATGCGATATGGGCCTCGAAATTGTGGGTCTAACTTGCCAGCACGCGCGTTACTTTAGGGAATAAAAACGTAATCGTCTAAAGCAAAACTTTTAGTGTTACGGCGAACTTTATCAAAACGGTCTTTTTGTTCAACAGAGTTTTGGAACAAAATATTTCAAAACAAGTTCACCGTTTTGGGCTAAAACTTTCCGACATAACAACGAATTTTTAATCGTAAAATCAGATATAATTGTTTCTCCATTATTTACCCGCTCCATCAATTGTTGTGTTTCTTGATCCTTGGTTTGTTCTACTTCCAACCATGATCCTTCACAGATAATGTTTATTCGATGTTCTGTAGCTGCAGGTGGATTGCGACTTAAATAATCAACATGAGCGACGTATTTACCTTTACGGTATTCAATATCAAATGTAAAATCTTGTAGAAACATCCACCATCGTGCGACGCGAGGAAGTAAATGTTTCTTATGAGCGGTCGCTTTTATTGCATTACAGTCAGTAACAAGTTTAAATGTAAGTCCAATCAAATATGAACGAAAGTGTTTAAAAGCGTAAACAATTGCTAAGGTCTCAAGTTCATAAGAATGATATTTACTTTCTTCACGCGAAGCGCGCCGACTATAATAAGCCACAACGCGTAAGCTTTCTTTATGTTTTTGAAACAGAATCGAACCAAAACCAATTGCGCTTGCATCCGTGTGAATTTCAGTTGGTAATTTTGGATCGAAGAAAGCTAACAGCGGTCGTTCAATCAAACAATTAATTACGTAATTTCTAGCAGAAATTTGTTCTTCCCCCCAACTCCAAGGTTCATTGTTTTTTGTTAATTTTGATATACAAGCGGTTTTGCTAGCAAAGGAAGGAATATACTTTCGAAAATAGCCAGCCAAACCCATCAATTGACGAACTTGATGAACGTTTACAGGAGGGCTTGATGCGATTAAAGCTTCGACTTTTCTTTTACTGGGCCGAATACCTTCAGCTGAAATTTCGCGGCCTAAATACTCAAGATGCTTTGCAAAGAAGCGACATTTTTTCATATTAAGAGAAAAGCCTGCAGTATTCAGAGCTTCAAGGACTTCTGCTAAGGCTTCTAAACCTTCTTTAATTGGTTTTGAGGGAATTAACACATCATCCAAATAAACGAGAGCAACAGTATTTCTTAAAGCTCCTAAAGCTCCATGAATAGCCCGTTGAAACACGGCAGGAGCGTTACGCAGACCAAAGGGCATTCTTAAATATTCAAAATGTCCATCGGGCGTCACAAAGGCTGTCTTCGAAATTGAATTTGTCGCTATTGGAATCTGATGAAACCCAGCCGCCATATCCAGTGTTGTGAAATATTTATTATTAGCCAGGCGATCTAATTGATCATCGATTAGAGGAAGGGGGTAGCGATCGGGAATTGTGGCTCGATTTAAAGCCCGATAATCAACACATATGCTGGTATTCATAGTCGTAGCTTGGTTGAGTCGGACTCAAGCACAGTCTCCGGTAATCTTCGGAAAAGCGTTGGTATGCGTTTGGAGATCGATTTATCGCTGATTCCGTCTCTTCGGCAATGCTCGTGTGAAATATGATATTCAAATCTTGAGGCTGAGATCGGTCTTGAGCACGCCGCATTTCATAGACAAATCTCGAGATTTAAATATCAAATTACGGTGTTAATAAGGGCGAGTTTTGGTTTATGAGCAAGCGCAGTGGGTCCGTCGCAAGTCGGACTCGAGCAAGGGTACTACTTGTCTTGAGACGCCATTTGTAGGTTATACCGTTATATGTCATTGTTTGACGTTTGAAAATACGGAAAATAGGGTTATGTGTCATATGTCATAACAATGAATATTGACATGGTGGACGAGTTTGTGGAGATGTTCGACTTATTAGACAATGATCATAATATGAGAGTGCCAAAACGCTATGTGCGGGATGCTGCAAATCCATTGGAATTTTTTTCCAATGTTGCATTTAAGTGACGCTACCGAATTACCAAAGACAGTGTAGTGAATGTGTTATTGCCGCTCGTAGACATACCATTGCGTACACCAAACTCCAGGGGGTTGCCGATTGCACCGATAATTCAATTATTAACCTGTTTACGCTTCTATGCAACTGGCAATTTTCAGATAAAAGGGGAAAAAGGAAATCCTAATAATAATAACTCTAACAATTGCTATTATATTTGTTTGATAGATGGTGGCCGGTGATCTACGTGGTATTAGCCAGCCGACGGTTTCACGCATGATAAAACGAGTATCGGAAAATATTGCGGCGCAATTGGGTCAGTATGTGAAATTGCCACAAAACGTAGCAGAGCAGCGCAGCAATATTCGGAGATTTCACGCTATCGCTGGCTTTCCAGGTGTGGCTGGCTGTGTGGACTGCACCCATATTGCTATTGCAAGTCCAGGAGGCGAAAATGCAGAAGTCTTTCGCAACCGAAAGGGTTTTTTTTGCGTTAAACGTTCAAGTAATAACTGCATATAATCTTGCAAAGTGACATGTTTGATGTGTTTATATGAAATACAATTGATGGTTATTGACCAGCTATTTACTATGTATAGACTCAGGTACATTGTATGAATAAAAACTGATTACTGACGACGCTCCACTAATAGATTACATTATTCCCCAATCACACAGAAACCTAAATATTTTAATAATGTTCCTCTTATTACCATATCACCATACATTTACTACACTCGATAACCAGAGATTAATATCTACCCTGTTAGTCGACAAATTACACCGCATTTCTTTGTTTCTTATACATATACAATTAAAATACGTAACTTTGTGTAAACAACTATTTTATTGTGAATAAAGACATATGAATAAAGCGCAATGTCGTGCTAATAGAACTCTTCATGTAAGATTTCGATCGCAACTGCTAAATTTCCACATGAAGACCCATGTTCAAGTCATTCCCTCATTTTGGAGCAGGTTGCGAAATCACAAGTTCTCTTTATTACCCTGTATTACCCTAAAAAAAGTATCTCATAGGAATAGTTGAAATGAGGCTTTCAGAAATAGCGAAAAAAGTGGACGCTGTAAAACAATAAATGTTGAAGTTGAAATCGAAATAAAAAAAAATACCTATTCATTATTATATATGTTTTTCTTTTTAATTGTTGTGGTAACCTCAAATGGAAGAGTCGAACTGTCAGTCCGTCAAAATGCCAAAATGGACAGATTGCACAGTTGCAAACCTTACCAAACCAAAATCACTACACTTATTACTGCGGCAACACGAACGCACACGAGAATTACCGGAGACTGTGCTCAAAAAAGATCGAGCAGGGATCAACGCTTTCATTCCCGAGCATTAACGAAGTCCAAGCTTGCGATGGAATCAGCTAAAAACGCATGCAAACGCTTTTCCGAACATTGCCGGAGACTGTGCTCCAAGTCCGACTCCAAATATTTTCCAAGGTCGATCTCGAGCTTCCACTATGAATACCAGCAATAGTCGATTACCACCGTCTTTTTTCTTGACTAAAATGACTGGACTAGCATAAGGTGACTGACTTTCGCGAATAATGGAGTTTTCTAATAGGTCTTGAATAATCAATTGCAATTCTCCTTTTTCGGCAAAAGACAATCGATAAGGATGATAATTGATCAAGCAATCATTTTTAAGTTTAATTTCCATCTCAGCTGTTTTAATTGGGCGTACTTTATTACCTTTTGTTATCATTTCTGAAAATTGGGTTAATAATTCTTGTAAAGTTCACGGTCGCTTCCACGTAGGTCAGTTTCTAGATCAGTGTGAGAAAAAAAATAAACATTTTTATCAATGTTTGGCTCCTGACTCGGCGAACCCATTATGCGTGTACCATTTCGAGTACTTATCAGCGTTACGTCATTATATTTAAAAATATTTTTGGCGATGATGGCCTCATATTCAAGGTGGATATCGCGTACGACAAAAAAAATTAACTCAAAGGAAACGTTTTCACACTCAACTACAAGGGATGTTTTACCAATCGTGGGAATTGATTTATGACCTAAACCTGTTAAATAAGTCACATGCGGTTCAACAAAACAACCGATCTTTTTAGCACTTTGTTCGGAGATGAGAGAACAGTCGGCGCCGGTATCAATTAAACAAAAAATTGGTTTGCCTTTTATTATTGTTAAGATTAAATCATTTTTAACAACTGATACCTGACAAAAATTTACTTTAGAATGGTTGTCAGTCCTTTGTTTTGCCCAACATGTGTCAACAAAATGTCCTCTTTTATTACAAAAGGTACAAATTCTTTCAGATGTAATTTCACGATCAATTGGCGGAGGCGCATTTCGAATATTTCGATTTTGACGGGAATGTTTTTCAGAAAGCTTTAAGCACTGTGCTTGTACATTAGGGTGTCCGTTATTTCCCAAATTGGGATTTGCTCTGTAAACGCCCCTTAAATTTTAGGTTATGACCTAAAAAAAATATCAGACCCAGTCCAGCTCTTAATATTAACATTAACCCGTGCCTAAATCAAAATACATGTCCCATTTAAATAACATGGGATTTTTGCACTTTTTGCATTTAATTTTTTTCCACTGAAACAAATGTAGCTAAAAATATTTGAACAACTATTTCTTGTAGGAAATTTAACGCTCTACAAAAAAGATCTGATTGCTTTTTTTGATAAACTTCACCGTTTAAAAGTTATTCAACGATAAAGTTGTATTCATAGTTAAATTGATCCTTTTCCTATTTTTTATTTACGATCGCTTTTTGTTTGCAATAAATTCATGGAATAAATCCAATAGTACATATATTAACGTACTTCTACATAAATTTGAGTGTTTAAATAATTTTCTTTTATAAAATTTGTGAATTTAAGGCAATTAAACAAAAAGCTAAACGCAATAACGTTTCAAATTAAAAAAAAAATTTTTTTTTATTAAAGTAAAAGTATAAGGTGTCGATTGAAACTACGTTTCAAATTTATTCGTTTTGTAATCTAACTCCATCTGTGAGCAATCTGAGAAAACTTCATGTCATGTGTATCTAACTTCTCGATGGAGTGTTTATTTAATAACCTTTATTATTGTTAACTCATTCAGCAACAAATACTGTTTAATATAATTTACCAAAATAAAATGAATACTTCTGTAAACTTGAGAAACCCAATGTTTCTTTTTAGCTCAGTCATATTAGGTAAAAAAAGGGGTCAACCTCGGAATGAAAGATAATAAGCTGCAAATTGGTATGAACCTTTGTTTTGTCATTCTAAATGTTGTCTCAAAAGTCACAATCGTTATCGTGTCCGCGTCTCAAGATATTCAAGGTCAAAGGTCACAAAAATTCACGGTTTTTCGCGAATATCTGGCTTCCTATCGGTTAAATGAGATTTGCATTTATTATAAAAGTTGTAGGCTATAAAATTCCCTACAACTTTTGTTTAAACTTTTTTTTCATACAACCAACCGTTTTGAAGGTAGAGCGCGAAGAGTGCACATCGTACAGTCATATACGGCCTAATGCAAGGTCAAGCGTGAGTTATGGTTATCAGTACGTTATAAAGTCAATTATTTACTTGGAAATTATAATTATTAAACAATGCCTATTATTTATGTACTAACTATTAATTATTTATATTTAATTAAAGTAAGTAACTTGATTATTTATATATAATTATTCATATTTAACTATTTAAGTATAAAATATTATTAATTCTGGATTATATATTTTAGTTTTATTTTAAGTTAAAATGATAGTAAGAGTATATATTTTACACATATTTTTATTTATTATTAAATACGGCATAATATACATTTATCAAAATGTGAGTTCAAATATCAAAAGTATCTTTGTTGATTTTAATTGTAATGAAATTGGAAATGGAAGCTAATTATCTTCTTCTTCTTCGTCGTCTTCTTCTTCTTGTCGCTCAAAAATGTTCGATTCATTGTCATCATCCTCATTATCTGTCATGTTCATCTCCAAACCTTCCAGAATATCGGGATCATATGTATTTTCTTCATCGGGATTACTTGGATACAGTGAAGCGTTGAGGCAAGCTTGTCCGTTGCACTGGCCGCAAGCTAAAGAACATTGTAGCCCTGATTTTCTGCATCCACAGCGGGAACCACAACCATTTTTGCAATTGCAAAATATTACGTTTAGTAGTTCGGCTGGTGCTGGAGGTAATAACGTTCGTATGGGCTCCAGGATTTCATTTTCAAGCATCCAGCCCCATTCTTGAGGTTCTAAGTCCTTCCCTAACCACGTTTGAATCTGGTAGTAGACACGTTTTATGTGTTGATGAGCTGCTACACTTGTTGGTGGAAGTGTTGACAGTTGTACAGGTTTATTTAGTTTTATTTAGGCTTTTTATCTGCAGATGGTACTCGGGTTAAAAAGTTGGTATAGCAAATAGTATGATACTTTGCTTCAGCAGCGATCAAATCATACTCGTAATATATACGTTCCTTTACTAATTCTCCTAAGGAATCGTTTCGTTCTTCTGCTCTCTTAATTACGTTGTCTTTGAATGCAAGAGTACTTACATTACTTATTGTCCGTCTATACTTTAATTTTTTTTTCTTTTCTGCTATTTCATCAGCTTCTTGGCCACAAAATAAGCATAACTTTCCAAAATCAAAGACTTCATTTCGTTTTTTACGAGGTGCACTTGACGTTGAAGGTTCACTCTCATCTGTGCGTCGTTTTGATGCAATAATACCATTTTTACTCGTGTACACTTTTCGACACTCGGAATGCACATTTACAGAACTTAAAGTATTTAAATAGTCTATATGTCCATCATTTCTTTCAATACTTGCAGTTTTTAAAGTTTGTAAACCACGTACGACATTCACAGAAACACCTTCTGAAAGTTTCTTATCACATATAAAACACAAATCAGCCATAGCTCTTAAAACCGTACGTCCGTAGTTGCAACGGTACAATTTCAAACTAACGAATAATCTTGACTCATACAAAGTGGAGAGAGTGGCCTTGAATACTATAGAACATCTGTCCCGGCAATGAATAGAAAAGGGCATAGGGTAGGGACAAGTATTTCCAGGTATATAAGTATTGAGAAATTTACGCGTTTAAGGCTGTTATTTTGAGTGAGACAAATTGCTTCCGATGCTAGAAAGAGTTAAAAATATATCGAGAGGTGCGGTAACCTAGTGCGAAATAGATGAACTACAGAGTATGTGTCACAATATTGTCACGTTACAGTTTTGACTCTATTTTTTGTTTGTCTTATTCTCCGCTAAAGGATAAGTCTAGACATTGTTTAGTCTAGGGGCCACAGCGCCCACAGCATTTAATTCGGTATCTTATTAATTGTTATTAAATGGTATGTCTCATATATCAAATGCATTGAAAAGATGTTACATTTTTGTTGAAATTTACAGATTCAATTTTGATTTTGTGAAAAAAATTTTTAAACATATTTAAAAAAGATGATGTTACAGGACTTCAGGTCATTATTGATGTAATGTTGTAATCTGTTTATTAATAAAATCAACGTCGAAACGACTCATTTTGTGCGTAATAAAAGCGTAGGTAATTGATGCATCTAAAATATCACATGCTCGCCAACAAAATTTTAAATTAATTAGTAATATTTGTTTTCAGTTTTGTTATATTATTATTTGACAGAATTGTTAAGGTAGTTAGTTATGTTTTTGGATGGATTTTTGAGGGAAATTTATTACTTATCTATTTTAACTTTAAAAAACCGAATCAGTACCCTACGCTTTTCGTTTTTGAATTTAGTAGTAGGTACTGGTACCTTTGTATAAATATATACTTATACAATGGTAGTACCATTGAGTAAAGGAATATATCAAGAGACGCAGCCTCTGTGTGTTTGAATGTAATAGAAAATGACATCGACATAGAGATGGCGTTGATGCACGGTATCAATTTAGACATCGAGATTTCTCACTGTCTACCGAGGTATCAATAGCAATCTCGTACATGTGTTCATATCGAGCAGTAGACCAGGGTCGATAATTTTTAAAACCAAAAAAAATAATAGTAGGATGAAACTCATTAGGAAAGGAAGGAAATATTATAAAAATAAAAGGAAAAATAATTTACGGGCGATCTGATGTCGGGAAGGGGATGGGGGTGAGTTTTTAAGGGTAAAAAACGGTTTTTCTTGATTTCTGGCAAAATTAAAAGTCCTATCAAAAAAAATCAAATGGCAAAGTTGTAGGTAATAAAAAGATCTAAAACTTTTGTATTTACATTTTTTTTACATAACCTCAAAATTTATGTGAAAAATTCAAAAAACCAAGTTTTTGTATTTTTATTTTTATCTTTTACAAAAAAAAATTTTTTTTAACGAGACTTAGTGAAAACTTACCTTTTTATGTCCCAAATACGCTGTAATTTATTTGATTAAAAATATTTATTTTTTCACCTTATTTTGAATTAATATCGAAAAAACACTCTAATTTTCAATCGAAAATTCACCCGTCAAAATATCAGCTTTTTTCAAAAACTTGGTATGGTTTCTGTTCGTTGAAATCTCTACTTTCCGATGGTAAAAAAAATATATATATGTTACTACAGTAAATCTTCACAGAAAATGCAAAAATTCAAAAAAAAGTTGAATTCGAAATTTTTTTTTAATTATTGTAAATAATTTTATCTAAAAAATGTGATTGCTGCAATTTGTTTCAAGTAAAAAGTTGATTTATTTAATGCTAATTACATTTATGTCATAGAAAATCTCATTATATATAAATATAAATGTAAATCGTACTTTTAAATGTAGATGCTTTATTCTGATTACGTTATTCATTACAATATTTTTAAACACATTAATCTTATCATTCATAAATACCTTATCTTCAATTCTAATCACTTATCCATTAGTTTTTGTCTTTTTGATGGCATTTCTTCATCGTTAGATTCGTCAAACATCTCCGATTCTAGTAGATCTTCGAAATCTTTATTACCATCACCTTCTTCCTCTCCAACATTATTTCCAGACTGCGTTGGTTCTTCATCCACAATTTCTTCTGAATCATTAACTTCCTCGTAGGTTTCTTCTTCAATCTTAGAGCAATTTTTAGAACCATGACAGTTTGAACATCAATTTGTGCATTTTAAACAATAGTGTGGTTTTTTTTGAAACGAATAAAAGTCTTTAGATGTTAGTACATTAAGGAGTAGTTTCGTATAAAAAAACAATAAATTGGATTGATTTTTGTTAGATTTTGACTTTCTAGACTTGTAAAATAAAAACATAAAAACTGTAATTAAACAAAAAAACATAATTAATTCCCTTAACATTGTTTTACCCTTGAGTTTTTAATGTCCCTTAACATTCTTTTACCCTTAACGTTCTTTTACCCTTAACTTTTTAATGTGTTTTTTGATAGATTCTTGTCAAATGAAGACTTTCTGAACTTGCAACGTCTTTCCAGAAAAAGTATAATTTACATACATTTCTTTAACATTCGACAAAAAAAGTGTAATTAAACATATATTCCTCTAACATTCAACACAAAAAACATAATTAAACATACATTCCCTTAACATTCTTTCATTGTTTTCCCTTAACATTCCTGGAAAAAACATAATTAAACATACACTACCCTAACATTAAAGAACAAAACCTAATTTATAATAATTAAAAAAAAACTTTCGAATTTAAGTTTTTTTTGAATTTTTGCATTTTCTGAGAAGAGTTACTGTAGTAACATATATATTTTTTTTTACCATCGGAAAGTAGAGATTTCAACGAACAGACACCATACCAAGTTTTTGCAAAAAGATGATATTTTGACGGGTGAATTTTCGATTGAAAATTAGGGTGTTTTTTCGATATTAATTCAAAATAAGGTGAAAAAATAAATATTTTTAATAAATTACAGCGTATTTGGGACATAAAAAGGTAAGCTTTCACCAAATGTTGCTAAAAAAAAAAAAAATTTTGTTAAAGATAAAAATAAAAAACCAAAAACTTGGTTTTTTGCGTTTTTCACATAAATTTTAAGGTTATGTAAAAAAGTGTAAATACAAAAGTTTTAGATCTTTTTATTACCTACAACTTTTCCATTTGACTTTTTTTGATAGGACTTTTAGTTTTGCCGGAAATCAAGAAAAACCGTTTTATACCCTTAAAAACTCACCCCCATCCCCTTCCCGACCTCAGATCGCCCGTAAATTATTTTTTCTTTAATTGTTATAATGTTTTCTTCCTTTTCTAATGGATTTCATTCTACTATTATTTTTTTTCACTTTTTATTATTTTTAAAGGTTTCTACCCTGGTCTACAGATAGAGTTGTATGTTTATTGTTGTTGAAAGCTAATTTGGAAGTGGATATAAAAAAATAGGTTACATATGAAATGTTCGATTTTATACAGGCTAAATAAAAATCTATATTTTAATTAAATTTTAATAAAATTTCACCTATAACTATTTATACTCTTGTAATATTTTATTTCAATATTACATTTTTACTTTAAAAAGTAAAAAGTATTCTGTGCACAACTTTTAGAATATTTAAACAAAAGCTTTTTATGCATTTTATTCAGAATATCTATCTACTAAATTTTACTTTTATAATTTTATAAACTTCTAAATTTTATTTCGAGATTATAGTGCAGAAGGAAACATTAAGTATTTACAAAGACCAAAGGCATCGTTAGTTACCGTAGTTGATAACATTTTAAAGATTTTTAACCACAGTTTTAATACTCACAAAACCGAGTCTAACATTTCAAAAAAAATTAATAGTGACATTTTGAATTTCTTGGAGACGAAAACAACTTTTTTTACATCAGAATGTACAACCGCGGCACATAAAGAAAAATTTGTCGACATCATTATTAAAATGAAGTTGTTTAGGAACTGCAAATGGGAAAGTGAAAAATTCAAACTGAAAATTTCTACGTCTTCTGAGGCGAAATCGACGGCGAATCCCAAAGCAAAACCCCATAGGAAAGTGAATATTTTGTCACAAACGTAATAATAATGAATATTTCTATTTAAGAAAATGCGATAAATTGTAAACTGTATAGTTTACAAGTGATATGTTAGAAAGATTTTGTTTATTTTGTAAAAGCTACAACTCGACCTTATTAAATGCGAAGTTAGCTGTTTTGCTGTCTGTCGATTTTTTTTTGATTTTTAATGTTGTTAATGTATTGCACCTTATGTACAATAATATGTACGAAGTATTAATTAGTAAAATAAACAATATTTTACTTTTTTATAATTCAACAAACAAAAGTGTTTAGAAATTGCGTGGAAATCTATTAATGTTCAAAAGTTAGTTGTAATGTCAAGCTTGATTTTTCAAGCTATTTTTAAAATATTAGATACAGTATGTCTGAATCTGGATAAATAATGTTTTTTTTTTATTTTCATTAAATGTTACAAATTATCTATTTTTTCAAAATGTATTGAGTGATTTTTCAATTTTAAAAGAAAATATTGCTCGTCTACATACGCCATGTATGAAGACGATGCTTATTTTGTGGCCAAGAAGCTGATGAAATAGCAGAAAAGAAAAAAAAATTAAAGTATAGACGGACAATAAGTAATGTAAGTACTCTTGCATTCAAAGACAACGTAATTAAGAGAGCAGAAGAACGAAACGATTCCTTAGGAGAATTAGTAAAGGAACGTATATATTACGAGTATGATTTGATCGCTGCTGAAGCAAAGTATCATACTATTTGCTATACCAACTTTTTAACCCGAGTACCATCTGCAGATAAAAAGCCTAAATAAAACTAAATAAACCTGTACAACTGTCAACACTTCCACCAACAAGTGTAGCAGCTCATCAACACATAAAACGTGTCTACTACCAGATTCAAACGTGGTTAGGGAAGGACTTAGAACCTCAAGAATGGGGCTGGATGCTTGAAAATGAAATCCTGGAGCCCATACGAACGTTATTACCTCCAGCACCAGCCGAACTATTAAACGTAATATTTTGCAATTGCAAAAATGGTTGTGGTTCCCGCTGTGGATGCAGAAAATCAGGGCTACAATGTTCTTTAGCTTGCGGCCAGTGCAACGGACAAGCTTGCCTCAACGCTTCACTGTATCCAAGTAATCCCGATGAAGAAAATACATATGATCCCGATATTCTGGAAGGTTTGGAGATGAACATGACAGATAATGAGGATGATGACAATGAATCGAACATTTTTGAGCGACAAGAAGAAGAAGACGACGAAGAAGAAGAAGATAATTAGCTTCCATTTCCAATTTCATTACAATTAAAATCAACAAAGATACTTTTGATATTTGAACTCACATTTTGATAAATGTATATTATGCCGTATTTAATAATAAATAAAAATATGTGTAAAATATATACTCTTACTATCATTTTAACTTAAAATAAAACTAAAATATATAATCCAGAATTAATAATATTTTATACTTAAATAGTTAAATATGAATAATTATATATAAATAATCAAGTTACTTACTTTAATTAAATATAAATAATTAATAGTTAGTACATAAATAATAGGCATTGTTTAATAATTATAATTTCCAAGTAAATAATTGACTTTATAACGTACTGATAACCATAACTCACGCTTGACCTTGCATTAGGCCGTATATGACTGTACGATGTGCACTCTTCGCGCTCTACCTTCAAAACGGTTGGTTGTATGAAAAAAAAGTTTAAACAAAAGTTGTAGGGAATTTTATAGCCTACAACTTTTATAATAAATGCAAATCTCATTTAACCGATAGGAAGCCAGATATTCGCGAAAAACCGTGAATTTTTGTGACCTTTGACCTTGAATATCTTGAGACGCGGACACGATAACGATTGTGACTTTTGAGACAACATTTAGAATGACAAAACAAAGGTTCATACCAATTTGCAGCTTATTATCTTTCATTCCGAGGTTGACCCCTTTTTTTACCTAATATGACTGAGCTAAAAAGAAACATTGGGTTTCTCAAGTTTACAGAAGTATTCATTTTATTTTGGTAAATTATATTAAACAGTATTTGTTGCTGAATGAGTTAACAATAATAAAGGTTATTAAATAAACACTCCATCGAGAAGTTAGATACACATGACATGAAGTTTTCTCAGATTGCTCACAGATGGAGTTAGATTACAAAACGAATAAATTTGAAACGTAGTTTCAATCGACACCTTATACTTTTACTTTAATAAAAAAAAATTTTTTTTTTAATTTGAAACGTTATTGCGTTTAGCTTTTTGTTTAATTGCCTTAAATTCACAAATTTTATAAAAGAAAATTATTTAAACACTCAAATTTATGTAGAAGTACGTTAATATATGTACTATTGGATTTATTCCATGAATTTATTGCAAACAAAAAGCGATCGTAAATAAAAAATAGGAAAAGGATCAATTTAACTATGAATACAACTTTATCGTTGAATAACTTTTAAACGGTGAAGTTTATCAAAAAAAGCAATCAGATCTTTTTTGTAGAGCGTTAAATTTCCTACAAGAAATAGTTGTTCAAATATTTTTAGCTACATTTGTTTCAGTGGAAAAAAATTAAATGCAAAAAGTGCAAAAATCCCATGTTATTTAAATGGGACATGTATTTTGATTTAGGCACGGGTTAATGTTAATATTAAGAGCTGGACTGGGTCTGATATTTTTTTTAGGTCATAACCTAAAATTTAAGGGGCGTTTACAGAGCAAATCCCAATTTGGGAAATAACGGACACCCTATTGTACATGCCCACTTTTACCGCAAAAATAACTTTTTTGGGTTTTAAATTTCCCATGTTTTGAATTGCTCGGGCCAGAGCCGGCTTCTATTAATTCTACTGAACGTTTGCGTGAAACTTTTGAATAACTCGAAAGCAAAAGTAATAAATTACTAGTGGTACGTACACCGCTGTTCAAGGCTGCCATTCGGACGGGAGTTTCACGAATGTCACCAATAATTAGATCCACCAGTTCGCTTTCAGAGAAGTTAATTTTGGTTTTTCTAAACAACAATAATTTTTCCCTTGCATACTCACAAAATGTATCAAAGTTCTCGTTCGTCAGCAACACAGCTTTTCGTAATTTTTCAGGCAAATTACGTCTAGGTGGAAACAAGTTGATAAGGTCAGCTTTAAAACTAAGCCAATCTCGTTGTTCGGGTTCCCAATTTTCAAACCATACTTTTGCTTCACCGCGTAAAGCGTGCATGCCCTGGCAACGCACTCAGTACTGCTCCACTTGAATTCGGTCGCCAATTCATCCAATTCCTTGCACCAGCCTGTAGCACCGATGTCAGTTTAGGCAGGATCAAAAATAGGTAATGCCACTTCATCAGAGGTCTTTCGCGGAACATTTAGAGACTCTTGCAGTTTAATAAATAAATCAAGCAAAGCTCCATGAGTTTCTTCCATCTTTGATTCACTCTTTTTATTTTATTTTTTAACACTTTTTGGTCTAGTAACACTTTTTGTTTAAAAAAAAAAGAAAGTTAGGGGAGTGAAACCCGATCCCACTTCTGATAAAAGGAAAGATAAACGAATAAAATATTCACTCACAACTATATTGAACATAAAAACACAAAATAATGGAATTAAACAATAAATGATCAAGGTGACGTAATCAACCTCATAAGAGCTAATAACAGTCTGATCTATGATCTATCATCCGGAGGAAGACGCCAGTTAGTATGCCCACTTCCCCACTCTTGACCACCACACGTGTAATGCGTAAGCATGACATCACATCAGGAAAAAGTCACAACTGATAAGTTCACATGGTGGAGCCTGACACCACCCGGAAAACACTTCAACAGGAAAACAAAGCCATCCAACAGGAAAACCGCTAACATGTAGTTTTCTTTATTTAGAATTCATTTTTGCTGTAATCTAACACAGAGTACCAGTTAAAGTTTCTATTGATAATTTATTTCTAATTTTGGTTTTATTTAAAGATATTTCCGAAAATATTCGTTCTACAGCGGCGCTCGAATGTGGAAAACACATGATATTAAATACAAACTTAGAAATAATGGGAAACATTAACATTTTATCGGCTGATTTCATGAGAGATATTTTGGTTCAAAATTTTTTAATAATTTATTTACACTTTATTGTTTTCACTTTATACAAAGTGTTACGTGCGCCACACACCTAATGAATACTTTTGTTTTCTTCGTAACTTATTTATTATAATTTAAGATTATTACAGCATTACAGTCAAAATGACAGAGTCGGAAAAGAGAGCATTTGTTATACTACTTTCGCTTAAATACTAGTAATGAGGGCGATAAGAGAATTCAAATCATGTGGATGCAAATACCAAAATTCTCTGTTTAGTATAAGATCAAACAATGCTGCTATCATTGTCAAACAATGATGCGTTTGGAGAACAAAGATTACTTCTCATTAGTGAAATTTGAACTTAGTAAATAGAAAATGAGAATGAGAAAATGTATCCACGTGACTTGACAATGTTTATGAAATAAAAAATAGGAGAGTAACTAGATTAATTAATAGGTACATAACAATATACATTAAGCATCCTATTAATTATTGTCGGCATCGTGCATCATAATATTCATCAGAGTTAAGAGCTGTGTAGTTTATTTTAGTTGATAAATGGGTTACTACACTTTTGCAATTACTCATGTTGAATTTTGCAAGAACACTTTTTATATATGATGACTGACTTAGGCCCGGTATTTCAATCGAGGGTTAACCCAAAAAAATTGGTTTAACCTTTTTATTTTATGGTTTGGCGTATTTCAATGCGAGGTTAGCAGATAAACCAGATTAAATTTACACCAAAAGTTAACCCAACTGCAAGAGGTGGTTTAAACCAAAAAAAAGTAGTTAAGCATGCGCGTTGAGACATAAACAAACTGGTCGTATTATTTTGACATTTTGAACATAACCTAGTATAGCTGAGGACATTGTTTTCAAAGGAAAAAAAAGACATTTTGATTTGAAGCTATTTAATTTTTATAACAACTTGATATAATGGACTTCACCAGTGATAGTGATAGTTCGTCGTCAGACGATGATCAGGTGATTCAGTTTATCGAGAATCTTTATCGAAATCGGAAAATCCTAAGGCTCCAAATTCGAACAAATCACATGGATTATTGGGACAATGAAGAATTTTATCGCCGTTTTCGGCTTTCAAAACAGTCGACCATGATTATTTTACATCAAATTGAAGATGATATTAGACATCCCACAAATAGGTACAAATTGTGCGCAAATTCGCACAAGAAACAGAGTTGAGTGTTCGTATGGTATATGGAAGAGACGATGGCCAATACTAAGCAATGGTATAAACGTAGAACTCAATAAAGTACAGTGGATTATTGTTGCTACCGCAGTTGTTCACAATTTGGCGGTTGACAACAACGAAATAGATCCTCCTACTTTAACAGCAGAAGAAGAAATTGCATTCAATAATGTGAACAATGTTCCAGGGGAAAACTACGCAAATAATAATTTTAATAGAGTACGAAATCAAATAATTAATTATTTTGAGAATTTGTAAACTAGGAATTTATTAAATTTTTTTCTAATATTTTCATCCGCATGTTATGCTCTTCTTCTTCGTGCCTCAACTTTTGTTGGTGCAGGTCCTCCATGTGACCTAGCGTAGACAAACATAATTTCGAGACCGACCACGCTCTTTTTCCATTTTTAAATTTTACCAAAATTCAACCACGCTTTTTCAGATAGACAAACTGTTTTGATTTTTGACGATTGACACCAATTAGTTTGAAAACAGCGAGATGCGCATGCGGACAGATTTCCACTGACACCAACATAACAAAAAAATTGGTTAAATAAACCTGGTTAGCTTAACCCTGTTTTATGGATTGAAATACCCATGAGAGTACATAAACCAGGTTAAAAATTAAACGAGTTTAGTTAACCACAATTTTAACCCTGAATTGAAATACCGGGCCTTAGCGTTACTTTATTTTCGCCACGTTTAATTGTTATGCCGAGAAATAATTTGATTTGTCGCATATCTATTGTAATGGAACTGGTTGGTTTTATGGAATATACCGACACTTTTTTGGTTTGATGATTATATTAACAGCACTTGTTGATACACATATTATAATAATTGCAATTACTGCTTAATGCTACGAAGATGAATACTATTCTAATTATAATGAGATATCGCTCATTAAATACAACAACGTCATAACTTGAAAAAGTATATTTCTAAATAAAAGCCATTTAAAAATAAAACCGAATGTTAATCTGTTACAAGCTACTCCACAGTAATCACGTTACAATATTTTGAAAAAGTAATTATTAGAGGTAATAAATAAAGTATTTTGATTTGTTTCAATGATTTGCCAACGTCTACAAGAGCCCTTTAACAGATGTCATTTTGACTTGTGACGTTATTGCTAACCAAACCTACTTTATTTTGGGTCATAATATAATATACAACTTTCTTGCTAAAAAACAAAATCATTTTTTACTGATAATTTTTTAAAATCAATTTGAAGTTAAAATAATTTGAAGGTGTTGTTGACTTAAAATCGATGTAAATACACACATACAATAAAAACACACATTTTTCTTAACATTTTTTTTTAAATTTTCATTGATTTAAACATTACAGCAAGTAAAAAAAAAGATTTACAATGAATTATAAAAGTTATTATAATATTTTGGAATATGGTTTTTTCTTTACTAAATCTAAAAGATCGTTTTTTTTCTTTTCTGCTAAACCAGGTTTTTTGTTAAATGCAGGCTTTAAAATAAGTTTTGTGGCATCTACTGGCTGTTTTCTTTTTATAACTTGAGTCTCCTGAAATTCGTCACTATAAGAATTTTTGTAATACACCGAATGTGGTGATTCTCGCGCAACCCTAATCACTTTTACACCGTTAAGTTTTAAGTTTGTCATATTCATAGGTCCTATGTTAGAAGCGAGATCTTTAACGTCATAAAAATCTTCATGGCACAGCTCATGAACAGTAAAAGGTTGCGTTTGCTTCTTTGCAGCCCGAATGGCTGCAATAAATCCGTCAGGAGTATAAATTGGCCCACCTCTTAATTGCCGTTTTACCTGTTTTTGGATGAGTGAATGGGCGGAATCACCTTCGTTCTGAGTATGACCCTTAACTAGATATTTGTGAGTAATTGATTTTATATCTAGAAAACGTACGACATACAAATACAGAGCCAACATAAATTTATTTTTTTGATGGCCTACACAATTATCGGAATAGAAAATTACTTCAGAATTGGGTATAGTAGCCTTGTTTTTTAAGTATTTTAGCACACAAGTACCCAATTCATTTACGCCTCGATGGCCGTTCGATTCATCCCACACATAACATTCACAGTTATTTGTTTGCAAATCATAAATGGAAAAATTGAAAACATTTAACTTCGATTTGTAATAAAAAACCGAAACGTCTCCTTTCGGTATCTGCATGACTGCTTGCAGATCGTATACAGCCAGAATGCCATTAAAGTCTGTGTTTTTCTTATCGCGCTTCTTCTCTTCTCTTGACAAATTCTTCTCAACTAAATGCCTGTCGTAATTTTCTTTCAAATTCTCTTTTTCTTCATTATCGGCGTTTTCGTATGCCACACAAGTTTCACATAAGTCTTTCTTTGGTATGAAAAAGGAAATATTATAATCTTCCGTAAATAATCTATGAAAAATTGCATAGCTTGCATAGGGTAAGTTTTGCTCTTTGCATTTAAACACATAGTCCCTATAAATATCAGCCAAAGAGCGGCTACCGTCAATAAATGTTCTTGTTGTATTTGCTCGAGTATAGTGACTTTCAATTTTTGGAATGGAATTGATATGTTCTCGAATTTTTTCTCGTATGACCGGGTCCAGCGTTTTATGCTTTCCATGTTTTCCTCTTTGATCTGGTTCGAGCAATACACCTGCTACCTTGTTTCGTTTTTCTTGGACTGTGCGTATTGTGCGATCATTTATATCTAAAGTACTTTCAAAAAACATTTTACACACTCTGATTTTTAGAGAATCTTTTGTGAAAAAGAAAGCATTGTTATTTTGTCGTGATTTTCTTGTACCTCCAACACGCGTGTATCGATATCTTGGTAAAATAACGGTCATAGAACTGTCGATAAACTGCCTTTACTTCTCAATATGGGCCAACGACCAATAAGCTAAAAAAAGCTGTTGTCGCTCTTCACGACTAAACTTAGTTGAACATTGTAATTTACAGTTTTTTCCGCACGGAGTTCGCATTTCCCTTTGTTTTCGAATTTTTTTCTGTTTTGTGTGACTTTCATATGCTTCACCACTGTTTCTCAATGTTTTCAAAAGATTTCTTTTCCAATTTTCTTTATTAAGTTTTCGTTTAACACCTTTTTTGGGAGGACTCACCAAAATTGAAGTGTCTTGATTAGATGTAGATGGATTACTGCTACAAGGGTTTGAGTGTAACATACTTTCGTTTATAAACGAAGTGTTTACGACGTTTTCTTTATTGTGGTCGAAACAATCTTCTTCATTTTCATTCTCTTTATCGCTTTTTGTCATTGTCACGTAAGATTTGTCATTGATGATATCTTCACAATCTTCAGAGGACGATTAGCTGCTTTCGCAAGATGAACAACTTGAGGATGAAGAACTGGAAGGTGTTGGAGTAATTTGAAGATTTGGGATCGGTTTTATTTTCTATGAAATTTCCTGTACAAACAAGAATATTCAGTCTTAATAGGTTTTACTTTAAATAAAACTATCTATGTGAAAATAAGTTATGTCTGATCGCTCTGGGATCTTACGCTAATCGTGTTTTTATCTATATATAAAATATAATTATTCATAACTGGATATAGATACCGAAGGTAGTCGAAGGCTCCAACATTGATACATCAGCATCTACCGTAGTGTCTGCTGTCGGGCAGTTTGATGCCTCAACAAGTTGGCGCATTATTTTCCCACGAGAAATCATTTTAGGTAGCTGAAAATTATAACAATTGATTCTTAGTATTATTGAAAAAATTTATTTCAAAATTATATAGAAGTAATTATTGTATCAAGAATGGCGTAAGAAAAAATATTATGACGCGTCATTCAAGCTTGTGCATAATATTCGAGCAAAGAACGCCATAAGGTCACATAAGACAAATTTTCTAATTCAATATAAACTATTTGTTTCTAGTAATATAGTCATAAGAGAAAATAATGCTCTAAAAAAACTTTTTTTCAACGTAAGAACGTCACAAATTCAGTTAATACAAACCTCACTTATTTTTATTATTTCGTGTATAACGTCATAAGTTCAAATAATACTTTATAGATGTAATATACAAAAAAAAAATTAACTCTTACCTTTAAAACAATAAATGACTTAAATTCAAATATGACACTATTGCAAACAATGGTTACACTTTAACTTGATTGCTGTCCACTCACAACTGAAATAATACACTATTACTGCAATTAAAGAAAACAAACTGAAGCGGTCACGTACGCAAATAGTGCTATCTCTCGGCAAGTTTTGAAACTACAGATATGACAGTCTAGCAGTAAAACACAATTATAAAGTACATTCTTCTTATGAACATAACTCAAAAATGGTTGTTTTTGAGTTATGACGTTGTTGTATTTAATGAGCGATATGTTGCACTCAGAACATCTTAAACAGAAACCAGAACAGTTCTCGTTTACTTTCACTGCCAAGTATTGTTGAAATTTATTTGTTGTGGAAGTAACGACAAACTCATTTTCCAGCCGTTGAAACATGTCAAAACTCATTATTTGACTTGACACATGGCTTTCTCTAATTCTTTTAATTTTATCGGTTGAAGCATTTTTTGCTAATTTAATCAATCGCTTAAATATGCTTTCACGCGCAATCTTTATAACAGCATTTACGCTTTTGTCTAATCTATTAACTTTTTCCCCATCTAAATAAATATGCTTTAGAACCCGGTGCAGTGATTCCAAATACATATTAGTATTGATTCCTAAACCTAATCAGTAACAATAAGCCCAGCATTCTGGACGCTTGGCATAATGCCCATTAAAATACAGTGTAATCTCACTAATCTGGCACTCTTAAAAACAGGAGGGTGCCGAATTATTGGAATGTTCGGATTACTGGATTATACTGAAAAAGTCATAGGTAATAAATAAAATAAAGCTTTCATAGAGAGAATAAATGTATATATGTAATGTATTAAATTAACATGTAGGTACATATTAGAGATGTCCCGACTAGTCGGCGACTAGTCGGTAAAGCCGACTATCCGGCCACTATTGTAGTCGTCGATTAGTCGGCGACTAATCGGCAAAGAGCGCCGACTATCCGGCTTCTTAAGTTGTATGTATTTCTCAATAATATGCATGCGGAGGAACTACATGAAATAAAAACCTTGATTATATATTATTTTTTTTATTTTATAATCAGTCTTATACATTAAAAAATGTAAAGCAATCTTTCCTTTGGTAATCAGTTTTTAAAATTACTTGCTTGTAAAGAAAACATAATTAATTATGACATTTATTGAACAAAATTAGTACCTATCTTAATAAAACTCGACCATTACACAAGCAAAAATGAAGGAACAATGCGAAGTAAACAAAACATGTTCCGACACGCTCGCGGCGGCGGCGTATGCGATTACGCGTGAATCAGCCGTAAACGAAGCGTAATCGGCTTAGCCGACTAGTCGGTCTTATTACAACCGACTAATCGGCTAGTCGGCTAGTCGGCGAAAGTCATAATCGGCACATCACTAGTACATATGTAATTAACTAGTTTTGAAATAATCTATAATTGAGGTCTGCTTTTGTGCAACTTGTAGTCCGTGCTTAAAAACCTTTTCTCGCATGTTGCGAAGAATTATAATATCTTTGCCAGATATGCCGTTTTCTTCTGTCCATGTTATGCAGGTATTGAAACAAGTCAATGCATCATCTGGTTTAACTTTTATAGCAGTTGTAGTAGTTGGTGGCTCCAATATTTCTACAGAGCTTCCTTCTTGTACTGCTTCACACGCAATTTCTTCATCGGTCATAATTTCCTCTGTTTCTTCGATTCCTTCAAACCAAGAATTTAAATTTTCTTCACTTGTCTCCAATCCTTTTTCTGACAGATTTTGTAACCAATCTGCAATTGGCACATTATTCTCAAGATCCCATTCATCTGTTTCTTCTGTTTCTCATACATCATTCATTGTAGGCCACAACTTTTTCCAGGAAGATTGGATTAAGTTAGGAGAAACAGACTTCCAAGCATGAGCGAGAGAGAATACAACATCCCTCAAATTCAATCCTTTAAGGCTCTGCGTTATATCACCATCCTGAGATATAATATGGATCAGCAATTTATTTTTATACAAAGACTTTATTTTTTGGATAACATTTTGATCCATTGGCTGCAGTAAATGTGTGCAGTTTGGAGGTTGGATATTCCCATCACTTGATTTAAGTTCTTGTTCATTTGGGTGGCCTGGAGCATTGTCAAGTACGAGTAAAGCTTTTATGGGCAAGTTTGATCTTTTCATAAACTTCTTGACTTCTGGGACTAAGTCTTTATGAAACCATTCGCTAAATGTCTCTCTCGTGACCCAACTTTTACTTTGATTCTTGTAGCAGACTGGCAGACAAATGTTCTTGAAAGCTCTGGAATTTTTTGCTTTGCCAATCACTAACAAATCCAATTTGTGCGTTCCAGTAGCATTTGAACACGGCATGAATGTGATTCTATCTTTACTCACTTTACGACCTGGTGCACTTGCTTCTTCAGAAGATACAAATGTTTTATTGGGCAACAGTCTCCAGAACAGACCACTCTCGTCTGCGTTATAGATTTGGTCAGGAAGAAGACCCAGTTCTTCTATTTTGTTTTTGAAATGCTCGATAAATAGCTGTACTGCAGATTCGTTGCTTGATGATTTCTCACCCGATATGGTTAATAGACGGATACCAAATCGTTTTTTAAATTTATCCAGCCATCCATCGCTGGCACGAAAATCATCTTTGTAGGTAATTTTTTCATAAAATTCGATTGCTTTGGGTTTCAGAATTGCTTTGGCTTTCAGAATTTCTCCAGATATAGGAGTGTGTTTAGAACGCCGCTGCATGAACCACAAGTAAAGAGCGTTTTCCATCTTTGGACAATCGCCAACTTTTAGTGTTTTACGCTTTCCTGGCCCTGATTCCATTGTCTTGACGTGGTCTACTATCTTTTGCCTTTTCTTCTTAAGATCGTGTATAGTAGCACGCCCAACACCTTATTCTTTTGCCAATTTGCACATGTTTTGTCCACTATCTAATTTTCTTAAAATCTCCATTTTATTATTCAAGTCTAGTGGATTGTGTTTGCGTTTATTTGACATTTTTAACTATAAACTATTCTCACTTGAAAAAAACAAATACGTTAGAACGTGCACGTGACTGCTAGTCGACGACGCAGCGACCAAGCGCACAGGTATAGAGGGGCGAAGGAGGCGTGGGCGGAGGGTGCCGTTCTATTGAAGTGCCGGATTAGTGAGATTGTACTGTAATGAGCAAATGACAAAGTATCCTGATCGTCATAAAGATTGGCTGAAACTTGCCTTAAACAGTCATTGAACTCTTCAATAGAAGTAGCATGTAAAAAATTATGTCTCCAGTTTCGATCAACATGCCATGTACATAATTATAATAGCAGCCTGTTAGAAGTAGGTGACATTGCATGAGACCAAGCATTGTAGAACGTTGGGGCATCATCTGACATAAACACATTGGCCTTGATAATTCCAACTTTTAACTTGATGCTTTTAAAAAAAACTGTAAAAACTATTTCATCAGCCTTATTGGAAAAACAAAATGCTACTGGACACCCTGTGCCAAATTTATCAATCGTCATTAATGTATACAGCTGGAAATCATAGCTGTTAGTTCCATGGGTGCCATCTATACATATTTTATCATGACCAAATTGACGCAACTGTTGAGCTCGAAAAGACGTCGTTATTATCAAAACAAAATCGTTGATGTCAAGAACTTTTAAATCACTTTCATCACCTTGTTCTTTATATAACAATATTGGACACTCGTCACCTAGCATTTTCATCTCTTTGTGGCAGCTCTTGATAGTCGTCATCAAACTGCAGCTTGTAAAAAATTACTCCATCAGGAGAATATTTTAGAGCTTTTAGGTTTACAACATTGGGTTCGCCTGTGCTCCTCCCAGGTCTTATGGAAAGGGAAAGATATATTTTTGGGATATCATTAAAATTTGTAAAAAAATTATGACTGACTACCTCTGTATTATATTGTGTTGGAACTGATCTCGCTTCTTCACAAATTCGGGCGTAATCACTTGGTAACAAAATTTTCAATTTTTTAATTTTTGTTTGATGATGCCGTGAACGTTATCACATTCAATTTTTGCTCGATGGTAATATTTAGTTCCACTGCCAAGTAAAGAAGTGCGTTTGATATTACATTGTTACGATTTTGATAAGTGCAACCGTCCGAGTAGATAATGGGTTTGCTATCATTTAAATGTTTTCGAATATAATCAATTATCAATGAAACAAAAGTAGATGTTTAGTTTTAAAGTATACCTCACTAGCCATTATAGATGGGCATACCTTCACTGATTGCAAATCCATAGTGACCACATGTTGAATTTCATTCAAACTTTCATCTTTGTATTTTGCTTTTTCTTCCCTTGCCCTATCTTTTTATATTCTATGCTTGTTCCAGTCTTCTTCTGACAAGTTTTTTTCTTTATATTGATAGCAAATGTCACATTCGTCTTTTTTTTGGCTGGTAGAGAGCAATATTGAGCTTCTTCATCATTTTGGTAAAGGAATTTTGACACATTGCGGATTCATTAGATTCCTTACATTTTTCCACGTAGACTCGATAAAGTTCAGTAATATTCGAGAATGACTGCTCCAGGTACATTTTACTCGTGTCTTTACGACAGTAGTGGGAAGGTAATTTATTTCAACTATCCAAGAAAGATTTCATAAACACGTTCGGGATTCGATTTGAAAAAATACCCTGTTTTGTCGACTTTTCAGATTTTTTTTCATGGATGCCATGTTGTACATTTTTATTCACCCAATTGTTAACTTGCCATTCTCTGAGCCCGTATGTAGACAAAAACATCCGCTTGCAAACCTGAATGTTGATATTATTGACATTAATCGTATACTTTAGTGTTCCAGTTCTTCGAAAGCTCGAACTTTGTTGCGAGTTTTTTCTTTCCTTTGGCAACTCTTTGGAAACCAAATTGCAGACAAGAGTACTTCTCTGATTCCAAGTTAAATTGCCCCAAAATTTTTCCAAACATTTCTTTTTGAACTGTCTCAGAAATTTAATTACATTTTTTTTTTACCAGACTTCAGACCAAATTTTGAAATGCAAGTTGGTTCTAATTTTCTTTCTGATCTTTGAGTGTCTTGGAAGTGTCTTTTTTTTTATTTGGAGGTCGTTTGTAGCCCAAGCATTTTTTGCCCTTCATTCTTAATTGTTGATTTCTTGTTTTAATATTTTCTTCCATTTGACGTTTTTTATTTGTTGATTTTTCTAGATTGACATTATGCTGAATCTGATTTTCTTCATCACTTAGATTTTTACCACTTTCACTGGTACTATTAGTTGAGTCAATTTGTGGTTCATAACAATCGATGTCATTTTCTTGGCCAACTTGATTTCTATCCTCTTCTTCATCAATGTTATCAGATAAGCTTATTGGCTATTGTGACTTTCTTTATTGTTCTCTTGTACTGTGGATGAATTTGGTAAAGAAACCGGCAAAACATTTTGAAAATCAGAGGGGTTGGATTTAAGCAAATCAAAAAAATCATTACCAGCTTTGCATTGGTAATTCAAACTTTGTGGTAATAATAGTAAGTTATTTACAGCCTGGGCTTCTTCGTAATTTATATAACATTATCATCATTTAAAATATCAACTGGTATATGGATCTGGCAAAAAACAGTAATTGGCACCTTCATTTTATAATTATTGGCATTGCGCGTCTTAATATAATTAACGCTTACAAAGGATTATCTAGGTAGGTACCTACTTAGGTACGTGTTTTTTAGAATACTAAGAACAGTTCTTTACATAAATAAGTTCCTACAAATATCAACTTAGTGGTAAAGAAAAACAAAATATGCTTTTAAACCTGGTTTTAATTATTTGTTATATTTAATTTGACATGATTGCCAAACAAACATAATCTATTCAGTAGCTGCTGATTGATATGTTTTCAAACAAATATGATGGTAACATCTAGCACAAAAACAACATTTAACACCTTCCATTGTTTTTGTTATATGATTTGCAGACCAGTTGTTATGCGATTATCTTTATAGATTTGATCAGTTTCTTCATTGCCTTCTGAGCTTAAATCGTCTGTATTATTTTGTGATGACTCAAAATTGTTTGGCTGCGGTGCAACTTTAAAACTTTTAAAAGTAACGCAAGAAATAATATTAATTTTATCAGTACTCTTGCAGTGATCGTTTGTCTTTTTATTAATTTTTAGCCCTTTGGTGCTTTAGGAACTTTTTTCCGGAGTTCGTTTTTCTTTTCATCGATCTACTTAGTTTTTCCTTTTCTTTGCTTTCTTTGATCAAAATTTTCAATCGTTTTTTCTCTTCTTTTTCGGTCTCTTGTTTTTTTTCTCATCTTCTTTTCTATCCGCTATCTCTTGCCACCTGGCAGAGGTTATAACAAAGGGCATTCTTTCAATTTGTTTTTTACCTTTTCTGACTGGTGATTCTGGATAATGTAGAACATTTTCTAACAACGGAGCCTTACTATTATTTTTATCATCAACCACTACCGGCAAGCTATTGATAAACCATTGTGACGTTAGAAAAGTCAATTTTTACTGTATTAGTATTTCTTTCAATTTCACTATCCTTTTTTTCATTTGCAACATTATTTTCTAAATCTGCGTTGTTTTCAATTTGTCTTTTATCTTTTCTGACTGGTGATTCTGGATAATGTAGAACATTTTCTAACAACGGAGCCTCACTATTATTTTTATCATCAACCACCACCGGCAAGCTATTGATAAACCATTGTGACGTTAGAAAAGCCAATTTTTACTGTATTAGTATTTCTTTCAATTTCACCATCTTTTTTTTCATTTGCAACATTATTTTCTAAATCCGCGTTGTTTAAAACAGTACATTTTTGTTCATCACATATTGTTTAATTTGTATTAGTTTCATGTGTTCCACAGAAATCAAATGTCAAATTCAAAATATCATTCCCATTTATGTTTACCGTTTCATCAAACATAATCTCATCTTCGATTTTATTATTGATCTCTATTTCTGCATCATTTCCAACTTGAGTTTCAACTGAAAATGCTTTTTATAAATTATATAATAAAAAAAACTCTTTATTATATGTGCCATTTTTATTTTCGTCTTCTTCCCACCTTTTCAACTGTTGAAACTTTTTTATATAATCCTTTCCAACTGTTTCAACAAACATGTTATACGATACTTTATTTGGATTGTCATTGCGTGATAGGGTGTTTTCAGTTTTTGTTTTACCCAGACATTTTGTATAGTCTATTGCACTTGGGTCAAACGGATATAGTCCACACGCGCGGAATTCGTTTACTAATGTTTTTGATTTAATAGTGGCGACCACTTTTTTCAAAATTGGAGCAAATTTTTCTTTGCTTGAAGATTGACCTGGATTGTTCCGTCTCCAAGCCAAAATTTTCTTCTTTTATGCAGATTTTCTTGGGCGAAACGCAGCTACATCTGCAGGTTGCAAAATGCGTGTAGCATTCGGATAAAGAGCAATTGAGATTATTTGCAAAGAAGCGCAAAGATTACTCAAATTTCGGTCTAAATGTGTTTTGTGCCCATCCACATAGAGTACAATAATTGGAAATTTGCAATTCATTTTTTTTAATGCAGGGTAAAGTACATTTCCAACATTCATAAAACACTTGAGATTTCATCCATCTCGTATCACTGAGACCCAGTCCCCATTCTTTTGGCACTGACTTTGCAATACTTGATGGTAACCTTTTGTAAGGATAGATTAGCATCGGGGGAGTGACTGATCCTGATGCCCCAAAAGTAAACATCACAGTCAATGCTGATTTAGCGTCGCCAATGTCACTTTCGTAAACATTTGTGACTCCTCTACGAGCTAAAACTTTTTTGTTTTTAGGACATAAAACAAAATTAGTTTCGTCGTCATTAAATATTCTTGTGGGGTCTATCAGAATGTCTTCAAGATTTTTTTCAATAAAAAAAGTCTTAATGTTTTGAAACCAGTTTCCGATTCAGCAACTGTAGCACTTGCTGCTGTGGTTGTCTCAGCAGTTCGTTCTGATATCTCTGGGTGTCTTTTCAAAAAAGCTCTGTACCAATCCCTTCCAGGGATATTGTCTTTGAATGGATTGACTGGTGGTGTTTTATCTAAGAATTGTTTAACTGAGCTTTGTACATCTTTCATGCTTCGTGGAAATTTTTTTCGATGACATTTGAAAATCCTGTTTTTTAACTCTTTGTTGCCCACTACCAGAAAAATGAACAAATTTAAATGTCTTAGTGAATTTTTCGATTAAAGAGGTTCTAAGGAGTTATCAACAATTTTTTCAAAATTTTTGGAAACTTGGTTTTTTTGAAAATTGGCTGGTACTCATAAGTACCGTTAGGCATTTGAGAGAAAAAAAAACTTACATATGAATACAAATCGAAATTTATTTTTATAAATTTAAATGCACATCATGATACTCAGCCATACAATTTTTTTTCTCATTGCAGCATAGAAATATTTTGCACGTAGAGCATTTTGAATGAGGTCGGGATTGTATAGATTTCTTGCTACACACCTCACAACGTCCTCTATCTTTCACATAAATGACCCAGTGTGCACCTATGATGGAAGTTCTTACATCTGCGGGAACTGAAAAGTTATTCTTTCTTCGTTTGACTTGAGGCGAGTGGGAATGCCATGGCAGTGTTTGAAAAGGTCTTTTATTTCTTTTTGAAACTGTAGGTTGCGGAGTTTTGGTCATAAGTCCTAGAGCTATAGCACGTCTAAACTCAAGCAAAGCAACTTTCTCAAACAAATTGCAGTATACGACAAATGCATTCACAAATGTAATGTCTAGTAGACCAAAGAAAATTTTGGGCCACCATTTTTTAGATCTTCTGCACAATCCATAAGCAGATTTTAGCTGATCTGCATGATCTATTCCTCCCATATGCTTATTGTAGTCTTCCACAATGCTTGGACATGGAATATTCAATGAAGTTCCATCTTTTTGTTTTCTTTTGACAACAGTGTTTTCGTTTCCATGAAAATTACTTGCTAAATGTACAACTTTGTTGTCTTTCCATTTGAAAAATCCTATTCCCATTGAGCTGAACCTGTAGTCAAAATCTCCACGTTTTAAGTTTTTGTCTTCAATCAAATTTTTAGGAGTCCCTTTTCTGTTTGTCCTAATAGTACCACACGCTAAAGTTTGTTGTCCTTTGAGTTTTTCTAATAAGGGAACAGACGTAAAAAAATTGTCAAAATATACCACCCTATTTTGGTTGTTATAATTTTCCATTAATTGCAAAACCACTTTTTCTCCGAGACCAAATGCTTGCAGTTCATTGTCTTGTTCTTGCTGTTTTCCCTGGTAAATATCAAATTGAAGAATATAGCCTTTTTGGTCAGCACAAGCCCAAATTTTGTAGCCTCGTTTGATTGGTTTCATTGGGTTGTATTGCTTTATTGAGCTTCTACCTTTAAAAGCAATTATAGATTCATCTATGCTCAGTTCTCTTGTGCCTTTATAATATGAAGTAAAATTAGAGTTCAAAGTTTTAATCATTGGCCTTAATTTATAGAGTTTATCTTTATTGTTTGATGGAATTTTTGCATTGTTGTTCACATGAAGGTTGGCCAAAATAGTGTCAAATCTTAACCTATTCATAGTGTCTCTTACTACGGATACTCCAAGATCTGAACTGCATGACCAATAGTGTCTCCAGGAAGGAAGTACAGTAAAGTCCGTTTATAATGACATCGAGAGGAATTGACAAACAAGTCATAATAAGCGGACGTCATACAAAGCGTTATGTGAAATGAAACACCTTTTTTATGTAAATATAAATGTACTTAAGTAGTTTAATACATAAACATAGTAATTACATATGTATACATACATATTAAATCAAAATTAAAATTGCACGTAATCAGCACATTATAACACATACAAGTGTATTTTTATTGTAAGTAATCTGTAATTTTTGTCTGCTTTTGTTTTTTCATTTTATTGTATAAACAATCTCTAATGCTTTTGTGTATAGAAGACATAGCTATGGCCAAATTGTTGTTCACAAATATTTGAGATTGTTCGTAATGAGCCTGTTTCGTGTAATAAATTTTTGAAATATTACACCATGTGCATGGGTGAGTTGAACTATGTGCCATTAAACCGCACAATATATTTGCCAACTTTAAATCAGCTGCTATTGTTGAGTTTGCATACTTTTCAAATAACACATTCAAATGGAGTAAATCCCACAATTTAGAAACATTTATATAGCTTTCTTTAACATTTACCATACCAATGATGAAAAGTTTTTTGACCAGAATCAGAAAAGGCTTTCATTTGTTTAGTTCGCTCGGTGTCGAGGTCCTGATGAGTCTTCACAAAGGATAAACATATTTTTAAAAACCCACCATCTCCGTCAATTCTCACTGTGATTTTCTCTGTAGAATACTCCCTCTCTTTGCAAATGTAGTCTACAAACGACTCCAAATTATTGCAATAAATTGTTGGTTTATCTATTAGTTTTTGGTAATGAACACTTGTTACGTCAAAAAATTCATCAAGTTTGTGGTTTCTTTCTGTTAACTTTTTTTTAAGTTTGGCTCTATCATTGAGCGGTGTGATGCAGAACGAATATTTTGTGCAAGGCTTGACGTTTGCTGATCAGACAATCTAGGTTGGGACTGAATGTTTGTAATATGTTCTAAAGCAAAGGTTTGTTTTGGATTTTCGTTTGCAGGTAACTTGTTATTCGTAAGAATGATGGGTGATCGATGCCCTGATTTGGTTGCAAGCATAACTTTTTTTTTTTGGAGATAATTGTGCAGATGAACTTAATTTCCGTTTAATTACATCCGAAGCTACTTGTTCTTGTTTTTTTGGTGGATTTTCATCAAACAGTGTTTTAATATTTTGCTAACGGTGAGAATCTGAACAAATATGCGGTAAACCACGTCCAGTAACATTAAGACAAAGCTCACATATTTTACTGCAGTTTTTAGGTTCTTCTGTTTTCAGTTCGCGAGTTTTCATACATGACTTACGTCGTTGAGTGAAAAGTTACAAGAGATGCAAGCCTTATGCGGAACGCGTGGTCGAAAATGGTTCCGACATCTAGATGGCCAACCAGGCGTTTTGGTTCCGAGATTCTCAGTCAGGCTCGAGACACCGATGCATAGGGACACCGATGAGAGTACGCCTCTGATCCGTTGGACAACCGAGTGGAGCGATCGTGAGATAGCAACAATGAGTACGGCAAATCGCAAATGCGTTTATGTTAATTGTTCAAATAATAACCGAAATAATAAAGACATTAGTTTTGTTATGTTTCCTGTAAAAAATTGCACGAGAGGAATAGAATGACAATAAAAATATGGAATCATAAACATTACCATGACAGAACTCGGAATTTTAAAAAATAAAATGCTACATTTTTATCGTCAAGAACGTGAACAGCAAGGCATAGGTTTATTTATGTCGGTTGCTGTAACACCAATACAAACAACAAGCAATTAGCTTTTTCAAATTCCTCGGAAACGACTCGAATAGAGTTGTTGACTGGCAACAATTTTTAGAAACATTGCGTTTCCATTAACTGTTAAATATTAAGTATTAATACATTAAATATTGTCATAGGTGGCGTGGAAACGTGTGCATATTATGACGATTACAACTTTTACAACTTTTTGAATCGTTATATCTCAGAAACGGTGGCTCGTAGGAAAAAAAGTATTTATACATTTTTTGTAGATAATTTTATGATCTACAATTTTTGTTTGAGGTATTTTTATGATAAAACTTACCGTTTTGCTGAAAATCGCGAAAAATCATTTTTTTGCCCTTTGACCTTGAATAAAATTTTTTGCAAAAAGGGGAGGAATGGGGAACTTTCTGATTTTGTTTATAATCATATTTTGAACGATTTCACCGATTTTCAGCTTATTGACAATTTATGTAACTTCACTCTTATTTTTTTTTCTAAATTGACCGGACTGTACTATTATTTTTTTTAATCCATCAAGTTTTAAATACTTTTTTGTACGATAGAACGATTTTTCTTATTTGCCGCGTAAGCTCTCAGATCAGTAAGTAGTGTTTACTGGTTACTAAGATAAACAAAACACTAACTACTTACCGTCTCAGAATTTAAAATAATTATTTAAAAAATTTTAAAAATGTTTTTAATGTTACATGTTATTATTACACTTGAAAGAAATTATTTGGAACGTAACAATTGTTTTTGATCGGTAAAATGTTCGTATCGTTTTTGATACTTAATATACTATTGTTGACTATATTCTCAAAAATAAAATTAAAGTGATCTGACTAAGTGTTTTTTTCTCCAAAATTTTACCATCCTCAATTTATTGGTATTTCGCTAAGTCATTCTATCCATTCTGTTTGCTTTACAGGTCCAAATGTTGACGTCGATTTGCGCGAAAAGAACAATCTTGTTTCGTCAATCTTTTAAGCAAGAAGTAGTGCGGTGATGTCGCCACACTGCAGTAATTGAGTTTGTGGGTTGGGGAGGTGCGGGCGGTACGTGGATAGAGAGCGACAATGAGAGAGCAGTAGGGAACGCATGAAAGCACACTGGTTGCGCCTCTTATTAAAACTTCTCACTCAACGCTTACGTACAATTCGACATAACATGCATAACATTTTTGCTTGCTGCGAGTTTCTCGTGGCAATTTTGGGAATTCATTTCGATCAAATAGAGGTTTGATTTTCTTTGTACACTGTCCTTTAGAATATTCTTGCACAATTAGTCTACATGTATTACATACGACTGATGGATATCGTTCGTCGCTCTCACCATAATCTTCAAAAATATGCAGTTTGATTACCTCAATCATCTTAGGAGAAACTTTCCGAAGTTCTTTCGACTTGCCAAAACAAAGCAAACACACAGAGAGTCGACATTCTTCATGCGTTTTCTTCTGACTGAAGTGTGGTGCCATTATGTGTCAAAATTGAAAACAAACTTGCTAATAATGACTGCACAATAAGTATTTTCACACTCAAATGCAAAGTTTCACTTAAGCATCAACTGTTTTGAATGACAGTTTTTATTTACTTGACTACCAATTGTTTTTTTCTGACAACTTGATTTGTTAAATCTACGAGGCGGAGTGATAAATCCGGTAAAAATGAAACAAGGAACAAAGTTTTTACCAAAAAATTATTTTATTTTTCAATGTAGTCTCTTTTTAGGTCTATACATTTAGTCCAGCGTTTCTCCAATTTTTCAATCCTTTCCGAAAAATATGGTTTTTCGAACCTTTCAAAATATGTATTTGTTGAGTAGATTATTTTGTCATTTGAGCCGAATCTTTTTCCACCCAGCCATTTCTGCAAGTTTGGAAACAAGAAATAGTCGCAGGGAGCTAAGTCTGGAGAATAGGATGGATGAGGCAGCAATTCGTAGCCTAATGAATTTTAGCCATTGCAGGAACACATGTGTGCACCCGTACGTTATCTTGATGAAAGAGAACTGTTTTTTTCGTTAAATGTGGTCGTTTTTCGTTTAAAACTTCGTTGAAATGGTCCAATAAGTTACAATAGTATTCGCCATTTATTGTTTTTTTTTTTTGAAGGTAGTCGATGTGGATTATGCCGCGTGCATCCCAAAACACTGTAGCCATTGTAACGTTATAAAACAACGCAAAAACTCGTGTGTATTGCGATTAAGGAGGTATGGGAGTTAAGTCGAAATAATGAGATCAATCAAACATTTTTATGATCGATAGAAATATATCTAATACGTGTTGTGTTAAAATTTCAGAGACCTAGGGTTCATAGTTTATTTAAAAAATAAGATTGGCTAAAAAATAAAATAGATCATTTAACATTGTGTAATAACATACCAGACCTCACACCTACTCTTGCTTTAATAAATTTCATGATGAAAAAATGATGAGAAAGCTTTGAAAAACTCATTGTAAAAAAAAAATGCGCAAAATTATTGAAAAAATAAAATTAAGTTGAGGGTACTTAGTTATGAAAATAATTGAGTTTGAAAAGTCTAAATTTTGAAAAAATAGTCAACCGAAGCAAATGTGGGTTATGTTGACGGCAACGTCGCAAATGGTGGGTCACGTGGGAAATTTAAAGCTTCAATAAAATAAGTTAAAAGAAATAGTTAGTTAAGTCAAGTTGGTTAAGAAAAGTATTAGAAAATCTTTATTACTTATAATACAACATAACATTATTAAATAATAAATATTTCCTAGCTAATATTTTTAATGACTCTTGAATCCTATTTCAATTTTCAATCGTCAATTTACGTTCAATTTCGGCCTATTTATGAAAACTTTCTTTAGCCACTTCCTCAACAGCTGTTCCCATCGCATTTTCATATGTCTTGAAGGTTTTGGAATCAATTGATGGCATATTAACAGAGGCTAAAATTTTATTGAAGTGAGTTGCTCCGATCCCAGAGTGAAGTGCGCCTAAAAATATATCATACATTAATACACTGCAATTCCCTTCATTTAATTATTTATAATTTACAAACCTATTGCAATCTACATGTTGCTTGTCAGTAAAAACTTCGTTTGAAACATTGCAAGCTGTGCACAATACATGCCAAATCGAACCCAAGCCACGTCGTTCTTCTCTTTTGATATTTCGTTCTTCTCTTTTGATATTTTCTAAATCCAGCAATCTCTTGCACTGTACGCATTTTAATTGTTTAGCTAAATGAGTAATAACTTCTATTATTCTCCTTCCTGGTACAATGTCAGACAGAAAAGAGGTTAGATCACATGTTTTCCTTCTTTTTTGTCCGTTCTTGCATTGAGAAATACGTTGGTTATAAATTTTTTCGTTTACTCGCCTTCCTTTCCAAAAATAACGCTTTGTCACTCATTATTAGTTTATTCTTCCAAGATTTTATAATTAAACTAGCGGCCCGCTCCGGCTTCGCACGGGTATAAAATATATAGCCTATATCATTCACTGAAAAAATGATTAAAATCGATCCAGTAGTTTTAATTTATTCATTACTGTCCGTGGCCCGCACGCGTTAAGTTTAGAGTAGAACAATTCTTCTTTCCCTAAACCATGAAGATTTCCTTCTATCTTTGGAATATCCAAATTTATCCACTACATTTTTACTTATTTACTTTTTACATTTTTACTTATTTACGTTTTACATTTTTACCTATTTAATTTATTTTTACAACAATTAATATATTGCAGAATGTCTTTGTATACAACGTTCACAGCTTTCTTGTCATTAGACAATACAAACATGTTTTCTATACTAGATTCAAAGTGCTATAGGGAGAACCGCGGCCTCTGACACGCTATTTATAGGCACGTTCCCGCCGCCCCTGTCGGCTTGATCCGCTACGTCCCGCAATTTTTAAATCTGTAATATCTTCGAAAATATTCACTTAAATCATACGGTGTAAAGGGCCATATAGATCTATATTAAATGAACAATGTATTCAAGGTATTTAATTGGTTAAGGATTAATGCTGTATTGGTTAAAATCGCTTCGAAAATTAGCCATTATTTGTCGTAAAAAGTAAATGACAAAAAAAAGTTATTGTGGGTTATCCATAAGAGATAGACATATACCATCACGGACTTTTCTGTAGACCTTTTCAATGTGTACAATACTTAGTACATTATTTTGATAAAACTCGTAGGGTTCAGTCTGCGTTTTCAATGTAAGCCGAAAAAATGTAATTATTTACGACATCACATAAGAAACCTCAAAAATAACAGTACTTCTCCACTATTTAATGGATGTTATTATACATGTAAGAATTGTGGGGGTAACTACCCTTTAATTAAGAAAATATCAAGTTTGAACAGATTTTTATTGCGTATGTTGTACACACATTCTAGGCTAACTGCGTACTGTACTCTCCTCGTGCGCTCGTACCAGTCGTACTGCTGTATGTAGACTTTGTTTTATACTATGTACATGTAGTGATATCACTGAATAGCATTACTTGTAAACATTACACACACGTACACATCACATACACTGATAGGGCAGTCAACGCATGCGCAGAGGTGGTAAAATATTCTGCGATGCCAAACTTTTTAAAAAATATTAAAAATTAAAGAATTTATTATTTTATTTAAATTTTAAATAAATAATATAGTTATTTAATGTATAAAAGATTGTTTCAGTAAGCTAAATGTCATTAAATCACTAGTAAAAACTTGTTACGTTTTCTGAAAGTACAGTCTTGAGCAATATTAATCCTTCTCAAGTCACGTACTATGATATAGCTATATATACGCATTGTGAGATGAAATTTAGTGAATGGACTGTACGTCCCAAACCTCCTTAAACATCGTCAAATTTGCCTCTGAAGTTGTCACTCGGACGCGCTTTTGATCAATTGTGAGCAAGCTTGGCACTCATCGTGCGGATAGCTTTCTCATGTTTAAATGTTGATGCAAAATATTTCGTACCCGTTCATCTGAAATGCTTACCATCTCGGCTATCTCGCGTACTTTTACTCGTCCAATAGGGCGTCCTGAACGTTCGGCGTCTATTGTGCTGTTACGACCACCACGAAAATCTGTAAACCACTTGTGAACCATTTTAATCGATGGTGAGGAGTCCCCATAATATTTATCGAGCTTTGTTTTGGTTTGCGTGATGGTTTTTCCACGCAAAAAATAAGGTTTAATTAACACTCGAAATTAATTTTTTTCCATGTTTGCAAAAATGAGGAAGATAGTCTGTTTTCAACCGTTCTTAAAACTGAACTAAATAACAGATCTATAGGGATTGAGAAAGATGACTTTGACGCCACCTGCCGAGAAAAGTGTAAAGTTAAGTGATGGCAAGTGGTATACAAAACAATAACAAATTTGTTAAATTAATAATTTTTTTAATCTAATTGGAATAGTTTTTCATAGTGTCTCGTTCAAAAGTATCGTGTTGTATCCGTGGCTGTTTCAATATGCCATATAAAAACAAAATCCAAAATACAAGTGTGAAATTTTATAGTTTCCCTTCAAGTACTCTGAATTCATAACCCTTAAACGTCAACAATGGATGAATGCAGTGAAAAACTATGTGTAAGTAAACTATTTAAAAAATTAAATGTATTGCGGCACATATATGCTTGCATTGCTGTGCCACACCAGCTTTACAGTTGCAATTAGCACTGATAATTAATTGTTCGATTATTATTGAGCTGAAAATAATAATATTTAAGTTACCGAAAGTTATTTAAACAATATAATTAATATTAAAAATATTAAAAATTTGTCAAGTTTTTATATTCCATTAAAAATTTGAACTTATTCCTAGACTTCGAAACTTTTTACCATGTTTATATTTAATTATAAATTTCGTCAATTTATGAACATTAAAAATAATTTTAAAAAAGTTTTGACGTAACCAAATTTATTATATTTTTAATATTGTATGAAATAATTGGAAAAATCATTAGTAACTAACATCAATTTGTATATTGTAAACATCGGAAACTTTAGTTTGAGCGACAACTGAGCAGATTATGGTTGAATGTTTATTTGAATCTTTTGTTTCTACAACATTCAAAACGTGTCCTGACTCGCATAATTTTTTTCCCTTTATGTCATTTTGACCCCTGATAAGGGTATTTTTTACGGGCAAGAATCCGAATTTAATTATTTTTTGCATTATTAATTTTAACTGATACTATTTAATTAACTGTTTACATTTATAACACCAGGGCGCTCCACTTTCTGCAGTAGTGCTGCCTCTACAGTTGTTTCTCAATCCTTATTTGAAAATTTGAATGTAGCCTAGTGAAGGATGATATTGACACATGCTAACTGGATTTTGCGATTGTGATATTCTGAGTTTAATTTTTAACGCATTTATCACTCCGCCTTTACTTCACGAGTTTTAAAGGAAAAAAATAAAAATAGCTCTAACGATGATTTATTTTTTAGGTTTTATATATTCTATTATTAGTGTAGATTAAAATTTTTAAAATATCGAGAGTGGTACGCGACTTACTGTTATTCACGAAATTTTGTTTTTCTGTCCCACCGTGGTGAAGATTTTGTTTGATATTGTAAAACCTATTTTTTGTCATACTATCTTTGACAATTTGAACTCCTTTGTCAGCATCTGACCAATATATAGGAACTTGAGGTAAAGTGTGTTAGCCAGTCAAGGTCAGTATGCCTAAGAATACTTCTAACTCTTCTAAATTTATTCTAAAATCGGGGTTGTTCTTGTCTATATTTGCGTATCTAATGGTAAAATCAACAATTGCTTGCATCACCTCGTTGTCAAAATATAATTTAAAAAGTTCAAAAGGGACTTTTGTCGTGTAATTGTTCGGATAAGCATTTGAAACTTTGTGCTTAAATATTATTTGGTGTTACTTCATAATGAATAGAAGCTTTACCTCAAATAATTTGCAACGGTTCTTCTTTTTTTGATGCGTTTTTTAGCTTTGTAATTTGTCTATTGTTATATGTCTATTTTATTTAATGTACTGCACTAATTGTTTTAGAATTGGTTGCTTCTCGTTTTGCTGGAGTTTTTTGTTGTTGACTGCCACTTTTAACATTTTGCTTGAGAGGAGTTTCAGATCCCTTTTTCTGATTTTCTTGACTAACAATTTTAAAGTGCTATGTAGATAATACTAAATATATTTACAAGAAGTGTACATAAGAAAGTTATGGGTTTGCACCCATTAACACACACATATATATATATATATATATATATATATATAGAAGGTTGACTATATAACACAAAGGTATCATTCTTCATCCGTTAGTCCATCAATTTCTGGAGGAATATAAGCGATATCAATTCCATCATTTCAATCTAATGTTTCAACAATTGCTGCTAATTCTTTAAGAGTAAGGGGACGCTTTGGGTCATTTAGGTAACGACTCTAACAATAAAAATTATGATTAGAAAAAATCTAGCTCAATAAGAATCATTACATACCATTTGAGAAACTAGAAGTCTTTATCAAGATAATTCACCTTCACTAACAAACACTCAAAACTAATTTTTTATTGAATAAACAATAATAAGAGAGCCAGTAAATTATACTGAACAGTTTTGTACAAAAATGACGTGGTTGATGGGGTGATTTGTTAGGCTTGCGTATTTTGCCATTGTTGCGCTGGCGCAACAACATATGTACTTCACTTCCCGATATAACCATAATAATTTTATTGTATAAAAATTTCTGAAAAGAATTTGTTTTCAAAAGGTTTTCCAAACATTGAATTAGAGTCACATTTATCCAAAATTACTATGTTATATCCAGTTTTTAATATCACGTTACAATTTGATGATAATTTGGCTAAGTTTGTTAATAATATGTATTTTTAATAAAAGAGATATAAAATTGAAAAAAATTTTTAATAGTACTATGATATGTTTATAAAGTAAATAAAATGTGGACTATAATGCCCATAATGTCTGCGATAGTGTTACAATATGTATTATCAAACCCGATTCTTGGGACGTGATGAGCATTTTTATAGCCTCGGCTTTATGATCTAGCAATGCGAGTTCGTATTGCGTTATTTTAGTTCTTTTTCTTAAGTCGTTTTTTGTTTTTGCACTTTTTTACCAATGCTTCAAACTTTGACATTTTTGCGTTCAACCTAAACGTCATGAATGTTTTGTCAAAGAAGATTAACCTAAAGGAACAGTGTCGCTTCTATTCCTTAAGGTTAATCTTCTTTGGTTTTGTGTTCAAACCTGCAGCATATGATTCAAACCTACTCCGCGCATGTATTGGTAGTGTGATTCAATATGGCACAAAATTCAAATTTTCCCACTCACCCCCATAAATAAAAAAAAAAATGTGTAAAACACAGCATGCAGTAATCACTTTTACTGCCTTTTTGACACTATTAACATTAACAAACCGCAAAATACGCTATCTCTCTTTTAAAATTCTAAATGTATGTTCTATCACTACTCGTGAACTACTTAGGGTTTTGTTATGATTACTTATATTATTAAATGAGAGTTAAGAGGTATGGACCTAAGTAGATTACTTTTTGTTGTGAAACTCAACAAGTGAACATAACCACAAACGGTTCGTCAGTTTGTTTGATACATGGTTTGAACCACAGAACACTCAATGAAACATTCTATGCTATTGGTTGGCAACGAAAACGACAGCCAGCGCTTACAGCGATTTTGAGGCAAACTAAATTAGTGGCGGGCAAATTTAAATGTACCCGCCACTAATTTTGCCGCCCTCTTTTTCCATTGAATTGGTGTTGTGAGATCAAAATAGAAGTGTTCAATTTAACTAAATAAATAAAACAGATGTTTTAATTATGAAGTTAAATAAAACATTTCTAATTTGATTTCACAACAACCAATATATGATTGATTTATATGAAAAAAAAAACACCATTTTTTTCATTTTTTACATATTATATTAGAAATATTTATTTAAAACAAATTGAAAAAATTCTAAAACAAATCAACTATTAATCAACAAATAAACAATACAACAAAACAACAGAAACAAATAAATAGTTATTTAAAAATAAAAATTCTAATAAATAAATAAATAAATAAAAAACATTCCATAACACATTCAAACTTCAAAAATAAACAAAAAAGATAAATTTCTAAGAAAAGAAAACATAAAAAATATGTACAAATGTAGTCCAATTGAGTAAAATTAAAAAAGTTTTCTTTTTTTCTTGCTTCGAACACGACCGGCAGCTTCTTGTCTCTGCAAAATTTATAAATTAAAAAAACTGCACATTTGTTTAAAATCAGGTTGAAGCAGTTGTGCTCCATGCAATACGTTTGTTCAAAGTCCACGTTCTGTTTGAACAAAATCTTGAAATCGTGCTATAAATTTCTCTGAAAACTACTGTTTTCAAGAAATTCATATAGACAGTCATGTATTTTTTGAACAAACGCCATTACATTATCACTAGCATAAGTCACCCTTTGGATATTGTCGACTTCTCTGAATGTTGTCAGAATTTGACGATTTGTCACTGTAGCCTACTATAACAAACTGCTACAATTATCACAATTAGGAACCTCAATGTGTTTTAACACCCAGCCTGCAACATAAGCTAGACCTATGGGAAGATCGTCATGCTCCGAGGTGTTAAAATTCAGTGCTGAATCTAATTGTAATAAAGATTTTGCAACTTCAGGACAAGAGCTGTCATTAGCATATTTCAAAAACCCTAAGAGATTATTCAGAGGTGTGCACGAGTCTTCTTCACAGTTGCTTTCAACGTTGGTTGGGGAAACCAATTTGTTGACAACAACAGTTTTTAAGGCTGCAGTGAACTGATGACAGGTGGGATTTGTATTTGCAGCCCCATGTTGGCGAATACTTGAAAATAGATTCTCTAACGGATCTTGGTTAAAAGCTCTTATACCAAAATAATCAAATCCATCAAAATCTTTGAGCCTGTTCCAAAGAAAAATTAATAACCTGAGTGTAGTTTGCCAACCGCTAACAAACGAATATCGTTCAGATACGTCAGCATTTTTCTCCAGGTCAATTAATCTCCATTGATTCATTTCTGCTATTAATTTTTTCCAAAACTCTAAATGAGGAGAATTCTCACGTAGAGCACATCGAAAAGGTTTATGGTCTAAAGGGTTTGGACTTGAACTATTCAAAGAATCAAGCAAAGTATCAATGGTCTGAACAAACTCTGCTGTGAAAATAGCTTCCGAAGATAGAACATTTGCAAAAGTTGCAAAAGTTTCAATAGCACTAGCTACTGAGCTGCTTATCTGAGTTGCAGCGACTTTCACTTTAATTTTCAGGTAGGAATTTGTTTTTAAATTATGAAAATATTCCTGTTTTAACTTTGGTAACGATTTGAAAGTTTTCTGTTGGTCAAAATTAAAAGCAGACTTGATATAATGGAATTTAGCAAACTTGGGAGGAGCAAATTGGATTTTGCACTTTAATAGTACATTTCGCGTGTTCTTTAACAAATGAGGTACATCAGAAATTAAAACGATCGGTTGCTTGTTCACAAAAAAATAATGCGCGTTTTACCCCGAAGGATTATTGGCACAAAGCATTATTAAAGGCTAAAGCTGAACAATTTGTACGGCCTTGGTCACAAACAGTGCCTACAACAGTTAGTCCAACACCTTGGCGCTGCGTTATAATTTCTTTAACAAGAACTTTTGAATTTTCAGCTGTCACGGTGCCTGCTGTGAAGTAATAAGCAACGACTTGCTTCCATTGCTTTCTAATTCCACGAACCATAAAAACAAGAGCATGGTTGGCTCTTTTGTTTACGCGTCCCAATGAACCCATATCTTCAAAACCACTTATATAATCTTTGACGTGTTCATAATGAAATCCTTCACTAAGTGAAATTTCATCAAATAATAACGTGCAATAGCGATCTGCACTTTTCATTTTATTAACTTCTACCTTTAAATGCTCCAAAACCGCGGGATTAACACCAGTATCAAACGGAATTTTGGCCAAAACTGCTTTAAGAGTCCTTGAAGAAGGTAATTGAAAATAAGCTTATAAATACTTGTACAATCGCGTACTTTTCTTATACAAAGATAAAGCAAAAGCTTTATTCTGTTCAGACCACCTACGCGCACTTGGTTTTTTAGAAGCATTTCGTAACTGAGAATTGATAAATTCTTTAGTTACAAAATTCAAATTTTCACTTATAATACCACAAGAGCTTCAAAAATATCGGGTATTTCCCGATAGGTTCGTTGCAAACAAATGAAAGAGTCAAGTTTTTCAGGTTAAAAAATCACGAGCGCGAAGCGCGAGTGATTTTTCCTGAAAAACTTGACGACTTTATTTGTTTGCAGGGAACCTTGAGGGAAATGCCAGATAATTTTGAAGCTCGTGTGGTATTCGGGGGATTATTTTTCCGTCCCAAATGTCGCCCAATAGAATTGCACCATGAGATGAAATGAACAGTTATCAAATAAGAATTTCATAATGAATAAAACAACATTTAATTAAGATTCAGGCTAGTTCAAATAAAAAATACAATTGTTGTAAACATTGGTGCATGTTTTCTTCAAGTCAGAGTTATCGGTAATGGTCCCAGAAGAGGTAGATGGCATGAGGTTTATGCTGTTGATGGCATTTTCTGCAGTAGGCTCACTCCTTCGCAGTTTCTTGACAATTAATTCGTGGTGTTCCTGGTCGAGTTGGAGATACGGCTTGATGGAGTTACTGTTGGCATGTCCAGTTATTTTGATTATCTGCTGCTCTCCCAGGCCCGATTTCGCTAGATTGGAGACGGCTGTTGCACGACTGGAGTGATTGGTGATTTTTTTGTTACCAAGGTCAAGCCCAGCTTTTTGTGCTGACTCCTTAACCCACTTTGAAATCGTGTTTTGGCCGACTGGGGAATCCTTGTACCACCTAGCGCCTGGAACTTTATTCCAGAATGGATTTTGGGTCAGGAATAGTCTGTCGCTCTTGATATTGGCATCTCTCTTCTCTCTCAATTTCTGGAACAGCCTCACTGGGCACTTGTCAGGGATTTCCCGATTCTCCACCAGCCACTTGCTGTCTGATAATTTTTTATCACCACCTTGTGTGGTCTTGCTGAAAATTGGATTGTATTCAA
Source organism: Lagria hirta (assembly GCA_947359425.1). Taxonomy (NCBI): domain Eukaryota; kingdom Metazoa; phylum Arthropoda; class Insecta; order Coleoptera; family Tenebrionidae; genus Lagria; species Lagria hirta. The sequence goes on along the minus strand of OX375794.1, from coordinate 26,501,612 downwards.
TTCTCCCAGTTGTTTCCCCGTCATTTCGCTGTTCTGCCTTGAAGTGATGTATTGACGCCATGCTGCCCTCACCACCTCTCCAAGCCAATTCCACTGATATTATCATGAATAATTTTTTCTGGAGGCCATAAGGAGTTTCCTCGTCCCAAACAGTGGTCATTGCATCCCAATCTTTTTCCTCCAACGCTGCTGCACTTGCCCTCCGTTTTTCCGGAATAGATTGTAAAGCCTTACGCTTGGCATCACGAGCTCCTCGAGCGGTCTTGAATGCAGCATCCGAAAATGGGTTGATTTTGATGTCGAAATCGTTCAAATACTTTTCTTGAAGTGATTTGGCAGTCTGATTCCACATTGTTTTTATTGTACCTTCCTTATAGTCTTCTCCATCCATTTTCTTCATATTGTAAGCGTAATCTTTCATAATGTTTGCCAATTGTGCTTCACTCGTTTCAGCACTCAATTCGTATTCCCTCTCAGTACAAAAAGTAGTAAATTGGTTCCAAACTGTTTTTTTGCCTTCTCCGTATTAATGGGAACATTTCCTTTGACTTTATTTATCGATGGTGGACAGAGAACAAACTCCAAATCGACTCATTTTCATGCAAAATCTCCGATTTTCACAATTGAATTCAACCTGTCAGTTTGACGTGTGGTTAATTTGACTGGATCATGTTTTGTTTTTTATATATAGCAACTACCAGAGAAAATAATCAAAAAATTATCAGTATAATACCATGTAGGTTGTACCACGTGACGTCGAATGGTGCAATTCTATTGGTCGATATTTGGGTCGGAAAAATAATCATCAATAAACTGAAATTGGTCGGCCTTATACAAGTTTTTCAAAATTTTCACTTTATCCCTCTCCTCTTTTAACATTTTGCTAAGTTTACAAAGCTTTGATCTGATGTTTCTATGAACTGTGTACATAGTCAGTTTTACTGGTGATAAATTACTCTGTCGAAGTCCTATTTTAGTCAAAAAACCATCCTTACCATCGTGATTTAAAAACGCAAATTGGTTCAGATTAGAAGGAGCTTTATTATGCTCTATCTGAGAATAGTTGTGGTCTTGACGATAATCAAAATAAACATCGCTTGTTACTTCACCGTGTTGTGAACAAGAGAAATGAATTTTACAGACATTTGTTGAGGTTGAAGCTTTATTGCATACGCATTCAGAAATAATTTGGCCTTGTAAAGTTGAAAAAGAGTTGCCTTTACTACTCTTGGAACTCTTACTTGGAACTGAAATATTTTCAGAAGCAAAATCTGCAATACAAGCTTGGGGTGGAAAGGCACCAAATTTCAAACGTTCTTTTGTTCACAAAAGCAGAGTCATCAAAATGATCCTCACAAACAGTCTAAAACTTTGCATTTTGAGAATCTATTTTACAAATACTCTTCCACAACTGGTGCTTCTCAACATCTTTAGGAATTGGTTCTTTAGGGAATCTTGGCTTCACCCCCCTGGTTTGAACTATAGGTTTAAAATCTTTCATTTTCTTTTCAAATTAAAATATGACGTCATCTTTGGATACAGGTTGAATCAATCAACGAACCAGGTTTAAAATGGAGCAACAAAAAACGACAACGAATCTTTAAAGGGTTAAGAAAAAATATGAGCATCCGTCAATTTCGGACATAAAGTAGTTTCGTTCATTCCATCCAGCATATAAAATTGCACAATATGTCGTCATTTTGCATATTTTCTCGTACCATTTTCCTCAAAGTGTAAATTTTTTGTGAGAAGATTGTTTCGTATAGATGTGGTACATCGCACAGTGGTACAATTTCAATTCTATTACCAAGAAACCCAAAATACCGGTTTTCAATACCACGTCTCAAACAGTTTTCCTCAGTTTCTTCTAACAAACGATTAGATCTCTATAACCTGCTTTATCATCTGTTTAAGTTTAACACTTTTGGTAGAGCCATTACTAAAACTAAAGGAGAACGGTTGTTTCTATTGCCTATTTATGTTTGTTATTAGAAAAACATTTGAGGTGATTTTTTTTGTGCTAAAGCTGATTCTATTTTTACAGAGTATTTTTTGTAGCAATTTATATTAAAACGCCCTAAATCCATTAATCACCTAGAAGATGTTATAAAAAAAGTTACTCAGGAAAAACAACAACTGACGCCATAATATATTTCAATATATTTTTTTACATAATTATAAACAAGATCCTAACCTTGACAAAAAAACCATAGATTAACACGTTCGCTGCCATCTCGGTCCATAAGACCGAAAATAATAATTTCCGAGAGGCCATCTCGGTCTATAAGACCGAGAACAGAAATTGACTGGAGGGCCAACTCGGTCTATGAGACCGAGCTTAAAGTTAATATCTACTGAGCTAATTTTTTGTTTTAAATAGAAATTGAGGTTATAATTCGCTTAATTAGACTTCTACACAATTCTGTCGCACACCAGTTTTGAAATTGTAACAACAGTTTTTCTAATTTTTTGTCTGTTTTGGAATTCCATCTCTTACTCACATTTCCAGCATCAATGGCGCTTTATAATCAATACGAGCATAAAACTAAATATTTTTCTCAAGAACAATAAAAAGCCACTTACACAAATGTGTTTATTTCAAATTATATTAACAAATTTTTGTTTTTGATTGGTGATTAATACTTTTTTATAAAAATAAACATACACAAATATTACCAAGGTTTTGAAAAAACTGCTAAAAACGATCTATGGATTTTCTACATATCTATGTCGTTTATTGAAGCAATCTAAGCACAGATATGGTTCGTCATCACATCCTTGACAAAATGTTTGAATTTTCTTTAGATTTCTGGCTACTTTCCATCCAGATTCCAGTTTAGCTTTTTTACAGCATTCTTGGCATGGTTTTCTTTGATTATAGGGTTTCTGTCCCATTTCATGTCGCTTACGTTTTCGGCGGTAAATAGAAGAAGTAGGAGTAGATCTTTCAGAGATAGACTTTTCTTCAATTGGATCTCGAGATGAAGAACGTGAATCACATAAAGCATAAGTGACCGCTTTTCTAAAATCTAACATTGACATATTATTATGTGTCGTTTCGTTATATAAAATTCTTGCATTTATCATTGCAGTGTTTAAAAAAATTTCAAATGCCAATTTTCTATACCATTTGACACTTTTTCTTGTACTGACGCATTACAAGTCTACCTCTAAATGGAATGAGCGATTCGTCAACACACACATATTCTGATGGTTCATAACAAGACATAAAGTTTTTAACTATTTTATCAATCACAATTTGAACTTTATGAAGACGGTCTGCATTATAATTTTCTTCATTATTAGCAAAATGAAGCATTCTAAGTAAAAGTTCAAATCTATTTCTGCTCATGCAATCAGGTGCCATTGAATTTTTTAACATTTTTTCTTGGCTCCAATAACATGACAAGTTCGGAATTTTTACAATACCCATGTACAATATTAGTCCAAATAAATGCTTTATTTCACTCAAATCGGTTGGTGTCCACTTGTGAATTCGAGAGCTTGGAGTAATATCGTCCAAATTCATAAGTGTTTGCGTGGCATAGATATTTGTTTGATCTGCTAAATGTTAAAAAATGTTATCATCCATCAAGGCAAAATAAAATCTTCTGGTGTTCCATTAGCTAACATATCAGCAAGAGCTGGGTTTATACCACTACTTTTTGAAAAAGGAATAACTTGGGGTAAATTATTTATGGCGCGACCCCACTCACCTCTATTCTCAATTGCGTAATTTATTTCATCCTCGGAATTATCTGATTCAGATGAAAATGTTCTTTTTTGTTTCTCAAGAGAGTGGCGCTTTGTGGTATTAGCGTCACTGCTATCAACATAGTCTGAATCATGCATGTCCTCAGCTACAAAAACAATGATATTGACCAAAAAAACTAAGATTGTTGAAGTTTTATATTACCATTTTCTAGATCTTCGTCTGACAAATTTAAATTTTCTGCCAAATCTAATAACTCTTGTTCGGATAAGGGTCGTTGGTTTGCTGAACGCGACATATTTATATGAACTATGCAACAGAACTAAGAAGAACCGACTTCAGCAAACGATGCAGAGTCTATGATGCAGAGTGTGAGAATGAGATTGAAAACTTCAATCGAATGCAAAAATAAACGATACAGAGCTGCAGAATTGAGTACCGTCGGCCGTCTAGACCGAGGATTGGACCGAGACGGCGCCAGAGGGTACATAAGTCGCAAAGGCGCCACCTCGGTCTATAAGACCGAGCCATTTTTTATGCTTTTTTAGCAAAAATGTTTACTAGTTTGATTTTAGAATATGATTTATTGTAAATACATATAATTGTCAATAAAGTGGTGCACTTGGCCTCTGGGGAAATTTTTCGGTCCAACACCTTGGCCCACACCGGAATACAATCTCCATACCACGTGGCAGTGAACGTGTTAAAATAATATTAAAATATATTGATCTTAATTTCAATACCCCCACTAGAACAAGATATTTTAATATTATGTATCAAACACTACATATTCACTAAACCTAAACTTTTGATAAACTTGCTATGCTTAATATAACACAAACTCTTGTAGAATATATCTGCTAGCATTTCAGCTGTATTCAAATACTTAAGTTTAACAATATTATTTGCCACAACATCCCTTATAATATGGTGTCTAATGTCTATATGTTTAGACCTTTTATGAAATACAGGATTTGTCGCAAGCTTTTGAGCCCCTTGGTTGTCATTAAATAAACAAATGCCCTCTAATTTTTGGTCTGTTATTTCTGACAACAAATTTTTTAAATAAATTGCTTTTTTTGCGCCCTCAGCAAGCCCCATATACTCTGCTTCTGTGCTTGACAAAGAGATTGTTTTAGTCTACCCTAAGAAATTACCCCTCCTGAAAATTTAAAACAAAATCCTGTGTACGACTTTCTATCTACAGAATTACTTGCCCAGTCGGCATCTATAGAACCTTTAAGTTCAAAAATATTATCTTTGTGAAACTTCAAACGATATTTTTTAGTACCCTGCAAGTATCTTAAAATCCTCTTAGCTGCTTTCCAGTGCGACTCGTTATAGCAGTTATTAAATTGTGAAAGATAACTTATCGCATAAGATATATCAGGTCTGGTCATTACTGACAGATACATCAAACTACCAATTAATTCTTGATATGGTACTGTAAAACTGCTATTAGGACTTTTTCTAATTGTAACCCAATCTCCGTAGGTGTACTCACAGCTTTACATTCTGACATTTTAAACCGCTTTAATAAATTATTGACATACTGCTCTTGGTCTAATGTGATAACATTCCTATTCTGATCAATTAAAATTCTTGTTCCCAGACATTGTTTCGCTTGCCCTAAATCTTTAATTTTAAATTCTGAGCTTAATTTGTTTTTCAAAATTTTAGTTTGCTCACTTTTATTTGAAAAAATAAAAAAATCATCTACATAAAGCGCAATTATAGTTAATCCATCATTTTGACTACTTGGTTTGAAAAGACAAGGCTTATATTTTGACTTTATAACCCAAAACTTCTTCAACCCTCTGATACCACACTCCAGATGACTGTTTTAGACCATAAACTGCTTTTGAATAATTTTAAAACTTTAGTTTCTTCACCAGAAACAATAAAAGCCTTCAGGCTGTCTCACAAAAACTTGTTCACTAAGCTTACCGTTCAGGAATGCTGTGGTTACATCCAGGTGCGTTATCTCTAATCCTAAATCTACGGATAATGCAACTAACATACGCAATGTTGAATGCCTAACAACTGGACTAAAAGTTTCATGGAAGTCAACACCATACTGCTGTGTAAAACCCTTGGCAACCAACCTATATCTAACTCGATTTTCACTGTCAACTTTCTTTTTAAAAATCCCTTTTACACTCAACCAAACTGATTTTATCATGTGGCATGTCCACTAATTCCCACGCACTATTCTGTTCAAAAGAACTGATCTCCTCTTCCATGGCTTTTCGCCATTGTGCTGAATTAGGCCTGGACATAGCCTCTTTTACAAACACTGGATCATCTTCTGTGCTATTATCAACCATATACACCATATAATCCTTCATCGCTTTTGGTTTGTGCTCCTTTTTTGTTCTTCTGGGTTCAATGACTTCTGTTTCAGTGACCCCAGTGTCTTCAAAATCACTATCATCGCTGTTAATCTTATAAAACTGGTTTAATTGGGAAGCACGGCCTCTTGGTTTTTCCAATATATCTGTAACTTGTCATTTTTCCATTAGATTATGACATTTTGGAGTGAGGAGAACTGTTGGTTCATTAGCATGCACCTGTAGCCATCGCGCTTCGGTAATTTTTAATGTAGGGCTTTTTTTATCTGGCATTCTATTTTATTCATATCTAAAAAATGTTCTTGTTTCACTTCTAAAGCATTAAATGGGTTTGTTATTCTTGCTGATTGAATTAGCTGTATGACATCTTGGGAAGAGTACAACTGTGTTGACTTTTTGTTCTTCTCGATAACAGCAAAATCACGGTCGCATGGTAGAACGCTGTGACCGGATACCAGAAATTTTTGGTTAACTTCAGAAAAATAACTCAGGGACATTAGATAGTGGTACAAAGATATTACATATTTTCCAATTACAGTGAAACCTGGTTAAGTGAGACATTAAGGGACCTGCAATGTCGTTTCATTTATTTTTTTATTTTTTTATATATTCAACAAATAATTTACAATATTACAAAAAAAAACAATACTTGGCCACGGGTTTTCCCCAAATCGGCCAAAATAATATGAACATTTTATAATACCTCATGGTAGACTAATTAATTTTAATTTATAAATGAATAGAAATTATATATAATCATCTGGCTGGAATGATTATTTAATTAATAATACAATACATTAAATTTAATTTAAAACATAATACAAAATAATAAAGTTTTTCTCTAAACTGGTTAATAAAATTATAATATTTATTTTCTAGATGTACAAATAAATATATATATAATATAATATAATATAATATGCACTTTATTGTCATTTAAAATTATACAGTGAATTTTGTAGACAAAGTTTATAATCTAAATGGAAAAAAATAGAATTTACGACATGTAAATTACATAGAGTCAAAAACAAAAAACAAGAAACAAGAAACACAATAAAATAAAATAAAATGAAATGAAATGAAATAAATATATATATACACATTTATATACATACCTTAATATATAACTACATTTAGAAATTTTTCAAAGTCATAAATAACCATATATGATCAATTTAATATGTTTGTGCAATGTGCATTACCCAGATCTGTCTACATCTTAAAAATCATTTTAGATAAAAGTCATTTACAGAATAAAACGGTTTGTCAAGTAGATACATTTTAACTGATTTCCGAAACATGGAATATGATGGTTTTAATTTAAGCTGAGAAAGAAGATGATTATATAACTTATTTGCATTATAAATAATAGAGTTTTTGGTAAGTTCTGAGTGAGGTAAAGGCAAATAGACATCGGAATTTAAATTTCTTATTCTTGTAGCGTAGTTATGTTGAGGCGGCTTTGGAAGTTCTTGCAAATGTTTACGCACAAGACATACAGTTTCAAGAATAAATAATGCCGAAAGAGTTAAGATTTTATGTTTAATAAAATAGTGCCGACAATGCGTTCTATTTCCAAGTCCAAAAGTATAACGTAACGCTCTTTTCTGTATTTTAAAAATTGTTTGAAATTGGGATGACGTACAATTACCCCAGAAAGGTAACCCATATCGAAGATGAGATTCAAAAAGAGCAAAATAAGTTTTTCTAGATATTAAAGAATCAAGCTCTCTAGCGATTGATCTTAAGGCGTAACAAGAGGCAGCTAATTTGCTCATCAACATATCAATATGAGTAGCCCATTTCAGTGAATTATCAATGCGTAGACCCAAAAATTTAACTGATTGCACCGACTTAATTTCATTGTTGTGTATAAATATTGGTTGTAAATTACCTCTAAAAGAAATAGAAACTGTTTTTTGAGTGTTAAAACTGAGGAGGTTAGAGTCGCACCATTTTTTTATTAATGTAAGGTCGGAAGCAATAACCTGATGAAGAGATCCAATGTCGGAATGGCTCCAAGTGATGGATGTGTCGTCAGCAAACAAATAAAGCTTTCCATTGATATTCAGATTTGCAATATCATTAATAAAGACTAGAAAAAGCACAGGACCAAGAACCGAACCTTGAGGAACGCCGAAATCTATTTTTTTATAGTTGGAAACAGTATCATTTACTTTTACAGCTTGATGTCTGCAAGATAAAAACGATTTAACCCAATTTAAGGGAATACCACGTATACCGTAAAACTCTAATTTTTTGAGAAGAATGTTATGGCTAACGCAGTAAAAAGCTTTTGCAAAATCGCAGAAGACTGTAGCCGTACATAAGTTGTTGTTCACCGCTGTATAAATTTGACTTAAAACCGAAAAAATAGCATCATTTGTGTTTCTGTTTGCTAAAAAACCAAACTGTCGTGGAGATAAAACACTGAAATCTGAAAAAAACTTCATTAGCCGGGGTTTTACTAATTTCTCGATAATTTTTGATAACACAGGCAAGAGAGCAATAGGTCTATAGTTACCAACATTATTTTTGTCGCCACCTTTGTGTAAAGGAATGATTATTGATGTTTTTAGGCAATGTGGAAAAATACCTTGTTCGAACGAGTTGTTAATAAGAGAAATAAGAGTATCAATTGCTCTGTCAGGAAGGTTAGAAAATAGTTTTATTGATAGTCCGTCAGTAGTGGCCGGTGAACTTTTCTTAATTGATTTTATAACATGTTGCATTTCTATTTTGCTGACAGGCATAAGAAAAAAACTACAAAGATTTCTTTTAGAGGGACAGCAATATACAAGTGGGTCTTCGGACGGATTAATGTTGTCTATTAGATTTTTAGCTATATTAACAAAATAATTATTTAAGTCATTTGCACTTGGACCCACTTGGAAGGAAGAGGTAGACTTGTTTCGTAATTCGTTAACTATAGACCAAGTCTCTTTAGATTTATTTTTAGCCGACTCAATGCGTTTACCATAGTAGGTTGCTTTCGAAAATTTAATAAGTTTTAGATAAATTTTTCTATAGGTAGCAATATAATCGAGCACATATTTGTTGACAGTAAATTTTTTTATGTACAACAGTGAACGCATATTTTTAGCAGATGTTTTTAAGCCTTTAGATATCCAAGATTTAGCACGTTTATTTTTTATTTTTCTAAGTGGAAAGGCAGTGTGAAATGTACGAGTAATAGTATTGATAAAGTTGAGAAAGCTACATTCAAGATCAGCTCCTACAAAATCCCAGTTTGCCAAATTGCATAATGTAGTAAAATGCCTAAAATTTTTGGAGGAAAGAATTCTACCTAATTTTGAAGATGTTTTCAGATGTTTATCTTTAGTTTCAATTGTGGAAAAGATAAGCTCATGGTCTGAAATACCTGAATTAGTAACTGTAGTATTTACATCTGAAGCATCGAAATTGGAAACTACATAGTCAATAATTGAAGATGAATTTTTAGCAATCCTGGTAAATGTGGTAACATGCATCTTTAAGTATAATGACTCAAATACAGATAATAGAAGCTTCTGGGTAGTGCACATACTAACATAGTCTATGTTAAAGTCACCGCAAAGAATAATTTGACAATTTATAGGAAGAAGTTCCAGTAAGCTTAGCAACTTGTAAATAAATAACTTTGCATCTGAATGTGGAGATCTGTAAAGGCAGATAATAAATAAATTTAACTTTTTACTATGAGCAACGGAAAATTCAAAACTTTCGTCTGCAAGCAAATGGTCAAATTTACTAATAGAAGAAAAATCTTTTCTATTGGACAAGATTAAGGTTCCCCCATGTGCAGAAGTTGTTCGATTATATCTTGAAATTATGTTGTAATTATTAAGATACACCGGCTCATCAGTGTTTAACCAGTGCTCTGTCACAGCAACTATTTGAGGAAAACCAAAATCCTCCAATAGCAATAAAAAATCATCAATTTTGTTCCTTAATGATTGAATATTTTAAAATGAGTTCAATAACAAAATTTATACAATCTTTATGAAATTAATGAAAAGGTGATACAGAGCTAATTATTATCATTATTATTTATTTACAAAAACTAAGAGTATTGAACTTTTAAAACTTCTGCAAAATTCGTTCTTGAAGTTGGGCAACTTTAACGCAAATAAATCATATTTGTCTGCTACACCGCAGAACTTCACATTATATAACCTCATGGCATATATTAATGGTGAGCGCAGAAGCATTTCTGTGTTAGCATGAGGCAAGTTAAACATCAGTTGTGCACGAATATTAGTATTTCTTGGTACATTGAATACAATTTTTGATAATAACTGAGGACAGTCAACTACTCCATTTACTATATTGTACAGCACCCCCAATAATTTAACTTCCCTCTTAATATTCAATGCCATAACATCAAAATTAGCTCTCAACTGCACAGTTGAGTAGTCCCTGGGACAGGAATAGTAAACGCTACGTAATGCAGTTGTACCAGTGAAGTGCCTGGAGAATCTCTTTATGAACCCTATAATTTTATAACATTTATTAGTAAGTGACTCTACATGGTGGTCAAATGTAAGACCAGTGTCAAACAACACTCCCAAGTCTCTGATAGTTGTCACTCTTTGCAAAATCTGTTTATCAATTTCATAAGTTGATGGAAAAATATATTTCTTTCTTGATATAGTCATTACATAACATTTTTAACGTTAAGACTAAGTCTATTAAGTTTACACCAAAATGACAATCTATCAGTATCGGCCTGGAGTCTTTCTACATCAAGATTAGTGGATATTTGACGATAAATTTTAAGATCATCTGCATATAATAGACAATTCGAATTAATTGCAGAAACTACATTATTAAAAAAGACAGAAAAAATCAAAGGTCCTAACTGGCTGCCCTGTGGAATTCCTGATGTAGGTACAAAACATTTAGACTTCATATTCAAGAACTGCACCAAGCACTTCCTGTCACTAATATAAGACCCCATCAATGATATGACTCTACATGATGCGCCCATCCTTCTCAACTTGTGCAGAAGAATTTTATGATGAACAGTGTCAAATGTCTTGGACAGATCAGTATAAATTACATCCACTTTTCCACCACGATCTAACACTTCATGAACATAACTAGAGAATTTTAACAAATTAGTTTCAGTGGACCTTCCTTTATAATATGCATGTTGGAATTCCGTCAACAGGCACTTGACACTGCTCATCAACAACCCACATAACACAGTTTCATATACCTTGGCTGCACTATTTAAGATAGCTACAGGTCTGTAATTCTGTATGCTATTGTGACACCCAGACTTAAAGACTGGGGTTATTTTTGTATTTTTCCAATCAGATGGGAATATTCCCTCCTTCAGACTAAGATTGATAATATGGTGCATCTTATCTGTTAGAACATTTTTTAATTTTTTAAAAAAGAAAAGCGGTAAACCATCCGGGCCACTACTAGCCTTAGAGTGCAGTCCATCAAATGCTTCCTCAACCATTCTGCGGGCCACCAAACCGAAGTCAAAACTATCCGGCCTATCCTCCACAAACTCATTAATCAAATTCAACTCATTATCAGAAACATTGTCGGAGACATACACCGAATAAAAATAATCAGCAAAGGCATCTTGCATACCTGCATCTTTAAATTTTGAATCTCCCAAATACATTTCATCTAGTTGTTTTGACCTTGATTTGAGTGACCCAATATAATTCCAGAATTTTTTTGGATCACTTATCATTGATAATTCCATTTTTTTAACATAGTCAGTATAAGCATCCCTTATTTTAGCTTTAAGAACTGCCCTCAACTGTGTAAACCTATCATTAAAGTAAGGAAACATTTTCCGTTTTTTAGCAAGTTTATTTTTCTGTTTGATTAACTGAATTATTTCCTTATTAAACCATAATGGAAAACGCTTCTCAACTTTTAGATAACCTTTTGGTACAGAAGCAGTAAAAGCCAAATTCAAATTGTTGTTGAATATGTCAACTGCTTTCTCTACATTTAAACAAGAATAAAAGCTACTTTAATCTATTTTATTTATTTCTGATTGAACTTGTTCAATATCAGCATTTTTAAATTTGAAGTAATATGATCGCACAGGCTGGTTGGACACACTGGCAACAGCAAATGGATTTGAAGTCATTAATTTAACATCAATATTCAAGGAAGGATGATAACCATCCTCAGGTAAAAGAAGTAAACTATCCCTTATTACAGTTATATCTGTAATAGTTGAGAGTATCAAATCCAAAGTTAGTCCACTATAATTCATAATTTCATTATATGGTTTTAAGTCAAAAATCGACAAAAAATTATTGAGTGCATCCAACCTGCCCGTGTTACCATAATCCTTCATCCGAATCAATTCAATATTAAATTCAGGCATATTGAAATCCCCAACAACAATTATATCAAAATCTCTGCATCGCAATGCATCTGTCACTTCACTAAAGCCATCGTAAAAATCAAGATAAGTTTGCAAATTACAATTGGGCTTGAAATATACTGCAGCACAAACCAGAACTCTGCCCATATGATCAATCTTACAAATAACATAATCCATTATCATGGATGAATATACTTTTAATAATACAGACCTGAGACTCATCTGAACAGCGATTAATACTCCACCTCCGCGACCTTCCGGTCTGTCAGCCCTCCATACAGTATATCTTTCATTAACAACTTCATTAACAAAAATACCATCATGTAGCCATGTTTCAGTTAAGCATATTATATTAAAGTTACTCTCAAGTACGGCGTTCCTAAGTATTGACGTCTTAGTTCTGATTCCACGGACATTCTGGTAGTAAATACAAAGCTCACAGGGCATCACCATTCATACAACAAAGCTATAAATCTCAGCATTAAATTGTATGCTGTAAAAATCATTAAAACAAGACAAACAAAAACAATAGTTTCAATAAACAAAAAATTAGACAAGTATCTACAATAAAGAAATGAAATTAGTTCACTTGAGTATATAAACATAATAAAAATTAAATTGATCATTGAAAACTTATTGATCATTTGAATACTATGCAGTTTCAGACCCCTGGGAAGACTGACTAGAGTTCTCATTTCCAGTCTTCTTAGAAGGTAGATAAATAACATCAAGGTCTCTCTGAGTCCCAATGTGACAAATTTTGGATGTATCTGTTTTCCTCATAAATACCTTACCATCACGAACCCACAGGTATTTCCAATCATTATCTCTTTTCAGTTTGGCAGCATTGAACAGAAGGACTCTTCGGATCTTAGTGAGAGACTCTTTTATATATATGGGGGTACCATCCTGATAACCCATATGAGATGTGTTAAGTGACCTTTTAACCCTTCTCAGTCTTAGTAGTTCATTTTTATCAGACTTTTTCACAAAATTTACAACAATAATAGATTTTTCAACATTTTTTATTTTGAAGCAACTTTCAATCATACTGACATTAATCTGAAAAACCCACTGCAGTCGCCACTTTAGCTACAACATCAACTACATTGTCATTATCTGAGAATGGAACACCAATAAACTCAAGTGAGTTCGATCTTCGCCATTGATCATTTTCATCCATTTGCACTTCTAAAACTGATAATTTCTTATTCAACAATTTATTTTCAGAGATCAAGTTATCAATTTCAGTTCGATGATTCATAAGAGTTTGAGTTTGCTTTTTTAAAATGCCAGCATTGTCATCAAGCTTCTGATGACAAAGATTAAGAGAATCATTGACGGATTTTTCAAAATTTGTCTGGGAGGCCACTACCTTTTCAAAATCCTTCCTCATATCTATTCTTAATTGGTCCAAAAGTTCTTTAACATCGCCCATATTTGTTGGTAATGTAAATTTGTCACTAAGATCCTGACTTACCGATCTACTTTGCCGCCGTAGTTTCTGACAATGATCACAAATGAATTTCTCACCAAAAATCTTTGCCTCTTCTAATGATTTAATGTTCACACAGTTCCAGTGAAATAAAAAGCTGCACATACAACACTTTATTTTATGTTTTTCTTGTCTTCCAATTGATTTAAAGCAATTTTTACAGCTACTCATGGTAACAACATAACCTCAAATTGAACACCATAAGTTTGAAATTTTATTAACCACCTCAAAAACTGAATATTATACCATTTTTCCATAATTTATACTAAATACATTTAAAATAAAAATCAGGAGCACACGCGGAGATAACATGTCAGATCCACAGCCACCATATTTATAGAGGTATTCCACTTACCCAGTGTCTTAGATATACAGGTATAAATAAATATCTGTCTCATTTACAGAGGGTTCCATTAATAGAGGTGATAATACAGGTTATTTCAGTTATACAGGTGCGATCATTAAATAAAATAACGTGTTATGTATGTTAATGAGTTTTAATTAAAAAAATTAGTACTTAAAGGTAATCGTACAAATGTAATCAATTATAAAAATCTGTCATTTTAGTTTGTCATACTTTGGAAGTATCAGCCATCAGATGTTTTTCGATGTTATAAATTTTATCAAATAGGCTTTGGTCACCAATTAATGACATTTTAAAATAACTGTGCAAAGTTTCTAGTGCTTTTACTGCTTCGCGTTTAGAAATTTTTACTAAAGTTACTTCCGCGCTCATTTCATCGTCTTCTTCTTCATTTTCCAATAAAGAAGACGAGAAGGCATGAACAATGTCGGTTTCATTAAGTTCTCCTGAAACTATTAAACCGTCGTCGACGTTTATAAAATCTTGGAATGTTGGCTGTTGATTATTGTCGTTGCCGATGGCTAAGTTCCAATCTTCAGGATCAGTTTCTAAATTTTCGTCCTCCTCTTGTAAGCTTTCAGCTACAGTTACTTCAGATTTAAATCCAGATTTTTTAAAGCAGTTTGCTATAGTAGTTTTGGTCACAGAAAACCAAGCTTTCCTAGCAAACCTCATCGCCTGAAGAACATCGATTTGTGGGCACTGATTGTCTTCTATAGATTTAATAACATGTCGAACAACTTCTTTTCTGTAATAAATTTTGATATTGTAGATGATGCCTTAATCCATTATTGGCTGCAATTTACTTGTTGTATTCGCAGGCAGATACACGAGTTTAATGTGGCTTAGCTCGGGCATATTATTGTGAGCAGTACAATTGTCCACAAACATTAAAATTTTTCGCTTCTGGGCTTTCATTTCTTGGTTTAAATTCTTCAACCAATCAGAAAAAATAGTGGATGTCATCCATGCCGTTTTATAATTTTGGTAATTCACAGGCAAAGTTTTAACACCTTTGAAACATCGTGGAAACTTAGATTTTCCGATTAATAGGATAGGCAACTTTTCAGTTCCTGACATGTTAGCACCTAGAAGTATTGTAATGCGCTCTTTACTAAGTTTCCCGCCATGACAAGACTCACCTTTTAAGGTAAAAGTTTTATCGGGTAGACACTTATAAAATAAACCCGCTTCGTCTGCGTTAAAAATATCATCAGCAGAATAATTGCGTAATAGAACTGGTAGGTCTTCAATCCATTGGCTACATTTGTTAACATCAACCGGCGTTACTTCCTCCACAAATTGCTTTGAAAACTATACCGTTTCTTTTCTTAAACCCTTCCATCCAACCATTGCTGCTACAAAAATTATGAATATCGAGCCTTCGCGCGAAATCTTGTGCCTTTTCTTTAATCATCGGTCTACTTACCGGAACGTTTTTGTTACGAAGTTGCTTGACCCATGTTAGGAAACACTGTTCAAGTTCAGGATATTCTGATAAACGTACACGTTTTAGTTTTCCTTGTCCTTCAGAACATTGTGATTCAATTTTATGTTTACTCTGAATTATTCTACAAAGAGTAGATTTTGGCACATTAAATTCGGCACAAACTTCTTCGCGTGTCTTCCCACTTTCATAAACGGATATTAACTTCAGTTTTTCACGTAATGATAACGATGGTAGCTTTCGTTTTGGCATTTTTCAAATAAATATCTGTATGATATTAAAGCTAAACTAAAACTGAAGGTACATAATTGAAGCTTAAAATTACTTACGTACTTGGAATTACGTGTGGAATTTGTGGGTAGAATAAGAATGAGTAAACAAACAATGTTATCTCAGTTACAGAGGTTTATGCATATAAAATTTGCTCGCTGTCTTAGTTATAGAGGTAACTATGATGATAAATCGAAAGAACAAATCCCAGATATAGAAGCTTACCTTGTCCCACTAACAGAGGTAATTCAGTGCCAAAGTGTTGGGACCTCAGCATTGGTTCCAGTTATGGAGGTTTCTGACTTATCCAGGTCTCACTTAACCAAGTTTCATTATTTTGCCCCACACACCGATTAGACCAGACTATTAGTTTTGTTTCTTCACCTGGATTAAGTTTTGTAAAAGAATACAGGATATATTTTTAAATACAAGAAGCTATTTCAGATGATCCTCTTTTGGAAATTGCTTCGTGCCAAACACACATTGTCACCTTAGAAGTTCCCATATCATGAATCGCAAAATTACAATTAGAATATTGTCTTTGGTAGTATATATCAGAATGTGATAAATTTGGTATAAAGATAACTTGTTGCAAGTCGACGCAGAGAACGATAAGATTTTGATTCAATTTTGCTGCTTCTTCGTCAGCTTTTAGGGTGCAATAGGCCTTTTCCGCTTTCCTATGGTGCATTTCTGATTCAATTGAAATTTTCTTTCGTTCTTCTTTATTTTCAGCAGCAATTAATTTGATGTAATTCTGATCACAAACTTTACAAGTGTCGGATCGTGGCACCCCAAATTGTAGATTAAAATCTTCTTTGAAAATCTCTCGATAAGTATGGATTTTGACTGTGTTTTCTGAGTAACTTTGCTCAAATGAGTGAAACATTTTATTTAGAGTTGAATCTGATCTAAGACAATTCGTACGCGAATACTGACTTTCTTGAGAAGGGAAAGATCCAATATGTTCCCTAATTAGGTTTTTTATATTATCTTGAATTTTTCTGGGTCTGTTTTTGTGTCGCCCTCGCAAATCATCTATAGGTTTACCTTGTTTCACTTTCTCTGTTAGTATTTGGATTCTTCGCCTGGTGATAGAAAAAGTTTCACACAACATCTTTTGGCACACATTCAAGCGTTGACTATTTTTTATTATCATAGAATAGACCTCACTGCATTGTCTACTTGACTGTGCTTCAGGTACTCGTCTCCTTTTGGGTTCTGACAATGCCATGCACGATCGCAAGAAAGCTGTCTGTTTATTATAGTTTTTGTTGTAAAACTCATTAAATAAACGAATTCTTTCATGTGTCATAACTTCACATCCCTTATTTTGACAAGCAAAAGATCGAGCCTAAAGCAACCAAAATTTTTTGTAATGTGATAAACAAATTACATAGGCATATACAACAGTGATATTCACCACACCACATAGGTTCCTGGAGTTGGGATAGCGTTAATAGGAATAACTAATAGGTTATATTCGTAAATCTGTATGTAACGTTTTTCCACTTACATTGTTGGGTGGTAGTCGGAACAGCAACATTTTTGTAATTTGCATAGGCGTCTCCACTGTTCTTCAGGTGTTTACGCTTCTCTTTAACCCAATTTTGGATATTAACTTTGCGCTTTTTGCCTTTATTGGCAAGACTCACTAGATTTAACAAGGAACAATTAGCACTCACTTCAGCCATTTTGCTCGCACTTGTAACGTTTTTCCATTAAGCCAGTTTAGAAAAGTCGGGTAACTTAGGTAACATAAATATAATTTCATCATAGATGTCACCATAGAATTGATGTACTTTCTCGGCTAGCCGAGAAAAGAAATCTGATTTTCTCCGCCAGGCGTCGCTGTTATAAGAAAAATGAAATCTATAAACGGTTGAGCAGTCGTCACGCACCAAGGACACTCTGAAGACCTCACTATTTATGAGGGAGTTAAAATTTTAAATCATATTTACTGTTTATGAACGTCAATCTTATTTTAAAAAACTCCTTTTGTGCAAGATAAATTGTGTAAATCACGACAGTAAAGTAATCCATGAATTTTTGACATCCGTCAAGGTTTGACATTTTGAATTGGCCATTGGCGATAATAACCTCAATCCAATTTTAAGATAATGCTCGATTATAAGGTAATTTGTGTAGGATAAAAAATAATGTGTAAACCACGGCGGCAAAGTGATTTTCCAGGCCTTGAGAAGTGGCCAGGCTCGCCTGTCCATATCTCCTCTCGGCCTGGAAAAATACCACTTTGCCGCTTAGGTTTACAATATACTATTGTTTATATTATTGTCCTTGACGACGGAACTTAATATTAAATTCCTTGGAAAATAATAATTTTGAAAACAAAAATAAAATCTCAAAAATTTATTTGAACAAATTTGAACAAAAATAATTTTTTGAAAAAATTAAAAACAACACTGCAACCCGAAAACGAGGGATTTTTCAAAACAACGTTTTCAAATTCCGATAATTTAATTTCTTCATTTCTTGATGTTACTTCGAACAAAAATTAATTTCGAGAACTTTGTTTATAATTTTGTTATTTATGTAACATGGCAACACAGGGCCAACGCAACTCACGACGATTAATAGTAACAAAATGAATTGCGATGTCAGGTGTCGAATCAAAACGATTTCTTAATAAATTTAGATAAATTTGGTTCTGGCAGCGGGAAAAATCTAATAAGTAATACGGAATGTATCGACAATTAACATTTTCGTCAGTGGATGTATTCTCCACAATATTTGTATTTTGAATGGAGATCATCATAATGATATTGTAAATATTAATGAAGAACTAGCAGAAGAACGTGCAAGAAGCCCAAGAAATTTGGCAGATATGGATGTTGAAGCAGCTGATCGTTATGCCAGAGTCAAAAAACTTAACATTGTGTATGAGTTACCTATGATTTTAAATCAATAAGATAGTACACATTATATTATTGCGGAAAACAATAAAGTTATAATAGAGAATATACTTTTTATTTTTTAATAAAGGCAACATCAAAACTCAAAAACATTTTTTAATGACTAAATATTTAAACTACTTCAGTCTTAATTCACAAAGAAAATGAACATAATCGTTATAAGTAGGTATTCAAGCAGGCAATTTCAGGTAATGATTACATTTTTTCTAACATTTGCTGAAAAGGTTATTGAACCTAACTAGTCGAGCCATTTTCTTTTTGAAGCATCACTAACACGGTGCTTGCGTTTTCTTGAAAAAGAGCTTTCGTGTTTTGGTTCTTGTAACGTGGCTTCTGATTCTGTCTGTTCTGTGCTGAGTTTAGAAGTACTCGCAGACGGTTCACAGTTTGGCGTTGTTACTTTTAGGCCAGAAATGCTACTACAAGTAGCAGGAGGAGTTATTTCAGGTTATGAAATAACAAGTCATGCATTAATTCGAAATATTCCCATTTTCTCCGCTCTTTTTTTTTCAGGGCTTTCCATTTACTTTCAATGTGTGCTGCAGTACATGTCTGCTGAAATTCATTTTGTATTTTTAAAGCCAGCTTTGAGTACACTGTTTTCTTCATTTTACTGTCAAATTTGTCACCCATTTCGTTAATTTTCCCTATTAGGAACACAGTGGTTTTTTTGGTCCATAGTTTAGAGCTACCTTCGCCTTCAGGTGCAGTAGTGAGAACTTCTAATTCACACTGTTTCTGTCGTTCTTGAGCTATCTCTCAAGTTAAACACTGACTGAAGAGATTCAGCCAATGGGGCATATAGTACATCACCTGCTGCAAAAACAATTTATATTTAAGTACTTACAAATTTTATTTTGGAGCATAATTCGCCCATTAAATAAAAGTACTTGGCCGGCGTCGCCAGTCACAACTGTATGTGTTGTGGGCGTAATGGTCATAATAGTATTATCCATTACATATACAATAATTAATTTAAGAAATATAAAATTTTAGTACTATTTTTTTTTATAACGAGTTTTCTGCACAAAGATTGTTTGATGAGGTTAACAAATTGACAGACAGTTCGTATTGCGCATGTTCACTCTCGGAACACCATCTCGTTAGTCGGTGTGTGTGGAGTTTACTCCTTATCCTCTTCGGGCCCACGGGCAATTTGAAACTCTAAGGGCCAGTTTAGACCAGGGTAGAAGCCTTTAAAAATAATAAAAAGTGAAAAAAAATAATAGTAGAATGAAACCCATTAGAAAATAAAGAAAATATTATAACAATTGATGAAAAAATAATTTACGGGCGATCTGAGGTCGGAAGAAATAATTAAAAAAAAAATTTCGAATTCAAGTTTTTTTTGAATTTTTGCATTTTCTGAGAAGATTTACTGTAGTAACATATATTTATTTTTTTACCATCGGAAAGTAGAGACTTCAACGAACAGAAACCATACCAACTTTTTGAAAAAAGCTGATATTTTGACGGGTGAGTTTTCGATTGAAAATTAGGGTGTTTTTTCGATATTAGTTCAAAATAAGGTGGAAAAATAAATATTTTTAATCAAATAAATTACAGCGTATTTGGGACATTTTTTACCCTTAAAAACTCACTCCCATCCCCTTCCCGACCTCAGATCGCCCGTAAATTATTTTTCCTTTAATTGTTATAATATTTCCTTCCTTTTCTAATGAGTTTCATCCTACTATTATTTTTTTTGGTTTTAAAAATTATCGACCCTGGTCTAGTTGTTCAATCTTGGTTTAAACCAAGTTTTAGTTTGAACCAGGTTTAAGTGAAAAATCAGATTGTACAAGACAGGTTTTACGCTAAACGTTGGCTTAAGTTTGAGTTTTATAAAGCGCACTTGCCTGACAGTTTAAGTGCGAGTTTAAGGACAAAACCCAGCAGTTCAGTCTGAAACTTCAAAACTTGCTGCTACCTAATCTTAAAAAATAGGAGCCCAAATGGAAAATTATAACGATTTGACGCATGATGAAGACTTCTTGGAGTTAATAGAGCATATTTTGATTCCCAGAGCCCCCAGACAATACCAACAACGTCCCAATCATTTTGAAGTTTGTAATGAAAAGCAATTTATTGCAAGATTTCGTTTATCTAAAGTGGTTGTGTCTCTAATAACTGATGAAATTACACCTGGGATAAGAAATAATTCAGAAAGGTTTTTTTATTTGTAACCTAATAGCCAACGCTTTATGTAAATTTCTTGTACTCATGTTGTAGCAATCGCGCTGTGACTCCTTTGGAAATGGTGCTCGTTACGTTGAGGTTCTTGGCAACGGGTAGTTTTCTACAAGTAGTAGGAGATTTCATCGGTATTGACAAATCAACAGCAAGTCGTATTGTAAACAAAGCAACGAGGGCACTAGCAAGACTACGACCCCAACTCATTAACATGCCTTCAACACGAGATGAAATTTCACGCGTAAAGCAGCGATTTTACACAATTGCCAGATTTCCTAATTGCATTGGGGCGCTAGACTGCACCCATGTTAAAATACAAAGTCCAGGTGGAGAACAAGCTGAACTGTTTCGTAATCGAAAGCAATATTTTGCTTATAATGTGCAAGCAGTGTGTGATGCTTCACTGAAATTTTTAGACATTGTTTGTAAGTGGCCAGGTTCTGTCCATTATTTTTGCTATTTCTAGAATTAGGGCAAGCTTAGAAAACTTTGATTTTGGAGATAGTGGTATAGTTGGTGACAGTGGCTATGGTATAAAACCATATTTGATAACACCGTTAAGACATCCGGAAACTCAAGCAGAAAATCTTTTTAATGAAAGTCAAATCAGAACGCGAAATCCTATTGAAAGATGTTTTGGGGTGTTAAAACGTCGTTTTCCAATACTTGCTCTAGGTATTAGATTAAACAGACAAAAAGTGGAAGCTGTTGTATTAGCATCTGCAGTGCTACATAATATTGCAATCGAAATGGGAGAAACCATAGAATTTGAGTATGACGAAGAAGTGGAAGCAGAAATAGAATTAGCTCTAGATATTAACCCCAACATTCTCGAAGACAACAGGGATGTAAATCAGAATAATGTTGTTCGTCATAGATTAATATTGAACTATTTCGAACAGTTGTTTTATTTATGGTTGAAAAATTAAAATAATAACTAAATAAATTTAATGGAAACAGTTGTTTTATTGTTGGTATATTTAAATTCTATCCATTTTTCGCTTATGTTTTTCACGCATCTGTTGCAACATTTCCTGGTGCAACTCTTCAGCATGTTTAATTTCCAGGGCATGCTTTTTTTTTTATGAGCCATGGTTAACTCATGCTCCCGTATGAAGCACTCTTAATAATATTAAGAACACTTAGCAATATTAATGAACACTTGCCAACTTTGTTAATTAAAGAAAAATTACCAATTTTATCTCTTTTGTTTGTAAGACCAGTGTTAAGGGCCTTATGCTCAGCATTCTTCAACATTTCAGGAGTGTATTTAGCCCAGTTAGTACCTGAAAATGTATCAATTAATTATTCACTATTACAAAAAAAAATTATTGTCAGTGGCTTACCAATACTACCCGAAACTAATGTAGCCCCTTCATTAGTTTTGGTGTCAGAGATGATACTGATGTTGGGAGTTGTAATCGCTTCATTGATTTTGGTGTCAGACATTGAGGTTTATACTATTTATGACATCTGTATCAAATTCAGAGTTAAATCCGTCCACTTGAGATGAAATAATGGCAGAAACAATATCATCTGTTTCTGAAATAGGCTCTGACG
Source organism: Lagria hirta (assembly GCA_947359425.1). Taxonomy (NCBI): domain Eukaryota; kingdom Metazoa; phylum Arthropoda; class Insecta; order Coleoptera; family Tenebrionidae; genus Lagria; species Lagria hirta. Next base: position 26,478,920 of record OX375794.1, on the reverse strand, counting down.
GTGAGCTTGGTCCACCACCAGTCTTATAAAATGCTCTTTTGTTAGCTGCACGTTTCCGTTTTAACACTTTTTTGTAATTTTCATATTTCTTCCGTAAGGAGGCAGCATCCCGAAACTGCTGGATGTTCCCGACACTATTAAATTTCTCGCTGATTTTGTTCCACGCTGTTGCTTTTATTTTATTCGTGTCGGTGTTGCTTCTTTTACATTCGACTTCTTTGCAATATTTTGCCACTAATTGTAGCAACAATTTTTCTTCAACTTTAGTAAAGTTCAAACAACGTTTTCCTATTATTTTACTCACTGCCTCCATTTTTGTAAATTATGAATACCTTGTAACTATCAATACATTGTTATGAAGAATATCACAACAAATATGTACTTACCAATACGAACTTATTACTGTACACAGATTTATACTTCAATAGACGACGTAGGTAACTCATACACGTGCACTTTCAAAACAGCTGATCGTTAAATGACAATTGACATTGCTCTCAAAATAGTGAGAAGTATGCAACAAGCCAATTTCCAGTGGTGCCAATAGTGCCAGCATAGAAATAAACTTGGTTTAGTTAAACGGAAACTGTTCCACGAATGAACAACGTATCATAATTTGAACTTGGCTTACTTTATAACCCTGGTTTTTTAAAGCTCGAGTTTAAACCAATATTGAACAACTGGCCCTAAATATTGTTTTAACTGCAGTTTAGATGTAGGTAAATAACATAAAACAAACACAAATTTTTTTTCATTGTTATAGTTTTTGAAAAAACGATGTATCATATATGATACCTCACTTTATACAAAAACTCAGATAACAAAAAAAGTTTTTATTGATGAAATTTGGTAAAACAATTTCTTTGCATGCTACAACATAAAAAAACATTGCACGAGGTACATTGCATAAATGTTAAGTTTTTACAGCCGGTGTATCGACATCTTGACCTAGTTTTTTGAGCTTCGTTCATAAATTTTGGCAGATGCTTAGCTTTTTTTTCTGGGACCGGCAAAACACTTCTTCGTTTTAAATTTCTCGTTTGAGGATTTTCTTTATCACTTTCGCTTGCACTCTCTTCCGTATCGTCCTTTTTAGCAGAATGTAATAGCGCTTTTGCAAGAGAAAATTTAAACTCAAGATAATCGATAATTTCTGTTTTAGAAAGTCTAGCGGCAGCGGCGTCTTGTCTGTACCGCAACCAGGAAGCTGCTGCTGCAAAATCTAAGAAATGGAAGATACAATGCACTGTTCATTTCTTAGTCCTATTATTCATAGAATATTTTGCAATGACGGGATCACGTAAACCTGCTCCGCCCATACTCAAATTGTAGTTTCTAACAACAGCAGGGCGACACAAAGTTTTTGAGACCTACAGGATGAGGCTTACCGCGAACAAATTGCCTCATTCTAACTTTCCTGTGAAAAGCTATGATTTGCTCATCAATAGACACTTGTTGTGTTCTATCGGTTTGTAGACAAGTCCTTTGAATTCTATCTAACATAGGTCTAATTTTCCAATATCGGTCGATTTCTCTAGCTTCTACTGAAACGGCATTGTCATCGACAAGTTTTAACTTGGTACGAAGAGTAAAAAATCTATTTCTTGAAATATTGTCAGAATCAATTGGTACTCGGGTGTCTAATTTGCAAAACATTCGAATTCTTGGTAAATTGTAAATACCAATCATCATTAAGCATGCAAAAGATTTTTTCAATTCAGTACCAGACGTATCAATCGATTTTCCCGTCAATCTAATTGAATTCATGTTCGTAAAGGTGGCCATAGAATTAAAAAAATCAAAATTAAGATACTCTGTGAAGTAATTTATTGGTTTTGGACGAGTTTCATCCGTATGCGGTGTTTGGACTGATGGTTGATACTTTTCAGTTAACGGAAGAAAGTTCGTCCGTTTTCATTTTCTTTTTTTTAGTCTTTTCCAACAAATTTAGCAAAGGCATGTCGTCATCTGAAGAACCTGTGTCTATTTGAGATTCACTCCCATCCCGCAATTCAATTTGATCCACATTTTCATTTATCATTACTAATGCCTTGATTATCTTTAGCTAAATCTTTGATATCACTTTCATTGTCGTCTAACAGATTGACGTCGACAGCAGAATCATCAAAATTTAGATTATCTGCAATTTCTTGCAGTTCAGCTGCTGATAGTGGAGCTGTACATTAAAATCAACAATTAATTATTTTGAGTAGCTAAAGTGCCAATGTATCACCAATGATACATCAATTTCAAATTAACGGAAAAATTTAACTAAAGGGTTATGTTTCATATTAGACTTATTACGGCTAATATCAAACATGCATTCAATCAATTTATTCGCTATAGTTAATATTTAGTAAGTTCTTACTCTTGTAATTTATTTTTTTGGACGAACTTGCCATGTCCTATGTACAGCAGTTGGAAAAAACAATGTCACTTAACAACAACCTGTCAGAATAAAATACCTAGACTTCCCACCGTAGACCGTACAGTAAATTTTGAAGCTCCATCTCCTGAACATCCATCTAGGATGCGGTGCAATAACTAATTGAGTAGCTAGATAGCCTGGGCCTTAACCCAATGGGGAGGCCATCGTGTTGTCAGTGTTGTCACTAGCATAGGCATGGACATTTGATACTCTTTTTTGTCTTATTTTAATGGGGACTTCAGGGGGTCTACCACCGACTTTGATGAGTTTTCTCATCAGTGACAAAACTCACGTGCATTTTGTCACTGATTTTTTAAATACGCTACTATTGACTTTAAGTGAGATGAGAAATCTCACCGATGCGTTTTGTCACATGTTAGATATCGCAACGCCGCACTTTCGCACTCGTTGCTTAGCAACATAGGATTTGACATTTGTATAATAAACATTTTTGACAATTATTGTTGATATTCAAAATAATTTTTGAAATTATTATGAAAGTGACAGAGGAACAAAAAGAAATTCTGGTCGAGTTTATGCAAACTCGCCCAGAATTAATTTCTGGGAAATTTTCTAGTAGCTTCACCAAAAAAGATGGTGAAGCTTTGTGGAAAGAAATTGGGGAAACGTTGAATAGCGCAATCGGGCCACAGAAAGACTGGAAAGCGTGGAGAAAGGTTATTTGTCATATTCGTTATTTTAGATACATAACGTGCAAAGTGGTATATAACTAAATATACAAATTTTACAATTTGTATACCTAATTTTACATCTACTAAACATAACCCCAAAACTTAAGATCAATGTTTTTTTCATAATTTTCATGTGCCCGGTCTATTTTGAAGCACTCGGCAAGCGACATGCTTCACATAATCGGCCACCCACCTGAAAACTCTTGAAGGCAATTCAATTGCTTCAAAAACTATTAAAATAACAAAGGCTTAATTTCAACATTTTATTTAAATTTATACAGACATGGCAAGACTTGTGCGCCAGAACTAAACAAAAAAGTGCTTCAAATAGAAGGGAAGCTAATAAAACAGGAGGTGGTGTGGGCAATATTCAGTCCTTATCAAAAACCGAGAAGTTTATTGCTGCAGTGTTGACACCAGTCGCTGTACAAGGCTTGGATATTCCCACCCCCGAAGTAACTTTTTTGAATGCTCCTAGTTATGACCATCCTCCTAATCCTCCATCTCCATCATATCGTTCGGTGACTTCAGTGCCTGCCAGTCCCCACGGTTCTTCAGCTCCACAACCTTCCCCTCGCCGATCTCCACGTACATCCCTGCACAAGACTGCATTAGAAACTCCACCTGTAAACAAAACGATTAGAAAAAGAAATTCAGCAAAAAACGCACATGCTGAACATGCAAAATATTTGAAAAAAAAATTAGAAATGCGAGAAAAATATTATGAACAAAAATTAGCTATAATGAGATCAATAGCTGAAGGTTTTCAGACCATAGCTAATGCTTTTGTTTTACGGCAGTTGTAGCCGTAGCTGTTTATTGTTTTTCTTTAACTCCGTAAAATATAATTTTGGTATCTATAAATTACCTATCTTATTCTTATTTGATTATTCTTATTTGATAGCACAAACTCTCAAAACGAAAAAGGCTGTCAATAATAAATGCTAGAATCAAACAAATATTGTTAATAACGTACGAGTAAAGCCGAATTGTCTATATAAAAACTTAAAAGCAATTTTTGCAGGAAAATAGTAGATTTTTTTCACTTACTTAATTGTTTGCAAATCTCGCTCTAATTAACCTTGCTCTATTTTGGCGCCCAGTTTCTAATTCTGGATTTGCTCCACCAAAGCCTCCAACATCTTCATTTCCTCTCATAATACCTAAAAATGTTAAATGCTATATAACAATAACTTCATTGTAATAGATTATTACCCTCTACCGCGTCAACCTCTTCTTCGCCTTCGGGTGGTGGAATGTTGTGATCGACACACAAATTGTGCAGCACAACACAGGCATTTACAATTTTTCCAGCCATTTCTGGGGTATAGTGAAGCACACGATGTTTAAGGCAGCACCGGAATCGTGCTTTTAAAAGTCCATTACATCGTTCAATGAGACTCCTTATTTGTTTTATTGCTTCATTATACCTATACTCTGGAGTATCTTGCGGCGGTTCAGGTCTAACTGGAGTAAACAGCCATGGCCGGAGAGGATATCCAGAATCACCTGCAAGACAAGAATTGTTAAACTAAGTTATACTAAACATACAGTGAGATTTTTGTTTTACTGAACATAACGTTATAAACGCATGTTCAGTTTTAAAAAAACCATGTCAATACATTGTCGCTAGGTAGGCAACCAAATTAACAAATGTTTATTTTGACACTTGACTGACTTGACAGAACAGAACTCTGAAATTTTATTCAAAGGTAAGGAAGGTTATGTTACGTCTTAATAACAAGTTTAAAAAGAAACTTTTAATCAAATTAATTTATTAAATGTTCAAAGTGACCACCTTCTTGTTCTAAGCAATACGCCAAACGATTGTAAAATGCTTGTACAGTATTTTTTAAAAAAACTGGATTTATTTCGTTGCAGGCGGTGAGTATTCTATTCTTTAGTTCTTCTGTACTTTCTATTACGGTATTGTTGTTCTATTCCCAGCGATCCTGGAAATTTTTATTCAGGAAACGTGTAATAGGACCCGTGGAATGAGGTGGAGCGCCGTCCATTTGAAACCATGCGTTCTCAAGATTTAAGTCTTTTAGTCGTTGCATTATGTGTCTTTGCAGAAGTTCCAAAAACTTGGCGGCATTTAGGTTGCCATCAATAAAAAATGGACCAATAAGGGTACCGTCGACTATTCCAGTCCAAGCATTAACTCTGCTATTATACTGAGTGTGTGTTAAATTTTGAACATGTTCGTTTGTACGTGACCAATACCTGTGGGAATTAGAAAGAAAGATAGGAAAAAAAAGGAAAGAGGTGTTCAATACAAACCGACAATTCTGTGAATTGACCGTGCCATTTAAACAAAAGGATGACTCATCAGTAAAAACTATCTTGTGTAAAATATCTTCATTTTCATTTATTAAATTAAATATTGTTTCACAAAAATCTGTTCTTTTTATTTTGTCAAGAGGAAAAAGCTGTTGGTGATTTGAAAATTTGTAAGGTTTGTATTTATACTTTTTGAAAGTTTTAAGGACAGAGGATTCTGAAATGCCAAACTCGTTTGCTATTATCCGCGACGGGGTAATGGGGTTTTCTTCAGCATAACATAATATCTGTATTTCTCGTTCTTCTGTCAAGACGGGACAAGTTCTTCTTCTTTTTATGTGTGAATTTATTACACAACCTTCTGTTCTGTTCTGTCAAGTCAGTCATGTGTCAAAATAAACATTTGTTAATTTGGTTGCCTACCTAACGACAATGTATTGACATGGTTTTTTTAAAACTGAACATGCGTTTATAACGTTATGTTCAGTAAAACAAAAATCTCACTGTATAAGTATTTGTATACCAATTAAGTAAAAATCCCGATGCCCCTCTCTATGCATTTGTCTCAACAACTCCTGCACTAGGCTATTATTCCAAATAAAAGAGTCATGTGTGTTACCGGGATAATTCGCCACAACATTCAAAATTTTTAAATTAGGATCACAAATCTGAAACCAAAGTACAGCCACTTTAATAAACTAAATAGCTAAGGAGACATTTGTTCTATCTTACCAACTGACAATTCAACGAATGATAACCCTTACGGTTAACAAAAATATGTTCTGGCATTTGTGGATTATTTCTTGCTGGTGGAACAATGGCAACATGTGTACAATCAATACAACCCACAATACCAGGGACTCCATACTTATTGTAAAATCTAAAAAAAAAATGCGTAAAAGTTACAGGTGCTCACTGGAAAGTGTATGAATTTAATTACTTTTGTCTGACACTTCTAAGGGCTTCCAAATTATTAGGGAACTTAATATAGGTGTTCAGTACTTGGGGCAGGTTCAAGGCCTCCGTCACTTCATGAAGTGCGTTACTTACACTTTGTTGAGAAATGCCTACAAAGCAATTGTATCCCACGTCAGCTTGATAGCTGCCCGCAGCATAGAAGCGGAGTGCTGCTAACACCTAAATTTGAAATCCAGTAAAATAATAGAGGAAAAAACTTATTAGAATAATTACTCGAGTATGGATAGATAAATCACTGGGTTTTCTTTTAGGACGCATATAAGGTTCCACAAGAGTAACAATAAAATTAAATAATTCTTTGGACACCCGAAAAAGCTTGACAAATTGCCTTTCTGGCAATTCCCGCAAAGGATCTCCAGCAGCTCGCCTCAGTGATACATCTACTTCTTCTTCCAAATCATCAATTAAATTAAGCATCATTAAATCGTCCATTTTATTCACAAGTTTGTTTGTCAGACCACTAGAACAATGCCACTAGCAAACTAACAAAAAATGTGATTCACAGATCACTTGCAACCACACCACAAGCCAAGGCTCAGAGCACAAGCCACAAGCTTAACCTAAAAAGAACGATGTCAGCTGTCACATTTTGGGTGAAGTCTCAAATCTCACTCATAATAAAGCGGTCGAGAAAACTCACGCGTTTTCGTTCGAGTTTTGTCATCGATGAGAAAAGTCACATCGTCAATGGTAGGGTTTTAGCACTTCTCACTAAAATGACGTCATTTTTGTGACAAAACTCATCAGTGAGAAATCTCACACGAGTCGGTGGTAGGCCGCCTGATGTTATTATTGTGAAATATAAAGCTAACGCATTTATTATATAGTAGTTCATTTTGTTCCAAAAAAGAAATAATAAGTGATGCGTTTGTGAGCACTATAAAGAAATTTAGACTGATTTGATTTTATAGAGTATAATTGTTTACAAATAATGTTTACACAAATATAATTGTTATATTAAAATATAATAATAATAATAATAATTATTAGAATACTATGGATACAAGGCGAAAGTATGAGGCAAAAAATAATTATAATGTTTCGACTGTATTTTGTTGTAGAAAAAAAGTATTCCTTTAATTTAGGTACTATCTATAACACTTAGTTACTTTTATTAGCAAGGTCCCCAGGTTGGGTAAAGGCCTCCTCTTTACAGGCCGGGCGTGTGACCCACGTAACAAAATATAAAGTTCTTATACTCTTGTATGTTGCTACCTAGCCGTCTTATTTCTGATATTCCTATAACGTCGTATTTTATTTCTTGTATTGCTTCCTTTAGTTCTAGTAGGCGTTCGTATGACGATAAGGATTTAGTATTGTAAGTAGCTATGTGTAAATATTGTGCTTTTTCTTTGTTTCCGTTCTTAGCCTTTGTGGCATCCTTTGGAGGGTTATGGTCTTACTCTTCCACGGTGGCCGGCCGGATTGGAAGATTATTTTTGTTGTGAGACTTACATACTATACAAAAATAAATTATTTCTACTATTATCAATATTATCAATCTACTATTATTAACATTCTTCCCCCGTTGAGAGAGCAACGATCAACTATTACTTTAACTTAACGAGAGTATTGTTGCGCATCCCCCGGGTGCTTACCCTACTCTCTTGAGTAGAGGATTATGAACCTAGAGGGGTTGCCTTCGGCAACCGTAGAACAAACACCTAAAACAATGAACAATTTTATTATTATAGTTTTATGTTTTAAATTTAAGCGCCTTGAAATTGAAGCAAGCATGCTATTTATTATAACATTATTATTATTTAAAATTTTTTAATAAAAAGCTTTTATTAGATTTTATTAAAGTTATCCATTTTTTTTCATTCTTTTCTTTAATTCTTTTTTTTTATAAAGCAAGCATATTATTACTCAGTATTTAGATTATAGTTATTTTTAATTATTTAATAATTATTATATTATATAACATTTATAAACCTAAAAGAGGTTGCCTTCAACAACCTAAAAAAAAGACTTGTATTAATTTTTTAGTAGCAGCTTTACAAAAACAAAAATATAAATAATTTTAAAAAAACATAAATAAACAAATTAAAATTAATAAAATTTATGTAGTAAAGCAATTTATTAATATTGTAAAAAAAAATTTTTTTTTAACTGTTGATGTAATTTCTACATAACCTTTGAGGTAAACATCCTATTGCGTTATTTTTTTTATAGATATTTATAACAGAGAAAGTTCGCCAATAGCCCTATATAAACTCTGTTGAATTTTACAAATAGTCGATTATATTCAAAAAAAAAGACCGTCAAATTCAACAATAGTTTAATATATCGTAACAATATATGTGTAGGTTTTTTATAATTCAAATGTCTAAGGGATAGAATAAAGCCACATCACTAATTAAGAGCTTTAATTAAAATAAGTACAGTAAAAGCTCCCTTGAGCGGACACCGACGGTGCCCAAGTTTTTGGCCGGTCAAGAGAGATGTCCGCTCAATAGAAAGATGCGGTCCAAAATAAAAATAAAATAACAGAAATAAATACATACATATTTAACACAAAATTAATATATATATTACAAAAAAAAATACAAATAATAATATGTATTATTAATTCTTTATGTTGATGTTAAAGTAGTCGTTTAATGTGGTTTGTCGGGTTTTTTTTTGCATTAAAGCTGAATTTGCAAAATGCATTTTAACATTTTTAATTAGTGTTAATGCCGTAAAATCATGAATTTTTTTTGCAAATTTTTTTAAGTCTTCGGTTGCTTTCAGAGCATCATGGAATGTATTAATATCGCCAATTTCTTCAATTTCCTCGTTTTCATCCTCTTCAGATGCTACAGTTTCCTCATCTAAATTTAAAGAAAAATCAATATTGTCGTCTTCTGTCGTTATTTTATTATCAATTGTGATAAATTCTTCTAAACTGATGTTAGTGGCAGTGTTTTGAAGACATTTGTTTATTTGTGCAACTAGGAACAAAGGTAAATCATCCTCTGCGTCAAATTCGCATTGAGTCTCATGAAGCTCACTGTTTTGAAAACCGGATTTTCGAAAACAATTTTTTATTGTTGTTGATGAAACTTGATTTTTTAACAAAATACACTACGTCTAACAAATCTATTGATTTTGATAATTCGTTTACAGAATGAAGGTTGTCCATTTTTGATAAAAGGTGTTTCAAAATTAGCGCTCTATAAAATGTTTTAAAATTCTTGATAATACCCTGGTCTAATGGTTGGCAGTGTGAGGTTGTATTTGGTGGCAGAAATATGATTTGAATATTCTTTAACTTTAAATTTACTGGATGAGAGGCAGCGTTGTCTAAAAATAGCAAAACTTTTCTATTTTGTAGACCAATCTTCCTGTCGAATTGAAGTAACCATTCAGTCATAATTTCCTCTAAAACAAAAATAAAAATTTTATACTTGAGTTTTATTACTTTTTGGTAGTCTTACTTGTCATCCATGCTTTTTTGTTCGATTTCCAGTTAACAGGAAACGAATTAATGGTGAGTTTTTTGAATGCTCGAGGTCTTGCTGCTTTTCCAATAACCAATAATGGTTCTTTATCACCCGGCATACTCACGCAGTGGAGTAAGGTTAATCGTTCCTTGGACATTTTTCCTCCTCTACACTTTTCCGATTTGAGTGCCAGTGTTTTGTTTGGAAGCGCACGAAAGAAAAGGCCAGTTTCGTCAGCATTATAGATATCATGTGTTCTATATCCTCGCAGTAGTGATGGAATTTTTTCCAAAAAAGATTTTACATCGTCCGGATTAACACTGGCCGCTTCTCCTGATATGGCCTTAAATGCAATATTATGTCGACTTCTAAACTTATGTAGCCAACCATCCGATGCTCTAAAATTGTGATATCCTAATCTTTCAGCAATTTCTTTTGCTTTGGCTTGTACTAAAGTTCCGGACAAAGGAATACCTTTATTTCTTGCTTTAATAAACCAATCATAAGATAATTTATCTATGTTTAATCCTTCTGTTCTAAAAAACTTCGTTTTTGATTTAACCCTACACGGGGCCATTAAAATAAAAAAATTATTTTTGTCTGAAAAAAACATATTTAATGCATTACAATCTACAGAATTACATAAAAATAATTAAAAAAATTAAAAAATTGTTTTTATAAAAAAAAAATTATTTTTGGTTTGTATCAGATATGAGACAGTGCGCCCGAAAGTCAAAAATTACAAAAAAACATTTTTTTTTTAACATTAAATTTTATTTGACAAAAAAGTGTAAATAGCTAACTACTTAACAAAAAAAAAATATAAATAACAACTACATAAAAAAAAAATAATAAAAATGGAAAAAAAGTCTTATTCGTGAAATTGTCTAAAACAATTAGAGTCTTTATTGAAACATAATTGCACTCCACATTTGCTGCACTTGATGTATGTAAGTTTTTTACATCCAGGTCTCTTGCACCTCACTCTGTCAGCAGTATAGTCTGGCCAATGACTTACGGCATCAGTTCTCACATCTTTTGGTGGAATATATGCTGTTGGTCCTCTTCTTTTTTTTTTCTGCAATTTGTTGCTCGATGTCATGTGCAGAAGGTCTTCTTCGTTTACTTTGTTTAACCTTGTGAGGTGTATGTTGATGAAGTGCCGATTATTGAAAGTTCAACTCAGCCACTAGAAGTTCTGATCTCCGATGATTATATGTGATATTTTGAATAAGAATTGTATGCAATGTTGACTGTTTGAATGTTTATTATCGACTGCTTCTTACAAACTAAAAACTACTTTACATCCCCTACACAGCAGTGGGGGTAGACCACTGCCCTACCACAAGTTGGTCATTGGTGTCCCGCCCTACCACAGGGTAGTCTTTGGTAAATTGTACATATTCCCCCTTTTGAAGCTCCTGAGTTTCAACAATGTTATTAATCTTTGATACAATTTATCCATTCTTAATTACACTATGAGTGTTAATTACACTTTCTTAATTACGCTGATTCACTGCACAAGCACTACGTTGTCCCTTTTGGGTTATCTTCCTCGATTGGTAGCAGGCAAATTTTTGTTAATGCTCGTTTGAAGAATCCTTGCTTTGTTTTTACGGTGACGACACGGACGTGACCGTCCTTTCCAGGATGGGTGTTGATTATTCGTCCTATCTTCCATAATAGAGGCTGGGTGTTGTCATCAACGAGCAGTACCAAGGCTCCTTCTAATTTGACACTGGATGACCTATGTTGCATAAACCATTTAGCCCGTTGCTGAAGAGATGTTAAATATTCTTTACTCCATCGGGTCCAAAAGTGTTGTCGGATGCGTTCCACTAACTGCCACCTTGATAATCTGTTTATAGGCACCTCCTGGAGTGGATATTCCGGTATTGCCATAAGTGGTTCTCCAATTAGGAAGTGACCAGGGGTTAGGATTTCGAAATCATTGGGATCGGAAGTAAGGGGGGTCAAAGGTCTGGAATTTAAACATGCTTCTATTTGCACTAAAACTGTGTATAACTCAATTATTGATAAGCAAGCATTTCCTACAGTGGCCTTTAAATGCCTTTTTATTGATTTTACACCGGCTTCCCATAAGCCTCCCATGTGTGGCGAACTTGGCGGGATAAAATGCCAATTCATGTGAAGATCCGATAATTGATTATCAATGATGTTCTTGTTCCTTTTTAAAAAATCATACAAATTTCTTAGTTCATTGTTTGCGCCCAGAAAATTGCTGCCGTGGTCTGTATAAATATCGCGAACATAACCGCGTCTACTTATGAACCGTTTGAAAGCCGCGAGAAATTCCTCTGTAGATAGAGCTGTCGCTAATTCTATATGAATTGCCTTAGTGGCAAAGCAAACAAATACAACGATGTAAGTTTTTACTAATCGTCTTCCACGCCCAGTTGATTCCTTTGTGAGAATAGGTCCCGCAAAGTCGCAACCGGAAGTAATAAATGGACGCGCAGGCTGCACTCTTTTAGCAGGCAAATTTCCCATTAGAAATTGGGCACGTACTGGATTAATTTTAAAGCATTTGAGACATTTATGAATAATTTTACGTATTGAACTTCTTCCCGACATTATCCAAAACCTTTGCCGAAGTCCCGCTAAAGTAGCTTGCGGCCCCGCATGCAAAAGCCTTTCGTGCTCCTGTTTTATAATTAAATCCGTGACAGGGTGGCTCTTCGGCAATATTGCTGGGTGTTTTGCGTCTATGGATAGCCTTGAATTTCCGACTCGCCCACCTACGCGAATAATGTCATTGTCATCAAAAAATGGACTTAACGAGGCAATTTTTGAACCTGCCGGTAGTGGTTTATTGTTTTTTAAATGTGACCACTCTACAGAAAAATTTGATATTTGAATTGTACGAACTATAATGTTAGTTGCGTTATTCAGTTCATTCACTGACAACATATTATTTAAGTTTTTAACTTTGCTTTTAGTTTTACAATTATTTATAAAGCGCATTGCCCATGCTATTACGCGTTGTAATTTAAAATAGTTTGAAAATTTTGTGAATTCTGGGATTTCTATAGACAGATTGCAGATTATGGCCGGCGACCGAGTTTCGGGTAAATTCTCTTGTTTTATGTTTATTTTCGATTGAGGCCATTCGATCTCATTTTTTAATAAGAATTGGGGACCTGCGAACCAACTTTTACATTGTAACAATTCCTCCGTGGACGCTCCGCGACTTAAGATATCGGCTGCATTTAATTGTGAGCTTATGTGTCGCCAATCCTTTGGATTTGTTAATGTTGTTATTTCCGCAATTCGATTTGCCACAAATGTTTTTAACATTTTTGAAGGATTGTTAATCCACGCAATTACAATGGCTGAATCGCACCATAAGATTTGTTGAGAAATATTAGTGCCTATCATACTTGCCTTTGCTGTCGTTAACAAGCGAGCCGCTAATAGAGCTCCGCATAACTCAATTCGCGGTATTGTCATTGTTTTTTGAGGTGTTACTCGGTTTTTTGCGCACATTAAGGTTGTGGTATATTGACCGCTTTTGTTTTTTGTTCGGATATAAATCGCCGCGCCATAAGCCTTTTCCGAGCCATCGCAAAATGCATGCAGTTCCACTTCTTTTTTTTGCATCAACTTGTCTCACGGCTCGCGGTAGCGCGATATTTTTTAGCAATAATATTTCATTTGTGAATTGTTTCCACGCAGTGTAAACGCTTATAGGCACTGCTTCGTCCCAATTTAATTTTAATGAGCATAACTGCTGCATAATGAATTTTGCTTTTATTGTAACCGGCCCTATTAGCCCGAGCGGATCAAATAATTTTGACGATTCTGATAAAATCACCCGTTTAGTTACCTTTTTTGTCTCGGCAATATTAACATCGTACTTTAGAGTATCGCTAGCTGGATGGTAGTATAAACCTAAAATCTTGGTGTGATCATCTTTATCCCACCGTATATTTAAATGAGACTCGTTCACGTCATCCTTTGGTAAAATTTCTACATTATTAGATTGAAATTTCCGCAAGTGAAATTGACCTTGTTTTAATATAATTATTATTTCGTCTCTGAGTTTTTTCAAATCTTCCATACAATCTGCTCCCGCTATCATATCGTCCATATAAAAATTGTTCAATATTATATCGCAAGCCTTTGGATATTTAATTCGGTTTTGAATTGCGAGTTCGCTTAAGCACCTTGTAGCTAAAAAACTAGCTGATTTTGTACCGTATGTTAAAGTGTTTAACTGAAATGTTTTAAGGTCTTCTGATGGGTTGTCTCGCCATAAAATTAGCTGATATTTTGCATCGGATGAACTAACCAAGATTTGTCGGTACATTTTTTCAATGTCCGCACTTAAGGTATATAAATATGTTCTAAATTGTAGCAGAATCGCAAACAAGCTGCGCTGCACTACAGGCCCGCCTAACAAATTGTCATTGAGACTTTTTTGATTAGAACCTTTTGCGGATGCATCAAAAACAATGCGCAATTTTGTCGTTAAATGCTCTGGTTTTAACACCGCGTGATGAGGTAAATAACAATGATTTTTTGGAATTTCCGAAATTAATTCCATGTGACTTAATGAAGAATACTCTTTAATAAATTTAGTATATTCTATTTTTTATTTTGAATCCTTTTGTAGTTTTCTTTCGATATTGTAGAATCGCTTTAAAGCCATACTCTTTGTTTCCCCAATATTTAAATCTGGTTGCCTTGTCGGCAGTTTAACAATAAAGCGGCCCTCCTTTGTTCGAAGAACATGATCTGTAAAATGCTTTTCGACCATTATATTTTCCCTAGACATTTTATTATCTTCATTTAGAAACTCAGTACCTGAAGATTCGACTTCAAAGAATTTGACCAATAAATTGTCCACTTTGTTATTTGGCGGTATAGTAGATAAATTGCAAGATGTATAACTTACAGGGTTTTTACGAGGATTATTTGCAGCCACCGGTCCCCCAGCAATAAATCCAAAATGGGTTTTTTGAAAAACTAATCCGTTTTCCAAGGCAAATTGTCCGACGCACAATAAGGAGAAGAATAACTCGGCGCCAATTAGCATATCTATAGGTGCACTGCAATAAAATGTTGGGTCCGCTAACTGTATATTTTTGGGAACATTAAAAGCACCGCTATCCAATGTTACCAAGGGAAGATTTTCCGTTATTTTATCTACTACCAAACAACTGATTTGCTTGGCACAATAAGCATTATAATTTGATTTTATATCAACATGAATATATTTATTAATTGTACTGGAGACTTGATTTAGGCATTTAATTTCAATATTGCATGATTTTGTTTCGAGTCCTAATCTTTTACACATTGCCTTTGAAATATAGTTGGACATAGATCCTTGATCCAATAACGCCCGGCATTTTTCGAATTTTCCTTTATTGCCTTTAATAGACACGATAGCGGTCGATAATAACACGCATGAAATTTGTTTGTTATTAGATGCGTGATTTGTTATCGTGATATTATCTTGGCTTGACGATTCCTCGTTTAGGTGCAAAAGAGTGCTGTGTTTTTTGTCGCAGATTCTACACTTAGTGGTTATGCAACAATTTGCGACTGCATGATTATCGCGTAGGCAATTTAAACATAATTTCATTTCCCTTGCCTTCTCATTTCGCTCCCTATCCGATAGATTTATAAATATTTCGCATCGATTAATATTATGACCGGACATTTTGCAATACGCACAAATACCTTGTTTCTTGCTTGTTGCAAGATGCGCCATAGTCTTAGGTTTGTTGCTGCTCAATGTTGATTTGGTCGACGAATTACTTAGACTTAATTTACTATGAATTGCATAATTCATAGATTCTAAGATGTTACAACGTTTGTTTAAAAACTTTATAAAATCGCAATATTTTGGCACCGATGTGTCTAGTGACGCTTCCCAATCTCGCCTTGTGATATAATCTAATTTTTCAACCACGATAGGAATTAACAAAGCGTCCCACTGATCGGTTGCAATTGATAACGAATTTAGAGTGCTTATATTAGCCGTTACTGAGTGATATAATTCGCGAAGCGCGGTGTGTGATGATTTTAAGACGCTTGGTGCATTTAAAATCGCCATTACATGATTTTGAACGATTAAACGAGTGTTTTTGAATCTCGCTACTAGAATTTCCCACGCCTTGTTATAATTTTCGTCTTTAACTGGCAGTGTTTCAATGGATTTTAAGGCATCTCCCATTAAACATGATTTTAAATAATGCAGTTTTTGCTGATTGCTTAACTGCGTATTATTATTTATTACTAAATCAAATGAATTTTCAAAATTAATCCAGTCTTTGTAATTCCCTGTAAAGGTTACTAAATTTAAAGTAGGTAGATTTAACCCTGTTTGCGATTGCTCTATTGTTACCGCTCGCTGACTTGAACTCGGATTTGCTTGAACTTTGTCGATGATATCCGCGATTGCACTTATTATATTGCAATAATTGTCTTCGAATACAATTCGGGCGTTTGCATGCCTTGCGGCGTCGTCCGGTTTGTTTTCGATTGACTCCAACTCGTATTGAGTTTGTTCAAATTCCTTTCTAACGGCTTCCAAAATTTGTTGACGCGCTTTTAATTGATTTATACTTGTAAGCGAGGCATCAAATTCCTGGACGTAAATTTGAACGCGATTAATTTTATCTTCTATTGTTTTTAATGTTTGCTTAACAATATCTGTTTTGGTCATTTTTACGACTTTGAATTTGTTTACAAATAGAAACTGGCTTGATTTTGAATACAATAGGATTGATTTAAGGATTGAGATTAGAACCACTTACCGGGATGCCTTGTGATGCCTGAGGCTGCCTTGGACAATGACTTCCGCTTTGGTGTGAAGAGTGTTTTCTCTTGAGACGCCGATGCAATGGATCAAAGGTTGACCGCCGTGGGCACTCGGTTGCCTCGTCTTGGAATGATGAACCTTCCTCTGCACTTAGATTGTTTTAAGATGATTTGATTTCTTGGATTAATTAAAATCCGGCTCGAAGGACCATGTTTAACCTTGTGAGGTGTATGTTGATGAAGTGCCGATTATTGAAAGTTCAACTCAGCCACTAGAAGTTCTGATCTCCGATGATTATATGTGATATTTTGAATAAGAATTGTATGCAATGTTGACTGTTTGAATGTTTATTATCGACTGCTTCTTACAAACTAAAAACTACTTTACATCCCCTACACAGCAGTGGGGGTAGACCACTGCCCTACCACAAGTTGGTCATTGGTGTCCCGCCCTACCACAGGGTAGTCTTTGGTAAATTGTACATACTTTGCTGTGGACAAGTTCCAACTTTGCAAAGACACTCTGCAATTTCTATTCTGAAATCAGCTAATGTCAAAAATTTTAGGTTTTTTTGTAGACAAGTTTTTCTATATAATATCCAGCTGTTGACAATAGTCAAATCAATCAAATGGTAGAAAATCCTCATGTACCATTTTTTAGTTCGTAACTGGATTTTATACCTTCCAATCAAGCTGTCTAAAAAGTCTACTCCTCCCATATGGCGATTGTACTCTTTTACCAAATTGGGACAAAGAACTTTTACTTTTTTCTTTTGTTTTTTATCAAACCGCTCGACTTCGAATAATGGCACTTGGCCAGTAAAACTTGACACCAAAGTAACAAGTTTGTTATCTTTCCAAATAACAGTTGTCAAATTGGTGTTATTTATATTGGCCATATACTCGTAAGACGTACCGCGAGATTCTTTTTTCATCTGCTGCTCAGAAGGTAGTTTGCAGTTGGGTATTCGGTTTCTCCGAATAGTACCAAGTGAGTATATGCCTAAAGATGCTAAGTATGAAATGAGCGGTATAGTTGAGTAATAATTGTCGAAATATACTCTGTAGAACATATTTTGAGGAACATTTCTGGTCAGCCTAACTACAATATTAGCACTTGCTCCTAGATCAGGCTCATCTACTAAACGCAGCTTATTTTCTGTACCTGAATAAATTTCAAATTTATAGGCAAACCCACTGACTCCACTCAAAACAAACAATTTAAATCCCCATTTGTGTGGTTTCATCGGTAAATATTGTTTTAAATAGTGACGAGCTTTTGTTGAGCACAGTTGTTCATCAACACACAAATATTGTTCAAAGGGAATAGTAGAAAACTTATTATTTAGATGATCAATCAAAGGTCTAAGTTTGAACAACCTGTCTGCTTCTGGATCTTCTTTGGGCTTGGCTTTTGAATTGTCATTAAAATGAATATGGGCTCTGATTGAACTAAACTTTTTTTCAGACATAGTTTCTTTTAGTTGAGAAACTCCAATTTTATGAGACCAATAACTTTTTAAATTTGGCAAATGAATAACCGACATATATATTATTATGCCAATACATTTTTTCAAGTCTTCTAGTGTGACGTTGAATGGTTTAGAGGGATCTTTTTGAATACTGTATAATAGTGATTCTTCTTGAATTTTTCTAAATAAATTATTGTCAAAAAAATACGAAAAAAATTGAAACGGTGTGTTCAATGCTGTCACAGCCTCTGGTAAATCGGAGCTTCCTTTGAATGTTAGCTCATCTGCATTCAAAACTAAATTATTTTTTTTCCACAAAATTTTTTTGAACTCTTCCTTATAATTTCTAACGTTTTCTTAATTTGGAGCATGATTTTCCTCGTTTTCTTCATAATTATTTTCATCTTCAATTTCATTTTCCTCCGACAATGGATTATTTATTTCCTCATCATCCGCAAATATTATCGGCGTGTTTTCTATATCAATATTGTCTTCATTTACATCATCTTCGTCCGAATAATCTAGATCATCATCACTCAAAGTCCAGTGATCTGCTAAATCTTGCAACTCTTTTTCACTGAGCGGCCGTGTAAATTCGTTTCTCGACATCTGTAAAATGTAACCGTTAGGGCACGTGTCTCAGCTATGAGACGAAACAATTTTTCAACTTACCTTGACAAATTAAAGATTTTTCGATTCAAACTCAACACAAATCAACTTTAGACACTTTAGAGTTTATAAAATATATTTTTAAATAATGATTATCACTTCAATTACAACGTAAATCAATGTCAAACTATTCACAATACACCCACGTTGAGCCTGATAAACATCTGACAAGATAACATTGATTTTTAAATATTTTCCAACAGATGTCGCTAGTAAAACCTATCCAAAAATTAAACTGAAATGTCTCAAATATGAGACATAGTTCCTTAAAAGGATAAAATAATTTTTATCCGTTTGAATTCGAAAATATTTTGTATGTCTCATATCTGATACACGGCGCCGTGTAGGGTTAAGTTTTCGTTAGTTGTCCATTTGTGTGTGATTTCTTCTTTCTTCTTTATGATGTCCGAGGCTTGGGTTTTTCCAATTTTAAACCGTTTTGATAATACACGCGCAGAAAGCTTTTCGGCATTGTAAATTTCTATTATCTGCATTTTCTCTTGTAATGTTAAAATACGTCTTTTGTTGCAGCTCATTTTTAGACACTATAAATCAGTGTCTAAAACGTGTTAGCAGTAAGAAAACAGGTTTTGTACTGAGTAAGTGAGTCACCTAACGCTATTTTACTTAAACAGGGGAACAACTCCGCCTAACAGAGCCTTGTTTCCCAATAAAAATATATGATGTAATTTGGTGCTTAAGAAACTGTCCGTTCAGTGGAGCTGTCCGCTCATAAGAGCTGTCCGTTAAGGGAGCTTTTACTGTATTAACACTAAATTCACATGTTCTTCACTGTGCAAACAAAGCAGCGTATAACAGTTCTTCGTCTAATTACTTCTACGTCATACCAAAGAAGAAAAAGAGTAAAACACGCGGCACGGCTTTCCGCGTAAACAATTTACTTCTGGCTGTCGTCTTTACTTGTTTTATTTGCCCTACCAAAGGACCGCCGCAAAATAGCATCCTTTGTCTTTAACGTCTTATCTTCAAGGGCCTCTCTCTACTACTCGCTTTTCTCTTTTTCACCCCGACAAGGAAGAACTGTTTACCCCCCTATCGAATACCCCCGTTTTTCTATGCTTTACAGTTTTATTTCTAAAAATAGAATTTAAGTTGAGCTTAAATAAAATTATTATTAGATCATAAAATAAATATATACATAAACTTAACCTACATATGTATATGTTTTTGTATGGAGCTTTTTTGACTAATATGTACAAATGTGTCAATACTATGAAAATGTTTCATGTTTAGAGACGACATTGTTTTTATAATAAATAGCCATTGATTAGCATCAACATAACAAATAATACTTGATTGTATAAATCATTAAACTTTATTTTATGATTTAATAATGTTGAGGTTTTTAATTGAATATATATTTATAATCGACCAATTGTATGGTTTGAGTTTGTATGAATTATTGAATATAGTCACAAAAAAACAAAAACAGTAGTTTAATATATCGTAACAATATATGTATATGCTTTGTATGGAGCTTTTTTTTGACTAATATATACAAATGTGTCAATACAATACTATGAAAATGTTTCATGTTTAAAGACGACATTGTTTTTATAGTATATAGCCATGGATTAGCATCAACATAACAAATAATACTTAATTGTAAAAAAATCATTAAACTACATAATGTATAATTGTTTTAATAAAAAATTTGTCTATTTCAATTCTGAGATACACTCAATATGTAATTAAAAAAATTTTTTTAAGTGATTAAATTTCTTCAAAACTCTATTGATTTACAAAATTTCATTATAAACAATATTTTTAGTATAAATGAGATTTTTATTCTCGTCATCAGGTAAAAGACGACCTTGAGTGGCAGTATTTTCAATGAATACTGAAATAACAGAAAATTGTCGAACTCGCGAAAATGCAACATATAATTGGCCATGAGCAAAAACTGAATTTGGCAAATAAAGTGAAACATGATCATAAGTTTGATCTTGTGCTTTATTAATTGTTGATGCATAAGCGAGACGAACAGGAAACTGTCTTCGACGAAATTGAAATGGAAAATGTGTATTCGAAGGAATAAGATCAATTTTAGGTATTAAAACAAATTGATTTGTTAATCTATTACCATCATTCGATACAATTTGACCTTTAATATACTTTTGGCCCAAAAATTGTACAATTAAACGCGTCTCATTACATAATCCTTTACGAACATTTAAATTACGTAAAAGCATAACTATTGCACCAACTTTTAATTCTAAACGATGTGGTGGTAGACCATTTGGTGTTAAAGCCTTTAAAAATTCAGGTTGATAATTAGCCGCTTCTAACATTATTGCATCATTAGCATCATTCGGCTCTATACTATCAACACTATAATAAATTTTTATTGGACCATTAAGTTTTTCTAATATAACTTTCTTATTAATTTGATCACGTGTCTCATTTAATGGTGTTAAAATAACACTTTTCAATGGAGCATTAGATCTTGAAAGAGCATTACCAAAGCATGAATTAATTAGTTGATTATAATTTTGAACGATACATTGCTCCGGTATTTGAATAATACTATATTGATAATTGGGCAAATGTGGTAATCGATCATTGCCTAAATTTAAAAGCCATTGAGAAAAATCAACTTGTGGCAATACACGAACATTAATTGTTAAGGAGAGCTTTACGAATCGATTCCATAATTGTGCCGATTTAACACAGGCTGCAACAATTTGATTACGCGTTCCAGGATATGGAACAATTGGTAGACATTTTTTAAAATCTCCACCAACAATAACTGTTTTGCCGCCAAATGGAAGATGTGGGGTGCGACAAAGAAATCGTAAAATTTCATCAACTTTTTGAAAGGTCATCGCAGTAACCATACTTATTTCATCCCATATAATTAATTTTTCTTGCTACTCCAGTCGAAAGTACGTGGTTTCGGCTGCGATTCCACGGCAGAAAGTGTATCTTTCATGCACTGGTAGAGCTATCCGCGCGCCCTCTAGAAAAGCGGGAGTAAAAATTTATTCTTGCAATTTCTGCCGTGGAATCGCAGCCGAAACCACGTACGTTCGACTGGAGTTAGCAAGAAATAGTATATTACACTACAAGGTCAGAAAGTTGAGATTCCTGCACTGCGCGCCACAATGCCCAAGGCGTAGCCGAGGGCATCATGGCGCGCAGTTCAGGGCTTTCAAATTTCTGCCCGTGTAGTGTATACTAGTTTTCTTGCTACTCCAGTCGAAAGTACGTGGTTCCGGCTGCGATTCCACGGCAGAAAGTGTATCTTTCATGCACCAATAATTAATAATGATGCTGCTAAGCCTGTTCATGCCATTGCTAATACTTTAATTTCTTGTCCTCTCGCATAACTAATGATTGTATTATAGAGGAAAGTTTTACCAGTACCAGCAGCACCGTCCAAATAAAATAAATGATTCATTTGTAATAAATGATCATCATTATTATTATTGATAGATGTTAAAATATTATCGAAAATGTGTATTTGTTCAATATTTAATTGATTAAGCCAAATAGCACTTTGTTGTTGTTCAAATGCAACATCAATACGATTATCATCTGCATCATCATCATTTTTATCGTCATCGTTATTATCTAAATAGATGGCAAGTGGTTCAGGTAATTTAGAATGTGCTAAAGTTAAACCATGTACATTTAATAATATTTTCAATTTATATAATGTACGGTTTTCAGCTTCAATTACGTGCAAACCATGTCTTGTAAAGTCTTTCATTATGGCATCACGAAATTCGTTCCATAATGCTAAAGGATCTAAGACAGTACAAAACGCTAAAATTGTCAACAAACATTATTGTCGCAATTGATTAGGCATTTGTTGTTCGGCAGCTTCACGAAGAGCTCATTGCCATTCCATATCTTCATTAAGAAGATTTCGTCTACTACATGCTTCAGCATATGTTGGACAAATTTCACCGTACGAACATCTTCAAAAGATGTTGCTCCGCGTACATGTAATAATAAGAGACGAAGAAAATATAATTCTCGATTTCTAATACTAACACTGTACATTCTAGCAAGTGTAGTAGAACGATTTCTTTGACGTGGACGCCATTTTCGTGCTCTATCAATCCACGTAAAATTTGGTGGAATTTCTACATATAGATATTGCCTCGAAATGTATAAATTATTTCGATTTAATGTAAACCATTCGGTTAACATTGTTCTTCGATAGAGATCCAGACGTTCTGGAATATTTGGGTCATTCTCTCGAAAAACAACATTTTGCCGTTCCTCTAAATGCACTGGCAAACGTATAACTGTTTGTGTACTATCATGTAATACAAAATCATTAATACGCCATGCAGCTTCCGATGGTGATATATAACGGGCATTCAAATATTCCTCTACCTTGTTATAATCAGCTTGAATTTGATGAGGTGTCGGTGAGGATGATGGATTTTCATCAACATCCATATGATTATCATTATTATTATTATTACGTTCCTGTTCGATATTTCGAATACGTAGCAATGCCATATCGACACCTTTAAAAATATATTTATATAAATATTTTACTGTTTTTAAATTCCCACATGCTTCGACATTAATATGAGATTTGTATTTATATAAACAATATGGATTATATGGTGCAATCCATTGATTATTCAATACATGTTGACCTTTTCCATTCGTTACACCTGTATGTCGACGTCTATATTGTATTCTACCTTTTTCAGTAATGATAGTTTCATTCGAAGATGGTTTTGTAAATGTTTTACTACATTTCCCATCAACCATACAGAATGCATTATTATTAAATTTTGGTTCACATGGTCCATGTACCATATGAGTTTTTACCAATTCATAGAATTCGGGTTGACGAATTGGATCTGGAATTTCAACTGAAACTAATAAATCAACTCTCTCTGGTTCAAGCATTCGATCCTCATGTCGTAAAATTATTAGAATATGTGCATGTGGTAGACCTTTTTTTTGAAATTCAATGACATGAATTGATCCAAGATGAATTCCAAAGATATGATTTTTGAGGATATCACTCATGAATGCTTTTAATTTCATTTGGAATACTCGTGCAATAATCATTGGATGATCATTAGATTGAGTATTATTTGGAATCGTATTTACAATTTCATTCCATTTAGGATTACATGTAAATGTAATAAAAAGAGATGGGTATCCTAAAGATGTAACCATTGTCATAGCATCTTGAAATCTTTGCTGTTGACTTCGTGAACTTCTTATATATGAAGAAGGCAATATAACCATTCGTCCAACATTAATATTTTCAACAGCAGCTCGATTATGTAAATAATCGCGCAAACCAACATATTCCTCAGCTCGCAATAGATTTTGATGCCTTTGAATATATAAAAGTCTATTGTTTTCCATTTTAACGTATGCAGCTACAATATATTGTTGAGTCAATCTACCTGCTGAATGTATCGCAGAAAAACTATCTCTATAAGCTAATCTATATTTATAATATGAATTTAGAGTCATATTTGTATTTCTATCGTTTCGTGCAGTGTTCATTATCCATCCATTTTCATCAAAAGGAAAAAGTAGTGGAAACGTCAAAGCATCAACAAATACATTTTGAGAATCAATTTTTCTGAATAAAAGTTGTCCATTTTGCCGAAGAAATATTCTTAGATTTGTTGTTGGTGGTAAACCTTCATTTCGAAATTCATAAACAGCTGCAACTTCGTTTACGACCGGCAAATCGTACGGTCTATTTTGTCGACCTCTAACATTTAAAAACTCTAATACCATATTGGGTGGATTTACTAAACGTTGTCTTTGCTGTTCCTCATACACTTTATGTAGATGACGGTAGGCTTGAGCAAATGGATTATGACGTTGAAGTAATTCCCCTATTTGTTCGATTAATTCACGATTTAAATCATTAGAATTATGAATACGTTGAGCGTTTGCTCTATTTGAATCTAAGAAATATACTTGACCATAGCATATGTTTTGTGCATTTATATTAATGTCGGAAATGTGATGCACCATACGACCTTCAATACAATAAACATATGGTTCACGGCCAGGCAAATCACGTCTTTTCGCTTCAATGCTAGCAAATTGAACAGCGTAATTATATTGTAGAATATTTTCCTTAAAATGTCTAGAATGTTGTTGATCATTATTTAACATTAAATTTTGTAACAAATTAGAAAAAGGTCTTATTAATGCAGGAAATCTTACTTGTCCATTATTACAACAGCCACTATAAAAATGGTGTATTTCTCTCCACTTGAAAATATTTACCCATACAATGTGGACATTGATGTACCATACCACCAATACTATGTAGTAGTGGCCTTTGCTGATTACCTGCTTCCAGATAGAATGGATAAAGTTGTCTATCTTGGCAATTTCTTGTTAAACGTTCAAAGACCATCGCGTTTAAAGGCCCCTCAACACGCTCCGTCTTACCTTGATACTTGCCTGCGCAGTTCTAGTCTTAAGGCAAGTCTCAAGACTTCATTTGTATCCACACGTTCCGTGTTCCGTTCATACTTTTTCTCAGTTTTGAGAGTGCGTTGTAGTGTCACCATGTCGAATGTCAGTGACGATCTTTTAATAGCGGTGTCTTTAGCCTTAATTTTAAGGAAAAAGAGTACACTTAGATCAAAATGGGCAAAGTCGTGGCTATTAAAGAGGAATCAACTCTCACATATAAATTTATTAAATGAATTAAGGTTGGAACCCACAGACTGGAATAATTATCTACGGATGGATGAGGCTACCTATTTCGAGCTTTTGCATATGGTAACGCCTCTTATTACACGTAAGGACACTGTAATGAGGGCCGCTATAACCCCACATGAGCGCCTTAGCGCCACCCTCCGCTTCTTGGCTACAGGATGTAGTTACGCTGATTTAAAATTTAGAACTGCAATATCTGCACAGGCTCTATCAAAAATCATCCCAGACACGTGCAAAGCTATATATACAGTGCTGAGAAAACGTTATTTACAGGTAGGTACATAATTTATTTACTTTTAAATATACACCTAACCACCCTGTGTACTGAAATCAACTAGTGTTGTGTGTAGGCATTGTTAGTAGGTATTCAATTTAATAAGACACCATCTCATTTACGATTTTTATTATAACAAACTGCGTTACACGTTTTCATTGAATGTATGGAACAACTGGGCAGCACCGTGCCTTTGACTTTGGAACGACTCGCTGAGTGCCATATTAGTATTTGTGTATATTGGAGGTGTATATTCATATTGCATCTGCTGGTTGTGTGCAACAGTAGATTGAACATGTGAGACTGTAGACGACGATGAAAGTTGAAAGTTATTTTGTTCACTCACTATCTTTGAACTTCTACCGAGACTTCCTAATTTTGCTTCAAAAATCGCGTCATTAATTAATTTTTGACAAAATACAGCTTGTTCGGTGGGCATTGTTCTTAATTCTTCTGCAATATGTTTCCCATATGACTCATATTTTTCACAATCTGATGATCTTATTAGTTTATTCGCCACTAAACCTAATATTTCATCGGATTGAGCATTTCTTCCCTTCTTTTTGGGCCTACTGCATTGAGATGACGATAATTGAGACCGTATAGATGAAGGAGTGGCAGGACTCAATACTGGCGAAGTTAAGTCATTACCCTGTACAAGATTAAAAAAACTATATTTAGTCATATGAGTATACCATTGTAGCATAGCATTATTAGTATATACCTAGTATAAGTAGTTATGGAAAACTAAATATTATGTTTTCAGTTTGTAATTCGCAATAGGAAACAGGACCTATAATATGATCTTAATTTTTAGTTTCCCAACACGGAGATGGAATGGAAAAATTTTGCTGCTGAGTTTGACCGCAGATGGCAGTTTCCAAATTGTTTGGGTGCTGTGGATGGGAAACACGTCCAAATTACCCCACCAGCAGGAAGTGGATCATACTTTTTTAATTATAAAAAACATTTTAGTGTAGTGTTACTCGCCATAGCAAATGCGAATTATGAATTTATTTTATGCGACATTGGAACAAATGGACGTGTTTCAGATGGAGGAGTTATTGAAAATACAATGTTTTTCGAAAAACTCGTGAATCGTGAACTTAGTATCCCTACAGTAAATAATAATCAACTTCCATATGTATTTATAGGGGACGAAGCGTTTGCGCTTCGTACAGATTTTTTAAAGCCTTTTAGTCAAAGAGAATTAAATTTTGAAAGAAAAATTTTCAACTACAGATTGTCTAGGGCGCGTCGAATTATTGAAAACGCTTTTTAACACACCTATTAATTTAAGCATAGAACACATAGAACAGGTTGTAATGGCATGCTGTGTGTTACACAATTTCTTACGCAGAAAGTGTCGTAATACATATAGCCCGCAAACATGTCTAGATGAAGAAGACAAAACAAATGGTGAAACAATTCCCGGACTAACGAGTGAAGCACAACTTTCGGCGTTACAAAGAGGCTTTAATAGAAATTACGGGGAGACAGCAAAAATTGTACGACAGAGATATCTTGAATATTTTAACGGTGACGGAAGTGTCGAATGGCAAAATAATTTTGTACATGGCAACTAGGAACTTAATACAATATTCCAACATTATAATTAATTTTTAATTTTACCTCGTCTTTACTAATGATTTCCTCTGTAGCCGCTTCACTCTCAACTCTTTCATTCAAATTGGAGGTACTCTCTCTTGGAGTCTCCTGATCTAACAGAAACAATAATTGGTCAAAATACCATAACGAGGGCTTGTAGATGTCATCCTCTCCAGCTCCTGCAATAAAACACTTTTAAATAGAATAAACAAGTAGTAGGTAGGTATAGTTGCCGTCACGATAATTTAACTTCATAAATATTTCTATTATGGCTTATTATTATTTATTATAGACACTGTCAGATGCTTCTTTTATGGCAGTTCAAATATCGTGGCGCGTGCAATATGTACAAAAGTATTCAACCAGCATAGGTACTTACCTGACTTTTCGGAAGCTGTTACTTTTTTAATTTCTTTCCTAAAACAGCTCCTTAACGAATTAATTTTTTTAATAACTGCATCTTTTATTGCTATTGGGTCTTTTTCTTTTAATTTATCGCACAATACATCGTACGCTGCTTGTTTCTTATTGCGGTTACTGTAATCTGCAGACTTGATTCTCCATAAACATGGATTTTGTCTGTATAATGAGATAAATTCCGTTATAAATTCTTTACTATAACCCCTCAAATCTGCCATTCTTGTAATCACAATCTTCACGACGCACTGTTTTGGCTCGAACTGAAGACTGTCGTGTGTCCACAGGTTCCAACTTGCTCGAACACCAGTCGGCTCGCGTGCAAAATTTCAAGCAGAATCTGAAATCCTTCGAGCCAAGCTACAGAACTGTACACGGACGAAAAGTCTTAAGACTTTGCATCCACACGCTCCGTTTTACCTTAAGACTTGGAACTGCGCAGGCAAGTATCAAGGTAAGACGGAGCGTGTGGAGGGGCCTTAACAATAAGACATCTACATTTGCCTCAATATTGCCTCGAAGGGGGGGGTGTTTCAACAACGTTTACTTCTTGTTGTTGATCATCAATATCATCTACACCATTATCAATATCTTTTATAGTTGTACCAGGATTTGCGTCATTATTATTATCATAACCATCATTATCATTGGAAATAGACATAATTGATTGTTGTAAAGGTAGAGTAGATGCAATATATAAATTCCTTGGAGATTTTTGTATTGCAATTAGAGGAACCCCCTCTCTTCTAATTGAAACTAAATCTCCATTATCATCATTATCATAGCTACTGTTTGGGTAAATATTATGTCTTGGTGGAGGACAATATACTATTCCTTCTGGCGGTGCTCTAGAAGGTCCAGCTATTTGTGAAGTATAAAGATTGTGGTTTTTTTTTGCATAGAATTTAAATTTTCTTCATCTATTGAAATAAAAAAAAAGAATAAATAATAATGTAAATAATTTATATAAGAAAATAGTAATTTTTTAAATAAATTTGTTTTTTTAAATAATAAATTTTATCTTTATAAATTGACTAAATCATTTTAGTTTTAATATTAAAAATGATTACGTAAAAATTAAATTGATATATTGTTTGTAGTAACAATTATTATGCATTTATTACCTTCTACTCCAACACCATCTATCTGCTGCGGTAAAGATACACACTCTATTCCTCCTAATATTGCTGGTTTCTTAGAAGGACCTGGATTTTGAGATGTATGTAATCTTTTATTAGACGCATCTTTACCTATATTTAAAAATATATGTATAGTATATATGTTAATTTTATAATAAATTTTGAATTATATTAATAATTCAAAGTCTTTCTCACCAACAGTTTCCAATGATACATTTTCCTCGAATGCTGCAGGGATAGGCGATATGGCATCATCTAGTGCTGTTGATGCTGATGGCTCTGTAGTAGAATCACTTATATAAAAGCATTCAAAGAGAGTTTTTGTACAACTTACTTTTGTTATTTTTTTTTGGATTTCTTCTTTTTTTTTATTTGCTAATTTGAATTTTTTTGGCATTTTCTTAAAAAAATATATAATTAATAAAATATAATTAAATCGAATAATACCTATCTACATAAAATTATTAGTTGTAATAAACATTTTTGGGAAGCTATTTTTTAAAGAAAGTAGTTGAACATTGCTTATTTGTTAAATCAGAATTGAACATTGAAAGTATCAACATCACGTAAGTATCTTACATTTATTATTATATAAAATAACTAAAATATACCACATACCTATCAGATTTCATTTATTATTTCTTGAGTTTCTTCAAATATAAGAAAACTTTCTAGTAAAAAATTTTTACACTCATTAGCGCGGTAAATTTAAAGCAATATTTATTAAAAAAAAATAAAATTATCAATATTATTAATCTATTATTATTAACATGCTCCCCCCCGTTGAGAAAGCAACGATCAACTACTACTTTAACTTAAAAATCAATGTTTTTTTTTTTTTTTTGAATTATTTAAATCTTTATAGTTCAATAGGTAATACCGCTAGTTTCTTTTTGTTTCGAACCACTGAACACTTTGACGTCTTTACCAATACAGAGTACGCACTACCCCATCACTACCCGGGTAACACTCCACAATTTTTCCGAGAGCCCAATGTGCTGGTGGTATGTTATCTTCTCGAAGAACAACGACTGCACCTGTAGTAATCTCGGGTCCAGGATTTTTCCATTTATTGTGTATAGTTAACTCGTTTAAATACTCCGAACTCCATCGGTTCCAAAAATGCTGTCTAACCTTTGCTACATGCCCATAACATGGCAATCGATTAAATCGGACAGAAGAATAGTCATGACTGCGCAAGTTGGTCGAAGAATCACCAATTAAAAAATGGACAGGTGTGAGGGCAATAGGATCGGTAGGATCAGAAGAGATAGAAGTAAGAGGTCTGGAGTTTAATATGGCTTCGATCTCTACTATTAGTGTATTAAATTGTTCATATATGTAAACAATAAATCTCGTCCGGCAACGTAATATAGATGTTTTTTAAAACTTTTAACAGCAGCTTCCTACAAACCTCCAACATGCGGAGCATGAGGAGGACTAAAGTGCCATTGAATGCCCCTTTCCGTCAAAAATCCTTGTATTTTAGTTTGTGATTCAGAACTATTGATAAGTTTTGTAAGTTCTTTCAGATGGCGGTTGGCACCAACAAAGTTCGTCCCATTGTCACTATAAATAGATCTGCACAAACCACGTCGCGAAACAAAGCGTCTTAATGCCACCAAAAAACTATCAGTAGTGCAAGTAAACTTTCACCGCAAAACAAACAAACACCGCTACATACGATTTGATAGACGTTTTATTTCTAAACTTCCTTTCCTTTAACAAAAATGGTTCGCAATAGTCTACTCCAACTTGATCAAATGGACGCGACGTGTTCACACGAGCCTTGGGTAATTTTCCCATTATATAATTAGTGGGCAAGCCTTAAAACAATCAACGCATTTTTTTATAACTTTATAAACTTGACTGCGTCCATCAACAATCCAATATTTGCGACGTAAAAGGTACAGCGTTTGTTGAACCCCTGGGTGTAAGTGCATCCTGTGTGCATGCAAGGTGAATAAATTGGTAACATGATTTCTTTTTGGAAGAATGATAGGGTGTTTTGCGTCAAAAGGTAAATTGGCCAGAGTCAATCGACCACCTACTCTCATTATACCCTCTTTGTCTAAAAAAGGATTTAACTTCATGAGCGCTGAACTCATTTTCTTGCTATAATGGGAATTGCTAAGAATCTTTAATTCTTCGTGGTACACTTGTTTTTGGATACATTTTATGGCGCAGTTTTTGACATGTATTAACTCGGTCACTTGCAAGGCTCCTACTCTAGGATGTATAAATCTAAAGCAATACGCCAGAGAACGTAACATTTTGTTTAATGTTGAAAATCGATTAAGGGTAGTGAACGGTTTAATAGTACTAACCAAACAAGTATTGCGACGTTGTTCAGGTATTTCTTCCACATGAACAATTTTGAGGGAGGCCGTTCAGACGACGGATATTTGAGCCAGATGGGACTATCTTGCCACATCCTTGTAGAAAGAAAATCAATAGGAAAAACTCCACGAGAGACGAGATCAGCTGGATTGTGTTGAGTCGAAACGTGACGCCATTGCTGTACATCTGTGAATCAGTCCAATAGTGCATGGTCGTTTTTTCTTAAAGAGCTATATTTACGCTTTTCATCAAGGTTGCTAAAAGCTGAGCTTCGCATAGTTCCAGTCTAGGTGTTGTAGTTGATTTAATCGGAGCCACTCTAGATTTTGCATACAATACCTTAACCTTAACCGATCCGGACGAATCAGTTGCTCGAATATAGATGCATGCTCCATAATTATGCATTTTCACTGGCGTCGGCAAAGCCGTGTAATTGTATTTCCTGGATATTTGTAGACACAATGGTACGTGAAAATGTTAACTGATTGAGACAAGGCAGTTGTCGACAGTAAGGTAGCCACTCTGTGTGGAAAGCAGCCGGTAAAGACTCATCCCAATTCAGGTTGTGTGTCCACAATTTTTGTAAAATGATTTTTGCTAATATAATAACAGGAGCTAATAGACCTAAAGGATCGAATATCTTAGCTATTGTTGACAAAATGGTACGTTTAGTTATTGGTGTCAATTCAATAGGACTCACAGTATACGTAAGAGTGTCAGATTGAGATTCCCAGTAAATTCCCTGCAATTTACGGTTTATATCATCAACAAGTACATCCGATAAGACTGACGGGTTGTTGGAAGCCCACTGTCTTATTGTAAGACCAGCGGTAGCCAGAATCTTTGTCATTTGTTCAATGATAAATTTTGCATCTTGTGTAGTGTGAGCGCCACTAAGAAAATCCTCGACGTAGAATTCAGACCGTAAAAGAGGCGCGACAAGAGGGTAAGTTTCAGCTTCATCGGTTGCTGGGTGATGAAGACAGCGAATAGCCAAATAAGGAGCACATGTGATCCCAAATGTAACCGTATTCAGCTCATATGTTTGCATTTGGTTATTTTGATTTCTCCACAAAATTCGTTGAAATTTTTGATCGGATTTTCTGATTAGAAATTGTCTATACATCTGCTTAAGATTAACAATAGGATGTTTTCTAAACCTAATTAAAATGGAAAACAGATAAGGGTGTATGGTAGGATCTGTAAACAGTACATCATTGATAGATACGCCAGTAGAGGTTTTGAGAGAGGCGTCAAAGACAACTCGTAATTTGGTGGTTAAACTGGATTCCTTTTTGACTGCATGGTGGGCTAAATAATAACTGTTGGTTAACGTACAGTCATTTCTTACAGGTGACATGTGCTGTTGAAGCAAATAATCTATCAATACTTTGTTATATTGAATTTTTAGGTCCGGATCCTTGTTCAATCTTCGTTCTATACCTTCAAATCTTTTTAATGCAAAGTGATAAGATGTACCTAATTGAGGTTTGTGTGGATTAAATGCTAGGGCAACTACGTAGCGCCCTGCCGGATTTCTTGTAACGTTTTCTCGAAAATGTTGCTCACATTCTTCTTCTTCAATTAGTATACCTTTTGATCGGCGGGCATTCCTCAATTTGCCAAAATTTTTGCAACTCAGATTCAGTGACGCAGCAGTGGTGTGACAATTGGATCTGGATGCTTTACAGACGGGAATTCCTCCGCCTATTATCTATCCTAAAAGTGTTTTTTGCAAATACAGTTCTTCTTGCGTGTCGGTAGCGATTTTTATTTGTCCTACGGACAGTATAGAAAGTGTAGTACCTGCACCTAATAACAGATCTACGGGTGCTGATTGATGAAAGTTTGGATCTGCTAGCTTGATGTTGTACGGTATTTTAGTGCAAGCACGTTGAATTGATTGATCGGGTACAAAATCCGAAATAGATGGTACTACCAGAAAAGTAAGGTTTTTTTTGTACGCGTTTAATCCAGATTTGATTGTAGCAACTGCTAATTCCTTGCAATATGTAGTCATTGAATTTAAAGCCCCTATAGGTATGTTGCATGTGGTTGTTTTGATGTTTAAAGTATCAGCAAGACGTTTAGTTATAAAGTTAGTAGTCGAACAGGTATCTAACAATCCTCGGCATTGAATCAATTCTTGTTGTTGATTAAAAATATATTTACAGCTAGATGGATCTGTGTGACTATTGGAATGCGTATACAATGTCTGAGAATATACTCGAGATGATTCCTTTCGATGAGAATACTCCTGGCCCGATATAAATGATTTATAATTTGCATTCTCACTGCGTGATAAATCTGCACAATCAGCACGTTTGTTCAAAAATTTTAATAATTCTTTGTATGATGGAACGTCATTACTATCTTGAGTCAATTCCCACTGCCAAACTGTGTTAGAACTAACCTTAGAAAGAATTAAATCAACAAGTGGTATGTTCCAAAAGGAAACGGGAGCTTTCAAGTTTTCCAACGCACGAATATGTTGGTAGAAGGTATTTACGAGTTCACTGATAGCAGAAGGTGTATCCTTTTGTAGTTTCGGAAATTCGCGCAGAATAGACATATGACGCCGTGTTATACGCTGTAGATTTTCAAACTTATCTTTTAGAATAGATAGTGCAAACTCATAATTGCCATCAGTAAGTTCAAGTGATTCAATCACTTTTGCAGCTTTACCGGTAAGTGACACACGCAGATAATTAATTTTTTAACAGGTGGAAGATTTTCCTGGTCAATCAAGGTGGAAAACAGCCTGAAAAAAGCAGCCCATTTTTCTGGAGCTTCATCAAACGTTGGAAGCGGTATTGTAGGCAAAGTGACTGCCGCTTTGATAACTTCTGGAACAACTGTGTTCTTTGTAGATGTGTTGATTTTTTCTATTGGAGGGTTTAAACTTTCTAGTAATTCCAACGCACGACTTTTTTCAATATTATAATTTTCTATGTATGGAAGGCGGTTTTCAATCTCGTCTTCGTCTAGTTGCTCTAAATCGTCTTGAATGTTTTCAAAGTTATTGAAGGTTTTGATCGCGCTATCTAAAGTTGATTGGATATAAAATCGGTTACTTTGAGAAGGTTCAAGATCAGCTTGATCTAGACATTTTTTTAGCATAGTGACCGTAACTTGAATATGACCACGCTGTCTTTTTAATCTAGAAAGATCTGCCATATTGATAGAATTTGATGTTTATGTTGGTAGTAAAATATTTATAAGGTTGAAAATAATAGACGGTAAAAAAAGGAAATGGTAATTGACCAAAATTTGTTAGTGAATAACAAAAAACTAACTTACCAAACTGTGATGCTACGCAAGTATTGTTAGGCATTTGCATACAAAGCACTATTTAAAAACTAAAAACGAGAAATGCTTTACAACAGATTCTTCTAAAGACGTTCTTAAATATTACAATTCTAATATTTAAAGAAAAAACAAGACGGGTTAACAGATTCTGAAATTGAGTCTAATGAACTAGTTTAATTTACAATTGTTGTTTTTTTAGAATAGTTTTTTGTCTAAAACTTTTTCTAATTCTTGTACTTACAACTTATTTTTGGTTTTTACGTTTGTTTTTCTTTGCAAAAATAAATTTCATTTGAGCTATTTTTCTCTGTTTATTTTTACCTACCACTGCAAAATTAAATTCGAACTAACATATATTCCTACTGATTTTTAAGCGCGCCATCTACTGATTTATAAAAATTCATCTGGCAACAGGGAAATGCAATGCACGATGGGAAATGTTTTAAAAGGTTCCGCCGCCACTAGTGTGTCAGAAGCACTAGCGCTTGGAT
Source organism: Lagria hirta (assembly GCA_947359425.1). NCBI lineage: Eukaryota > Metazoa > Arthropoda > Insecta > Coleoptera > Tenebrionidae > Lagria > Lagria hirta. Next base: position 26,443,904 of record OX375794.1, on the reverse strand, counting down.
TTTCATGCTAACTCACATGAAAATAATAAATTATTTGTGAAAAATAAGTAATTAAGGTTTATATTAAAAAATACAAAATAAAGGTTTCAAAAGCAGGTTATATCTTTTCAGTAATTTATTTATTTATCATTAGAGCGCTAGTACTTTTAGCACTAGTGGCGGCGCGACGTCTTGAATCATTTCCCATTGTGCATTGCACGATTGAAATACCTTCCTCTATAACCTTTGAATCGTTGCTTGATTCTACAGTATACACTTTTTACAGTAGGTTCACTTCTGTCGGTACCTTTGATTTATAGTGTTGACTTTGGTCTTTGCACAGGTTACTGCGTCTATTGCTGCTGCGTTCGTTAATGCATATTCAATGCCGTTCAGGTATCTTATTTGGAGTGCTGAGTGTCGCTGATTGTAAAATGCATCTGTTAATTAAAAAAACAAGCATTTTTAATTCAGAAGTTTATTTGGGCATTCTGAAGAATAATTTTAATTTACAATTTATGATTTTTTGACATTTTTTGTTAATATTTTGAGTTTTACAGTTTCTATTTACAAATTTGAAGGTAAAAAAAAATTTCACTCTTATAAACAATGAGACTAAATAATTAATTGGAAATTCCGGGCACGATGTATTTAATGTCACTAGAATGAATTCAGTCTTTAATGATCTTCTCACATTGCTGTCTACAGAGATTTTAGCAAATTCCAAACAAAATAACACGTCTAAACTGTGTACATAATCAATAAATTCTTGTCGAGGTACAACTAATTTGCCAAAATCACTGGACGTGGTTGCATACGCCTTAAAATATGTGAACAAATTACACGAATTCAATTCAGTATTTTCTTTTGCAAGTAATTTTTTACAAAACCTACACGAATGCTGATCGCTAAATTTTTTAACAAATGTTTGCCTAAATACAACAACGCATTTTGAGCTGGAAGCTCTATAGAACAGAGCTGTTTAGCCAAAATGGGATTAATGCTTGCAATTTAACACGAGTACTTTGTTGTCCGGTTGCAACTTGGATAAACGTTGGAAACGATGGAAGTTACTTCACTACCAGAATCAACAAGAGCCAGTAGGGGGCCCTGAGCGTCGACGAACGTAATAAAAACATGGGGACACACATTTGGAACATGATGGTGCAGAGTTGTTGGGTGAGTCTTATTAGTTTCCGCAACTACCAGATTACAAGAGATTGGTTCGTTTCTTACTGACAACGGAGTCTGGAACCGTGAAGACTTATCTACAAATTTTTCTGCTAGACCTTGGTCCATAGATGACCAAATCCCCACCGATACGTTTCCTGAAATTCTCTAAATGACAATGGCGGGGCTGGTCGAATGACCTGGCATGACACAACAGCTGTTTTAATTGAGGGGTGTTTGGGTGAACATGATTCTCTCAAATTCATGTCCTTTTGCCGTTTCCCGAAAATGTGGGTGGTGGGATAGAAAAAGGGTTGAACCGGGAATTGCCAGTGGAGTGCTAGGAAGGTTTGGGCGTTTTGCCAAATGAGTGGCGGGTTTGCCCGGGCGTGGTTTGCGCCACTCTATATTGTCCTTCTAAAAATAATAGCGCTCCTTTTAAAGAGCGTTGCTCTGATGACACTACCTCGGATGTGGGTTGGAAAGCACCGCATCATTTCAGCAACAACATTTTTGGTCCTACAAATTCTAACGTGTTTAGAACGATAAATTTGCTTAAAAAAGAAGTCCGCCTTTGACATCGTACTGCTCTGTGGGTAAATTTGCGATACTATTTGGGAGCGGACTTTGAACTGATGCGCTGGTGACCAAAATATCCCAAAAAACCTTTTTGAAATTGCGCAAACTTCCTCCAGGTGCTGCGATGGAAAGTTGCCCACTCCGACGCCTTCCCAAACAAATAGAAGATGACTTCAACCAGCTTATTTGACGCATCCTGACCGGTCCTAGCAAAGTACGTCTCAACTTGCTCTACAAACTTTTTGGGGTTATGGTCCACATTATTTTCGAAACTCGGTTTCTTAGCCCTTAGACAAATTAACAGCATTAGCTGCAGCAATAGAAGACTTTCGAGTATAATTTTTACGACAATTTTTATGTATTGTCACAGATTTCTGATTTTCAAGATATTCCGAAAATTCATCTGCTCTTTCGATACTTGCATTAATTAAGGTCTTCATACCACGTTCAACAGTAACAACTTCACTTTCAGTTAAAAGTTTAGCACAAATAAAACAATATTCGGACATTTTTGTTATAAAACTCAAAATAGCACGATATAGGTTAGGATAAAGACGTGTTTTCACTACCGACTGGCGTCCAAGACTGACGGTATTTTTATTTCATTTATTATAGCAGGCTTAAGACTCTAGCCACGCACACAATTGAACAGGAGACACATGTTGTCTCAAGGTTACAATGGCGTATAAAGAGTAAAAAATGAGATGCTTTTTTTATTTATTTGCTTAAAACTTTTCAATAAAGGTACAAAACAAAGCAAAACAGAGTTTTATAAATAAAACTACAGACTTTAAAACAAAAAAAACCTAGTAAAATTCTCGCTAGTAGCAAAAAAGTTATTGTGTTTTCAATTGGAACAATTTTTACAATAGATGGCTGCATGCTCGAGGCATAAAAACACGGAACACGCTTTACAAACATAGTAGTTTTTCTGTCACGTGAACGTGGGCATTCAGAGCATCTTCTCTGTTGATTAGGTCTTGTTTTTTGGTAGGTGGCTCCAGATTTTCACCCAAAATTTTTCTCATATTGCCGCGTAAATCCCGAGCAAGCCTGGGGTTAGACAACCTTTGTCTCTGGTAGTCTTTGATTAATTCCATGCTGTTAATCCCCGCAGTATTTAGTAATGAAAAAAAAACTGTTAAAGGCCATCTGCTGCTATTGCGAGATACATTATAAGATGCCGGCAATTTGTCCACGACATCCAGCCCACATTTACTAAAATTATGAAGAGATTATTTCTGGTAGTTTCTGTTTAGAATTTATGTCTACTGAATCGCCATGATGAAGTGATGATATTAGTAAACATAACCTTGCCTTTTTTAGGGACATACGAAACAATAGTGTATCCCTGCTGGAAACCAAATATACTAGAGTGTATTTCCCTGCCTTTTGCTTGCAAGAACTGAGCGGGCAAATTTGGTTTATTTTTTTTTATGGTTCCTGCAGCAGTTAAGTTGTGACGTTCACGTAGATTTACCAAGAGATCATAACTGGTATACCAATTATCGAACGTTATGTTAGGTTTTGTTCCTAACACTGGAGCAACCAATCTATTTACTATGTCTCTCGGACGATTGCTTATATCGAAGGGGTCATCAGGTTGCTTCCCTACATAAACCTCCATGCTCAAAACATAGTATGTGCGCGCATCCACCAGGGCATGTACTTTAATGCCATATTTTGCTGGCTTGTTCGGCATGTACTGCCGGAAGGAGCACCTACCGCGTAATGATTCTAATTTTTCGTAATTAGATAAATGCTCAGAAGGTGAATAAACAGCCTGACAGTTTTCGACAAATGTTTCAAAAACAGCTCTGATATGAGCCAGCTTATCAATTCAGACACGCTCTTTCCGATTGGCTTTATTGTAAAAACGGAGGCTAGACACCAAAAATGAGAATCGTCGCTGGCTCATCGTACATCTGAATACGTCCATGCCCAAAGATCAGACAGATTTTGATGATTATTTGTAAAAGTACCTGCAAAATAAAAAAGCCCAAATACAGCTTTTATCTCTGTTATGCATGTCTTTCCATAATGGGACCAGGCTCTTCAATTTTCAGATTTTTCTTCAATTCTTTGATTAGTGTGGACAACTATATCAGCAATCATCATTTCATCAAAAAAAAGCATAAAACATTGAAACGGAGTTTTGACATTTCTTCCATATTGTTTAACTCCAGGCAAGTGGGTGATAATGTTTTCGGATCTAGTTCTTACGTTTTTTACGTTATATCCCTTGCACCATGTCATTCCATTTTTTTCATAGAAATTATGAACTTTAACCGGATCTGCATTTCTGAGTTTTCTTCTTCGGCATCCTGTTCTAAGTCAGGGTAATCACTACACAAACTGACATTGTCTATTTCGTCATCTTCTTCATCAATAAAGTTTTCGTCATTTTCTACTTCTTGCCACAGTCTTTGGAGACGCCTCTGCTCTTCTTCGTAATCTCCCATCAATACAAGAGCTAATGCAAGCAATGATTCATAAATAATAACGAAAATAAAGAACCCGCCTGTAGTTACGATGCCACAAAAACGAAACAAATCTGATCAAAAAAAGTTCTGAGTGTAGACAGGTTGGGTGTGAGAAACCCCAAGCAACTTTGAAACGGTTCTATTCGCACTCTGTCTATGCTAGAACTATGTTTTCAAAAGCCACGTGTAGAGAAATACTTAGTTTGAAGATACTGTAATGATCCTTGATAGTATGATTCTTCTCACCAAGGGTCATGGTAGGGAACCAGAAAAGATTACCAATATGCAATGTTTTATTTGGTACACCATACTACACTACTACTCTACTGATACGTTATTCCCACTATGCTATTACTATCGATCTTTTTATACTCTTACGAATCTATAGTTATAATATCTAATTATGCTAAGTAAGGAGTATTCGTTGGACGTGGTCAGGCATTGCGACATGGTTAGACTCAAGTAGGTTCTTTAGTCAGCTAACCTATGAAGAATGTCGTTATCGCAATACTCATTACTCAAGCATTTCACAACTATATCTAGGTTAATCATACATTAAGCAATTATACAATATTTGATACAGCTAGGTCAAATCATCCCTTACACCTCCTTTGCAAAGTAAAAAAAAATTTTTTTTTGTTTTTTTTTATGATTTTGATGATATGACCTAGGTACTTATTTAATGGTGATATGGTTTAATCCTATCTTTATGAACTTCTATTAATTTATTATCTATCTGAATTACAATATTTGAATTCTTATTTTCTAACACTTGATAGGGTCCCATGAAAATTTCTTCTGTTTTGTTTCCACTATTGTTTCTTAATAGAACTTGATCACCTTGTTTAAATTCACTAGCACTACTATTGTTTTTTTCATCGTACTTATGTTTCCTAACTAACTTAGATTTAATTAAATTTTTTTTAGCGTCACTACAGGCTTTCTGTAAACGAAATTTTAATTCATTTGGATAATCGTTAAAATTGTATAAAGGTTCAAATTGGTTAGTACAATTTGAAGGCAAGCGACTTAGTTTTCCAAATACTAGTTCAAAGGGAGTATAGAGGGTTTCCGTATGTACCGTGTTGTTATAAGAGAAACACCAGTAGGGAAGCCAACTACTCCATGAATTCGGTTGTTTAGCCGTTTGAATCCTCAAATATGCTCCTAACCTTTTATGCGTGTTTTCTAATGAACCTATAGTTTGATGATGATATGCCGTTGAATTTAATTGTTTAATTTTTAACAGATTGCATGTCTCTTTAAATGTAGTGGCTGTTCCTTGATCTGTCACTATAGTTTCGGGTATCCCGTAACGTAATATTAAATTTTCTACAAATGTTTTCGCGACTGTTGTAGCTTCTTTATTATGTATAGGATATGCTTCAACAAATTTACTTAATTCTCATTGTAGTGTAAAAATATATCTATTATTATCGATGTCTGGTTCTAGTGGACCAACTAAATCAATAAAAGTCTTTTGAAATGCAGATGATGCCGTTGTTGTTATATGAAGTGGTTGTTTGTGTATGTTAGAATATTTAAATCTTTGACACTCGTCGCAGCATTTTACAAATTTTTCTATGTCGTTTCGCATTTTTTTCCAAAAATAGTATTTCTTAATATTATTGTACATTCTTTTGATTCCCGCGTGTCCTCCTGTTGGTAGAATGTGGAAATCGTTAATTACTATTTGTTGCTGTTCTGTATCTATTATTTCTTGTGCACTCTTAATAATAGAAATGTTTATACCGGTATCTTTAAATAACTTGGGGTTTTTTCGTAAATTATTTCTCCTTTTGAATATAGTTCATTACATCTTAATAATTTCTGTACTTCTGTTTCTGAAATGAACTTGACTTTGACAGAATTTGGAGAAGCTTTCAAGAGTTTTAGACCTTGACACCGAAATGCATTTTCGAGGTTTGTCCATCGTTGTTGACAATGAACAATACCGCGATGGCCAGTACCGATATCTATAGGGTCGTTGATAATATCTTCTTTGGATTCTATGTTTTTTCTGTGTTGTGCTCTTGTAATTACATTTAATGTTTCCTCAGTTGTATTACGCAAGTCTTTTAGTTTGTTTGTGTCTAATTGGATTCGTGACAAAGCATCTGCTGTGATATTGTCTTTTCCTTTAATATAATGTATGTTAAAGTCGTATTCTTCTAATGTTAACCTGAATTTAGTGAGTCGGCTCGATGGATTAGTCAGACCAAATAAATAAATCAGTGGTCTATGATCTGTATAAATATCAAATTTTTTGCCAAATAAATATGGTCGAAATTTCTTCACTGCCCAACAAATGGCTAACAGTTCCTTTTCCATAGTGGCATATAATTTTTCATGTTTGTTAAACGACCTACCGTATGCTACAGGTTTATCATCCGCATTTGATAAAACTGCACCGATAGCATAGCCAGAAGCGTCTGTTCAAAGTATGAACTTATTTGTTTCGGTAAAATCAGGATATTGTAATACAGATGGATTTATTTAATTATATATAAATATTAATTATATAAAATATATAATTTTTCTTTTAAGGTCTCAAAAGCTTTTTGACACCTTTCTGTCCATTCAAATGTTACGTTCTTTTTTGATAATTGGTTCAAAGGATTTGCAATTTCAGCAAAATTTTTAATAAATTTTCTGTAATAATTTGCGAATGCAACAAAACGTTTGACTTCCGCTGCATTTGTTGATGTAGGATAGTCTTTTACTGTTCTAATTTTTTCAGGATCTGGTGATATTCCTTCAGAAGATATTGTATGTCCTAGGTATAAAATTTCTTTCCGTAGAAATTCGTATTTTTGTGGATTCAGTTTTAAATTTACTTGTCTTGATCTTTTCAAAATTTTAACTAAGTTTTGATTATGAGTGGTTAAATTATTTCCAAAAATAATTAAATCGTCTAAATAGACAAAACAATTTGTATAATTTAATCCCGATAAAGCTATAGTCATAGCTCTTGAAAAAGCACTGGGACTAATCTTTAATCCCATCGGTAAACGAGTAAGTTGGAATTGTCCTTTTTCTGTAGTAAAAGCAGTGTACTGTCTTGACTTTTGATCTGATTCAATTTGATAATATCCTTGAGATGAGTCTAAATGTGAAAAGTAAATAGCACCTGATAAAGCATCTAAAATTTCATCGATACAGGGTAAGGGAAACTTGTCATCCTCCATATGCCTGTTTAATTGTCTATAATCAATTACCGGACGCCATTGTTTTGCGCCGTTTTTACTGTCTTTCTTTGCGACTATTTATAATGGAGAAGACCAAGGAGAATTTGTTTTCTCGATAATTCCATTGGATAGCATTTTATCAACATGTTGATTTATTTCCGTTTTTTGACTATGAGGTAAACGGTAAGGTTTGATATAAATAGGTGTTGTCCCGTTTTGTAACTGGATCTTTTGTTGGTAAATGTTTGTTGTGGTGAGTCGGTCAAGGTCTAAATGAAAAACGTCAGCAAATTTTGCACATATTTTCTGAATAGAAGTTGCTTCTTCAGTATTTAAATCATGTGTATTTATAATGTCTAGTAGAGTGTCGACTCTACTTACATTCTTTTTTGTGACCTCAAAATTCTGTATTTCGTAATTTGATAATTGTTCGACTTTTGGCTGAAAGTTTCTTTGTAGTAGTCACTGGATGGTCGTTTTAATCAAAATAATGCAACAAAGTTTTAAATTGTAGTAGTCACTGGATGGTCGTTTTAATCAAAATAATGCAACAAAGTTTTAAATGAATATATATTAAACAAAGAATTAATACTAGGAATCTACACTATTGATACCGACGTAACAAAGGACGGAAACGAACTAACTCCCCTCCAGTACTTCTCCGTTCCTTCAAGGGTTTTGTCTGTATTCACACTGCGCATCCGCTCTATTGAATTAATAACTGCCACAAAATGAATATATATTAAACAAAGAATTAATACTAGGAATCTACACTATTGGTACCGACGTAACAAAGGACGGAAACGAACTAACTCCTCCCCAGTACAGTCCCCAGAAGCTTAGTTCATCTGCTAATTGTACTTGATTTATTCCAAACAATAACCTAGAAGGCGTTTCTCCGGTTGCCCTATTTACGGTGTTATTTATGCAAAACTCTGCTTTTCCTAAAACTTCGTCCCAAGTTTTTGTGGTATGTGTTCCTTTGGCTAATAGTGGAGTCAAGATTCTATTCATCCGCTCTATCTGACCATTAGCTTGCGGAGTACCCGTGGCTATCTTTACGTGCTTTATTTTTTGCTCTGCCATAAAATCCTTGAACTTGTTTGAAATGAACGCTGACCCGCGATCTGAAATGATTGTTCTGGGTTTATCATAATATCTCAAATAATTCTTAAGTGACTTGATGACATCCTCTACTCCGGTGCTAGTAGTAGCGTAAAATTTGATAAATTTCGTAAATGCCTCGATTACTTCAAAAACATATTTATAACGATGACCTGTGCGTTCTCATGGACCGTAATGACCAATATGCAAAACCTGGAAAGGTTTATCTCCCTTTTCGGGGCAGTGTAATTTACCTTCAGCTCTATTTGCAATGCTCGAGTATGTGATACACTTGAAGCAATTCTGAATGACAAGCCGCAATAACGTTGTGTTCCATCGACTGTGGCACGTAGAACAATGTTAGTCCGTTGTATTTTCTATAGATTAGCCCATTATCTAGTTCAAAATTCTTATCTTCATTCTGTTCTAATTTTCGTTTTAACTCTAAAATGTTTTCATCTAAATTTTGTAAAATTGATAAATTTCTTTCAAAACTATTTTCTGTAATTAATAAGATACTAAATTCTCTACTCAACGCATCAGCATGTTTCATTCTGTCAACCGACCTATGTTCTAATTCATAATCATAATTCAAAAGTAATAACGACCAACGCATTATTCGCGGATTAACGTCTTTTTTCTCAAGTGATAACTTTAAACTATTACAATCTGTAACTAATTTGAATTTAATGCCTTGAAGATAAATTCGAAATCTTTCCAACGAATAGATAATTGCTAACATTTCCAATTCGAAACTATGATATTTAGCCTCAGTGGCGGTGGTACGTTTACTAAAGTACGAAATAGGATGAAATTTGCCATCAGATTGTTTCTGCATTAGCACCAATCCAAATCAATGAGAGCTACCGTCGCAATGTAATTCGGTTTCAGCTTTCGGCGAATAAATGGCCAATAATGGTTTTGAAGCTAATTGCTCCTTTATATTCTGGAAACAAGATAACGCTTCTTCCGACCAGATAAATTTGTCGGCTTTTAAAAGATCATACAAAAGTTTAGTCTTAACAGCAAATTTTTCAATAAATTTTCTAAAATACGAAGCAAGGCCTAAAAAACTGTGCAGTTCCTTAAAATTGCGCGGAATAGGATAATTGTTAATTGCATGAGTATTTTCTTCGTTCGGACTAATGCCGTTTTGATCAACTCGATAACCTAAATAATTTATCTTCGTAGCTAGAAATTCGCACTTATCAAACCGTAACTCTAAGCAATTCCTGACTAGCACTTTTAGAACTAATTTCAAGATATTTAGATTGTCCTCTATGGTAGTGGTAGCAATTAAAATATCATCTAAATAAATTTGAATTTTTCTATCTCTTAATAATTCTTGGAATGCTCTGTTAATAAATCTCATAAAGAAAGAGCTGCCTTGTGATAAGCCAAAGGGCATCTTAATATATTCATATTGCCCGAAAGGTGTTACAAAAGAAGTATATTTCATCGATTCTTCATTCAATTTAACATGATGGAAAGCATCTTTTAAATCTAATCGCTTACCCGATAAGCTATCTAATTGATCTTCCATATGCGGAATGGGAAATACGTCCTTATCAGTTATTTTATTCAACTGTCTATAATCTATCGCCATTCTAAATTGACCTGACTTTTTTTTGATTAATACTATCTGACTGCTATATTGAGAACAACTTGGGCGAATTATTTATCGCTTCATTAAATCGCTAACAATATCTTGAACTGCTTCTTTCTCCGCTACAGACAATCGTTTCGGTTTTGCTTGAAATAATTTATCACTTTTAATTTCTAATTTTAATTCTAGTTCTGTTTCTGGATTTACCGGTTTTTCTCCCTCTACATAATGTGTTTTAATTCAACTACCTCCCGCTGAAATGGCCATGGTATATCTGAATAGATGTTAAGTTGATTGTTACATTGCTTTATTTCGCTTATTTCAATATTAAATATGTCAACCATTGGGCATTCTACCGGAGATTGTTCAATCACCTTTACCTTACAATCTTTTCCAAATGTGATAGCAATTCTATTACAAGAAATAAAGTCCCGACCTAACAAACAAAAATGAGACATGGTATTTTCCGGAACTACATAAAAAGTTATGGGAATTTTGCACTGTACATTTACACAAACACTCTGCTTTAATGAGCCTAACACCTTTATCACACTTCTGTTTATTTCTTGAAATTTGGTGGAATCCCTTATTAACTGCAGTTCAACGTTATCGTTGACAACTTTTTTACTTAACAATGAAACAGGACTTCCCGTGTCTAATATAGCTCGCATCTTACCTTGCTCCAGCTCTACTTCTAGTGAATAATCTGGAATCCATTCCAATAGCTGCGTTCGAAGCACTTTCTTGCCACACTCACTTTGCTTATGACCCGGTAAACCACAATTGTAACAGGTGCCTTTTTCTCTTTTCGCTTTGGAGCATTTAAACGCAATGTGTCCGCGCTCGTTGCAGTTGTAACATCGAGTTTCTTCTTTTTTTACACTCTTGTTTGCATATGTGTCCTTTCCTGTCTTGCCACCTCGCTGCTGCAAAGTTTTCGACTTCCTCTTCTTGATTCGCTCGTACACATCAATTTTGTTTTTTAGTTGTTGATAATTTTGAGCTTCATATAACATTGCCTTTCTGTCCATATCGTCGTAGATTCCATCCACTGTATATTGAATAACTGCTTCTTCTTCAATATTCCCCTTGGATGCCAATTCCTTCATATTAAGAAAATATTCACGTGCACTCTCGCCTTTTTGCATTTTTCTGTGACTAAGCATTTGATGGAGTTCGGCACTGTTCAATTTCGTATCAAATTCAGTGATCAGTCTCTTTTTTAAACTTGCCCATGACGTCACATTTCTCTCGCCCTGTATAAATAGCTTTGCTAACCCTCTCAGTAATTTTTTGCCAAATATTGATCGTTGTAGGTCTGACCAACCCATTAGATTTGACATGTCTTCAAAATCAGATATAAAAGAACTTATAGAATAATTGTCATCACCTGCAAATGTCCTGACCGACTCTTCAATGTCTTGAAATGACATGGTAAATTTTGAACCACCGGCATTGTTGTCATTTCTGTCACCTACGTTGTGCGCCTGTTCGCTGTCTTCGTCACTCTCTTCTTCTTCCAATTCGTCTTCTTCACTACCTGAGTCGTTTCGTAATGAATCGAAATTTACCAGCAAATTTTTTATTATGCGCGTGCTTAACTCCATTGGATTGCCTTCGTAATTTATTTTGAGTAAGGTGCATATTGCCGTCTAGTCTGCAATGCTGAATTCGTCGACGACTGTTGTCACCTTTTCATTTAATTGTTCTGAGTTCGCTTCAAAGACAAATCCTCTAAAATCTAAAATTTTCTTTCTATTTAATCTTGTCCCATCGGTTTGAATAATTTTGTATAACGCTTTTGCAGCCGTCTTTGATGCATTTGTTATGTCTTCTTGTAATGTACCAATTTCTTTCAATTGCGCCATAACTAATAATTGTTTTTGTCCCTTTGTGATGCTTTCAGTATCCAAGAATTTTTCTTTCGCGCCAAATACCTGCACTGTCGTCACGTACGCACTCGGTTGACAAAACTTTCTTCCATTTAAAAACCCAAGTCGTCACGTTGCTGTTGACACGACACTTGAAACTCTTGGTCACACTAATGACAAAACTTACTTGCACTTTCAAATTTAATGGTTAATTAACGGTACTATTTAGATAGAACTGTTCGCGAGTTTTATTATCTCACTTCTGGAAACTGTAGTAGTCACTGGCTGGTCGTTTTAATCAAAATAATGCAACAAAGTTTTAAATGAATATATATTAATCAAAGAATTAATACTAGGAATCTACACTATTGGTACCGACGTAACAAAGGACGGAAACGAACTAACTCCCCCCCAGTACTTCTCCGTTCCTTCAAGGGTTTTGTCTGTATTCACACTGCGCACCCTCTCTATTGAATTAATAACTGCCACATCTTAAAGGCCAGATTTTGGTTGGCATAGTGTTCAGATCGAACGGGAAAACAGGAGAATACGAGACAACTGCTTTTTTCCCTCTCCACGCAAGAGCCCGAGATCGGCCCGACGCGCGCTTTGGACACTCAGTCAGATCTAGTTAATAGTTAATCACAGTAGCACAGTACCTGCGACTAAACAAGTCAAAGAAAGGGAGTCAATATTGATATTTGCATGTACCCACCCTATAAATAATAAAAACTGAAACAGAAGTGTAGGTGTTGGAAAGAAAATGAAAATTATTTTAGTAATATTATGTATGCTCAGGCAAAGGTTTTTAGAAACAATATTAGCTCTGTGTCTGTACCTATTCCACAATAATTATCACTTTTTTGATAATTAAGTATTTTTTTTACAAAATAAAAAGTTATGTAAATACTATGAAATTAATAATATTATATCAAAAACTTGTTTGTAAATCAGACAATTTATTTTTTAATTTACCACAATTTTTTTACAGACAAGCTGGAGGGGCTCAATAACACAATTACCAATTTCAGTACATGAATAATTTTTATTATTGTATGTCTTTATTTCTATTATAGCGACTGTCGATTAACTCGTGAAGTAAATGATCAAAATAAAAAATTTTTAACTTTGGTAACATTTTATCGTTCCAAAATTCTGGATTTCGTTCGATCTTTTGAATGACGAAGTCGTTTGGTATCCACACACAAAAAAGACAAAAATCCCTATTTGTGACTTCTGATTGCCCTTGTATCTGATAATAATAATTACAAGCTGATTTTTGTATACCGCGCACCCTGTAACTTTTCTATTTTGAGCAGCCTCTAAAACCGTTCTGAACTCTTTGGCAGAAAATGGACATTTGATTTCTATTATACCATTATCATCCACAAGTCCATCTGGAGAAGCTCCTAAAAATGGCTCTGACGAATGTACAAAAAATCCACATTCCGAAATTAAATGTTGTGGTAAAGCATTTCGAATTTTTGCCAGTGCAGGAGGTTCGTTATCTTTACCCCATCTAGTTGAAAAAGTGCAAATCTTCTTATACAATATATTAATCACTGTTTTCGTGCGCGGTGTTCTATCTCTCATCTTGCAAATTTGACCAAAATTAGAGGCTGTCAGTCGTTTAAGTTGTTCACTTCTCCAAATCATATTTGCAGACTGACCGCGAGTTTCTCTTTCTAAATCCGCGATTTCTTTCAGACTCTTCTCTAATTTTTTCAGAAACTCTTGTTCTTTTAATTTATATATGTCAGGACTCATATCAGGAACATCTATGTCTAACTCCATCCTTCCATAATGTTGATCTGCTGTGGTTGTTTTACGTATCGTTTTATAGTTCTTCTTTGTTTCTAATATCAGTTTTCTCTTGCATCTTAATTCTTTTCTTCGTTTGATTTGTGACATAATTTTTCAAATACTTTCCCGTTGGACTGTGTTGAATCACCTGTTTGATCACTTTCTTGTAAAATTTAGACCTGTCATTAAACGATGCTGCAGCTGCCTTACATCTTGCTTCATAGGAGTCTCTCATCACAAAATTACATCGCTTTCCACCTATAAACTTAGCTACAATAGAATTATACCGCTCTGCTAAATTGTTGTTGACATTATGAAGTAAGCTGTCTACATGCTCCAGAACAAGTCTTACGGCGTTTTCTAATCCAGCCCACAAACCGCATAATTTTAAATTTTCCACGTAGTTTATATCATTTTTGCTTCTGGTACATTTAAATTGCCTGCTGAAACAAGCCTCATGTGAACCAAAAACATGATTAAGTAGATTTCGTAGATTCAAAATCATTTCTTTTTTTATTTCATTGGGTTTGCTTGAATTAGAGAATTGCTTTGATCTTTTTTTTATTATGCAATAGAGGGAAATTCGCAATCTTTCTAAATTTTTTTCCACAGTTTTTCTCATTATTATTGGCACAACTCCTATGTCATTAATTCGAGTTTTGCTCAGTTCTTTAGTCCTATTATTAAAGTTTCTACAGATGTGATTGGTGCAATCAATTTTGGTAATTAGCAAATCTAGCCCGTAAGGTCTGATAGTATTGAGTCTCTCAAAAACGCTACTATCTCCGTGACCTACAAAGACACTCGAACATTATTGGGCACATTTGTTTAGATTAGCCGAACAACATACCAATCATGTATGCATACTTTACTCCATGCATCAAAAAACTCTGTTTGAATCCTTCGGCAATTATGTCAGCTTCCATAGTGTTTGCAGTTCCTGACCAGTTTTTATAGCAAATATGATCCGGAATTTCTTTTTTCATATTTTCATATTTTGTGCACAGAAGACAAAATGTATTTCTTACGCCCAGAAAAAGCATTTTTTGGGAATGAAATCCCACTATACATGCCTAAAATTGCAACATACAGACAGACAATAATGTTACGAGCTAGTAAATCAGTTTTCACACTTACAACACCTGATAAAGAACTGTAATTGCATTTATATGAACGCTTAGCCCAGGAACCATCCACAACTACAGTTAGCAAAGGAATACCATGTTTGTCAACGCTGTCTCTTTCTATAGCAAGTTCTTTTTCAATTTTTACGGCATCTTTCATTTCTTCTAATGCAACATCTCTTATTTTATTATGTGTGTCTTTTTGCACTGAAAAATATGTTGAAGAAGACATAATAGGCATATTGAGCAGTGTGCATCTCTCCTCCATTTGTGTAAAACTTTGGCCAGTGCAAATATTTCCAAACACCTGAAGAAAAATCTATCAGTTGCGATCAACCCTTTGCGAATTTCTTTGATAAAAATCATGTTTTTTGATGAGCAGCCATATTTTTCATGATTACCAAAAGTTTGAAGCTGCTCTATCAAATATTTTACGACAAAGATACGTCTGCCTTCTAGATCTGTTTTCTTCTCTTCCAACAGATCACCATCTTCGTGATCTGGGCAAATTTCGTAATCACTTTCTTTCTCACTAAAATATTAATTTCTATAAAAAAATTCCTAAATATTAGTAACATTAATTTACGTTTCGGTATTCACAAAAAAATCAACAGATTCTAAATTTGATTGGAACACGTTATTGTCATTGTTTCTGATGGTGTCGTTTGCATCGGTCGAACAGCTGAAAGTGTTATTAGGTATTTTTTTTAAATACTCATTGAGAGTAAGCGCTATTGAAACAGCCTATTTTATTTTAAAAAGTATCTAGTAGTTGAATCACTTTTCTCTTTAAAATGCTTTTAGAGAATAATTGCGAAAAACAAATATTAAATATTAATACGTTTTTAAGAAATATAATAACCAATGATTCGAATTCTTTTCATGCTATATATTAAAAAACAAGTGACAGCAGACCCAACAATGTTTCTCAACACTAAAATGTTTTTGAGAAATTTAAAGACCGAGCATCGTTTAACAGTTTGTTGTTTTTATGCTATCGTTTGAAATTTTTATTAGGAGTAGCAACTGTTGTATCAAAACAAAACATACACTCGCGTTTCTTCTTGTTTCTAACTATACATACCCTGGTAAACTATGGATTGCATTTAAATTTTTTAAAACCCTTTCCTGAGCACATTTGTTTTTTATTTCGGTGTTCTCTGAACAAGTTTCTCTAAAAATTAATAGTATATAGTCTATGTACAAAGTGATCCACAATTATTTTCATAAGAGGAGACCATGAAAATCAAAATGAATGTCTTAGCTTTATTCATACCGCTACGTATCCGTCAAATCTGACACTTCAAAATGATCAACTTATTGGATAATTGCTTGTATTCAATACAAACGATCTGCTTCTTTTAGTGCGTGGTAGCTTATTCTTATTCTTCGTCGCTAGTTTACGAAGAAAATTCGAAAACTGCAACCATCAAGGCCGTGACCTTGGGGCTTCGGTCAGCTGTATACTCCACTTCGAAAATATTCTTCAATCATAGACGTCTCTTGTTCAGTTGTAAAAACCAATATTTTGTATCTTTGATAATTATTATTATTAATCAAAACAAATGTCAAACTGACAGCGCTGAATGAAGCTAAGACATTCATTTTGATTTCCATGGCCTCCCCTTATGAAAATAATTGTGGAACACCTAGTATAATGTATATAAATTATTACTGCTATTTTTGCTCTGGTTTTCAACAAATATCAATAGGTTTTTTTAGAGCATTTCTATTTATATTATATAAAAAATATCTACGATTTACTTACCTTCTTCGAACTCGTTTCATGCGTTTTCTCATACTAAGGCGTTTGTCTCCAAGACGAAGGTGATATTTAAAATTACCCATTCTATATGCTAACACTAATATCTAATTAATTATATTGTCTAAAAAAGGCACTTCAAATTAAGGGTGACAAGCAGCACAATAACTAAAATGATCACAAAGTTCTGTATTATCCAATAATTATTCACAATCGAGTGTAAAAAAAAAAAACCCCGGGTATCGGATGTTTTACAATCGGCACTCGACATAGCTGAAAAGCACGTGTACCCTAAGGTGGTGGGTGTGTATTCCCCTCTTGAGGCTCAACGCCAACATTTCCAATTTTCTTAGAACAGCCCGTGTTCATAACCGCATTAATCAACGACAGTTTTTTTCTAATCAATGAAATTTTTTTTTTCTTATTTTCAAAACAGATTTTTAGAGCTGCACACAAATGTTTTGCTTCCTTTGTTAGCAGCACCTAAGTTAAAACATGTTGAAAATGTCTAATTTCAGCAAAGTTTCCAATTTTTTTTCAAACTGTTTTGAGAAATAATATGCAAAACGAGCACATGTACAGCTCTATAATAATTGTTCTTTTATGACTAGAAAAAATATCTTGTTGATATCTCTTAAAATAAGAGAAAAATTTGTCTATGAATAATAATTGTTTTCGGCCTGCATTTGCCAGCCGAAATCTCGCCTTAATATAATTTCTTTATCGTTAATGTTTAAAATTTTTACTGGAATAGAATTTTTGTGTGGCTGTGCAATGCTGCTTGCTAATATAACACCATTACATAATTCCTGTTGAAGAGTAATGCATGCTTTATTTGTGTTTTCCTTTAAATAATGAATCGTGAAAATAAAAATTTTTCATAATCTATAATCGCTGAATATTTATTAAAAAAATCTGCGCCTAAATTTCCGTGAACATTTTCTCTGAAATTATCTATGATAGGAAATTTATGTGTTAAAAGTGAATTATTTGTTTTGAAAGTTAGATTAATTATGCCTTCAGAAAAAAGTTAACCCAAAACGCCTTTAATTTCTACTCTCGTTGCCGTGTTGCCGGGTGCTTTCTTTAGTTTACAAACCTTGCTCTCAGGGCGGTAGGCTCGATTTACCGCCCCAGGGCGGTAAGTTATTCACTTACCGCCTACCACTTACCACTACTTAGCATTGAGTACTCGGCCCAAAGACTACCTGGAGACTTCAACTTAGTGTTGCGTTGCACAAAATACGCCACTAACACCTTCTCAGAAACGCTCACATGCTTTTCTTCACACCATTTTTTAAATGTAGTGTACGTCGCCTCGTACCTCAGTTTGGACTTCTCAGGAATTAATGAACTGCATCCGATGCCAAACAAATCTTCGATTTCATTGTTTTCGTCTTCTAATAATTCATCAGACATTATTTAAATCGAAAACACACGGACAAAATAATTCGAATTGACAAATATTTTTTTCTGTTTATTTTAACTCCATAACAACCACTCGGACCTAACCTACTTGACAAAATTCACACTTCCAGAGTAAATTTTTATAAATGTTTTATATTAATCAATTAATTAACCAGCCGATCGGGCAAAAAATAGTATAAGCATTGTGGGCGTTAAGGCCTCGGACAATATGGAGACCTCCGCAAGCGTCGGTCTCCATCCTATTATCCTCGGCTCTGTAAATTGTTCCTACCGCCCTTAATACTTAATATACTATTAACATTAATTATGAATTCCCTCATATTCGAAACATAATCTATCGCTTTCTTGACAATAATCGGATTATGTTGTTTCGCATTAAATTTATTCCTAATTTCTCAAAATTCTTTCTCTAACCTACTTAATTTGTTTAATTTATTGCGAGTAGACTCGGCATTTACCCGCACTTGTTGATTGTCTTTTATTAAATGTTTGTTAAATACCTTTAGTTCCTCGTATATGTTCTCAAACTCTTCCAGCTTGGTTGTCAAAAGGGTTGAATGTGTAGATTTGACGAAGCTTCATACGGTCTGGGAGGCGAGTAACTCTTGGCTCCGTCGAACCTCGTTCCTGATGCTTTTCTCAAACTTGTTTTTACCATGCCGATAGCAGGAGATGCATATGGCCAGGACAATTAAAATAAAAGCGGTAATACCCAAAATTTCGCTTACTGATAGCTGTTGTAGATCTGTTCCTGCCGATATTCCTCCGCTATTTCCTGCAATAATGACCTCTTCTCTAGATTGAGTCGTACCCATGATTCTTTTTTTATTATATTGTTTTCTTGTGTGGGCACTGATGATGAGTCCTGAAGATTTATTGAACTTAGCCAGCAGGATGGAGTGTTGCTCCTTGAGGGTCAACCTCAATGAACCTTTTCAATCAGAAGATTCTATAGGGTTCCAAAGGCAGGATCGCCATGTAATGATCCTTGATGGTATGATCCTTCTCACCAAGGGTCATGGTAGGGAACCAGAAAAGATTACCAATATGTGATGTTTTATTTGGTACACCATACTACACTACTACTCTACTGATACGTTATTGACACTATGCTATTACTATCTATATTTTAATACTCTTACGTATCTATATTTATAATATCTAATTATTCTAAGTAAGGAGTATTCGTTGGACGTGGTCAGGCATTGCGACATGGTTAGACTCAAGTAGGTTCTTTAGTCAGCTAACCTATAAAGAATGTCGTTATCGCAATACTCATTACTCAAACATTTCACAACTATATCTAGGTTAATCATACATTAAGCAATTATACAATATTTGATACAGCTAGGTCAAATCATCCCTTACAATACTTACGCGCTAGCATCGTTTGGCGGTAAATTTAAATATTTTTTCTGCATTATTCAAGCGCTGGGGTTTGTCACACCCTACATGTCTAATGCCGGGTTAAGGGACTGGGCTTCACTTTACCTGATTTTCCTATAGTTATAACTTATGTATCTTTTATATTATTAGTGTAAGTTACAATGACCACTAGAAAAATATTTTAACATTATATTACAACTATAGAGATATATATACGTGGCGTACTCATGCATATTATGACGATTACAACTTTTACAACTGTTTGAATCGATATATCTCAAAAACGATGGCTCGTAGAAAAAAAAGTATTGATACCTTTTTTGGATAGATAATTTTATTATCTACAATTTTTTGTCTGAGGTGTTTTTATGATAAAAACTTACCGTTTTGCTGAAAATCGTAAAACAATTTTTGACTTTTGACCTTGCATAAAATTTTTTCCTTACAGGGGAATCATGGGGAACTTTCAAATTTTATTTTTCATTGTATTTTAAACAATCTTACCGATTTTCAGCTTGGTGGGAATTTATGTAGCTTTAATCTTATTTTTTGGTCTAATTTGGCAGGACTAAAAATGGAATTGTTTATTTGGAGGTTTACATTGAATTTTTTGAGGTGTTAATTAGGGTGACCAGGCGGTATCAATTTGGGTCATGTGGGTTTTTCCCTGGTTTGAGGATCATTACTGTTAATGCCTCTTTCCAGGGTCGGGGAAAGTGTGAAGCTTTAAGACAGTTATTAAAAATTTTTGTAAGTGCTGTTACTGTGTTGGGTGGGAGTTTTTTAATTAGGATAGGTTTGATGTTGTCAGGACTCGTGGTTTTTTCGTTTTTGGAGGTTTGTTATTATAAAGTCGGTTTCGTTAATAGTTATAGGATTGGTTAATGGGTCATTGTCGGGAGGTCTTATAATTAGGTGTGTGTAGGTCATGGACATAATTAACATGGTTGTTTGTATTCAAGAAAGAATCATTATCAAATGTGGTATTGGGACATTGGTGGATTAGAGATAGGGGATCAGCAAAACAATTGGCCTTTAATTAGGGATCTGTTATGTAAGAATTATTGGAAAATAGGTGGTGGTTTGCTGGAATTTTTGACCTGTGATAATTTTAAACTTTGTTCACAAAGCTTTCTCATTCTTGTAGTCCAGTCCTGAGCATGCTTCTGACCATTTAGTTTATAAAAATTAATATCTCGTCTTATTTTTGCATTAAGCCGGTTGGGTTTCATTGTCTGGACTTCTATCACGAATAAATTGTCTATACAACCTACGTTTTTTTTTAATGAAACTTAAAATTCTAATACGGAGAGTTGGATTTTTTTCCCTTTTATTTAAACCCAACAGCCCAATATGCCATTAACAGGGTTACTCAATTACATATTTGTATGAAGGTTACAGAGTAAATAACAAAATATAATTTAAATAAAAAATATAAACAATTGAAAGAAGTAACTGATATTATTAATTAAATAATTTTAAGTAATGCTGCGTAACGATTGTGTAATATTTTTGATCCAGTTGCAGTGATCGGATAACTGAAGTCAAGGAGATCAAAGTCAGCTAAATTATTGTTAGCTGCAATATAATTACAAATTTTTATTAATCTATACAATGGTGATGTCTGTTCAAAAGTCGATCTGTGGACACTGACAAGTGGACTACGAAAAGGGTCAGCTGATCGTAGATTTCGTAGTAGTGAATAAAAAGGATGAAGTCCCAGAAAGCTCGGGCAGTATATCTTACCCTTGATAACACCAACTACAAAGAGCACTGCTGCACATGTCCTTCTTTCTTCAAGGGTGAGCATGTTAGCACTGGAACAAAGTGCAAGATAATTAGCACCACGCTCAGGATAGACGCCATTTCTTTTCTACTCTAAGTTAGGGTGGGAATTGGGGCATGTTGGACATGTAGGTTTTTTTTTTGATGCAGTTTAGTGCATTAAGTCAAAGCACTTAGTGCATTGAAGTGGTGTTGGTTATGGAGCGTGAGACGGTTTTACAATGTGAATGTGCACGAAAATTTGGACACTTTCCAGAAGGAAGTGGTCTAAGGCAACTTTGTTTGCTGATTTCAGCAACGGAAATTGTTTTGGAATTTAAAATAACATTTAAGTTATTTTTGAAATGTTTTGGATCGAGAGGGGCTTGTGTTACTAGGCTGGCGGAATTGTTTCGGTTGAGAATCATCTGTTTAAGGTTTTTAACCCTCATTTTAGTAATCGTTATGGCATACATGGATTTTTTAGTTACAGAGGATGGAAAGTTTCAAATTGAATATTTAAAACGGCGTTTTGAGAGTTTGGATTTTTTGAAAGTGCTGGAGCGGTCTTGCCGGATTTTTGGGTTTTCGGGATAGCTCTTGTTGATGTGGTTGCTTTCCCTGAAGATTTTTTCTTAGGGTGGAACTGGCTTCTAGCGGTTTTGATGTGACGGTGGTTAAGTTGGAAGGCGATCTTCCGAGAGTTGGCGCTATTCTGTTGTTGTTCATAGCGCTTTCGCTATCCGAATTATGCTAATTTTAGACAGGGGGTAGTTAAAATTCAGGGCCTTGTATCCTGTTTTTTTAGGTTTGGAGTATTATTCTAATAAATACCTCTTAATCGATCTTATTATCACACGGCACCCGTACTATCTACAAAATCTAAAAGTTGCAGCTTAAATTTGCTTTTTCCGATCTACAAAGCCCGTCAATAAGAAAATATTGCTCTGGATTGATAAGGATTACATCTTAATGTTTTGTTTATTATTTTCAATAAATTTGCTTTATTGAAAAATTTTTAAAGTTTTAAAGCTCAGATAAGAAATATAAAAGTAAAAAATAAAGAGACTTATTAACTAAGTCTTTTTTCCTAAGATGTATTGCCCTGATGCGTGCATTTCTTTGTTTTTATCTTCAGTCTTGTTCCAACTTGAACTATCTATCTTGAACCAACTGGTTGTGCCTATTGTCATGTACCCGCTGTCATTTTTTAACGTTTTGATGAGCTCGTTGATCAACTCTATGCGATATCTAGTAATTTGTGGAATCGTTCTCGTCCCAACAAGCGTCCGGTACTCTTTTTCCCTATTGCTTCAAAGAAATCATCAGTGTATTTTTGTCTCCTCTTGCCACTGAAAACCGGTACAGCACTGACTGACCGTGTTTGGAAGTCAGAAGGCCTGTTTGATTCCTGATGTTTACTTTGCATAGTGGGTCAAAGCAGGAAGGGTTATTGGGACGGCTTTTCCAGTCATTGTTGGTTTCCTGAATTTCTTACCAAATCTCGTCTTCTGATCCAATTTGTTATTTTTTTAAAACGGTCAGATCTTTCTTGTATCTGCCAAAATGCTTTAAGATAAAATAGAATTTGACATTTCTTTTTCCATGATCCACTGTACATAAGTAGTTTTTTTATGTCTAGATATGTTATTTCTTTTAACATTATGACGGAGCCCGTGTAGATAGAGAGTATATCGTCTGCAGGTACACTTTGACACTTTGTTTCAGCTATACAATTGAGAGGAAAGAACCTTTTTTGGCTTTACTTGGCTGAAGCGATTAACACCACATTGGCTAAAGCTTTGATCCGTGAAGAGATTTCCTTAGCTTGCTTGTCCATCACCAACTCACATACTCAACGCTTTTTTTACAACTCACAACTTTTTGACTTACATATTACCAAAGTATTTTAAAAGAACTGTTCACAAACACGTAGTGGCATATTTGATTTTATTAAATAATATTCAAAGGATGCAGAACAAGAGTCTTAGTTTTTTTTTTTCTCTTGATATGAACACGCTTTGTACTTTGCAATAGATAAAGATACTTTTCATTTTGGCTCAACGAACACTAATTTTTCTTTATACTTTGCTTATCTGCCGTTTTTATTATTTTACCACTTTTAAACCTGCAGGTCTTTTTGCCATCTTTTTTAAATTTTTTTGATTTAGCTGCAACATGATGCTTCTTGCTATTTACATAAGCTTCTTGGGCCTGGTAGTTTATTTTTTTTACATTATTTTTTCAGGACGCTTCACACCGCTTTTATTAGCGATTTCTCCGCCTCTGATTCAATTGAGGTGTAATCAACAACACGTAGAGGATTCGGTTTGTCAACGATGATTGGCAATCTAATAAAAAAATCAAACAATTAACTTCAAAATACCTAAAAAAATTCAATTAAAATTTTTTTTTGCCTGGGTCGGCAGGAACATCGTTTACATTCATCATATATCAATATTGTCCAAGGTGTTGGTATTACTACTCAAATCAAACATTCCTTGCTATCAAATTTCTTGCCCTTTAACATTCGTTACATACGGGGTTAAAACACCACACCAGGACGCCAAACAAAATAGTATGTCTCGCTCTCAAAATGTTTTTACCATTCTCTAAAACTTTTTTCCTTATGTCGAAATAAGTTAAAATATCTGACAAAGACAATTCAATTGGTGGCATTTTAACTTAAAAATTTGGAAAGTACATTTTTAAAACAACGAAACTTACACTAATGACAGCAAAATGGCAGAATTGACAGTGATAAGCAAGTCAGATACAGTCAACTATGGTTTTTCTTGGCATTTTACTGTTTGAAGGAACGCCATCTATTGCATTTCGTGTTGTCGAATAGATATTGTTCTGTTAACATTATCAAATGCCACGTCGGTGCTGCGTTCATTCCTTAAGATGAAATGGGCAAGCACGTAGAAATCTAAGAGAACACCTAACTCATTTTAATAACCTTTAAAATGTGGGAAAGCACAATCTGTTTTTTATAATTACGGTTACAACCCATCAATGTTTATGATAAGGTTCTGAATTCGTTGCTAGCGGGTGCTTCGGGCAAATGGCAGGTCCGAACAAAGCTGGCTCACTATTGCCGTATCAAACGTGGTGAGTGGTTCATGACCGTAACTTATTATTAAATACAAACACAGACCCAATTATTAGTTATTTCCGAAAATGATAAGTTTTTTCGGTTCTTTTAAATTTGTTGGACTTTCACCTCTATCACTGCTTGATTCTCCTGAGATTGATGGAGCTTCTTATATTCTATTCCAGCTTGATTTTTCTGAACTCGGTAGAGTTCTTTGAACTTTATCACAGCTTGATATACCTGAATTTTATGGAGTTTGGTTATTGTTCGTACTATTACCACTTGCATAAGGATCGATTTCCTCGATCACAAAGTTTTACGTAAGCTTAGTAGCAAAAAAGTTTGCCATGTTTTTCGGTCAACTGGTTATTGCAAACTCAAACTTTTTTTTAATGAAGTTGGTTTTTATTGGAATATTTTAATCCTCTTGTGAACAAGTTGTTAGCATTCGAATGGTGGTATTTAAACCACCGTTTAGGCGTTGAATAATACGACTTGTTGTTTATAATCGGTGCAACTTTACTCTATTGTTTAAAATGTTTTTATGACAAATCCATGATGGACATCAGTGACATTTAACTGTTGAATTGTCATATAAAATTTTGTAAAACAAATCCATGATGAATAACAGTAATATTTAATTGCCATATCCGCACGCAGTGTTTGTTTATGTGGTATATTTGGGTGAGGTGATGACTTTATTTGTAAGTGAAGTCTATTTTCGTAAAGAAGTTGAACTCCGGATATTAGATTTTATAATCTTTTTGAGACGTAATATAAAGGGGTTTGGATGATAACAACACTGCAGTATGATTAATGAATTCTTATTAACGCTGAACCTTGCACTAGTACCTCTACAAAACTACCGATCAACCGGCAGGATGTTGTCATACGCTGAAGTGCTGTAACCAGTGACAGACGACTCTAGTGCACAAACAAAAATGCTAAAAAACTAAAATAACAAAATGAAATACATGTTTGTTTACACACCGGGTACTCAGCTCAGGGGCCGATTCTAACCACTATCGAAAATACTTCAACTCGAATTTTATCAAAATCAACCGATAGAAAAAGAACACGTAGCCACCTGGCTCTTTTTTTTAGGAAGATTGAATATGACCGTTGATTGAAGAGTTACACATAGAGATCCGCAAGACAATGCTAAAAAATGTGCCTTACGGAGATTCCTCTGTTCTAACAAAACTTGATATCGTCTTGAAGCGACCCCTAGTCGATGCCGGTGTCCAAGTATAGTATGGAACTAGGCGTTGCTCTCATCTCCCACTACTCAATAAGATGCGAATTTTTATCGTTTATTTATACGTAAATACATACAACAAAATAGTAGATTATACCACGAGTCAATAATGACAGCTATTATTCCCGAGGAATATTTACGAACCGAGCCGCGTAGCGGCGAGGGAGTAACATTCCGAGGTAATAATAGCCATTATTGCGAGTTATATACTCTACTTTATCTACGACTAATATATAAATTTCGGATTTTTAATGAACAATTGAATAATTTTATTTGTCAACTACATTAAAATTAGTAATAGTACAGTTAATAAACTGAATTGGTGGTGAACTATTAACAACTTCAGAAGAGTTTTCAAAACAAATATTTGGAATTTCAGTTCCTGGAAAGAAAGAAGATGCTTGATTACTCTTTATCAGTTTAGCAATAGTATCTGCTGTAGTTGTTTTGTTTCTCATAGACTGATCAATGTAACCTTCAGCTACTTGTGTAGATCTCCAGCCCCCATGACGCTTTAATCCAGTTATATCGCCTTGTCCATCAATGTACAGAGTGGCAGATGATCTACGATAACAATGGCCGGTGTAACTTTGAGGATTTGGCAAGTTTAAATTGGCAATTTGTCTACCAATGTCTGCAAATTTGTTTTTTCCTATACGTTGTATTGTACATTTGGATTTTTGATAATTTAGAAAGAACGAATTGATTTTCACATTTGACGGACGGAGATTGATGTACTTCTTTACAATATTGTAAAACGTACTGTTTATGGTGAATGTTCGTTCAATTTTGGTTTTAGTCTTGGGTATTGTTATTAATAGGTGTGTTTGGAGATCCTTCACGTCTTCTATATTCATTTCATAAAGCTCGTTTGAGCGGCATGCGCCCATAATTCCAATAATTAATATAATTTGAAGCAAATAAGAACATGAGATTTTGAATAGATTAGATTAAATATGTATATTTACCTTATGTAAAAGAAAAGCTTCATCCGGAGCTTTATCAATAAATTTCCTAAGATCCCGATAGACAACGGCCTTCACCGAGATGCTTATTTAATGAAACGTATTTTATATTTAATTTAATATGTCAATAAATATAATCCATATGGGTTGCCTAGCAAATTTCAGTTCAGAGAATGTTTAATTAATAATTAAAAAAAATTATTTTTTTAAACCTTTTACCGGTATGATTATTAGATAAATTCTATACCAATCTAAAGTATGAAGCCCATAGAATATGCAAACGTTAAGTTGCCTATTCTTTTCGGTTACAACTATCGGGTTGCCAGGTATAAACAGGTAAATCTGTACTAGCATTTTGCAACGGTGTGTTTATTGAATGAAATTTAAATGAAATTAAAGATTATTTTATTCTGAACACGGTGGTATAGGGTTGCCTGCGAAAAATCAGTCCAGAATTGCGGTTGTCGAATTATGAAAAGTAAAATATTGCTCCGAGTGAATGTGTGCGACTGAGAGGTCCCAACCAACCATCCCATGCGGAATTGCCGCCGAAACCACGTACTTTGGACTGGAGTAGCAAGAAAAAGTATATTATGCAACGATCATATAATATGGCCGTCATTAATACACGAGCATGTTGGCGAGTTTCGTATATAACATGCGAGTGTATTAATGGCCATTATATGAAAGTTGCATACGCTATTTTTTCTGCGACCGTTCATAAAGGAGCCAAAGTATATAGTATAGGAGCTGGCAACGTTTTTGAGAGAGAATTTCAGGTCAGCTGGTTTTCTGATATGTTGTCCTTCTTACTCTTTCGGTTAGAGTCTGGGCCATCTGTCTGCTGGTAGCGGTTGCGTTGATTACTGCGCATCCTACCTGTACAGGTAATAATCCTGAATTTTTAAACAATTTTTAAAAACTTAATTTTCTTATTTTGGTCTTTAAATAGGTCTACCAGACATAAATATTTTATTGCCAGACATTTTTATTATTGTTAATCATGTGCCAAACGCCAATTTTTTATTTTTTTTTTTTATAAGAAATTTAAACTATTTTTTAATGTCTGTAATTTTTATATTATGTTCCTTAAAGATAAAAAAGTC
The DNA here is from genome assembly GCA_947359425.1 of Lagria hirta. NCBI lineage: Eukaryota > Metazoa > Arthropoda > Insecta > Coleoptera > Tenebrionidae > Lagria > Lagria hirta. Next base: position 26,416,231 of record OX375794.1, on the reverse strand, counting down.
TAAAATTAATTTGCCAAACGTTAATTCGGTTGTTAATCTTGAATAAAAACTAAAAACTCATGGAAAGCGTTACCGTATGATGCTGGTAGTCAGAGAGAGACAGTTACAAAATATTATCGAAAATGATAGCAAAGATACATTACTCGCTCATCTCAGTAAGGACAAGTTTAAACGGAAAATTTGTAACATAAAACTGAAAATAAAATCTGAATAAGTTATCAATAAGTGAATTAAAAATGCGTCAACAAGTTTCAAAAAAAATATTTTTTTTATTTAAAATGCCCTGATTTACACACGCAAATTACATACATTTAGTATAAATTGTTAAAGACTTTTTATTTAAAAATAACTGTTCAGTCTATAACAGTGTCACAATAAAAGGTGGCATCTTCATAGTCATCTTCGTCGTCAGTCTCATTGACAACATCATTTACATCATCCTCTTGGGCATTGTCGTCGTCTTCTAATACTCTATCATCTGTAATAAAAAAAAATTAACATTAGTGTAATTCTGGTTCGTTATATAGTATTTTAGTTTTTATTGATAAATGGTATATTCTATACTTACTTTAAACTATTACCTCTGCAACTGATGGCGGTAATTGCTCTTCCACAAACCAGACAAAATCATATTTGTCATCGTTGATTGTCCAACCAGAAGCAACAGGAGATAAAGATGTTGGATGTTTTGAGTGAGCATTTCTTCATAGCTTAGTTACGTAGCGAACCCGCAACAAATGCTGAAGCAATTCTGCTTTACAGGGTGGCAAACTGGATGAATCGAAATTTTTAAATTTTTTATCAAAGCTTTCATCGGATTTTTTAGACTGAAATTTACTCGAGAATAGATGAAATCGAACATCATTGACATGCGAAGAATTTTTAACTCCATACATCTCACAAATAAATTTTTAAAGAATAGCATACGTAGTGACAAGTATTTTGTCGTCATTCGTAATAAAACTTTTAAAGCTAATTGGTACTCGTTAGATTTTTCTAAAATTTTAAAAGACCTAACTTTGCCTTTTCTAAAAAATGCTGGCGTATAATCACACCCGGTAAGTGCGTGGAAGCACGGTAATGCTTTTGATAAAGATTCACTAAGAATTCGGTATAGTTCGTTGACGTTTATGTATCGTTGATGATTACCCACACCCATATTTATCCAAATTTTTAAAGATGCGTTTAAATGATACATATTTTCCAGAAGTATTATCAAAATATCAGAGTCAGAGCAGCGTATAACAACGTCTGCGTCAAAATCCACCGTCACTATCTATCACTCTTGCACTTTAAGCTCTCTCTCTCTCTCTCTAACTACAAGCATCATACGGTAATACTTTCCATGAGTGTTTAATTTTTATTCAAGATTAACAACCGAATTAACGTTTGGCAAATTAATTTTAGACTTTTTTAACTTTAAGGATCATAATATAAAAATTACAGACATTAAAAAATAGTTTAAATTTTTTATAAAAAAAAATAAAAAATTGGTGTTTGGCACATGATTAACAATAATAAAAATGTCTGGCAATAAAATATTTATGTCTGGTAGACCTATTTAAAGACCAAAATAAGAAAATTAAGTTTTTAAAAATTGTTTAAAAATTTGGGATTATTACCTGTACAGGTAGGATGCGCAGTAATCAACGCAACTGCTACCGGCAAACAGATGGCCCAGACTCTAACCGAAAGAGTAAGAAGGACAACATATCAGAAAACCAGCTGACCTAAAATTCTTGTTTTCCAAACGTTGCCAGCTCTCATACTAATATATTTTAAGAAAATTATATATTATAAACAAAAATGATATAGTTTTTTTCCAACACTAAACATTTTATACTGTTACTATGGCCATATAAGCTTACTTGTTATGTTGTCGTTAATATACGCTTTAGTCACAGATAAGTTATACCAGATCGCTCACTTAGAAAAGAAAGCTTAAAAAAGAGAGAGATAGAATATTAACCAGTTTAAAGGTCCAGCTGACGCATGACAGATCTATTTAAAAAATTGAATGTAGCCTACTGAAGGATGATTTTGACACATGTCAACTGAATTTTGCTAATGAGAAACAAAATAGAAAATTATCTATTTTAATGCACTTGTAATTATGTGAATAAAGTAATTGAATGTGGATCTTTCTTAAAAACCAAACGATTACCTACTAATTATGCTTAATTAGTAAAATTAATGTTTATTACACAAGTTTTCTTCAGAAAACCTATGATGTGTCAAGTAGCTCCAGGACGACACTTTTTGGCACCAGCGCATTTTCTGTAGTAATTCTGACAAAAAACTGCGCGCGGCAACACTGCTATTAACCAGTTTAAAGGGACAAGAGACGCCAAGGTCATAGAAACGATGCGCAAAACATTAAAGGTTTTGAGGCAAGTGAGCAATCTGGTATAACTAATCTGTGCTTTAGTTATAAAATACGTCGTCAATGACAACGTATCTTATGAGTTCATAAAATACGCTTTTTTTAAACATTTTTATTCAACCAATTTTATAATAATTCAACACACAATTCTCTCGGAATTCAAAAATAAAAGTTACAATTATGGAAGCTTAAACTTTGATTGTTATGATTCTTCTTGTCTTGAACTTGTGATGTACTCTCCTTTACAACTTTTTCTGTATTATTCTCCTCAACTTCCGCTACTTCCCCTTTACCTTCTCCTGTATCCTCCTCTATAAAATTTGTTGTATCCTCCAATGTCAATGTACGCGTTTTAGTACCAAAAACTTTTTTGGTAGTTTTTATTTTTTCTTGAATAGATCCTTGTATATAAGACTCGGCCACTGTCGAAGACTTCCACCCCCCGTGTCGCTTTAGAGAGGTAATATCTGCACCTATATCACAAATTAAATTACTTCCAGATTGTGAATATCATGAATATACTACCTGCATTAATCAAAAGAGTCGCTGAGCTGCGACGAAACGTATGCCCAGTGTAACTTGCTGGATTTTCTAGCTTAAGAAACGTTGCAATTCTTCTAGGAATTGCTCCAAATGTGTTAACTCCTACATTTTGACGGCTACACTTTCCTTTATAGTAATGTATAAACAGCCTTGGTGGAGAATTTTCGGGACGTAAAGCAATATAACGTCGATACAGGTCGATAGGGTGGATACCAAAACCATCATTCATGACAGTAAATTTTCTTTCTTGGTGTGTTTTACTATCAGGAATGCGAACAATCAGTACTTCACCACAATCTTGAACATCATCAAATCTCAATGCGCATAATTCAGCCTTTCTGCAGGCTTCGGCAATTCCGAAGATTAAAGCAACCTATAAAATCACATGCATTTAACATGAAGGATTGACACCTAGTTCAATTACCTATTACTTACCTTCACAAGTAAATATTCTTCATCTTCCGCTTGTTCTAAAAAAGTTACTATTTGCTCTCTTGTTAACACATTGGATTTTTTGCTACGATAACCAACGTTTAATTTTTTCAAATAAGGAATAAGAGCCCCAAATTTTTCAATATCTATGTTTTCTTTAGCTTTCAAAGTGGCTTTTAACATAGAATATTCTGGCCATAAGGAAGCTGGTGACAATTTTTGCGACTGTAAGTGTAGTAAATTAGAAATCTCCACGTATACAAATTCTGTAGTACAGCTGCACACTTACCCCCACATCAAGAAAAGCCAAAAGCACATCTTCCGTAATTTTCGTGACACCTTTCATATTTTTCCAAAGTTGAAAAGAGGCATACACTTTTTCGTAGGCATTTTTTGATTTCGCAGGCAGCAAATTACTCCGCAATTCTTTGCCTTTTTCAATAATTTCATTCGGAACGTTGCACATTTTTCACCGACGAAAATTATTGTTGACATTATCTCCATAGTACCCATAGCTATCCCGATCTAAGATCTTGGCATATTTTGTCTGTTTTGACACACTTTTTTGATAATTTCTGAATTGAATTGTAGGTAAATAAAATTTAATGCAGAATTAGTGTTGGAAAAAATCTTGAAGACAACAAGAGTTTTATAGTTTAAAAATCTCGGTCTATTAAATTCTCGTTCCCTTCGTTCACTCGAATTTAAACTTCGACCTCGATTTTTAAACTGTCTATAAAACTCTTGTTGTCTTAATAGCTATATAACCAAAGATTAGATACTACAAGATGCGACACTGTGCGTCGGTGCTTTTGATCTCGAAGATCAGTTTGGAATGACCTTGAAACGGCAGTCCCTTTAAATTGGTATGTCCAAATTTGTAACTTACACACCACACAGTACAAAAGCAGTGTACAGGGGGTGGCAAACAAAACACAATGTCAGGATGAAATTATATGATGCAGGATATTTTAGAAAATGTATGAAATTGAAAAAATGAGTATGCGTTAAAAATATAAATAAAATGTTTTTCTTGTTTATTGAATACATACAAAATTATAAATTCATTAATATAGTAAGCTTCCGGTTTTTCTTTGCTGAAGTCTTTAAATCTAAATTAGTAAATTTCATGACACAAAAAATCCTAAATCTAATATACAATTTCACCAAATATTCAAAAGGAAAACGTGAGCATGGGTGACTAAGCTGTACTTGCGACAATAAAGAAAATAAACGGTGACCCACTCCTGGTGATGTCACAAAGTCTAAAAGATGTTGAAAAAAAAGCGTCTCCAAGTTATAAATATAAGAATAAAAAGCTTCCGGGGGTGTCTTTAAAGCTCCAAATAAATTTTCGTCTCGTTTGTAGTTTTTAAAATGAACAAAAACATTATTTGGAGCTAACGTACAACTCTGTGTTGCAAAGCTTGTGCAGATATCACAGGTATGCATTTTCAAACATTTATTAATTAAATAGCCACATATATACCGAAAAGCATTTTGTTCCGGTAACGAAATAGTGTGGTAGTCACATTCCGGAATAGCAAAAGAAATATTTTCAGCAGCAGCTACTGTATATGATGCCGGTTCAGATGACGAAAAACTTCCTAGATTAGTAATAAGGGAACCAAAATCATCAGAGCAGTTCATATGCTTGCTGTGAAAGAAATGCGTGAAAAACAATTTTTTATATGCTCTGCAAAACTGGATTGGGGTTGGGTTAACAGCATTGTCATGTTGTTGTCTTATAGTACCAAAAAAGTTTTCCAGAGCATCTTGGTTGATACGTCTTGTGTTTAGAAACGTAAATCCCTCATTTTGCAACATTTCAAACAGCCTCAACAAACCACTGATAGAATTCTTCCAACATGTGATGAATTTCATATATTTGGTGACATTTTTTCCGCCCTTGAAAACAGTTAATTTATTTAAAAAGTTAATACAATCTCGCAAGTATTCTACTTGAAATTGTAATCTCGAAAAGGGTTTTTTAAACTGTTTCGGATCTGAATATGTTGACGAATTGAGGATATCAAATAATTTGTCAAACCTCTCGACAAATTCTTTTGTGCCAACAGCATCTTCAGGTAAACATTTCAAATATATATAGGTTTTCAGTCCTGCCGCAACCGTTGCACTTAAAACCTGTGTAGCATATTTCACACGCATTTTTTCAAAATTTGTGGGTGCAATGTGAGATTGCGTTAATTTTGGGGCAATACGACTTCGCAACTTTTTTTCTTCATTGTAAAATGCCACTATATAATTCCACGAAGTCGCTCTGTCATCCCAGTGGAAAATGTTGTTCATTAAATTGTTCCTTGTAGCTTTTATCAAGTGTGGAGGATCAAAATAAAAAACAATATTTTTTTCACTTGGAGATCAAAAACTGGGTTTTCAGCTGTCACACCCAGTATATTTGCTAACTCAATAAAATTTGAACCCATATCAGTTACAAGGACCTTTACATCCAAATTAATACGAGTTAAGTGCTCAACAAATATTTCTAAAATATTGCGAATGCATGGTGCAGATAAATTAGTAGCAGTAAAAAAATAACCCAAAGGTTGCTTCCAATTACTACTGATGCCCTTAACCATGACAGTTGCAACTGTTGAAGCTGGTACATGATTCTTGGTTATTCCATCATCTTCCAGGCCCACAACTTCATCTCGTCCAAAATTATAAAATACATTTGTTTTCAGCGACATCTCGTCAATGCACAATATACATTTTCGGTCTCGGTCCTCCATTTTATTCGCCTTGAGTTTTAATATTTCAAATAGATTCTCGTTGTAGCCCGCATTAAATTGAATTTTTTCAACAAATCGTTGCAAAACCCTTGGCGATGGTAGCCAAAATGTTTTCTGCAATTCGCGATAGCATTTAGGTCCCACAAAATAAAGTGACAAAGCAAATTTTTTGAACTCATGCGAGTACCTGTGCCCTTTGTCACTTGTTTGTATTTGCTTCAGTTGTACCTCGACAAATTGCGCTATTTCAGGTGTGAAAAACTTATTACATAAAAATGTAAATTCTTTTGTTGTTGTATTGCCTATGTTTTCTTGTTTTAATGCAACGATTTGCTGTTTAAGTCGGCGGTTTTCATTTTTTAGAGCTTGCAACTTATTTTTGTATTTTTCTTTCCGTGGGCTATGAGCAGATAAATACTGCTCCGTTTGTGTCTCTCTCTGCTGTAACTTGATTTGATTTTGCAAGTCCTGACAATCCAGCTCCTTCTTTAATGGCAGTACTAGAACATAAACATGTTACTTTACAGTCCGCAATTTGTACCAATTGATTACCTAGAGTAATGTCTGATAATATATGAATTCTTTTAGCAGGAGGTTGAGCGCTGAACTCATTAAGTTCTCTTTTACTTGTGTTTCGTGATGTTAATTTATGGATGTTATTAACAGCTGCAAGACATTTTTTACATTAATAATTTCTTTCATAATTATACACTAATAGTACTTACTGGTTGTTGTGCCACTCAACAGTTCTCTTTCACAATATGGCTTTGGTACAGCTGAAGACAATAGACGCTTTTTTTCACTGTTCATCCACATTTCTGCCCCAAAATGTTTGCTGCAAACCCTATATGTATTATAAACCCTTGATGAACTCTCATTAAATAAGTCTGGCCGCCCCGACGCTTCTAACCATGCTTTACACCTAGACGAAAACAATATTTAACTGTAATCACTTATTTGCCTTTATGAAACTCACATTTCTGGATCTTTCGGAATCCTACAAAACCGGACATTTTTGTTTTGCTTTGTATAAAAAGAAGTTTTACAGTTTTTGAAACAACAAACAATGCCACTTCCACGTTTTCTAACATTCATTTTTGCAGCTTTGCTCAAACAAACAACAAATATTCCAAAACACAATGTTTTATGTTTGGAATTTGAATTTTAAATCTATCATCACCTTCTGTCATCTGTCATACTGTGATTTCCATTACACTATTGCCAGATGTTCGACTAACCGGAGAACTACGGATAATAGCTTTTCTACCCCTATGCGCATAACAGTTTAAAAATTGCAGCAAGGTCAAAATCAAACACAGTGGCTATAATTTGGCAACACTGCTAAGACGCTTTAAAATGCCGAGCCGAGTTCCGCCGAATGGGCATTTAAATTGGTATCTTTTACATCTCGCTTCTCAAATATTCTCTTCTTTCTCTAGTGTCGCATCTTGTAGTATCTAATCTTTGATATAACAATGAAAATTGACATTTTTTAAACATATTAATCACTCATTTTTACAAAAATACATACATATATACATTCTGAACATTACAATATTTAAAATTTATTTAAAAGACTCTTCCTGTACGAATATTATTATTAACCCAAAAAAATCATAAAAAAATGTTAGAATAGGCACTAACAAGAAATCAACTTTGCAATATTCTAACTTTTCGATTTTGCTTGCCGTTTACATTTTTAAGTTTGGGATTTTTTCTGTTTCCTATTTAAAACATCTATACATCATCACGTCCATCAGATGCCGCTGTATTTTTATTTGACCGTTTTTTCATAGCTATGTCGACAACGCCTTTTCGAATTCCTAGTGTATTAAGAAACATAGTTTTACAGACTTATTTCCTACATCCGTTAATCGGAAGGAAATAGTTAATTGAGTAATTTCTTCTAGACTCGTGCTCAGTCGTTTTAATTTTTTTTACTTTTTTTACCGTGTTTGCATGGATGAAATCTCGTTGGCGTGAATAGTCACCCAGCTCGTAATAGGTCTTAAAAATTTTAAGTCTTTCGACTTCTGGAATTGTCGAACATTTTAGTCGACAGACCTCTTTGCAAGGAGGCATTATATCGATGGCGGGTTTTACTACACCTTTTGTTGAAACGCATTCCTTTCAAGTCTATTTTTTTTTCTAATATTTCTCGGCCAACTGCCTGGGTTTCTTCTTTTCCTTCGAGGCTTATTATTCATTTGAGAATGTTCCTCAATTCCTACTAACTGATTTCTTGCATTTGATACCTCAGAGTCGCAAGAATTATTACTGATATTTTCTTTTTCTGAATCTGAAGAACTACTGCTAGGAAAATATTCAGAATTATCTGGAGAGAAATCACTAAAGCTGTCATCACCACCGACCGTTTGAAAATCTTTTTTGAGATCATGACTTGGTCCCGGCATATAAAGCTGCTCGTTACCCAGTTTTTCTTGAAGCTGAGCTGATCCAGCTATCAAGGTCTGATCCTCGTTGCATTCCTTTTCGACAGACTCTTCTCGAAATACTTTGGAAGTCAATCCGGTTATAGAAGACTGTTCCGGTTCCTGCTTTTTAGATAATAATTCATTTTGGTCTGAACTAATGCTTATGGTCTCTGGTATAATGATATTATCACACATATCTAAAATAAAAAAAGTAAAACAACTAAGTAGACTCATAGAATACACAAAAGTTGGCTCATTATTCAAGTGTGAATTTACTTAGAAGAAAAAAATTTGTATCTCAAAAAATTTGTATAACCTAAGTTTTTATTAAACAGATTTTTGTTAAATCCACCTTGAATTATGCAAGAAAAATAAACGCAGTAGCTTACCTTTCGTTTTTGATTGTTCAATAAGCACCATACTCAGCATTTTAGCACCTCTAGACATGATTGTTAGTCTTATAAGAATCGCGTTAAATAGTGACAACTATGCATGTAAATAGGTAGACTAAACTATCATAATTCCGGCAATAAGTGGATATCTTCAGTTGTCTACGTTCCAAGCTATAAATGCAACTCTAAAATTTCTGTAAAAACTAGGTATTTCCAGTTACCTACTTTCATCATAAAAAATAGAGTATTTTTAATGGAATAAACTGATATCTTAAGTTATCTATTTCCAGCACCATAAACAGACTTCTGATAATTCTGCAAGAAGTAGATATATTTAGTTACCCATTTATAGCATAAAACAAAACCTGTTTTTCATTTTATCTAAAATTTTTTCCGTTGAAGACCTTTTGCAGAGGATTTTGCGGATAAAAAGTAATTAGACATGTTCAAACCAAATTTCTTTATTCCTGTCGGTCAGTTCTTTGAACAATTTGGAAGAATTAGCAAGCAGCCGAGAGTTATCGTAAAAATTAATTTAATTTTGCAATTTTTTAAATCAGGTTTATCATGTAAGTACTTAATATTTTTAATAATTAATTGTTTTGCTAGTTATTAAAAAAGTATTATTTCGTACACAATAATCATATACATATGTACATATATTATTGATGGCACCGACTGCTGCCGATTGCCGCCGACCAAAAAACGATGCGAGTTCCTCTTTCGAGTCGCACCTTCGAGCAACCTTCGACTCGCTCGCTATCGGCAAGAATTTCAGAATCCCCTTGCAGGATTGGAGTTATTAGCCCAATTGAACATCTAATTAATTATAAATTATTTAAATTTTTGTAATTAGAGTCTGTTTTAACAGTGAGTAACTTAACATTGCGGTAAGGGTTGTATTTTTATTTTGCACCCCACATCCATCACACATCAACCTAATGGTGTGAATATTTGTAAAGTCAGATATTCAGCATAAACGTCGACAATTTTATTAAGCTTTTCGACACGGTCTTTTCCGAAAGATGTCAATATTTCAATAACTTCGGGATTTTCTGCATGCACAGCGGGATCCACAACCATTTTTGCAATTGCAAAATATTATGTTTAGTAGTTCGGCTGATGCTGAACGCAATAACGTTTTTTACAGAAAAGAATCTGTTTTTTAAAGTTATCATCCATTGTTTCTAAATCTAAAATGTCCATATCTACAAATGAGGTGATTTCGCATATAGTAAATGACCAACAGCATAAAAATGCGGCAGCATAACCTTTTATCTTTATCTCTTCAAAAATCTCCATTGATAATGCAAGTCGCAACATAAACTTTGAAGTTAAAAAAATAATAAAAAAGTTACATAATGTTGGTTGTATTCTCTTAATTAAGTTATTAATAAGGCACGGCACGTAAGACATATTTTTTACAGTTGTAAATTCAGATAAGCAATAATATTTGGACAAATTCGAGTTAAATGCATCAAAAAAATTTCGGATAGCTGCCAACTTATCAAGACGTCGTCGTTCTTCACGGGTGCGTTTATCGTCAAAACGAATGTGCCCTAGTATAAATTTAAATCGTGCTAGCGACATTGTTAGACGAAAAATCTCCATTGAAGTCCCGTCCGCTCTAAAGAGGTCTTCTGCGTTTCTGTGGTTACTTTTAGAGACTCCTGCAATGTATAAAAGCCCGAGGAAGGCTTTTAATTCTACTATGTCAATTTTTATAGCAGTTTTGTTACTAGGATCTCGACAAGTTAATTCAATGCATATATTTGTATTATTTACAAAGTTTTCCAACATATCGTTTGTGAAAAAACAACTCCAAATTTCAATGGGGGGCGTCTTTGTCCTAGCTGTTCCTTTCACACCGGGAAAGCATTTTACAATGTTTACAGAGCCAGTGCGAACGGTTGCTGGTTTTGTAGAGTGCATCCTTCACCTAGTTGTCCTATCTTTTCCTATGAAACAAGGATACCATAAATTTCTCTCTGGTACTGGTACATTGACGTCTTCCTCGTTTTCTTCATCATTTATGTCTTCTTCAGAATCAGTATTATGATCTTGCTCTTCTACATTATCTTCCTATAAACTATCATTCGCGGCATCTACTCCAACATCATTCTCCGAGTCAGAACCTATTTCATTTAATAGCTTTTGAAGATATTCCTGTTCTTCCTCGTAAGTCATGGTTGAACTATGTTTAAGGAAAACAATCATTATTATATGAGATTAAATATTGCTCAATTTTTAAAATTCCTTTGAAAATATTACTGGTTAAGTAACATCGGTCTCACACACCGGAAACTAAAATAACTTTGGAACGGAACACTCTCTAACTCAGCCGTACTAGCACTAAATACATCTGACCAAAAAAGGAAGGTACTAAGCGTCAGCGCAGTAGGAGATACACTGTTGCAAAAATATTGCAAATTATTAAACGATTCGGTTTGTGACACCGTATGTTAACCGCGGAAGGTTAACGGAAAAATAATAAGTGTTTAATTCATTGAGAACGCATTTGGTTGAGAAGATTAAAAATTTTTGAAAATGAAAATATTGTTTTGTCGAGAAGCGTATAATTGCAACAACAGCTCTACATAACACTTGCATTGATAACGGTGACGAAATTGAAGCAGACATTAACGAACTTGATGACGATTTTGATGAGCGATTTGTGGAAAGTGTCAGTGGTATTCACTTTAACCAAAAAAAATTAAACGATCTTTTTGGAATGAGGTTTGGTACTTAAACATAATTAAATACCATGTTTAATTTTAGTGAGAAGTTATAGTGGCTTTCACGATAATCCGATAGCTCAGAATGCCATGAAAAACAAGAAAATGAGTCGTGGATTACGTTCCATGCACAATGATTATTTTCAGCTGTCACTTTTGTCAAAACACTTTTTCATTTCAAAATACAGCTGAATGAGAGATGCATCTACAGTATTCTACCTTGAATCAGTCGAATAAAACTGCAACTACGATTTCAGCAGGATATCTGATCTGGGATCGGTGTGGTGTTCTGGAAGCAAGAACTATTTTGACAATTACTGACACCTATATGACATCTAAAAATAAGAAAAGAGAATAGGACGTAATCTACGACACATTTTCTTGTTTTTCATGGCATTCTGAGCTATCGGATTATCGTGAAAGCCACTATACCTAATGCATGTAACAAAAGTATGCTATTCCTTAACCCTCATCTTCTCAACTTATTTTTGTTACGGTAACTACCAAGTGGGGTGCATTTGAACCCCAATTGTTTGAAGGCTTAAAACAGCTTGGAAGAGTCTTTTTTTAGTATTATAAATTTACTAGCTCACATTAACCCATATATGCCTGAATTTTTGTTTAATAGTATTAGTGTTTTTTTTAATAAAATTATATTAAAAATAATGTAAAAGAAGATAAGAAGTGGTTTTTAATTAATAAATTATTTTGGAAATAGTTTATTGTAACTGTCCGTTTAAAAGGCCAATAGGAACATACAGTATAGATTTTACAATTAATGCAAAATTAATAAGTACTTCAACCAAATATTTTTAACCTAATTTGTATGATATGGAACAAAACATCCAATATGAAGAGCAACTTTGCATTTTATACATATGGTCTTTACTTTTTTGTGACATACTCTGCACCGCGTTTGCTGCTCTTGTGGTGCAACTCAATGATCTAAACGATCAAACCGAGAATCTATGTTTTCCAAATGAGACGGTCTTCCGTTTTTCCTGTTTTTAGCCTTTTCCAATAAAGAATTAGCAATTCTTCTTCTAAAACTAAGGTGATCTAGGTGTCCTCCTTGTAGCTTGTGTAATTGCCAAGCATTTTGCTCCATAAGATCTAGACAAAATGCTATAAGGCATACCATTTCTTTATCATTTCTTTCCACGTATTCTTGATCGATACAAGCTAATGTTTTGATCACACCGGTCCACGCTTCTCATATATTTGTTGTAATTATGAATGTTCAAAGGCTGTTTTACGGTGATTTTTCTATTGTCCTTTCTGCTGTATCGTGAAACATTGACCACTGGGTGAACCGGAACGGCATTCGAAGCTATAGTCACCACATTATTGTCATGCGACTTTGCTAAAACAATATTTTTATCTGTTACCGAACGTAAGTCATAAAATCCTCTTTCTTTCTTTTTTATTTCAGTTTTTTTCATGATAGGACAGTTGGCACATCGATTTTTACGGATGGTTTCGGTCGCTCGTATATTTTTTCCGATAATGCTTCGAGTAATCAAATATTAGTGAAAAAGTTGTCAAAAAATAGATGGTAAGGGTATGTCGCTTTCGAACATAAAACATCCGCATATTGTAAAATAACAGATGGACCTAAACCAAAATCTTTATAAGATCTTTTTATTACGGATTTTGCACCTTGATAAGGCTCTACCCAGTTTACATATCTTTTACTCGTGCATCCCATTCATACTTTGTAACCAAATCTCACAGGTTTATTTAGAATGCATTGTTTACAGCTGTGTTTGCCAAAATACGGAACTATACATTCGTCGACGCTGTGATTCTCGGTAGGATTTGAAAATTCTAAAAAAATTTTGTTTATCGCCGTGAATAATGGTCGTACTTTAGCAAATTTGTCATCTTTTTCTAAATTATCATTGTCACAGCAGTGAAGATTTGACATAATAAATTCAAATTTATCTCTGGTCATCGCTTTAGAAACTAGTTCGTTATGAGTATCTAATGTAGTTTCCCAATACATCCGCCTCCTGGGGAGATGTACATAGCCGCTAAGTAACAAAATAACCAAAAAAGTCTTCATATCGTCGGGCGTAACTATTAGTGGTTTGTTTTTTTTTGCAGCGTAAACATTTGTATGTGTCGCAAATAAGTTGAAAACTTCATCGTCAAAAAAATTAGCAAATAATTCTACAGGTGACTTGCAATCATGAACCGTTGAAAAAACAGGCCACTGAACATAGTTAGAATTTATGTCATTATTATCTCTCTTGTAAGATTTTTTCTTACAAGCTAGCTGAATAATAGATAGCGGGACATTGTCATCATCACTATCATCCTCCATGTAGTGCACAATTTCAGCTTCAGCTCGCAGCTGAGAAGTTGGTAGATTATTTACTGACAAAAAATCTTCTTCACCCGAGTCCTCATCCGTCAAGTCGTCACAAGCATTTGAAGGTAGCATCATAGTAATTGCTACTTCCCTGGCATTGACATTATCTACTGCTCCTTCTTCCAAAGAAGTTAATAATTCATGAAGTGTAAGCCCTCTAAAAAAAGCTAAATTCTAAATTTTATTACCATATCTTCCTATTGTTCTTTTAAAAGGACACTGATTAGCAGGGGGATTCTGAAATTCTTGCCGGTAGCGAGCGAGTCGAAGGTTGCTCGAAGGTGCGACTCGAAAGAGGAACTCGCATCGTTTTTTGGTATTCTAAAGCACTTTCGAGTTTGCTATCGTCGTAGCCGATTGTAGCACCATTGGTCGGCACCAGTCGGCGGTACTCGGCAGAAGTCGGTGCCAACATCAGCTGATCATTGTGATCTTCTACGCTCCATCTTTCTCGTTTTAAATTTTATTCGTATATCGTGCCGTATCGTAGTTTTTTCAGTTTTCTCTAATCTATTCAATCAAACAATATGCTGCCCATTGTAGATCATTTTTTAAGGCGCCGTCAAGAACAGGAGGCAGGGCGGAGACTTCGTATTCAACGACGACTTCTTCGCGATAATGGTGAGCCTTTTGACCTCCCCGAAGAAAGATTTATTGAGCTATTCCGCTTGACCAAAATCTTGACACAAAATTTAATTGAACAGCTAATACCACACTTAGATATACCAAAGTATAGATCTGGTATTAGTGTTCCAACGAAAGTTTTGGCGGCTCTACGTTTTTATGCCACAGGAGGCTACCAAAGAAGTGTAGGGGAGGGTTTTCATTTAGGATTAAGTCAGACGTCGGTTTGCAGGTAAATTACAAATGGAAGGATACATGATGACAAAGAATGGCACTTTAATTGATTTTAGGTCTATTCATCAGGTTACGGCAGCGATTGACACGTTTTTAGCAAACGAGGCAATCGTTTTCCCGCAAACTAGAAGGGAATTAAACGCAAAAAAAGCGCGTTTATGAACAGATTCAATTTTCCTGGCGTTGTTGGAGTGGTAGATGGGACACATATTGCTATTTTGAAGCCGAACGAGGAGGAACCTAATTTTATTAATAGAAAAAGGTTTCATTCCCTTAATGTGCAAATTATTTGTGACAATGATTTAAAAATATTGAATGTGAATGCAAATTATCCAGGCTCTACTCACGATTCCTTTATATGGCGACAATCGCAAGTAAAGGAATTGTTGAATATATTGTACATTGGTGGTGATAGAGGATTTTGGCTTCTTGGAGACTCTGGCTATCCACAGGAGCCTTATCTTATGACTCCTTTCCTAAATGCTGAAGAAGGTTCACCTGAGTCTAGGTATAACAGGGCACATATAAATGCTCGAAATTGTGTGGAGAGGTGCATTGGCTTGTTGAAAATGAGGTTCCGATGTCTTTTAAAAGAGCGGGCAGCCAGATATTCTCCAAATTTTGTTGGAAGCTTAACAAATGCCTGCAGTGTTCTACATAATATTTGTATTACCAATAATATTGTTTTGGCAGGAGAGGCCATGGAACCAATAATTGAAGCTATCAACATAAACAATAATGAAATTGTAAATCCACTAAATGAGGGGAGGGCGGTTCGACAAGAAATTGTACATCGCTATTTTTTGTGATTTTTATAAATTTTTAACCGATGGAAAAAAAAGATGTTCTCAATTCGACTGTATTTTTTTTGTGTTACCTAAACTTTTTTATGGGTGAACGGATTTTGATGATTCTTCTTTTATTTGGAAGATGATTTGGTTTCATTTAAATTTGATCAAAATCTGACCAGTAGTTTTTGAGTTATTCTTATTAATGCTTTTTTTGACATTTCATAAAATTTGTGAGAAAATAAAATAGTAGATTATGCACCGAGGGAGTCAAGTGGATGAAAAAAGCAAGGTTTATATACTTTTTGCACGACCCAACACTTTGAATTGAAAGAATCTTAAAATAAAATTAATTGTTCAGTTTTAACTAAAATTCAGTTTAAAATTATCATGACGACCGATAACGTCATGATAATGCTTTTTGTCAACAGCGAAAAATTGTTTGCATCTTCTAAACTGTTTTCCTAAATTTGTTTAATAAATATTGCATATAAATAAATAATAGTTTATTTGTTTAATTAATTCAAGCAATTTGAGTCAATAAATAAAATAATAATAAATCATATTGAAGTCGGTTTTTTGTGCAATCACAATTGCAGTTTTTATTTTTAATAGTTTCACTGATATCTTTTAACCTAACGGCCGTTTTCCTAATGAAATTAAAGTAGCTTTAAATTTTAAAGTCTACTTTAACTTACCAAATACGTTTCATAATAATTTCTTTAACTTAAAAGGCGGCTTTTACTTAAAGGAGGAAATTCAGGCCTTTAACGGACTTAAAGCCGCTTTAACACAAACATAACCTCGTTGAGAGTGTTTAAAGTATTACGTCGTGCAATTAATTTACAAAAAATGTATCAGTTCAACAATAATTTTATTTCGTCAAGCAGTTCGTCAGAAGATGAAGAAGAAATTGTGTTGCGTCGTCCTAAAATCTACAGAAAGAGAATAAATTATTTTGAGATATTTGATGAACAAGATTTTTTCGATAGATTTAGGTTACGGAAAGCCACGGCGGAGTTCTTATTGCATCGAATTGAACACATGATTCAGCTGCCAACAAATAGGTAAGAAAGACTATATAAATTTATCACATTAGAGAGTGATCTAGTTATAAACAAATTGCAGGGGTGGATGCATAAGACCAGCAACTCAATTATTGTTAACACTTCGGTTTTATGCCACTAGAAACATGTTGATAACGGCTGGAGATTTTGTTGGAGTTTCAAGATCTTCAGCCAGCAGAATTGTAAAAAGAGTCACAATAGCAATTGCATCTCTGCGACCTCAACATATTAAGATGTATGATACACAAGCAGCCATGGAAAGAGCAGCAGCAAATTTTTATAGGATAGCTAGCTTCCCGCGTGTGATAGGTGCTATTGATTGCACATTATTAAAAATTGATTCGCCTGGTGGCCATGATGCTGAAATATATAGATCCAGAAAATCATACTTTGCAATAAATGTTCAAAGTATTTCCGATAATGACTTAAAATTTAAAGACATTGTAGCCAGATGGCCCGGTTCAGTACATGACCAAACTATTTTTAACAATAGTAGAGTAAAACAGCAGTTTGAAAATGGCACATTTGGACATTATCTTCTATTAGGAGATAGTGGATACGCACTGAAACCATACTTGATGACAAAACTACATGACACTCAAAATCGCGCCGAAAATTTATACAATGAATCTTTAATTCGTACTAGAAATGTTGTAGAGAGGCAATACGGTGTCTGGAAACGCCGATTCCCAATTTTAAGAAACGGGATACGACTTCAGTTAAATACCATATTGGCAGTCATTGTTGCTACTGCGGTTCTACATAATATAGCAATCGAGATGAATGAAGATATTCCAGAGGAATGGTTAGGTTTACCTGAAGATGACCAAGACAATGTAGGAGAGATTGTTGCACCACATAACAATATTGCAGCTCGCCATTTAAGGCAATTATTAATCAATGAACACTTTTCTAGATTATGATTAACATTATTAAGTACATTTATTTAATACATTAGTAACTAAACATCCTTTCTTAATTATAACTTTTGAACAGAATCCAATTGTTTTTTTTTTCAAATTAATTTCCAGATCTAGTAAACGCATTTTTTTCTCATGTTCTTCCTCTTGATGCCTTGCATATTTAACACGTTCCTCTTGTTCTCGTGCTTCCGCTGCTTCTAATAGCTCCAGTTTGCGCCGATAATACACTTCTTTTGAATGCCATAACTGGATTCGTTCTAGTTGGTCAAAGCTTTCTGCTGGTTTTTGCTTTTAGGTTTCTTGGCACATACGAGCTCCAATTTTCCCCATCTTCAAGAGCATTCGATTGTGGGATCTAACAAATTCATGTACTACTCACATTTAACATATTTATATTTACATCATTTGAAAAGTATGGTCTGGAACACGTTGCTTCTTGAGGTTTAGCGACATCCGGCTCCGTTTGGTCTTCTTCATGTGTTTCCAACACCTATTTCAATCACACGTTTATTGTCAAAGTTATAAAAAAATTATGGTACCTACTATTATATTGGGATTTTCATTCTCCTTGTGGGTTTCTTCACTGTCAATGAAGTTCATACTGTTTTCTACGTTTTCAACAGTAGGTATAATCTACAACATACATCACATATATTATATACATACCTACTAATAACATAAATATATCTGCAAAATTTATTCCCTCAATGTTAACGGACAATTTTGCTTAATTAAAACCACACTTTGCTTTTGTCAACGTTTCGTCAAAGTAATGTTCTTTTAATTAACTAAGTAATAAATTGTCCGCATCATTAGGTAAGAATCTTATTACAATCTGTTTAATATATTTTTATACGTGCATACTTCCAAAATTGCCGCGTCACAATCAAAAGGTGACTGTAATCCCACCACAGTTTTAAAATTAATAATGTCCAGTACAGCCTCTATTACAGGATCTGTGTTGTCCCCCAGATATTTGCCGCCACCAGTGCCTTTTATGTACCATTTTTCATTGGCTATAACCTTCTTTGCTTTTGTTTTTAAGTTATCAAACTTAGATTTGATTTGGTCAATTGTTCGCAGTCGAACCGATTTAGCATTAAACGCCTGTAGTACTTGTTTCCACGCTTCATCCTACAATAGATATGCACTATGTAATAAGAAAAATTCCGTAAAAGATTAATATAAAACTCACTTTTTCTTCCTTGGACGTTTTATTCGTCATTTTGCATTCAATTATGCTTTTTTTTCTGGCAATCTCCTCTAACAACTGAAGTTCTTCTTCTGTTGAAAAATTCGTTCCTCGGTTGCGTGGAGTACTCATTTTAAATTCGATTTGAATGAGTACTACAAGATAAAAACGGACGTAATTCACCGACATGCAAGTAACATAACCTAATAAACACGCCGCATGTGACAGGTTCAGGTTAGCCAACAGTGTTTAAAGCAAACAAATTGCACTTTAGTTAAAGGAAAGGCACGGATTGTTTATGAAATCGACTTGCTTTAAAGTAGCATGTAAAGTCCACTTTTGCTTAAAGTTCACTTTTGTTAAAGCGGCTTTAAGCAGTTTATTATGAAAACGGCCGTAATATCTATAATATCCCGAATGCTTCTTAAGACAGATATGGTTTCTGCATAAAGCTGGGCAGGATTTTCGTTCCTCTTCATTTTTTTAGAATTGCCGCTGGATGTGTTAAATGAATAGTTGTGGTCGTTTTCTTCCACGTCCAGCAACTTATGCTTTGATCCCGGGGTTCCCAATCGACCATTCGCTCCCAATCCAGAAGGTCCCGCTTCGGCAGTTTCTTCTCGTTCCATGAACTCTCTATTTAAAAGTCCCAGCTGCAAATAAAATAATAAAGTTTGTTTTGTAATTTTAAAGAGATTAATTTCTTACACCACGTTCTGGTACATCGCACCCTTTATAAAAAGTTGCGCCTAAAATTCCCAAAAAGCGCGGCTCCTGTTCTGACAAACTTATTTTTTCATCATCAGGGCCCCCACCTGTGGCGATTTGTGCTCGTTGCACTTCGTCCGCTTTTTTCTTTAATGAGCATTTATAATCACTCCACGTCTAAAACAATAAAAGTACGTCTATCAAATGCAGCTTATGTTTATTTGTTTGAACTTTAATCTTACTTTTTGCCATTTTTCTACTGATTTCTCACCATATCCAGCCGAATTTAATGTAGTTGCTAATTCGCCTCACAACTTTTTATATTTTTGTCGACCGTTGAAGCAATTCAATTTACCTGTTGCGAAATCAGGATACTGTTCGCAAAAATCAAGGAAAATCTCCCAGTGAGCATCTTTCACTTTAAATGTCGCCCTAAAACATATTTTATAATTATTGTGTAAAAAGTAGCCTTTTTTTAAGAACTAGCAAAACAATTAATTATTGAAAATATTAAGTATACTTACATGATAAACTTGATTAAAAAATTTGCAAAATGAATGTAATTTGCAGGGTGCTTCTTTCTTCTTGCCAAGTTTTCAGAAAACTGACCGCCAAGAATAAAGAAATTTAATTTGCACATGTTTTATTACTTTTTACCGGCAAAATCCTCTGAAAACGGTCTTCGACGGGAAAAATATTCCACTTTTGCTTTGCAGATGTTTTATGATCTTTGTTGGCGCGAAAGCCTCCGAGATATTTTCAAACCGGTAGAAAGAGATAAACTACCAAATTGAGAGCGATAGAGACATTCTACGGCTAACTCGATACCTACTTCGGTCCCGTCTGGAACTGACGTTTCCAGTCGAAAGCACGTACGTGACCTGCGAGACGAAACTCTGACGAGACGAAGGCAATGAGAATCGCTCAATCTCGGAAAAATGGCGTACTCGATACTATCGAGCGAGTCGAAACCATTCAGAATCCCGCTACTGATACGGTTTACTGACGACTTGAAATGATTGGATTCAATTGTTACTGATAATAATAACAAAGTCCAACATGTTTCAAGCAGTTTTTAACAAGCCGCGGTTATAAAGTCATTACAGTATCGGTATAGTACTTACCTAACTAATCGAAGATCAATTGGTGTATCCATTTTGTAACGGTCACAATGTTCACAAGAGGTTATCTAGTTCAAATTAGCAAAAATGGTAGTTGTATGAATGTAAATCATCAAATCTGTAAGTTTACTAGTGGAGTATGAAGAGCCATATCTACATAGAAGTTGAACCATTTTGAATTATAAGTACTTTACAGGAAGATGTGCAACCGTCCTTTTAAAAGTACAATAGGCATATCTGGGCTAATTTACATCTAAAGACAGCAATTCTATAAAAAAACTTTACTTTTCAAAAATATTAAATACAAAAATTCATTAACAAGTTATGTAGCACAAATTTGACAAAATAACTGTTGAACTGTTAATACACTGTTGTCTTGTCTTTCTGTCACGTTTTCGGCAGCAGAAGTAACAACGTCCTTGTACTTTCGCTGCAGTTGCTGCTGAGCTCATAAAAGTTTGATCAGTTTGTACTTCTGGCACAACTTGTATCATAAGCTCTTTTATTTGTTGTTCTATATATTTGTTGTTGTGACGGCGAATGATGTTTTCCTTTACCAAGTCTTTTCCTAACTGCAAATATCCATATCTTAAATGCATTGATAGCAGCTATATCTAAAAGATGATAGAATAAAGCCATGAACCATCTGTTTGTCTTTCTTTGTGTTGTATATTGTTGAGCAAGTTGATCGCCTATATCAACAGCTCCTTTAGTTTTGTTATATGACAATATGATTGCGGGCTTATAATCTTTGTTGGCTTCTCCTATTTTATCATCTTCGTGTTGAATTGATAGCAGTATTACTGCTTTGTTTTTTTTTTGGGTACGTAAGATACTAGAGTACGATTGTCTCTGTACGCAATCATGCAATTTTTCAAAATAAATTTTGAAAAAAGTAATTTTTGCCTCATCATTTAATTTAAACTTATTTTGATGCTGGGGAAATAAACCTATAATTTATTAAGTTATTATTATTGACATAAAGTCTCCTTTAGTTTTTACTTTTAAAACTTATTGTTTTTACATTTCAAAACTATTGGTAAAATAATACAATATTGTTTCATGCTTATTAGCAATCTTCAGTTATATTTAACCTTTAATTAAATAAATATATATATTTATTTAATCAATTTATTGAAACTAATTGTTTCTACATTAAATCAATCATAAATATATAATTTATTAAAGAATTTATTAAGTTATTATTATTGACATAAAGTCTCCTTTAGTTTTTACTTTTAAAACTTACTGTTTTTACATTTCAAAACTATTGGTAATATAATACAATATTGTTTCTACATTAAATCAATCATAAATATATAATTTATTAAAGAATTTATTAAGTATTTATGATTGATTTAATGTAGAAACAATTAGTTTCAATAAATTGATTAAATAAATATATAAAAGGTTAAATATAAATGAAGATTGCTAATAAGCATAAACCTATAATGTCTAATAACCGACAAAAACTTTGAAAAGCAGCATATTCCTCGTGTGCAACAACACTTGTTTTGCTTTCATTAGTAGCTGCTAATAAATTGTTTTCATCAAGTTGACGAAGCTTTTCATCCCTGCTTTTACGTACTTTAGAGTAAGATTCGGACAAATAGTCTAGATAATTAGGAAAAGTACTCGGTATATTGCCATGTTTTAAACGAAGCCGTTTTATCACAGTTTATAAGATTTTCCGGTTATCTTGTCAAATTTGAGACAATATCTTCGGGTTTAAAGTGGAATTGACATACCTTGCTAAATTTAGTTGGAGTAAAGTTGGCCCGCGCTATTGATTTAACCTATTTTTTTTTAAATTAAGATTCTCTGGGAATGAAAACACGGCGACCGTAGGAGCTTTTACGTAACTATAATTTCCTTAACATAAAGGTACGGGAGTGCGATTCTTGAGTTCGTTCGAAAGTTTGTTCGGACGGATTGATTCGAACGGTAAGTTTCGGACGGATTGCAAATGCCAGTTTGCACCGTTCAAGTTAAGCAACGCTTAACCCGAGTTAAGATAAGATTCTGCTTAAGTAACGAATTTGGTTTGCACCGTAACCGAATGAGTGCTTAACTCGCCAAAGCAAAGCTTAACTTTAAGCCTCCGATTTCGGGGGCTTAACTTTTAAGCAGAGACTTACGCATGCGTACATAGTGTTTATGTTGACATGACAGTTGATGAGCGAGGATATCTATTTTCTAACCTAGAATATGAAAAATAATTATAATAATTATTAATCATTAGTCACAGAGGTAAACGCGTGTTTTTATTGAAAAAAAGAGAACTTGTATCAATAAGCAAAAATGGCTGGCGCAATTGAAGATGACATATTTGATGAAGACCTAGACATTCTTGATATAATCGAATATGGATTTCCTCGTCAAATATACGAAAGAAATGAATATTTTTATGCTTTGGATGAGCTGGCTTCTTATAGAAGATTTCGGTAAGTTGTCGGAAAGTAAGTTTTCATAATTAGATAAAATCTTGTTTTAGATTAACCAAGAATACAACAATGCAATTGCTTCCACTTATTGAGGATGAAATAGCTTCTTTCACAGACATGTAATTAAATAAAAATTATTTTATACAGTCCTGAAAGGTATATTTATTTTTTATATATATAATAAGCTTTATTGTTGCCTATACCGGCTTACATACTCTATCTACACTTTATTTCATTTTCTATTCTACCCCCCTGTTCTTCCTTTGTCCTCCTTTTCCTTCTCTCCCATACTTCTTTCATCCACTTTATCTCCGCTCCATTTTCTTTCAATATTTCTCTTCTTTCTGCTCTTTCTCTCTCCCTCATATCACTGCATTCATTCCACATGTGCTCTATTGTCTCTCTTTCCTCATAGCAGATTCTGCACAGTCTCTCTTCCTTTTCCATCCAATACCTATTCTCTCTCTCCTCATTTCCGCACCTGAACCTCGCCATTATTTTCCTCTCTTTCGCACTTTCTCTTCCCAGGTACACCGGAATCTCCTCTGTCATACATTTCTCATAATTCCTGTTGTACCTGGACTCTTTGATTTTTTCTCTTCTTTCTTGCTTATCTACATCCCTGTCTCTTTCGCTCGTTTCTGCGTTCATCCACTTGCCTTCTGTTCTTAATCTTTCCACTTCTTTACTTGCATACCCATTTCTTCTGTAATATTTTTCTCTTTCGTTTATCTCCAAATTTTTTTTCTTTTCTCTCCAACATTCGTTCAATATTCTACATTCTTGCCTTCCATTCATCCTATCCTCAAACTTAGTCGCTCTTTTCCCCGCTTTCACTCTCAGCTTGTTTCTCTTACATTCTTCTCTTACTATATACCCAGGGGTTTCTCTGTCCACCCCAAGGACCCACCTCAAATACTTCACTTGTACTCTCTCTATTTCCTCTTGTTCTTTCCACCCCCAAATTTCTGCCCCATACATCAATACGCTCTCCACCAAGCTCTCAAACATCATTATTCTCCTTTTAAAATCCCCTCCCCACTTCCTCTCTCCTATTCCCCATACACATCCCACTATCTTGTTTGCTTTCCTTGCCAACTCTCTGACATGCGCTTTGTTCGTAGCTCTTTCATTAAACGTATACCCTAAATACTTGAACTCTTTTACTCTCTCTATTTTCTCTCCCTCCCATTCCCAATCATTCTTTTCTTCTTTCCTCTTTTTTTTGTTGAACACCAGCATCTTTGTTTTATTTACATTCACTTCTAGCTTTTTTTTCCTCACATACTTTTTTAGGTTTGTCATCATTTCTCCCATCTCCCTTTCGCTTTTTGCTATTAATACCACATCATCTGCAAACGCTAGACTCCACACTTTTTCTCTTCCAATCACACATCCACCAGCTTGCGCCTTTCTAAACATTTCTTCCATATCCGCCATGTAGGTTGTAAACAACAAGGGGCTGAGAGGACACCCTTGTCTCACCCCTTTTGACGTTTCAAACCACTCACTCTCTTTCTCCCCTGCTCTAACTTTGCTTTTTGTTTTTACATAGATCTCTTCTACCTTTCTCACCAGCCACTCGTTTACTCCTCTTTTTCTCATATTCTCACACATTTTCTTTCTATCGACCTTATCAAACGCTGCTCTAAAATCTATGAAAAGTGTATACAGCCTTCCTCCCTTTTTTTTCATCTCGTTATTCGCTATGTGGTCCAGGATGTATACATTATCCATAGTTCCCCTTCCTTCTCTAAATCCCGCTTGGTTGTCTGGTATTGCCTTCTTTTCCTCTATCTCTTTTCTCAGCCTTTCATTCAGTACTGACGCATACAATTTATACCCTGTGTTAAGAAGAGTTATTCCTCTGTAGTTTTCTACTCTATTTTTGTCTCCTTTTTTGTGGATAGGGCAGATTATGCCTTCTCTCCAACCTGTCGGGAATCCCTCTCCTCTCCACACTCCATTCATAACCTCTACCAATCTGTCTATCACACCTTTCGTCCCATACATCCAGTGTTCATTCTGTATTCCATCCCTCCCCGGTGCCTTCTTCTTCTTCAGCTTCTTTATCTGTCTCTCTACCTCCTCCCTTGTAATTTCTGTTCCTAATGGTGCTGCCTGGTTCGTTTGCATCGCTGGGTCTTCTATATCTACTTCTCTTTCTCCTTCCAGAAGATCTTTGAAAAACTCTTCCCATTCCTTTATTGTTATCTCTTCACTCGCCGCTTCTTTTCTTAATCTTTCTCTGTTTATGTACTTCCACACCTCTCTTTCTGTTTTAATAGCTTTTATTTCTTTATCTTCTTCTTCTCTTTTCTCTCTCTTTTTTTCTATACATCTTTTTCTATATTTTCTTTTTGCTTCTAAGAAGACTCTTCTATTTACTTGCTTTCTTTTGAATTCCCTTAGCGCTTTTGTAGCTTTTTTCTTTAGCTGGTAGCATTCTTTATCCCACCATTCATTTCTCTTTTCTGCTTTTTTTTTTTTTCTGCTTACTTCTGTTGTAGTCGTTGCCTTTTCTAGTATTTCTTTTAATTCCACTTCCATCTTCTCTGTCTCTTGCCCTTCGAATTTGACGTTTTTCAGCTTTTTCCTGTATTCTTTCACGCCTTGCTCGTTCCACACTTTAATTATTACCTTCTTCTGCTCTACTTTTGTCTTCTTTTTTTCCTCTGTTTGGCTATTTCTTCCTTCTAGGCTTATTTCTATTGGAAGGTGGTCTGACTCTATTCTGTCCCCTATTTTAAAGTTCTCTACTTTTCCCCACGCCTCCTCATTTGTTATTCCGTAGTCTATCACCGACTCCCCCCTACTATCTACATACGTCCACTCCCCTTCTTCATCCCCTTGTTTATTACCATTCAGTATCTCCCATCCCTTTTCTTCTAGCCATTCCATCAACTTTTTCCCCTCCATATTTTCTTTTGTGTCTTTGGTTTTCCTTTTCCCATCTCCTTTTTCTTCCTCCCAATTTCTCGCTCCTCTTTCCCCAATTCTTCCGTTAAAATCTTCTCCCATAAGTATGCATTCTTCTGTGTTTTCTTTCACTGTTTCATCTATGTTTTTTATTGTCTTTTTCATCTCTCTGCTGTATATCGTCATTATTTTCCACCATCGTTTGTCTATTTCGATATTTCTCTCCATGAGTCCCTCTATTTCTTTTTTTTCCTGGTTTTTTTCTCTTATTCCCTTTCTTACTCCCGTGACTATCCCTCCTGCTGCCCTTCCTTTCTTTTTTTCTCTCTTTGCCCCTTGACACTCCCAATTAAATTCTGGTGGTAGCCTTCCCTTTATTTTTTCCCAGCTTTTTTCTTCTATCCATGTTTCTACTAAACCTACTACGTCAAAAAGTTTCACATAATCCCAGAAATTGTCTTCTTTTTTTTGCTAATCCCGCTACATTCCAAAATAGTATCTTTTTCTTCCCGTTGCTTATATCTTTATTTGTTTCATTAGTCTTCTCCGTTTCCATTGTACATTTGCCCGTGTCTTCTTCCTTGTTTCTTTTAACTCTCCCTTTTCTCCCTAAAAAACCTGCAGTTTCAGGTCTTTCTCATTCCATTTGAATGTTTTTCCCTCCATAAATATTTTTCCATATCCCACCGTTGCTTTTATTCCCTGTCCTCTCTTTTCTTTTGCGATTTCTCTTAATTTTTTCTGGACCTCTCTCTCCCTCTTTGTTAAATCATCATCTATGTAAATATTCTTAGTTGTTTCTTCTTTTCTTAACTCTTTTTTATTTTCCATAATTCTTTTCTTCGCTTCCCAGTCTTGGAGTTCTACTAGTACTTTTCCCTTCCCAATTTTGTGCCACTCTTTTATTCCCGTTTTTACCACTTTTTTCATTTCTTTTTCAATGTCTTCTTTTCCTTCTCTTCCTCCGTCAATTACACTTATTATTATGTTGTTTTTCCTATTTTTCTTATCTGTTAGCTCTGTTTGTTTTTCTAAAGTTTCTATCCTCTCTAGCATTGTACCCTTTTCTTCCTCCCATTTCTTCTCTTTCTTTTTAAACTCATCTTTTATTTCTTCTATTTCCTTTCTAACTTCTGTGTTCTCTTGCCTTAACCTTTTGACCTCTTCTATTAATTGGTCTAATTTCCTTACCACTAGGTCCAAGTCTTTCATTTCTGCCTCTTCTATGTTTTTCCTTTCTTTTGGGGACCTTATTACTTTTTTACTAATTGCGAAGACTTCTGATTCTTCTAGCTTCTCTTCTTCTTCTTTCCTTTTCCTTTTCTTTTTTTCCTCTTCCTCTTTCCTTTGCCCTTGCGCTCCTTCTCCCCAACTGAGCGACCTCTGCCTTGCTTTGTGCATTCGCCTCTCTCGTCACAGATTGTTTACGCTTCTGAAGCCCGGGTCAACCCCTCGGAGGCCTAATTGTTCAATGCCCCCGGAACACACTCAGCACTAATCTAAGTAATCTAAGTAGGTCACGGGCAAAAATCCCTCACTTGGCACTTATCGTTACAATTTGCAATGTTTCGCAATTAGATTTTGCACCGTGACCACAACCGTTCGCACCGACTGCTAACAAAGGAATCGCTCTAAATATTTATTTTCTAGAAATCAAAGTGTAGCACCCATCAACCAGTTGTTGGTTTGTTTACGATTCTTTGCAACTAATGGTCATTTGCAAAGTTTAGCCGATTTTGGTGGCATGCATCTTTCCACGGTGAGCAGGATAATTAATAGGGTGTCCAGAGCAATTGCTCGGCTATATTGGGTTTTATGAAATTGCAAATTTTTCCTCAGTTGTTGGGTCTGTAGATAGAACCCATATTAAAATTCAATCTCCAGGTAAAAATATCAATAAAACTTATATGTTACATTATAAATTATTACTTTTAAGGGGGAGAAGATGGTGAAATTTTCAGAAATAGGAAAATGTATTTTTCAATTAATGTACAAGTCGTTGGAGACGCCAATTTAAAAATTTTAGATTTAGTGGCAAGGTGGCCTGGCTCAGCTCATGATGCTACTATATTTAACAACAGTAGAGTAAGGGCACGTTTTGATGGCGGACATTTTCCCAATTGTATATTATTAGGTAAACAGTCATTTTACATTTTAATTAGTGTAAACCGTCTTTATAATTTAGGTGATAATGGATATCCAGTGCGCCCATACTTTTTAACTCCACTTTTACATCCTCGCACCAGGCCCGAACAAAGGTACAATCAAGCCCATATTCAGACAAGAAATACCATTGAAGGGTTATTTGGAGTGTGGAAAAGAAGATTCCCTGTTCTAGCTTACGGCCTGCGGTTGAAACTAGATACTTGCCTTACAGTTATTGTTGCAGCAGGAGTTCTCTACAATTTTGCAAAATTGCATGATGAAGGTGGGGCACCTCCCCCTGAAGGAATTGATATGGCTGCTTTGGACGAATTAATTCAGATGAGAGAATTACCAGTTATACACGATGGACATCATGCAAATGGGAACATTAGGGATGCATTCATTAACAATCATTTTATACATTAATAAATATTTTATTCGGTTTTTTTTCATTTTCTCAACTTTGTGTTTTAATAATTCAAGCTTCAATTCGCGCTTTCTTCTCTTATATACTATTTTTTGGCGCAGCTCCTCTTCTGCGAGCTGGGCAACCTGGATCCTGATGTCCAGCAGTTTATTATATTTCTCTGCCAGTTCCGACGAGGTCAGAGCCTTGACCTGCAGTGGCCGCCTTCGTTGACTCTAAAATTTATCTACTTTACATGAATAGTTGAAACGATTTACTAAAAACATCCAGGTTGCGAACTTTGTCGTGGAGTGCCAGCGCTCGTGCTGGGCTGGGGCTCGGTAGAGGGGTCATTCTGTTGAAGAATTGGGTTTTAATTTGCACAAAAAATTGTTTGTATCTAACTTACCATTTCACCACAAACACTATGAACCTCCGGTTCGGGCTGAATAACATTTTCCATGTCCTCCAAAGCTTGTAAATGAAAACAAAGTAATTGTTGTACGGTATAGACATTTTTAGAACTTTACCAAATCCCCA
Organism: Lagria hirta; assembly: GCA_947359425.1. Taxonomy (NCBI): domain Eukaryota; kingdom Metazoa; phylum Arthropoda; class Insecta; order Coleoptera; family Tenebrionidae; genus Lagria; species Lagria hirta. The sequence continues at coordinate 26,387,073 of OX375794.1, read as the reverse complement.
TCCCATCTAATTCATCGATGTCAATTTCATTGACGATGCTGCGGAATAGGTCTTCGCCCTCCACGCGCCGTTTTTTCGCAGAGCCGCCGCCTAAAAATATTAATTATAAACTTTGCTAACATTACACTGGCACTAGTACCTGTCAATAGAATTTCTTTCTTCTCTTCTGCCACGTCTTTTTTAAATATTTTTTTTTGCTTATTATAAAATTTTTTTAGTTGGTCCGCCTCTCTATGCGTTCCGCCTGCTGCATTGAACTCGAGAGCAATGCGGGACCAACATTTTAATTTTTCCGTATTATGGACCGCATCCGTTTTTTTATTTTCTACCACGTGCTTGTAGTTATAAACTATATTCAACAATCTGTCTTTTTCAGCCCCGGTAAAATTTACAGATCTTCTTTTGGTCTGAAGTAAACATAGTTATTGTTAATATATTACTTGAAAAAATATACTCACATTATCCATAACGCTAAAACGTGTTTGATACCTTCTTTGATACGTCTTTCGCAACGGGAAACTTTGAAATAAATAAACTATAAAGGTTATGTTATCACTTTCTCGTGGTGTGTCATGGAACAATACCAACTTTTAGTTATCTTACTAATATTTCCTAAAACTTACTAGCACGTGTGCCATGTTGCCAGAGCGAAAACTCTAAGGCGATCTTAAAGTTAAGAATGTCACAAACGTCAACGGTGCAAACCAACTGCGACTTAAGCAACTTAACTTTAAGTTGTTCTTAGCTTAAGCATTGCTTTACGAAATACGGTGCAAACGGGCAAAAATGTCTATTCTCGACCAACCTTCGAAACCTGTAATCGAAGTGAATTTTTGTTTCGATCGAAACTTGGCAACGTTGTAGAAAATTCAGTGCTACGAACATACCAACCCCAAATAATCCTAAATTCACCAACAGTATTTTGTGATCTATTTTCAATTTTGTCCCCATTTTTAAACAAAAGCCGCGAGTCATTGAAATAAAAATTATAAATGGACAAAATAGCAATTACGCGAGGAAAAAGATGTGGAAGTATTTCCTCCGCTCAGAAGGAAATGATGGTGGAGTTTATAAAGAAGCACCCCGATCTTCAAATTGGAAAGATTACGCAAAACTTTTCAAAGCAACGTGCTCAGCTGCTTTGGAAGGAATTGGGAAATAGTTTAAATAGTTTAGGAGGTGCTAAAAAAGAATGGTTACAGTGGCGAAAGGTATGTGTACTTATTTATGCATCTAATTAACAAAAAATGTTTATATATTTTTATGGCGCAGACATGGCATGATTTGCGTTGCACAGCTAAATCAAAAAAAGCGGCTGTTCTTAAACAGCGCCGCAAAACAGGGGGCGGTGTGTCACCAGAAGTAAATGTTTCATCGATAGATACAGCCATCACGGAAATGATGAGCCCTGTTGTAATTTTAACAAGCAAACACCTTCTAAGAAAGGCTCTCCAATCAATCGGAGCATAAGATTGCAGCAGACAATGGCTACCAGTAGTGAACTGGTAGACCAAAATGCAAGGCAATTAGACATTACGGAAAATTACTACAAATGAAAACTGAAACTAATGGATGAAAGATTGATGAAATATAAACATTGATTTATTTACTGACTTAAACAATTGAAAAAAAATTTTTTTTTGTAGAGGGGTGGACAATCTTCAAAAAGACACCGGCCGATGTTATTGGCCGGTTGTTTTATTCTTATATCCTTGGGAACGTGAGGGTTAGGTAGTCACCTATCAGAGGCTGAGATAATACTGAATATATTTACAAGAAGTGTACAGAAAGTTATGGGTTTGCACCCATTAACACATATATATGTATAGCAGGTTGACTATATAACACCGGTAGTGTGGGATTCTTACCTACTAAAAACCACCTCTACCCGTTCCACAAGCCATATACAGAAAAGAAGATTAACCACGGAAATAATTCCTAACTATTTGTTGTTGAATTCTTCTTCCCCGATGTAGTTCTGGATTGATTCTAAGTAGTGGCTCTTCATTATAGGGGTCTTCGTTTGCAACATTGAGACCTAGATCCTCATTTTGATCTCCATGTCCAAGTACAATCTCTGGCAAATTATTTAAAATGCATATGTTGTGCAAAACACAGCATGCGTTTATAATTTTTGAAGCACGAGATGGAGTGTAGTGTAGCACTCTATGCTTCAGCAGACACCTAAATCTAAGCTTCAACACTCCATTGCATCGCTCAATAAGCGACCTTGTGCTTTTTAATCTTAGATTATAAGCACTTTTGGGAGTATGGTGCAGCGTGTGGCAACGGTGTCGTTATCCAGGAATAGCGTACCCGGAATCACCTGTTAAAGTAAAGATATTTTTTGTTAAACCACGTACCACATTAAGCCAATACGTTACCTATTAAATAATAATTTCCATGTAATGGATCCTCGGCAACATTCTGCATTATGGGCAATACATTGGAGCGATTCCATATATAGCTGTCGTGAGCACTTCCGGGAAACCTTGCGCACACATTCATTATTTTTAAGTTGGAGTCGCAAATCTGAAGTTTTCACGCATTTAAATTTTATTATATTATGTTTACTTTGAATAAATTTACCAATTGAACATTTATAGAATGATATCCTTTTCGGTTTACATAAAGATGTTCCGGAAATACGGGATCTACAGTTTTCGGTGGGAAAATTGCTACTTGGGTGCAATCAATTATTCCTACGATCCCTGGAAACTGATGACGTACGTCAAACCTAAAACAATTACAATTATAATTTCTTATCAATGATAAACTGATTAAGTTATTACTCATTGCGTTTTTCGTTTAATTCATCGTAGTTCCCAGGAAATCGAATATATCGATTTAAAATATCGGGATGATTGAGCGCATCACTTACTTCTGCCACACACCGGCTAACAGAAGATTGACTTAGCCCTAAATTCAGGTTGTTCCCTATATCCAGCTGATAGCTTCCACTTGCAAAAAAGCGCAAAGAACCTAATTAAATAAAAAATATATAATAATTTTTTGTATAAGTCTTGCAAATATACATACTTTTCGAAAAACACTCAGAGCAGAAGCTCGGGTCGGGGGTCTGTCTAATATGTGGCTCCAATAATGTGCTCACAAATTCACCAATTTGTGAACCATGACTTTTGTCATTCGAAAAACTCTTAAAAATTTGGTATCACTCAAGTTTTCGAATGGATCGATGTACTCATGGAATTGACGATGACCCTCTTCCACAAATTCAGCATTTTCCAGCTCCTCCAACACTAACAAATTGATTTGTTGATCAATTCCACCTATAGCTTTATAATACAATAAATATTTTTACTTATAACAAATTTATTCGCACGTGCTCGCATCTCGTTTCAAAATTTTATATTCAAAATGCACGAATTTACCTGAAATGACCCAAACTTGTACGGATTTACCATGAGACCAGCCGGTCGAACAGTAATTCGTAGACGACCAAATTTCCGTATGCGAAAGTGAATCCGCCTAGTCAAGAATACACTTTCATGGTTTACGTTAGAAACTATTCGATAGTCGAACAGTTTCGTACACGGATCTAACTCAAGAATCGCACCCCAGAACACTTGTAAGTTATCTTAAACGACCTGTGAAGGAAGCACTTAGCAAAAAAATTTAATAACCAGAAAAACTCTCACACAAATGCAATTATTGTTAATAAAACTACACACAATTACACGATAATAACTTATTGACATACGTTTGTCAAATTTAATTGAAATAGCACAAATTATTTGCCAATATTATAACACGCTTAAAAATTTCACATCTTGCTTGTTATGCCTACTAACAAAACTGTCACGTGACAATTACGTCAGAGCACTCTGGCCCTGTTATATAGACGGTAATGGTTTACCCCAAAAATTGTCAAACCCGATGTATATTTGCGGGGATAGGAAAATTATCCACAGCTTCTGTTTTTTTAGTATTGGGTTTTAAATTAGAATTTGACACAACACATACCCCAAGTATTCAATTTTATTCATTAAGAAAAAGTATTGGACCGAACGAAGCGTCAAATCATTTTGTTTAAAAACTTCTAAAACTGTTTAAAAGATTTGTAAACGCTCATCTGATGAAGGCGCTGGAGTTGAAACATCGTCTAAATAGACCAAAACCTTTGAAAACCGTAATTTTCTAAGAGCTGTATTTACCATTCGTTGAAAGACACTTGGGCTATTACATAGGCCAAATGGCATTCTTAAGAATTTGTAATGTTTATCTTGAGTCACAAAAGCAGTTATCTCTATTGACTTAGAATCCATCGGAACCTGATAGTACCCTGACAGCAAGCCGAGAGAAATAAAACAACAAAAACTTTAAAGGCGAGCAAGTTGCTTATCTATTAATGGTATTGGATATTTTGCCTTTGACTGTAATTTTATTTAGAAGACGATAATCGATACACAATCTCTTTTCACTTGTTTTCTTTTCAACTAAGAAAACTTGAAAAGCATATGGAGATGTTGACTACACCATTAATTAATTTTTCTAATTTGAACTCCTTCAGGCTTTGGATAGGGGCCAGGATGAAATGCAATAGGGATCGATGAAGTTAATTCAATTTTGATTGAAATATTAGGGGTTACACCTATCTCAACCAAATTGTTTGGTACACAAATTGGATAGTTATTCAAAGTCATCAGTAACTGATCAAATCATTTTAGGATTTTTACTTCTGTAGCCTTGCTTATTATAGTTGTCTTAGGTTCCGGCATACAAATTGGCAAATATTCTTTGTATTTAATGACTTTACTTCTAAATCAACACATACATTAGAAACGATCGGGTCCACATGACCAACTCTACCTACTCTCTTCGATTTTGTCAAAAAAATCCTCCGTTCCTCGTTTTGGACAGATTTCGAGCCTACCGCCCCGTTACTGCCAACCGTATTGTTGCCAACTGTAAAAAAAGAAACCAAAGGACACTACTACAGATGGCCTACAACTCGGCCGTCCTGACTCGTAGTCGCCCTCGACTAATCTAATACAAAATACAGTTTTTGTTTTTTTTGTTCAACTAACACACTACCACAAAACATACTTAATCATAATCACAAAACAAACTCATAAAATAACTCTGACAATAAATGAATAAGACATAAATACAATAGATTGTTAGTTGCCCACAATCTATTGGCAAAATACAAAATATTAATACCGAGACATAAACTAAAAACTAAAATACATACATAAAAGTACTACTAAATTACGTCTACAATCTCATGTTCTCAGCGGCTGCAACCCCGTTGTACGGTATTTGCGTAACCTGAAACCCATCGATGTCTGCTATGGCATATCGATCGTTACCTAAAACTTTTCTTACAATATACATTCTTAATCATGACATAATTTTCTATTTTATATTCATTGGCACTTTTACGGTTTTTATTATGTTGTTGTTCGTTAACCTTTTGATTACTTTTGATTTTTGCGGAAGCTTCTTCTCGAATCGTAGCCAAGTCCCGTTCATTGTCTACCTCAAAAAATAAACGAACGTTGTCCTCCACCTCATCGATCTGATCAAGACCAAATAATAACTGACCAGGCGACTGACCGGTAGACCTACATACCGTATTATTAAATGAAAATTCGACTTGTGCAATAGCGTTTACCCAGTTACTCGTTTCCGAATTTAATTTTGCCAACATTGGAGTTAGCATTCGGGGTACCCGTTCCACCTGTCCATTAGCTCGTGGCGTCCCGCTTGCTACTTGGATGAATTCAATTGTTTCTTCATTAAGAAATTTAGTGAACGCATTTGAAGTAAGTGCTGAGCCTCTATCCGAAACAAGTCGACGAGGCTTGCTGTACTACCGAAAGTAACTGTTTAAATGTTTAATAACTTCTTCCGCCTTTGTTGTTTTACATGGAAAGAAGTTAACGTATTTGGTAAAAGCGTCAATTACTGTTAAAATGTATTTCTTAGAATTACTTGAAGGTAACGGGCCATAATGATCTATGTGGATGGCTTGGAAAGGAGTGTTACCTTTAGGGATACTGTGTAAATATTCTTCTCGCTTTCCGCTAATCGGCGAAAACTCTATGCATTTTAAACTATTTGCGATATAATTTTTCACCTTTTCTCTCAGATTTGGAAACCAATAAACTTTAGTTCAATATTTGATAACTTTATCTATCCCTACATGTCTCAGGTTATCGTGACACAAATGCAACACCGCTTGTTCCATACTTGCTGGCACAAGAAATAATAACTTGTTGTTTCTATACTGTTTATAAACTAGTCCATCGCGCAATTCATAACTTGCATCTTCCCTATGTTCGAGTCGTTTCTGTATATTATTAATTTCTATATCCGCGTTCTGTTTTAATGCTAACTTCTGTTGAAAGGTATTTCCCTCTAACACGAGTATACTATGACACCGACTTAATGCGTCAACATGAACCATTTTTACTCCCGGTCTATGACAAATTTCATAATCATAAATTTCAAGAAAGAGTGCCCATCGATAAATTCTCGGATTGATATTTTGTTTTGATAGTGTCAGCTGAAAACTATGACAATCGGTATAAATTTTAAAATGAATACCCGCTAAATAAATATGAAATCGTTTCAAGGCATAAACTATAGCAATGCACTCCAACTCATAACTATGATACTTGCTTTCAGCGAAACTGGTCCTCTTACTAAAATATGATATTGGTTTAAGTTGACCATCCGTCTGTTTTTGTAATAAAATTGCGCTAAACCCTAGACTACTTGCATCACAGTGCAATTCGGTTTTTGCATTAGGTGAGATTGGATAACACCAGCCTTTAGAGTTTCAAATGCATCTATTTCAACCGCTTCGAATACAAATTCTGCATCCTTTTTTATAAGGTTATAAAATGGTGCTGCTATGCGTGAAAAATCTTTTACAAACTGTTGGGGCGAGGGAATCTAAATCCAGTGTTTTACCAAATATATATTGAACATAGTAACAATAATAATACAATGATAATGGTGCTACCGCCCCGTTACTGCCAACCGTATTGTTGCCAACTGTAAAAAAAGAAACCAAAGGACACTAGATGGCCTACACTTCCAATATTCAATTGTGGGTTATCATTATCATGTTTAACTTTTATAGCTTTAGTCTAACATTGTTCAAAAAATGTGTGGATGTGTTTTCTATTCTCATATAAGCTATACCGTCAAGTTCAGTGACATTTTGATCTAATAAAATATCTGCTTGCTTAACACACTCGTCCACTACCAAAAATTCAATAGATTTTGTAATTCCATTTAGAGATAATTTTGTTCAAACGGATGATTTTACTAGAATAGTTGAATCTCCAACTGTGTTTAAAAGTACCTGTGGGACTCGTACATTGTCTTCTTATTGTAAATGTCTTACTTTTTCCCGAGTTATCAATGAGACTTTGCTTCCAAAATCTACATAAAAAGTTTTGGAAGAATTATTAATAAGTATTATGAAATTTTTCATTGGCAAATACACCGACAAAACCGACATTTTTTTTTTAAATTTTGATTTTTGAAAATTATTTGCGGGGCAGTTAGTTTTAAAACAACCGTATTTCTGATACTTAAAACACTGGAGGTTTTTCTTTTTAGTATTGTTTTTTTTATTTTAATAATATTTATTGTTTGTTTGAGGTGACTGAAGTTTAATTACGACTTGTTGAAAGCCTCGTGCAATAGGCGTTGATAAAGCATATATATACTGCGTCGGAATTATCAGTACGATCATTACTGGTACTTGGTGTGAGGGCTGTCGGCTCTCGTATTACATCATCGTTGCTGCTGGTCTCGTCCCTATAACGATGAGTAATTGACATGATCGCCTCCTTCATTGCGTCACCTTTGCTTTTATCACGTTGACGGCGCCGAGAAAGTGATGACGTAGCACTCTATTTTCCTCCACTTCTGGATCTTGACTTGCGTACCCTCTGACGGAAGCGGCTATTCTCTACCTTTGCAGAAAGTTCACTGGAAGTACGTTTGTCACGAGTTCGCGAACGAGAATACCGGAATGCTATTTTTCCTAGTTTTGACTTATTTTGTTCGCTTCACTCACTGGTCACTCAATTCAAAAAAAAATTGATAGAAAACGTGGGGCTATAATCCCAGTTCTGATATAAACAAAAGTTAAAAGTTTTTCTTATTCGCTCAAATTTAAGTCGCTCAAAAATCGTTCTGGCGTATACTGTCACGTCGCATTTATAATTGCGATCTTCAATCTCGTTCACTAATCGCCAACCATCCACAGATGCTGTCGAATACACCCGAAGCAGGCCATACCTATGGTGGACCAAGGCCAAGCCGCTGATGGATTTCCCGTTTTTATTACAAATGTTACATCAATTTAAATAAATAGACAATGACAGTCTACCTGATACTTTTTTTTGGCACGCAATAACTTTGACACAAACTGAACAAATAACAGTTTTTCTGGCACTTGAAATTATTTCAAATTCCGTATTGTACGGTGCAATCCACTGTCGCATCAACGCAAATTAAGTTTTAGATTTAAATCAACTCAATAAAAATGAATTTATTATAATAATATTCTACATAGAAGTTACAACTGGAGTTGAGAATGCAGGGTAATCTCTTACAATTTATATTAATACTTATCAATCTAATACTAAAATTAATTAACTTATGTAATCTTATAACTATTTGGCTAACAGTGCCCTTTGTGCGGACGTCTAACGTAACTCCTCCCTCCTTAAGTTGGGAAATAATAAGAAAGAAACTGGAGGATTATTTTCCAACGTAGCTTCTTTATTTTCTATTTTTCTTTCTCCAAAAAAATGTTTTATGTTTGGTTTAAACCATATAACAAAGGCAGTGAGAACTACTGTCACTGCAAGTACTATTAACACTATCACTAAACTGAAGGTGGATAATTTTTGATATTGGGTGCTGCCAATTTCGGATGAATGTTGAATGAGATGTAGGTATATTGAATGATTGTGGAGGTTTGTTGAAATATTTTTCCAATTGTTATAGCTGGTAAGATAAATGGTATTCCTTTGATTGTACTTTTCCTGTTTATGAACGTAAATTTTTCATGTGTAATGGAGCACTGGTATGGCATTTGGATTAATGTTGGTTTGTTAATTATAGCATAACTGTCAATTGGTCATGTTTTCTTAATTTTTAACACTTTATTAATGGGCACAATAATGACGAAATGCTCATTAATCTGCTCAATAAAATGTTCACTAGAATAAATTGAAGTGAGCTCGCATTTATTATGTTGCAAGCTTTGTATTAATGAAATAGAGCATTCTTCGTAGTTTGCTATTAGGTTATTCTTGCAAAAATATAAATTTTCTATAGCTGGACATGCAATATCTTTGAATTGTTGAGCAAGAGGTAAGGTTTTTGGGGAATAATAGTAGAGTTATTTATTGGAATCGGGTATAGGTGATAATATTCAAAACTTGATGTATCAAGTATATGGATTGCAAAAATAATTTTTTAGCCTCGTCGATTGTAAACGGCATATTTACGTCTTCTCAACTTCTATGGTAACTTGACTTTTTTACAGGACATGCAGAATTTTCATCTGTCACTTTGACTCACTGGCGTGTATTATCTGCTTGTTTATACCAAGACAATTGACCGCACTTAATAAGACCTATAGATTTTAAAAATTAAGACAATTTAATAATTTTGGTCAAAAATTTAAGACGCCGTCGGCGCTATTTTGTGGTGTGTTACTTAGCTAACCATTGATCGAGCTCTAAACCACAGACTAATTGCACTTGAGCTGTCAACCTCAAATCAATTCAAATTTCGGAATTTTTAAAACAGGCAAAACTGAGTCTTCGGCTAAAAAGTTGAATACATTATTCGTGCGTTAATCATTTTACAGCCCGCGGTTTTATTATTTTTCTTGCTACTCCAGTCGAAAGTACACTAGTATATACTACACGGGCAGAAATTTGAGAGCCCTGAACTGCGCGCCATGATGGCGCGCAATGCAGGAATCTCAACTTTCTGCCTTTGTAGTATAATATACTATTAATTCAAAATTAAAACCTTGCGCTATAAAATGAGTCTTACCGCACTAATAACGTAAGAATCTATATTTTGAAATTGAGGAATTTTGTTTCTACTATAAAGATCAGCTGATTTATAATGATTTTCAATTTTTCTGTTGATATAACAAAATTATGTAAAGTATTTAGTTTAGCAACCATTGTAGAATTTTCTAAGTTATCTAAAAATTTTTATTAAGTTTTGTAAATTTAGAATAATTTGGTCCAATACAGCATGAGTTTTTATGTACGCCGCTATTCACCGAATGTTTTTATTAACGTTCTGTTCTCTTTAATATCTTTAAGTTTTGATGTAATTGTTTGTTGATTTTTGTTGAAAGAGCGTACATTCGGCGGGTAGAGCAAATAAAGATTACTATTAGCTTCTTCTCCATTCGACTTTTGCAATTGGTCGGGGCGCCTATCAAAAATATATGAAAATTGAAATTAAACGATTGTAACGAAGGTCAATAACACAATTAAAAGTAGGAAATTTATGAAATTTACACTTTAAATAACACTTTATTTCAGTAACCAAAACTAGTAACATAAATTTTCAGTAACTTTAACATAATTTAATTTTAAAAATAAAATAGTTAAACTCAATAAATCATTTAGTATTTCATTTGGGAAAATAATACTTCAAGAAGATTTTTGTTATCACAATCACATTTTGTCAAATTAAAAACGCAATTATTGAACGTACAGTTTTCAAATTTGAAGGCATGATCTTTTGTTGTTAAATCTTGAATGTTATTATTTGGGTTATTTAAATTTTCAGTATGTTTTTTTCTCTTGAGTGGCGGAGGTTTGCTCGTTGTCTGATGATTTAAAAAAGATAATTTAATCCCTGGTTTGGCCGTGAATGGTAATTTATATTTTATATTTTTATAATTATTATTAGTGTTGGGTTATTATATTTAATTATTGATTAACTAGACTTCTTTGGATTAAAATAAGACATGTGCTTTATTAGCAAGATACAGACAACACGACTTACACTTACAGAGGTTGAACAGATACAGAATACAGAGTGGATGAACAGAAAAATAGCAGAGAGTACCACAGGTACCATAGATCATTTCTGTCATCTGTCATTTGGCATACAGAACGCCATGTCTTACAATTATACTAGCAGAGCGCCATCTATAAAGTTAATACTCTATAAACTTAATACTCCCACTTAAATTTATTAATGGCGGCTCTCTACATTTTACATTGATAAGCTGTTTATGAAACAATTTTCATGATCTGGTCTCTATTGTGGACAAATTTAGTAGTAGACAAAGCTTTTGTGAGGAAATCTGCTAATTGACAAGCGCTTTCTATATACCTAATGTCAATCAGCTTTTCTTCAACTTTTGTTCTTATAAAGTTATATCTCACATCTATATGTTTGCTTCTCTTGTGAAAAACCGGGTTTTGAACCAACTTTATTGCGCTCATATTATCTACATTTAAAATTACCGATTCTTGTGGTTCATTAATATCTGATAAAAATTGTTTCAGCCACAGTATTTCTTTGGCTGCGTCACTAGCTGCCATATATTCAGATTCTGTTGTTGACAACGCTACAGTATTTTGCTTTCTACTAGCCCAAGTTACGGGTCCTCCATTCATTAAGAAAATATAACCAGTGTTAGACTTTCTAGTATCAAGATCGCCTGCAAAATCAGAATCTGAATATCCAATTAACTCGCTATTACTATTATACACTATTGACATAGATTTTGTACCCTTTAAATATGTAATTATCCGTTTTACAGCATTTATATGTGCATTATTGGGATTGTTTACATATCTGCTTACAAGATTAACCGCGTAGGATATATCAGGCCTAGAAACTATTGATAAAAATAATAATGCTCCCACTGCTTCCCTATACGGAAATTTACATAAATTCTCATCAATGTCCTTACGTAATTGAACATTTACGTCAACTGGAGTACTATTATTTTTAGCCTCTGATAAATTGAACTTATCTATTATACTTTCCACGTAATGTTTTTGGTTAATAATTATACATCCTTTTGATTTTTCTGTATTCATGCCAATAAAAGAATTACATTTTAATATTGTCATGTTAAAATTCAGTTTTAAATAACTTAATATTTCAATTAAAATATTTTTGTCTTTGGACAACAATAGCCCATCGTCGACATAAATGATCAATAACTCTTTAACATTATTAAAATATCCTACAAATACACAATTATCCGATTCACAGGGTTTAAAACCATATGCCGTTAAAAATGAACAAAACTTCTTATTCCAACATCTAGAAGATTGTTTGAGTCCATATAAAGACTTATTTAACTTACATACTTTCGAGGAATTTGCGTCAACACCTTCTGGTACCTCCATATATATCTCCTCCTTGAGTTCACCATAAAGAAAAGCCGTTTTCACATCGAACTGCATAATTTCAAAATCTTCTTTAGCTGCTACACTCAACAACAGTCTGACCGAATCATATCTTGTGGTTGGTGAAAAAGTTTCTTTGTAATCTACGTCTTTTACTTGAGTAAAACCACGGGCACACAAACGCGCTTTGAACTTCACTATTTCACCTTTATTTTTCTTCACACTAAACACCCACTTACACGTAATCGGCTTCTTTGCTGTTCTTTTCGTTAATACTCATGTATTATTATCTTCATGCGACTGAAGTTCTTCTGCAATTGCTTTTTTCCATTTACAATTGTATATTCCATTCACTGCTTCTTCATAATTATTTGGTATGTTCAACTCGGATAAATTTACTTGCACATCTTTAGGTCTTTGAGATCGGAGTATCATTCTGTCTTTATTAATTATATTTCTAGCAACAAGGTCCGGAGAAGGATGCTTCTTATCTATGCCTTCAATACTTTGAACATTATCATCTAAAACTTCAATTCTGTCCTCAATCTGATTGCTGTTTCTTACCAAGGATTGTTCTTCTTCATAAGCAAATATCTGCGCAACACTTTTCTTCTCCTTTGGTGTACTGTCTTCATCAAACCTCACATCTCTGGATATAGTAATTTTCCTTGTGTTTTGGTCATACATTCTATAATTCTCTTCGTCATATCCAACTAATGTCATTTTCACACTTCTTTTGTCTAATTTCTTTGTTTTCTCTTTTGGTATATGAACGTAGCCTGTTGAACCAAAAATTCTTATGTGCTGTAGGCTTGCCTTATTATTATTCCATAGTTCATATGGAGTCATATTAGAAGTTTGACTTGATGAACTTCTATTTAATAAATATGTAGCACAATTAACAGCTTCTGCCCACATATTTAACGAAATACCTTTGGCATAAAACATAGATCTTGCGCTTTCTATTATCGTACGAAGTTCTCTTTCTACTCTGCCATTTTGTTGCGGCGTGTAAGGAGCTGTACACTTGTGAATTATTCCTTTCTTTTCTAAAAAACATTTAAATTCATTATTTACATACTCACGCCCATTATCTGTGTGCAAGATGCGTACATTATGTTGAAATAAGTTGTTCACTATAGCATTATATTTTATAAAGCAGTCCAGAACTTCGCTTTTATGTTTCAAAAAATAAACATGACGGTAACTAGTGGCTCCATCTTTGAATAAAACAAAATATCTCTTGCCAGATACCGAAGCTTGTTCTAGAAGACCACAAATATCACTATAGACCAGGTCACCAGGTTGAGATGGGCTTCGATGAGATTTCTTAAATGGTAATCTAGTTTGCTTGCCATATTGGCATGCTTCGCACATAAAAGATTCATTTCCACTCAGTGCTGTAGGTATGGTCCCCATTCTACTCATGTTCATGACTTCTTTGACGTTTAAATGCCCTAATCTTTCATGCCACACTTTAATATCGGTTTGCACCAAATTGCAGTCTTCTTGCACCATAGTAGTTATATCCAGTTCATAAAGATTGTTGTCTTTTAATCGAGCACACATAACTACTTTGTTATCTTTCTTTATCAACGCCATGTCTTTATTTTTCACTATCACGTACCCTCTTCTAGTTGCTTGTCCTTCAGAAAATAGGTTTCTTTTAAGCTCTGGCACATAAAGTACATTCTTTAATATGCTCCTCTCCCATTGCCCTTTTACGACTTTATTTATTAATATAGAACCTTCTCCACTAATTTTAATGTCTTTCTGGTTCCCCAATTTGACAGTTCTATTGCTGCCTTGCAACTCATTCAGTTCATGAAAGAACTCACGCTTGTATGTCATATGCATAGATGCTCCACTATCTAATATCCAGACGTCTTCATCTAGAGATATGTTATTACTTTCAGCGTTGAATGCTGACATCCCCTCTTGCTCATGGTTTCTATGTCCTGATTTCTTCGGTGCTTTGCATTCTCTTGCAAAATGACCTCTTTTATTACAATTATAACACACAAATCTATGACTTCCTGTATTTGACATACCTGTCTTCTGATTTCTTCTATACTCAGCTTGTTTTGGTTTAGAATCCCTTCTACTTGCTACCAAAACCATTTCGTTACTTGGTTCATTCGCTAAACTTGCTTCCTCATCTATCAGTCGTGATGTTAGGTTATGAATTGTTTGACTTTGGGGGTCTAAAGATAACCATGCTTGTCGTAGAGATCGGTACGACATTGGTAATGTGGTCAGAATTTTCGTTATTATAGCTGTGTCACTAATTTTCTCACCTGATTCCCTCAACTGCTTTGCTAAGCCTTCTACCTTAGACACATGTTGCCCCATTGTGTCATGAGAATTGTAAGAATATTGATAAAATTTTTCATGTATCATCATCTTGTTGAACTCGGATTTGTGCTCGTACAAAGCTTCTAATTTAATCATATCATTTCTTTTGCGGTTTCACAATTTTCTATAAGAGAAATTTGACTAAAATCCATTGATGATGTTAACACGAACATCGCCATCCCATTGTCCTTATTCCACTGTCTTTCTCTTTCGACATCTTCGGGTCTTGGAGCGTTAATATCCAGGCCTTTTGTTCTTAGTGCACAATTCACTTGGAACTTCCATTGCTTAAAGTTTCGGCCATCGAATTTTTCAACTTTCATGTCCATTTTGAGGTTATGTTCAAAAGTTAAAAAAAAATGCTCTTAATTAATCAAAAATACACTGTTGGGTTATTATATTTAATTATTGATTAACTAGACTTCTTTGGATTAAAATAAGACATGTGCTTTATTAGCAAGATACAGACAACACGACTTACACTTACAGAGGTGGAACAGATACAGAGTGGATGAACAGAAAAATAGCAGAGAGTACCACAGGTACCATAGATCATTTCTGTCATCTGTCATTGGGCATACAGAACGCCATGTCTTACAATTATACTAGCAGAGCGCCATCTATAAAGTTAATACTCTATAAACTTAATACTTAGTATTATTATTTATTATTAGTTGGTTTAGAGTCTTCTGTTGCACAAAAAGTGGCTTTTGATTCGCGGTAGTAAAACCAGTGGGTACGACGGTTGGAACTGAAAAATAAAACGTGAATTTGAAATTGGGATATAAACGTATTTTGTTAAACAAGTATTGTCATTTTTACTTACTTGAAGTTTGTTTAGGGTCCGTTCCAGGAAAATCATCTTCAAAATCTGACCAATTTAAATCGATAAGTGCTGATTTAAACTCGTAGGTTCCTTGTTCGGTGTTAACATTCGCTTTTTCGGGATTAATCGTTGAATTTTCGGGGTTAACAGTTTCTTCATGAGCGTTGATGGTTTTTTTTTGGGAATCAATGGTTACGTCTTGAGCATTATTAATTACGGATTGAGGGTATAAAATGTCGGTTTCTGCTGTGCTGATTGATGGTCGCGGTTCAGGAATTACCTTGGTCTTATTCTGGATTATTCCATCGAAAATCATCTGCCTGTTGTGTACGGAATTTTCAACGTAGCCCTGGGCGATCACATCTGAACGCCATCTCCCCAGTTGTTTGATCATCTGCGTTGGCATAAGTTAAATTTATTTCCTTATTTTTGCCGAATAAGGAAATTAAAGATTTGTGATCTGTTTTTAATGTAAATTTTTGACCATAAAGATATTCTTGAAATTTCTTTTTTTCCAAAATAACAAGCTAATGCCTCTGTGTGAACCGTCGAATAATTTTGTTCTGCTTGAGAATAGGTTCGTGATACACACGTTACCGTTTTTTCATGTCCGTTTTTCATTCTGTGAGAGGAAACTGCTGATATACCTTTTTCGGATGCGTCACACGTTACTATAATTGGCAAGCGTTGATCGAAATATGTTAAAACGATATCTGCTGAAATAGCTTGTTTTAACTGAACAAACGCGTGATAACATATGTCATCAAAATAAAATTTACTTTTCTTTTTTAATAAATCATATAATGGCTTGGCCATATCTGTTAAATTTGGAATAAATTTTGCGTAGTATCCTACCATCCCTAAAAAGGATCTTACTTCAGATATATTGTTCGGTTTAGGTGCCGCCACAACAGCGTCTACTTTATTTTTGCATTTAGCTAATTCCTTTTCTTTTAATTCATGACCTAAATAAGTTACACTTTCTTGTGCAAATTTACATTTGTTTAAATTAACAGTTAGTCCTGTGTCGCGTAATATCATGAATACTTGACGAATTTTGATTTTAGGATCTTCTCCGCGTTTATGACCTATTAATATGTCGTCTTGAAATGTAAATACATTGTTTACGCATGAGCAACAATGGATGATCTATGTACTTTTGGAAATAAAAACTTGCACATTTAATGCCAAAAGGTAATCTGTTAACTTTAAATAAACCCATGTGTGTCGATAACGTTACTAGTTTCTTAGATTCTTAATCTAGCTCAAATTGCATGTACGCGTCGCTTCAATCTATTTTAGAAAAACAACAGTTTCCGTCAGTGATGCAAAAATTTGTTCTATGCGCGGTAAATGCTTAATGCATTAAGCATTTATTTAGATCAACATAACTTCCGCAACCTCGAACTGTGCCATTCTTGTGTAATATAGGAACAATTGGGGTACTCCACTCCGCACTCACCGTGGGTTAATAATTCCGTTTTGCTTTAACCTGATTTACTCCTTTTCTATTTTAGATTTTAGCGCTAGAGGGGCTGCTCTTGGTCTATTATGTATGGGTGTTGAGTTAAGTTTAATTTGAAGGGAAATTTTGGCATATTTAAAAAGTCCTAGAGTATCGCTTCATACTTTTGGAAATTCCATTTTCATCGTCGTTCCAACGTCGAGTGAACCATCAATTAACTTAATACTTGCGTAATTATCAAAGTTAATGCTAAATTCATTCATAAAATTTCTACCAAGCAAACAAACCGCAGCTTTCGATATTACGTAAAATTTTAAAGTCTTACATATATTCATATACTTCACATTGACATTTAGATACCCATCTGGAATTATTGCTTCACCTGTATACCCTTTGAATGTCACATCTGTGGGTTGCATATTGTAATGAGAAAAGTTGGTTGTATACGCATTCTTGTTTAGGGTTGAGACTGCTGACCCGGTGTCCAATTCCATCTTGTGCGGTGTTCCATCGATTATCACCTCCTTGTATATTGGCTGGTCCTTTTTTACATATAAAATGCTATCACTAGCTACATGCATTTCCATTGAACTGATGACTTCGTCGGTCTCACTCTCCTCGGCTACTTGGCGTTCCATTTGGTGTATGTTTTTGTTGCTTCGACATACCCTCTGTAGATGCCCACTTTTGTTGCAATTACTGCATTTGTACTGTATATATTTGCAAACTCCTCCATGAACATTTCCGCAACATTTGCACGTAGTATGTTTACCTGCAGTGTTCACCTTTCCGCGGCCATTTACGTTTCCACCACCTTTGACATGTTAAGGCATCCATTGTTGCTCATGCGTAATCCGTCCATTTTGAAGAAAAGGTATGCTTTTTTTTCGCGCTTTTTTTACCGCTAGAATTCTGCTGGATTCACTACTTCCTGTCCCTGTTGCTTTCGACAACGCCGTCTCTCTTGCTATAGCAATTTTTAATTGTTTGTCTATGGTTTTAGATACATCTTCTTCCATTATACGATCAAAACTTTTCCCTGGTCGAAGTCCTGTGACGAAACGATCGGCCAATACTTTGGGAAGGTCTTCGTTGAAGCTACAATTGACTGTTAAACGTTTATGTCTAGCATACCATTCTATGAGGCTTTCGTCGCCATTTTGCTTACTATTGTAGAATTTCCTCTTTTCTCTAAATGCATCTAAGATGATTTGTTTGATTATGGACACTGTTAATCAAAACCCAACTGAGTTTCTCTGAAAATACAAAGTATTTTGCATTATTTTATTGTTGAACACTATTTACACTTTACAGCTTACCTGAAAATACAAAGAAACGACATTTAATGTTATTTCACAATGTCAATTTAACTGAAGTTATAATTTTAACCACTAGACAGTTTTTGTATTTTTATTTATCAGCACGTGCCTGCAGTGCTGCCAACCTAGTGAGAGTAAAAATCGGTATCTTCTTATTCTTCTTCTGGCGTTGTCTCCTATCGGAGGTTGGCGATCCAACATGCCGTCACAACCTTGGACGCTGCCGCTCGGAAAACTTCGATGGACGTCTTCTTTCCATACCAGCGCCTCAGGTCCTTGGTCCATGAGTTTTGCCTCCTTCCCACAGATCTTTTGCCTTCGATCCTGCCCTCCATGATGAGACGGAGCATTTTGTAACGATCGCCCCTTATTACGTGGCCTATGTATTGGAGCTTGCGTACTTTGACCGTTTTTAAGAGTTCTTGTTCTTTGTTCATCCGTTTTAATACCTCCACATTGGTTACTCTTTGCATCCAGGATATCCTTAACATTCGTCTATAGATGTACATTTCGAATGCTTCAATCCTTTTATCTAGTGAAAGGCTTAGAGTCCAAGCTTCAGCACCGCAAAGAAGGACAGGAAAGACGTAACAACGCAACATGCGTATACGGAGCCCCAGACTGATGTCCCTACTGACAAAGAAAGACCTTATTTCGGTAAATGTCTTCCTGGCTTGTTCGATCCTCGATAGAACTTCCACGCTTGGGTCGTTGTCCCTGTTTATGACCACACCCAGATATTTTGTGGCCGGCACCTGCTGTATTTGATCGCCGTTTATTAGCAAGCAGGCTTGCCTAGTCATCTTTGAAAACACCACCAACTTTGTTTTTACGATGTTCATTTGAAGACCATAATTGGCACTGTGCGTCACAACAAGATCCATAAGGTTTTGTAGATTTTCCATATTACTGGCTAATATCACGGTATCATCAGCAAAGCGGATGTTATTAATTATAGTGCCATTTATTCTGATACCGTGTTCTGTATCCTCCAGCGCCTCTCTGAATACGGCTTCCGAGTATATGTTAAACAGAAGTGGTGACAAGACACCTCCCTGTCTAACACCCCTTCTAATAGCCACCTCTTCGCTTTGGGCCCCGTCTACTCGTACTCCAGCTGTTTGGTTCCAGTACAGCCGTGTGATGATGCGTAGGTCGCCCTCATCGATACCAGTACGTCTGAGGATCTTAATTAACTTTTCGTGTGACACACAGTCAAACGCTTTTTGATAGTCGATGAAGCAAGCGTAGACATCCACATTCATGTCTCGGCAGCGTTGTGTGAGCACGTTTAGTGAGAAGACAGCCTCACGTGTCCCGACACCGTTTCTGAAGCCGAACTGCGTGCTTCCTATTTCGAATTCACACTTTGTATATATTCTAGTGTGTATTATGCGGAGAAACACCTGCAATACGTGGGACGTTAGGCTTATCATGCGATAATCACTGCAGTGAGAAGCATTTGCTTTTTTCGGTAGTGCAACAAAAACAGATCTCAGCCAGTCTGCTGGTATTTGTCCACTCCGATAGATGCTGTTAAAGAAAACTGTAAGTAGATTTAAACCATCTCCATCGGCTTGTGCTATTAGCTTTAATGTCTCAGAATGTATTTCATCTGGGCCTACTGCTCTGCCATTTTTTTGGATGTTTATGGCACGACGTACTTCGTTCTTTGTAATACTAGGACTGTCTTCATTTGACGCATCGCCTACAGGTAGATCTTCTGGTCTATTATCGTTGTAGAGTTTCTCAATGTGGCTCTTCCATTGGTTTAGTTTATCTACTACGTCTACAAGGATTTTGTTATTGTCGTCCTTAAGTATGCTGAGGTGTCTCTTTTGATGTTTCTGTGTCAGGTCTTTAATTTTTTTGTGGAGATTGAACAGGTCGTGCTTCTTTTGGAGCTCTTCAATTTCACTGCATCTCTCTTCCAACCATTCTTCTTTTGCTTTTCGACATTCATTTGTTATTTCTCTGTTTAGTTGTTTGTACCTATTGTTATCTCTTGTCTTGTATTTTCTTCTTTCTTCCATCAAACGAAGAATATTGTCCGTTATCCAAGGTTGTTTTTTGTTTGGTTGTGCGTATCCCATTTCATTCTCCTGAGTATCCATCAGTGAATCTTTGATTTCTCTCCATTGAAGCTCAACTTTGCTAATGCAAGAGTCATTTATTCATCCCAAACGGCTCTCGAGACTTTTAGTTATTTTGGTATAAAATTCTGGATCTTTTAGAATATTCAAGTTAATGTGTTTAGTAGGGTGCTTTTTTTTTCAACTATTTTTTTTTTTTGGTCCCATCGTGAAATTGTGTTGCAAATACTCAAGAAAAAATACCCTAAAAGTTTGGGCCCTTAATATTAATATTAAGACCTCGACCCAGGCGATTGAAGATTTCCCCTTAAAAAAACACAGAAACTTTGGCTTTTTTATGTTTAAATTTCTATAGCTCGGTGGCATTTCATAGCATCGCTTCGACTATAGACGGGGTTTTTTCAGAATTGAATGCTTTACAAAAGTGTCTTTTGCGGCCAAGTCGTAACTCAAACCGGCGAGGTAGTACGGGCCTCTAAACTTGATTTTTTCATGAAATTCGCGTTTTTTCGCAGTTATCTCGTGAATAACAAGAGCTACAGAAAAAATGCAAACAACAAACTTGTAGCAAATTTAATTTCCTACAAAAAAAGTCCTAAGCACCAAGTTGCTAAAATAAATATTTCCGGAGATATTTAATGATAAAGTTTTTGTAATTTAAAATTTTTATCGAAAATCATGTCAAATTATAAAAAATAGATTTTTTTTTATTATTTATCACTACTTTCTTAACTAATTACTTTTTTCTTAAAGATGGTACGATAAAAAAATATAAATAGTCGGAAATATGTCAAATATAAAAATTTTATTAATAAGCTTGATAACAAAAAATTTTTTATTTCACTTCTGTTCGACTGTATTTTGATTTCGTACATGAAGGGTGCTCTGAGCGATGGTTTTGGACAGTCTGAAAAATTTTTTGCCTCTCCTGTTCATTATTGGTCAAACCTTGATTGAATTTTTCAGCTAGTGCTACTCCTCGCTCGGCAATATCATTCACTACCTTCAATTTGCAAAATGTTTTAAGACACTGTTGATACTCGTAATTAGTTTCCCATGTATTTGGTTCTGAATTTAAAAATCCATAAGGAAGATCAAATTGTTCAAAGATAAATAATGAATTTTTGGTCACAAAATCACTAATGTTTTTATCTATCATTGAAGTTATTGCACTATAGGCCACTGTGTAACGTTTACTAGCTTTTTCAACGACTATTGTGCTATTAATTTTCTCTACAATTTTTAATTTTTCTTCTCGTGAAACTGTTTTATCGAAAAGAGCCAATCCAACAAGCTGCTCATGTAAATACCACAAATGCCTGCATAATTTATCCAATGCTGCATTTGCTACATCAGGATGAATGTCTCTATATTGAATGAGATTTTTCACTAATTCCAAATCTGAATTGGGTGCTTTTATCGCATTCGGAGCTATGAACCAGATTTTAACATAGAATAATACGATAAAAACACATATCTTACGTAAATCATTCACTTCTTTGATTGAAATTTTGAATTGTCTGCGAAACATATAAATTTTCAAACAGTAGAGAGCTTTTGAAAGCCATCTTGCATGATGACAAGCACCAGGAGCTGTAAATTTAACTTCATGACTTTCTCCGCCACCCAAAAATATACGACTCAGCATCAAAAACTCTTTGTAGTTATCTCGTGGATGATGATTCTAATTAGATAAAAGAATAAATAATTTAAAATTAATACAGAGTAAATAAATTGATCATTTGAAAAGCCGTAAAATTATCCCGGTTTCAAGGTATTGAATAAATGGAATCAAAAGTATGAAAGTACTTATAAGCAAACCTTTAACTGATCTTCAATGAAATCCAGTATATCTTGTTTTTTATCGTTTAAAATATCTGCTATAAGTTCGTCATTGATGCCAATTTCGTACACTGATGTATCAATTTTTGTCCAATGATCTCGAAATCTTTTGAAAATTGGTACAGATGGACCATTCGTAACTGGCCAAGCTACTTCTGCCACATTTTTCAACATTAATTCCGATGTATGATGGCGACAAGCTAGATACAACAAATCACGACCAATCATTTTTTCGAATATAGCACAAGCGCCATTTATATCACCTGAAAAGTTTATTTTTATTATTAAATTTAAATTAAACAACGAAATCTAAAATTGAATTTGACAAATTGTTTATTCATAAAAAAGCTTTTGTTATCAAAAATCTTTGTTGCTTTAATTTGCCGGACACATTTGAAACATTACATAAACAAAAAAAAACTTAGCAAATATTTGTAAATCATTTTGGAAGACTTGACTCAGCTATTAGCTTTTTGAAATTGAAGCATAATTTGTTTATTAGAATAGAAAACGCAAAGTAGAAAAAAGCTTTTTACAATGGTTAAAACTATATTCTCGGGTTAAAAAAATTACAAAAACATTAATCAATAAAATTACTTAGACAAAATAAAAATTTACCAGTATTTGAACTAGTTGTATCGAAACACATCGCTTTGATTTGATCACAAAGACCCCATTCAGTTAATGTGTTGAATATGGCTGAAGCTTGACTCGATCCAGTGCCATCAGAAAGAAACGGAGCTTCTAGAATTCTTGAAGTATGTGTTCCAGAAATATGTATTGCCAGTCGTTCTGCTGTCAATGTGCCATGTCCTGTAGGAAGTTTCTTACCATCCCAGTGAACTACAAGAGATTCGTCATCTTCTTTCTTTTTCTTTATGGTATCAACAATTTCTTCACGTTTTAAAATGCGCGCATTACGAATTGAGGAATAACTTAAATTATATTTCTCGACATCGAGACCCAGACTTTTAATAACAGCTGCTATAATAAACATCGCATTTCTATCGCTGGTTTGAGTGCGATCAAGCGCTGATACGAGTTCAGAAGTCAAAATATTAAGCTTTTTCATTTTCGGAGCAGGAATTTCATATTCAAAATCAGAGCAAGTTCGTTTTAATTCACTAGAACTCGATACGTTACTGGAAAAACTGGTCAAGACTGTTTGTTGAGATAGTTTGAAACCTGAAATGGAAAATTTTTAGAACTTAATTGTTAAACATAATAGTTAGAAACAAGTAAGAAAAGATCTTTAAAAATGAAAAATATTTTGCCAATTGTTTAAAATCACGGCTCCACCGTTTTTTGAACATGAAATCTTTGACCCATTATTTGATTTTTTTCTTAAATTTCATCAAAAATCGAATATTTAAAAATATGCAGGTCCGCGATTCTGAACAATTACCAATTTTTTGAAGTATTTATAATTTTTTTATTAATGAGGAAACCCCAAGTTGATATTTAAAAACTAACCTGTTTCTATCTCAATGTTGACGTTATCTTCATCAACTACATCTTGTTCCATAGCTGACTGATTATCAGAAATCATTTCTGGTGAAGCATAGGCTACTGGTAAACGTTTATTACAATTCTTACCTTGACTCTCGAATAAAAAGTTTCTAACTCCTTCTGGCAAGTTTTTCACGGCAACACATTTAGAAATATCAAACAATTTATCAAGTTTTTCGCAAAACTGTTAGATTACTTACGTACATTTCACCTCTTTCTTCTCGTTACATATTTTAGTTTTTGCTAACCTAATCTTATAAATTACAAAAATTTCTAACCTGTCAATTTATCTATAAACGTAAAACATTTTCTTTTACATTCAATACTAACATATTTCCAACTATTTATATTTTTTTATCGTTCCATTTTTAAAAAAAAGTAATTAGTTAAGAAAGTAGTGATAAATAATAAAAAAAAATCTATTTTTTATAATTTGACATGATTTTCGATAAAAATTTTAAATTACAAAAACTTTATCATTAAATATCTCCGGAAATATTTATTTTAGCAACTTGGTGCTTAGGACTTTTTTTGTAGGAAATTAAATTTGCTACAAGTTTGTTGTTTGCATTTTTTCTGTAGCTCTTGTTATTCACGAGATAACTGCGAAAAAACGCGAATTTCATGAAAAAATCAAGTTTAGAGGCCCGTACTACCTCGCCGGTTTGAGTTACGACTTGGCCGCAAAAGACACTTTTGTAAAGCATTCAATTCTGAAAAAAACCCGTCTATAGTCGAAGCGATGCTATGAAATGCCACCGAGCTATAGAAATTTAAACATAAAAAAGCCAAAGTTTCTGTGTTTTTTTAAGGGGAAATCTTCAATCGCCTGGGTCGAGGTCTTAATATTAATATTAAGGGCCCAAACTTTTAGGGTATTTTTTCTTGAGTATTTGCAACACAATTTCACGATGGGACCAAAAAAAAAAAAAATAGTTGAAAAAAAAAAGCACCCTAGTGTTTAGCTTTCCTCTTGCAATGAATTCCAACAAAGCGGCGCATCCTCAACGCCATGACCACCGGATTGTGGTCACTTCGCACGTCGGCGCCAGGATATGTTTTTGCTGTTTTTACATATTTCAGTAGCAATTTCTTGATCAAGATAAAATTGATCTGGTTCCTGACTCGATGATCCGTGCAGTCAGCAGGAGATTCCCATGTATACAGGCGTCTTGGGTGTTGTTTAAAAAACGTGTTTACAGCGGACAATTGTTGTTCCACACAAAACTGTACTAGTCTTTGGCCTCTGGTGTTTCTCACGCCGAGTCCGTACTGACCACATACGTCGCTTTCTTTGCCTTTCCCTATTTTTGCGTTGAAATCACCGAGCACTACTGTTATTTCTCCTTTCTTTGTCAGGTTCAAGGCCTCATCCAGTGTAGAGTATAAACCCTCTATATCATCGTCGGATTTGTCGCCTGTTGGTGCATAAGCCTGTATTACGGTCATGGTTCGGTAAGTAGTGGCAAGCTTCAGAAGTATCACTCGGTCGCCAAAGGGTATGCAGTCCACAACGCTTTTCTTCAGTTCTGCGGAGATCAATATGCCAACCCCGTATTGATGTTTGGGATCGTTGCCACCGGAGTAGTACAGAGTTCCGTTTTTTGATCTTTGACTACCTGTTCCCGGCCATCGAACTTCACTCAGGCCCAAAATTTTGATACCCAAGCGTTGCATCTCGGCATCCACATTGTCTAGTTTACCAGCCATGTACATGCTCCGCACGTTCCAAGTTGCAATCTTTATGTTCTGGTAAATTTGAAACTTTTCATTATGTTGATTCCTCGGGGAGATTCTTTGCACCCTCTCCCCACTTAAGGGGTGCCCCGGACTGAGGGTCGTTTTGTTTGTATTTGTAGCCATCTTAGATTTGTTGGAAATAGTTAAGGTATCTGGTTAGACGAAAATTCGGTAGATGACTCCAAATTTCGGTAGACTATGGATATGATTGAAAATAAAGAAAACTTTTGAAAACTAGATTTTTATTCAAAAACAGCAGCAATGTAATTAAAACGTAAAATGTAAGAATACAACAAAAACAACAATTTTATTATATACAAACTTAACATATTTAAAAACAACAAAAAACTAACAGATAAATATAAAAAATTTTAGGCGTTACTGGTCTCTTTGCATTTTAGACACCAAACGCCCTGCGATGGGAAAGTTATAACAATTATCATCTTTCAGATATTGCTTACAATGCAATAATCCCGTAATGGTCTCTGTATTGAGAGCATTTCGCTGTTTGGTCTTCATTAAATTAACGGCAGAAAATATTCGCTTGACATTTGCGGCTGAGTGCGGAAGGCACAACGTGTCAAAAACAAAAGTGGTTAAAGTGGAAAATGTTAATGATCCATCACCAGTCGTAATATTTTTTACTTGTTGCCAAAATTCCTGCAAATCATCTGAAAATCTCCGAATTTCACGTACATTACGCATCATTCTCCACTGTGTGTCAAGCTCTTGCAATTTTTCTATTTTAATTAAGTGAGGAAATAAAGCCACCACATCGGCGATAGAAACAATATTTTCGCTTTTAACTTCGGTTGGATCCAAATAATTCATATCTTTTAATTGATTGTTTTTAAGAGGAAATCTATTTGTTATTTGCGTACACGCTTCAACAAGCTGAGACACTTGTTATAGATCTAACTGCTCAAGAATGTCTGCGAAGGCGTATTTGTGATGTTATGTATTGGATACAAGTGGGATGGTGGATGAGTTCAAACAACTCAGATGATTCAGGAACACTTTATTAACGTCTATCTTACATGAGGTCTTCGATCAGCAATACCAAGGTGATCATATGAAATGTCACTTGTCATTTCCTGCCAGAGAGAAACCATAGACGTATCTCAACAGATACTCTACACTACATCTTCCTTCTTTACAATGAAAGCTATTTACTTTATTTACATATTTAAATTGAATCACTTAATGTCCCCTAAGCTTATTGTCTACTCTAAACTAAACTTATTACCTACTGTCTATAACGCCTCGGAGGTTTGATCTCTCTCCTAGCGCGTCCTCGATTAATGGTTTTATCTGGTACTTGATTACTCGTCGATTCTCCAGATACTTCATTTTCCACATCTAACTGCGGATTTAATCCTTCTAACTTTTCTAACATTACTTTCTCCTCCTCATCAGAAACTAGAACAGGACCCCATGATATTACCTTCTTATTATGTTGCAATTTTTTACTTAGGCGTTCCTGTTCTTTTCTTAACACTGAGGGTTTGATATACTTCCTATTTCTTACAAAAATACCTTTATCATAAACTAAAACCTTATATCTACGGTCACCTAACTGCTTAACAATTTTCCCTGTATGCCAAATTGAGTTTGGCTTGAGTTGTATTACTACTGGTGCCTCAGGCATCAATATTTTCAATTCTTTTACCCCTTTTCGCGTGTTATAATACTTAGCTTGTCTCTGTTGATTATTTGTTAGAAACTCTTTAAATTTCGATCTATTTACTAAGCGAGATTTCAATTTTAATTTAGGTGTTGGTAATAATGGATTGCGGAGTGTTCTTGCCATTAAAATTTCGTTTGAAGAACTTTTATCAAATACTGGCGCGTTTCTTAATTGTAATAATGCTAAATGAATGTCTTTTTGATCATCCAGTATTTTCTTTAGCATCCGTTTTGCGATCTGAACATGGCGTTCTGCCATCTCGTTCGACTGACTATTAGTTGGCGAGGATACTATATGTTGAAAATTCCAACTTTTCGCGAACTGCTCAAATTCTACCGACGTAAATTGAGGTCCTCCGTCACTAACTAATTCTTGCGGTACCCCCAGCCTGGCAAATATCTTTTTAAAAGAGTCGATGACTTTGAACGAAGTCATTGTTTTATTTAACTCTTCCAATTCTACGTATTTTGAATAATAATCTACCACAATTAGATAATTTCTGCCTAGCCAATGAAATATATCGCAACCTACTTTAAACCACGGTAATGTTGGTATTTCGTGCGTTTTTAACGGTTCTGAAGTTTGAGATGCACTATATTTTTGGCATATTTTACAACTATCAATCAACTGTTTAATTTCGTTTCGCATTGTGGGCCAAAATACCGACTCTTCCGCTAATTTAATGCATTTGTTATACCCCAAATGGCTATAATGAATGTTCTCAAGTACCTTTTTCCTTAACATTCTGGGTATTACACAACTATTATTTCTATAAATTATATCATTTTCGACTAGAAGTTCGCTTTTATACCTTAAATACGGTCTAATCGAATTATTTAGTGATTTATTATTGTTTGGCCATCCGTTCAGAATTATTGTCTTTAACTGCTCTAATTCTGCGTCTTTAAGTGTATTCGATTTTATTTCCGTCAACATTTCATCCGAAATGCTTGCTTCTTGAATTATACATATTTGTTCGTTGAAATCTAATTCGTTATTTTGCTCTGTTATTGGAATATACGCCCGTGATAATGCATCCGCGATTATTAACTGTTTCCCTGGTTTATACACAAGGGTAAAATTGTACCTCTGTAATGATAACATTATACGCTGTAGTCGTGCGGGAGCGCTGTTCAGCGGTTTTTTAAAAAGTGCCAGTAAAGGCTTATGATCTGATTCTACGGTAACATGTCGTGCAAACACATAGTTATGAAATTTCGACAACCCGAACCATATTGCCAACAGTTCTTTTGTGATCTGCGGTTGCGCGCTTTGACCCGATGTTAAAGCTTTCGACGCGTAGCTTATCGGTCTATTATCCTGCAGAAGGCATGCGTCCAACCCGTTTTGACTGGCGTCAACTGACACAACTATTTCTTTATTGCTATCAAAAAAACTTAATACTGGACTCTCTCTTAATTTCGTCTTTATGCGATTAAACGTAATTTCGTAATTTTCGTCCCACACAAACATGACATCTTTTTTTAGCAGTTTTCTCAGTTGTCCCGTTTCTTCTGAGAAATTGGGTATGTATTTACTTACGTAGTTTGCTACCCCAAGAAATCTTTGAATGTCTTTCTTAGATTGCGGCTGCGCAAATTGCTCTATAGCTTTAGTTTTTTCTGGGTCAATCATAATGCCTTCTTTGTTAAAAATGTGACCCATAAATTTAATTTCGCTTACCCCGAACTTACACTTGTTCAAGTTAAATTTTATTTTATTGGTTTTAGCTATCTGTAACACAGTATTTAGTGTCTGATCATGTTCCGCTTTAGTTTTCCCCCATATTATAATATCGTCTATATAAACCGCTACGTTTCTTAAACTAAATATATTTCTGAACCGTTCATTAAAAACTTCTGGGGCACATTTGATACCATACGGCATGCGTATGAATTTATACCGACCGAATGGTGTACCAAATGTACATAAGTCGCTACTTTTCTTATCTAACGGTATCTGGTAAAAGGCTTGGCTTGCGTCTAGCTTTGAAAATATTTCCGCGTTTTTTAGTTGACTTGTGATGTCTTCAATTGTTAATAATTTACAATGTTCACGTTTGATTGCCCTATTCAAGTATAATGGGTCTAAGCAGATTCTAAGTGTTTTGTCACTTTTTTGTACTAAAACTAACGGATGTACCCATTCGCTTGGACCGTTTACTCGTTCAATTATATTTAATTTTTCAAACTCCGTAAGTGTGTCTTTTAATTGACTGGTTAATGCATAAGGCACTTTCCTAATCGGACAGATTACCGGTTCTACGTTTTTTTCGATCTTAATCTGATATGGTGGATTTATACACTCTATTCCGGTGAATACTTCTTTAAATAATTCATTTATCTGAGATTTATATTTCTCCGCTGTTATTTCGTTTAAATTTATTGCGCTTTCTACGTTGTATTTAATAATATTAAGATCTATACAGGACTTCAATCCTAATAACGAATCGCCTACTTGATTAATTACAAAAAAATTGCAATCGTATTCCTTATCATTAAGCCAACATTTTAATGTACATACTCCTATTACAGGAATATGATTTCCCGTGTACGATTTCAGTATAGTTGTTGATTTCTTAATTATTTCCCGCGACAACCCTAACAATTGAAAATCTTTAATTGTTATTGTATTTATGGCAGCACCCGTATCTACCTTTAAATTAAATGATCTATTTCCAACTCTCAATTTGACATACCAGGAATTTTGGCTTAGTACCTCGATACTGATTTGTTCATAATTCTTATTACATTCGCTAATATTATTTATATTTATAATATCTATATTATTATCATTATTTTGCTTTTCCACGTCGTGCACTGATCGCGAGCTTTTACACATAATTGCAAAATGGTTTAGTTTGTGACACTTACCACACTCCCGATTATATGCAGGACATTTCTTGATTTCGTGTGATTTTCCGCATCTTGTACAATTTTTGATGGTTTTGGATTTCGACCTTTCATAACCTCTACTTCTAGATTTGGATCTGTTGTACCTCGTCTTTGCCTTGTCCGTCACTGCCTCGACAGCCGTATACTCTCCTTTTTTCTCCGCAATGATCCTGGCTTGGGTTTTGGACTCCTCAATAAGAGATGCTAACCTCACATACTTCTCCAGATCTCCCTCGTCTTCTTGTAGAAGCCTATGTCTTATTTCGCTGTTGTTCGTACCACAAATCAGCATTAATTTGATCAGGTCTTCCCGAAGATCACCAAATTCACAGTTATTCGCCTCCTTCCGTAGTTCTGTGACAAATTGTTGCAACGTGGTGCCCTCAGCTTGTCGCTTCGTAATAAATTTGTACCTTGTATAGGTTAAATTTTTTCTTGGACGAAAGTGGTTATTTAATTTTTCTATTACCTTATTTAATTGGTTCTTGTCGTCCCCCTCGAATTGAAGTGTCCCATATATCTTTTGAAGATCTGCGCCACCAAAATGTAGCAATTGAGCCACCTGTATCTTTTCTTCTTTCTTGTTTACTTCCGTGGCCGTTAGATAAATATCGAAACTATTGATCCATTGATTCCATGCCTCCGCTGAGTTTTCACCATTTAATTTGAGTGCTGGTAGCATGGCAGCCATTTTCTTCACCTATTATTTACCGGTTTTTCAAAGACTTTTCTATTTTTCACCTCGGATGGAATTCTTCATTAATTTCCACGTTTTTGTCGCAGCGCCATGTGATGTTATGTATTGGATACAAGTGGGATGGTGGATGAGTTCAAACAACTCAGATGATTCAGGAACACTTTATTAACGTCTATCTTACATGAGGTCTTCGATCAGCAATACCAAGGTGATCATATGAAATGTCACTTGTCATTTCCTGCCAGAGAGAAACCATAGACGTATCTCAACAGATACTCTACACTACAGTATTAAAGGCAAAAAGATCTGTATTCTGTCTGACAGTCAAGCGGCCATAAGAGCTGTCAGTGCAAATAACACTAAGTCTCGAATGGTCTGGGAATGCAGACAGTCCCTCAAAAACTTGGCAATGGGCAACAAGATTGCCCTCATTTGAGTACCAAGTCATGAAGGAATTGAAGGAAACGAAATTGCCGACGAATTAGCGAAAGCAGGTTCGAAAGCTCCTCCAATAGGCCCCGAACCGTTCTGCGGACTAACGAAATCGCATGAACGGACGGAGATTCTAAGGTGGGAATTGGCAACTAAAATGCGCCACTGGAAGAATACTCCTGGGCAAAGACAGGCGAAGAAATTCATCGAATATTCGCCAGAGAATGCAAAAAAGCTTCTTCTTCTATCGAAGAATGATATACGAATCATTGCAGGCCTGTTTACTGGACACTGCTCAGTAAGGTATCACCTTAAATAGCTGGGTCTGGTGGACAATGAGAACTGCAGACTATGTGAATCGGACAGTGAAACCGCTGAGCACATACTCTGTAGTTGCGGTGCGTTAGCGTCCCAAAGGCTGACCTACTTAGACAGTGCGAGACTAACGCCTGTCGAAGTCAAAAACAAGCCAGTTAGGAATATACTTGGCTTCACAAAAAGTCTAGAAGTTCTAGGGAAACAATGAGCGTAGGGTTTAAGCACAATAGATCAAATTGGTCGCAGCTCTGTAAGGTGGAAAGCGCCAAACGACCCCTTCTTAATCTACAATCTCTACACGCTTCAACGTAAAATTCTATACATCTTAATCTAAACAAATGCAATTGTTCTCCAGATACGTCTTGTTCAGCAATTGTTACATTGACAGAAGTCCCGAAATAACAATTTTCGATTTCTAAATAATTTCGGGGATTCCTAAAGTCTATATTTTCGATTTGTGAAATATATTCCATTTTCAGAAAGCAGTCATACAAAGTATGTAACGCGTTACAAACATTTTTATATAACTCGTGCAATTTAGGAGCTTCAGATTGCATTTCCTTATTTAGATTGTTATATATTGGTAAAATAAAATTAAGAAATTGCAAGAACATTTTTGTTACAGCATCATTTAATTTTGCCAAAATATTTTCTGCCGCTAAAATGTCTCTATTTGCGACTGCATCAGTAAAAAATAATTTTAAGGCATTATATTGCTCCAAAATTCTAGAGACTACCATATGTACTGACAACCACCTTGTCTGACAACGTTAGGTACTTCAGAAATATCATTCTGTCCCGCAGGTATTTCCCTTGCAAGACAACGATCTTTTGGCAATAAAATATTTCCGTGGCTTATATTCAAAACAGATAAAACGCTTTCATAATTATAAAAGTCGATGTTCTTTTGAGGTACTACTATAAGTGAATTGTTGATTTCGTGTTCTGAAAAATTTGTTAAAATAGATCCTTTCATAATTTCGGAACGCACTATGTCACACTGCAGCAGTATGACACTATTTATTCCAGGTACTAGTTCCGAATTAAATTTGGTTAGTAAAGAAACTTTATCAGCCATCTTCAACCGCTTGAGGTAGGTTTGGCAATAACAAATCGTTATTTTCATTAAAAAAATGTAATTCCTTGTCGGTTTTAGTAATATAAATATTAGGTGCTTCCGTAAACGGACGACCGATAAGTAAATCAATCTCTTGAATTTCATCAGAAACAATTAAAATAGGAACGTCACGTGAGACGCCATCAATTTCAATGCAACCATATGCTTGTCCCAGCGAAGTTACTTTTCCACCACCATAACCTTGAAGGGTAGTTTTAATTTTGTGATTAATAATCAATTGAAAATTTAATGCTTTTTGCAATTTGATTGTATTACAGGCGCGTCCAAAGTCGATATAGATATAATTTGTTTATTATTTAATTTGGCAGTAACGTGGTATTTTTGATCATCAGGTGAAATTACAAGCGTTTTAATAGATTTTTGGGCGTGAAAACCAGTATCGGCTGTATGACCTGTCTTTTTACAAAACGAACATTGTTTCACTGAATTAGAATATTTATCATTCCTACGACAAAGAGCAGCTTTATGACCAGGTCGTTTACAAGAGTAACAAGTGAGGGGATGTTTCAGAGGGCACATTGACCTTATTTAAAAAGTTCAATAACTCGGTACTATTTTGATAAGCCGCTGCCTTTGCAATTGTACTCAATACCTTATCGTTTAAAGTATAAACAATGGCATCAGCTATGGCCCGATCAGACAATTCAGACCTTGCCGTAATTTGGATAAAAAAATGTAATAACGTCTTCAGTTACTTTTCGTTCCGTATTTACCAAATCTCGCAAAAGAGACGATTACAAGTTCCCGTAGGAAAGGCATTTATCAATTTTTCTCTCCATTGCGCCCATGTAGACTTAATATTGGGTTGACATTTGAACCAGGCTTTTGCATTTGCAGACAAACTATTTGTAAAAGAAAATATTCGAGCACGATCGTCCCAATTATATAAATTACCAATTGCATCAATTTTTTGCAACTATTGAATAACTGACAGTTCGTTTGGAGCTCCGCTAAATACAGGTATGGAATCAGTTCGACCGAAGTAGCGTGGAGAAGCTACAGTACCGGCTTCTGCAGCCTCTGGATTCAATTGTGAAGCAGGCGTTGATGCTATATTAGAAGAAAAATTGGATTGAGAGGTAGAGCCCGAAATAAATTTTTCGAGTTCTTGAAGACGATTTTCTATCGAAGTTTCATTTCTTGTGTGAAAGCTGTGAGAACTGTTGAAGGGTTATTAAGGGTTATTAACACTATTTTAGCAATATAATCAGTCTTTAATTATATTTAATGAAGCACAAGATAACTCAGTAAATCATTAATTAATTGTAAATCAATAATAATCCCTTTCTACACTCAAGCGTCCAGCGAGTCCCTTTTTACATGTAACCCCACCATGACGCTCTTCCACGTGTAGCTGACCCAGCATCGTTGATAAGGAGCATTCCTGGAGCATGACAGCATCAGCGATAAGGATGACATCACCAACGTGAAGGGAAGAGTTCCCACTATCGGCCTGACGAAAGCGCGTCTTCGCGCGGAGTAATACCAGAAGAAAAAAAAAATTGAAAACGATGAAATGAAGCGGTGGCGGCTGAGACGAGCGAAGGGACTTAGACTGGACGAGCGGATGGAGAAGTAGAGCTGCAGGAAAGAAAAATATTTAGAGGCCGCAAGAGAAAAAAAAATAAAAGAGGCCACGAAAGTGGTACAAAACGCGCAAGCAAATAGACTTTTCTTGGGCTAAACGTCCAAAAGGCTCTTAGGGTAAACATCTAAGAGGCTTCTCAGAGCTACAGGCTATGAGGAAAGCGCAAGACCAAAGGTCTTTCTTTGGGCTAAGCATCCAAAAGGCTTTTCTTAGGGTAAACATCTAAGAGGCTTCTCAGAGCTTTAGACTACAAAGTAGGAAGCTCACAGAAATTCAATAGGGAAGGTCTTCCTTTGGGCGAAACATCCAACAGGCTTCTCTTAGGGCAAACATCTAAGAGGCCTCTCAGAGCTACAGGCCATGGGGAAAACGCAAGACCGAAGGTCTTCCTTTGGGTGAAGCATCCAAAAGGCTTCTCTTAGGGTAAACATCTAAGAGGCTTCTCATAGGACATTGGGTGCTGCGACGGCCTTGTTCGGAGCACGTAAAACATCGAATTTTGGAACCAGGAAAAGAAGGACGCGGCTCTGTGTGCATTATTTTATTGTGTTGATCGCAGCTACGAAAATAGGTCAATAAATCCTCAAAAGAATTGAAGTTAGTTGTAAGAGCCATTTGTTTTATGTCTTTATTAGAAATGCCATGTGCTATTATATTAATTTTGTCTTTGTCCGGAATGTGCCAGTTTAATTTTTGCATTATATGCAATTTTACATTATAATCAATAGTCGACTAACTTTTCGTTTGAATTTTTCAAGGTATCCGGCGCGGCGTCCTGAAACAAGATACCGACGGATAAAGCGTCCCCATCAAACGTGTCTTGTAGGGCGCGTTTTAATGCGTTCCAGCTTTTAATTGCGGTGTCCGTACTAAGATACCATTCGCGGGCACGTCCCATTAATTTACTCGTAACAAATTGAGTTGTTGTTACATCGTCCCATCGCGAAAAGAAGGCCTTTTTATCAACAAGGCGCAACCATTTATTTAACGGTAAATGTCCCAGATGGGGATCATAGTCTGGGATGTTTTCCCAGGTAAAGGGTGTAATTTGAGGAACAGATCGTTCTTTTAATGTACATATCTCTTTTTGGAGATTAATCAGCTATTGTTCTACCGCGAGGGGAGGTGTATGACTCCGACGATCCTCGACCTCGCTGTCATCTCGACTATGAATTGTAGTGCAAAGGGGGGTGGATGCCTCTTGAGAACTTTTCATGATATCAAGCGGCTGAAGAGGCCGCACGGCTGGGACAAGCTGGTTCCTCTCGTTCATTTTCGCACCAGGAAAACACCACACTAGTACAAAACTGTTCACAAGTTTGAAAAAAAAAGTAAATTAAAGTTTGAGCCGCACTTCTGACACTTGTTGTAGGCTGTGAGAA
This sequence comes from Lagria hirta, assembly GCA_947359425.1. Taxonomy (NCBI): domain Eukaryota; kingdom Metazoa; phylum Arthropoda; class Insecta; order Coleoptera; family Tenebrionidae; genus Lagria; species Lagria hirta. The sequence goes on along the minus strand of OX375794.1, from coordinate 26,351,387 downwards.
CTGTTGAAGGGTTATTAAGGGTTATTAACACTATTTTAGCAATATAATCAGTCTTTAATTATATTTAATGAAGCACAAGATAACTCAGTAAATCATTCATTAATTGTAAATCAATAATAATCGCTTTCTACACTCGAGCGTCCGACGAGTCCCTTTTTATATGTAGCCCCACCATGACGCTCTTCCACGTGTAGTTGACCCAGCATAGCTGATAAGGAGCTCTGATAACTCTCCTAGTTATCCGGTGTTGGTAGCAGGATGGGATATTAATAAACAAGATTTCACTTAACTAACTTTAATATATAATTTGGAAATACGTGATGACATTCGTCTGGCGTAACAACTACTTTCTATCTCTACTCTATTTCTTAATCCCCTGCTGGTAGGGAGTCCACCACTCTATATAGCCTACTCGTTCATTCCTCTCCTTTGGCCTGGATACATCATGCAATAATTATTGAGTTTATTGGCATATGAAGAATGCATGACATCGCATTCTGCATAGGCCAATTACAATAATTATTTCAAAATGTCCAAGATATACAAATATTTCCTGACGTTACATTTCGTCATTCATACTACAATTTATATTACCCAATATCAATAACTATAACAATAAATAATTACAATAATTTACAGGGTGGCTTTGTGTTACCCTTACACTCCCCCTCCAGCTGGAAAAAAAACAATGTTTTCTTGAACTTTGTTTTTTTTTTTTACATAATTAAAATATAACTCAGCGTACATCAACTTTTAAGAAAAGAAAAAAAAACAATAAACAATAATTATCCACATTTTATCTTTGTCGTCTTCCAGCACTGAGTCCTTTCTTCGTTCACTTAAATACTTGCACATAGTCGTCTTTTATTCACTGTCCCGACATTTTCGTTTACTATACGACACTTTTGTACCTGCTCCACTGTCTGTTACTCAGACAAAGTACGAGAATTTTCTACCTAAATCTCTACTCTTAATTAACATTTCTATCTAGTTATGACCCCAAAAAAAAAATATTAAATACATTATTATCCCTCTTTTACATGTGGTATAGCTTAATCCGATTTGCATGTACCAATTTTTTGTTTCCTTTTATTTCTAACTCTACGTTTGGTGGTACATTTTGCGTTATTTTATATGGTCCATTGAACAAACTGTCCATTTTATTTCCTAACTCATTTTTCAAAAGAACCATATCTCCTACTTTAAATTTTCTAAGTTTAGTTATATTTTTGTCAAAATCAATTTTCCGTGCGTGTTTGATATGTAATAAATTATCCCGAGTTTCAAGTTGTGCAGTTTGCAATCTAAATTTTAATTCTTGAGGATAATTGTTAAAAATGAATATAAAGGATCAACTGTATCGTGTGTTACGGAAGAAATCAGGCGAGCTCTTTTTCCAAAAACTAATTCGAACGGCGTATATTTAGTAGACGAATGCACAGATGTGTTGTACGCAAAACACCAAAACGGTAGCCAATGACTCCACGAGTTTTTATTTTTTGATATCTGAATTCGTAAATACGCCCCTAAATGTTTAAGAGAATTTTTGAGTGAGCCTAATGTCTCATGATGGTAAGCGGTAGAACACATTTTCTTGATTTCAAGAACCCTACACGTTTCCTTAAATACTTTTGCCATAAATTCTTTCCCTTGATCGGTTACAATCTCGGAGGGTATCCCGTACCGAAGCACAAAATTTTCTACCAATGCGCGTGCCACTGTAACTGCTTCTTTGTTTACTATTGGGTATGCTTCTATGTATTTTGATAAGTCACACTGCAACATAAGAATATACCAATTTCCTTCTTGATCTTCCTCTAGAGGACCTACCAAATCTAAAAAAATTTTTTCGAAAGCCGATGTGGCTGTTGTTGTTATTTCTAATGGTTCTGTTTTAGGTCGTGAATGTTTATACCGCTGACAATCCGCACATTTTTTAACAAAATTTTTCACCTGTACGTGTATTCCTGGCCAATAATAATATCTTCTTATATTATTATACATACGACTTACACCAGCATGTCCCCCTGTAGGTAACATATGAAAATCGTTTAATATTAGTTGCTGTGTCTCCTTGTCAGTAATTGTCTCTGCTTGATTTACAATGCTTATATTTATATTAAAATTTTCTATTTCCGATGCGATTTGTTGTAGCATGTTTAAGACGAATGGCCATTCTTCATTTTTCTGCTTAAAAATCAGTAAGTTAGGCAGTTCATGCTGACTGCACAATTTTTGCAAGGCTTTCAACGATAGCCGAAGCTTATACATTGATTTAGGAACCTTTTTCGTAAAAATAACATTATTTTTCGCATCATACAACACCTTTTTACTGCAAGTACTTCCGTTTTGTTGCTTCACGAATGAATCGAACTTCTTGGGATTTAGAATTTGCAGTTCTACCGCATCTTTCGGCTGTTTCAAAACTTCCACCACGACAGGACGATCAATTCTGTCTTGAGGTTTCAAGTTTTTATTTCGACTTTTTGCTTGCTTCTGAAGCTTTTGTGCCTCTTGTTTTGCACGTGCCCTTGTTATTACCTTTATAGTACCTTCGACTTGATTACTCATTTCCCGTAAATCATTAATAGATAATTCGATGCGTGACAACGCGTCCGCCGTCACATTCTCTTTACCTTTAATATATTTTACAGTAAAATCGTATTCTTGGAACTTTGTTAGTCTACTACTAGGATTTGTCATTCCAAATAAATACACTAAATAATAATAATAATAATAATCTTTATTGTCCTACAGATTTTTATCCATTTACAGGACCAATACAAATCATCGTGCATCCTAACACAAACATGAAAGCTAACAGTAATAATAAAATAAAAATAAAAATTAATTAAATAAAACTAGAAAAAGTCATGCACAAAAATTTTAAATATAGAGATAATATCTAAACAATAATTGCCTGCTCAATATGTTGCAATAATTGATTTTTGGTACACACATTAATGTCACACAAATGCGCTATTTTGTTGTAGTAAAGCAAAGTTTAGAAAGTCTGTCAAATACTAAGCGGAATGAGCAACACCAACAATTGTTGATTTGTTTGTTGCCTACAATTACTTTAAACGTTTTGCAAATCATTGAACTTTCGTGTTCTAGATTTTTTTTCCAAAACATTTTGAAAAGTTATCGTAATGTATTGTAAGGATACAGCCCAGTTGCTTGTGTAACGTCAGTAATATTATTAATGTAATATTTTAAATAAATAAAAGAAAAGTAATTTAAATTTGTAGTAAATGCCTGTTATTAAAATATGTCTCAGTTTGAGTAAACAAGTCTAAAGATAAGGGTAGAACAGGCAACAGCAATAAAGAAATAAAACAGTCGGGTCGGTTCCAACTATGGACCATTTCATAGAAATTTTAAAAGAAATTCTATAAGCGGGTAAATTCCTAGTTGTTGTAAATAAGATTAAAAGCATTAAATGGCCGCCTTATTGTATGTTGGCACTAAATAGAAGCAACAAGGTTTATAGAGGCAAAAGGTTTTGATTGTATGAGCACGTTTAGACGAACGCCGACAGAAACTTTCACACGCTGTCCTGAGAGTTATATACAAAGTAAAATTAAAGAAAAATTCCAGGATTTAATATTTTGGGGAGAGGGAAAGAAATAATTACCAAAAGTCTAAAATAGGAAGTTAATGTTAGTTTGGGTGGCAGTGAGAGAAGGTGTTAAAATTCAGTGGTGCAAATAAAGAATAAAGTGCAATCCAGAAGTAAAACTGAGAGTAATTGATCTCACAGAATTTGTTTAACACTATTCCGTATTAATGGTTTTGATGAGTTATCTATCAGTTAAATAGTTTCAAAAATTACTTTATTAACCAATTAATAAAATTAATTAAAATCTTAAATAGTTCAAAGGACAAAAACCAAAGCTTTAATCATTATACTATATTAGAATAATGCAATTAAAATAAAATATATTATTTCAGTCTCATCAAAGTTATTAAATTACGAATTAAAATATTACTAACTAATTTCGTAAATGATTATTGTGTTATTATGTTATTTTGTATATTCACCAATTTCGATTTACATCTCGTATCGTCAGATGATGTAGTTTATTAAGTAATTAATAATTCAGTCATCAAAATAATTATATCACAGTATAAATTATGTAATTGACGTAATTTAGCAGTCTACATTATTAGTTCTTAAAGAACTAAAGTACTGACCAATCTAAAGAATGCTCTAGTTTTCTATATTATCTCAATTGTTGTAAGTTTAACTTTATGCACATAATAATTAATAATTCAATTAATAAGTAAGAATTCACAATATTGTCAAGACAATAATTATTGTAGATAAATTAATATATCAATCCGATTACTTTGCGTCTTAAACGATATTTTAGAAATTCAATTTTGTTACTGTTAGAAAATTAATATTAATTATTAATCAGTTTAAACTAATTCAGTTCGAATTAATTCAATGAGATTACTCTTCAGTAGACTAGAATTGATACAAACAAACATTGATGTAATTACTCAGTTCAGAATTAAAATATAAGTTATTTTAATTAAGTTACTAATTAAAGTACCAATTAGTAAAACGTTAATGAACGTTTCATGAAATAATTTTAAAAGCCTACCCAAACGACGGTACGATGTTCCCTGTTCTGTTGTAGCAGTTCAGAATTCCGAACAACTATTCTGTTTCGGCAGAATACACCTAATCATATTCTAAACATAAATACACCCAATTCCTTCCGCCCTCATTTTGTTGTAGCAGGTGAGGTTTCTAAACTCGAGTAGTAAGGTTTATATAACGTTATATAAGGTAACAAGGTCCCTGCGTTTGATGGTTCAATAACCAGGCAAACGTTAGAGGTGCGTTTTCGTACAGCGCACTGGCGTAATTTGCGTTGTAGCGCTTATTACATTATCGCTTTGTAGAGTGATTGAGAGCTCCCTTGTTACAAGTCCCACAGGGTGGTTGACTTTTATTTGTGATTTATATCACTTGTCGTGCAGTTTGTTGGAGCAGCTGCGGTGGGTTATTAAAGTTAAAGAACATTTTTAAGTAAAGTTGAAGAACAGTTTAAATTAAAGTTAAAATACAGTTTAAATTAAAGTTAACATACAGTTTAAATTAAAGTTAAATTAAAGGTTCAATTAAAATTGTAATTAAGCTTCAATCAGTAAACTCTTTGTGTGTTTTCAAAGTTTAAGGTCTTTTAAAGACTGGCAATTCAATTAAAGAAATTCTATGTTGATAATGGAATTTGAGTTTGTTTGTGAAGTTCTAAGTCATATCAAAGTTTATAGTTTGATAATTGGGTAGACGTACACGTACTAGACAACAGTTTAATTAGCGTTGGAGCGCTATTTATATTATGATCGCTTTACAAAGTGATTTACAGTCCTTTCTACTTTTTAGAAAAGACAGTTGACTTTCAATTGTGAATTAACTGAGATTAATTTCACGAGTTCTGCAGTTTGTTGTAGCAGCTGCAATGAGTTCTAAAATTGAGTTTATCAAAAGGACCTTGAATTGGTTGTAAAATTCAAAGTACTCTAGTAAATGACAATTCATTAAGAAATTCCAATTGGATTATGAAATTTCAGTTTGTTTGTAAAGTGGTGCTATTCTAATTTACTTACAGCATTCTAGTTTGATTATAAGATTCCAGTTTGTTTAAAGTTCTGACTCAATCGTAAAATTCTAATTTAATTACAGCATTCTAATTAGATTATAAAATCACATAACATCTTATAGGATTTTAATGTGCTTATGAGATTCTAATTGGTCAATAGGATTTGATTTTATTATATAGTTCTACACTAGTTGTGAAGTTGTAAAGCGTTTGAGTAAGTTACTGATCAAAGGTAATAAGTCATTGACGATTAGTTACGGATTGGTGAAAACAGCAAATTCAGTTTGTTTCTTTTAGTTTCAGTAGCCATTGTTGAATGTGAGATATTTATTATTGATATGAAGACGGCCTCGTAGTTCCTCTTGTGACAGTAAGTGGTTGGTGACTCGACGAATGACTCCAGGTATTTATATCTAAACTTTAGCATAGAGGTTGTAGACTTGATTAAACAAATAAATCATTGTTTTATAAAAAAAAAATACGTCACATAATTATTAATTACCGTTATTCTTGAAAACCATTTGAAACGGTAGAAGCTGTTATATTGTTTACGACAGGAAAAAAGCAGTCTTTTTTTCAAACCATTCTTCAGCGGTTTAAAAGCGGACACATCTGCAGGCTGCAGATGTGTCTTTTTGCACAGATTCGACGCGTGCCTACAAATGTACAGTTATTTGGATTATGAACCTCTGAACAATAATTAATGTAAACTTTCAAAGATCGAATAAAATTATAGCGCTCTTTAGGAATTTTTGCTAAGAACTTGCTACATCTCATTGAGAAGTGAGTTTGATTACAGTGCGGACAGCTATGTTTTTTTGTGTACGTGTTGGAAACGCAAGAAGTCGCTTTGAACTGCGACTTAAGCCATGAATTTGTTTTAACGGCGCCCGATTGTGCGTTTTCTAACGCTTTACATTCTTGCTCCAGAAAGTCGTGTAATTGACTATAAGTAGGAATGCCGTTTAAACCATTAAGGGGTCTTTCAAACGCTTCTCTTAACGTGGCATTATAAACAGTGAAAAACAATGAGGTCCGCGAAAGAATTCAGTTCAAAACCTTGACGTTGTAGCATAGATAAGTTTTCGCTACACGTACTGATGAGCTCATGATTATTGTCGTAATTATATTTCAATAATTCTTTAAAGCAATGGAAAGCTAACCGACGTTTTGAATCGTATCGTTGAGTGAGCGTCTCGTATGCTGTCAAGTAATTGTCTCCAGATACATTGAAACCTTGAATTAAATGTGCAGGTTCCTCGAGCAAGGATGAATGTAAATAGTGTAATTTCTTGACATTAGAAATTTGATTATTGTTGTGCATCAGAGTTGTGAACAAATCGCGATAGGTAGGCCGCTCTTTTGGAGATCTGTCAAAAGTGGGTAATTCGATTTTTAGCACCTGTATAATAGGTTTGTTGAACGTGTTTTGGTGGTGGTTTAAATGCAGCGTGGGTTTATCTAATTGCGCGAGTTCAGAGGCGGTTAATTTTTCTTCAAAGCATGTTTTGAAGTAGCTTGTTTTGTTTCAATAGTAGTAAGAAGGCCCCTTCAGCACACAACACATTTTAAGCATTTTGACCTTGTTTTCAAAGTATTTTGAAAAAGTTTAAATTTGAAGGGCCTCTATGGCACACTGCCCAGTTTTAAGGAAAACACTCCAATTTTCGAGGGTATACCGAAAAAATTGTGAAACATTTAACAAAACATTTTTAAACGTTTAACATTTCTTCAAAAATTTTACTCTGTTATAGTAATAATAGAGGATTAGGATAATTTTAGAACTACTTATGTTAAAAATAGATGAAATTTATTTAAAAGAATCATGAGTTTTGATGTATGCCCAAACTGTATAAAAATGACCAAGTTTTAAATATTCTATGGAATTTATGGGATTTATTGATGATATAACGACTGTGAAAGTTCTTAAAAGATAAAAAACGCTATTATGAGAATCCCACATGTTTAATTAGTTTTATTATTTGAGCGACAAGACCACATTTAAAACCGAAAACTGTCAAGTCAAATTTATCAGATTTAACTAATGTATTCGAAATATCATCAATCTCATAAAACATTTTATCTTTAAAGAAATATAACAAAGAAGAGAGAAATAGACAAATTTTTTCATCTTAAGGTGCAGTTTCGTTGACGCGTCTAGCGGCTGCGTTTGGCGTTTGCGTCTGGCAGCTGCGACTGTCTGTTTTCTTTCAACGGCTGCGTTTGACGGCTAACGTCTAACGGCGGCGTTTAGCGGCTGCGTCTAACGGTTGTTAAGTGATCATTGTATTAGTTTGAATGTGGTTTCAGTGCATGATAGACGTGTTTGGATACAGTCGAGTTTAATACAACACTATAATGGCTGTTATTAATACAAATCATATAGCGGCATTAATAGCTGTGGAAGATGAGGAGGAAGAGGATATATTGCAATTACTACAGACACGTGAAGACACAAGTGACTTGTGCAAGAAGCGAAAAAAAAAAAGGTTATTACAAACTACTAATACATCGCCATTCCAAATCTAGTGACGAAAAATTCACGGAGTTTTTTAGACTAAATAGGGAGCTATTTCAGTTTGTGTTAACTTTAGTAGAAGCTGATTTTTATAAACCTCCTACAAATGCAGTAAAATCTCCTATTGCTCCTGAAGAAAAATTAGCATTAACCTTAAGGTATAAATGTGTTAAAAAATTAGATGATTATAAAATTTGCTCTATTATCTGCTGCAGATTTGTTGCAACCGGAGAATCTTACAAATCACTGTCTTTCGCATTCAGAATTTCGTCCAGTTATATCAGCCTCATCATAGAAGACCCAGTTAGAGTATTGTGTGAACGCTTACAACCCATATTTTAATGCCACCAGATCAAGGTGCTTTGCGAAATAAGGCTATAGAATTTTGGGATAAATGGAGTTTTCCCAATTGTGTTGCAGCAATTGATGGCAAACACATTCGAATGGTTTGCCCACGCAATTCTGGATCTTTATTTTTTAATTATAAAGAGTATTTTTCCATGGTATTATTAGCAATGGTCGATGCTAACTGCAAATTTTTATAGGTTGATATAGGGTCATACGGAAAAGAAAGAGATAGTGGAATATTTTAAAAATCTATGATGGGCAAAAGAGTATATTCCGGAAAGTTATTCCTTCCGGACAAAAAACTTCTAGAATCTGAAAAAAGATTGACCTACGTCGTGGTTGCCGATGACGCCTTTCGCCTGCATCGTCATGTTTTAAAGCCATATACAAACCAGTAGCCAGAGCTGATAGAAGAAAAAATATCTTTAACTATAGATTATGTAGGGCAAGACGACTTACTGGAAATGCATTTGGACTATTATGCCAAGTGTTCAGAATTTTTTACACTCCAATTGCTGTTAAACCCAAAACGTGCGAACATATCATTGTAGCAACATGCTGTTTACATAACTTATTGAGAGAGGCTTTTTTGAAGAAAAATGCACGCCCTCTTTATAAGTTCAACCCTGCTGAAACATTGCCAAGCGACGTTATTCCATTAGCAAGATTGGGAGGATTTGCAAACGCAGCAGGATTTGCGGTGAGAGAACAGTATACAGAGTTTTTTAACGATGAAGGAACAGTAGACTGGCAAGAGGAACGTGTATTTCGTACATCTAGCACAAGGCACTAATTTAATTGTAAAAAAACGCAATGTATAATTATTATGTATATGTATTTTTCTTTTTTTCTTACCTTTTGTGTTTATTTTTACTATATTTGTCTTTTCTAACTCTCCAATAATTGGGCCCTCAGCCTGTTGAGAGTTTTATACAATAATAATAATAATAATAATTATTATTATTATTATTATTTTGATTATATATATTTTGCAAAAAGAACCCTATATTATTATTATTATTATATGTTTATAAAAAATCACATCCTATAATAGCTATCATTGCGCCGCGTTTGGTCTGAGCCAGAATAGACATTTGGGTGTTGGTCTGGATTACGTTGTAAAGGAGGCTCTTCCGCCACAGCATTCACTAAGTTTAAAATGCCAGCCTTTACTTTCCTAATCTGGTGAGGTAGTAGCTTCTTCACATCCAAAGCAACGCTTCTCATGAAGAGGTCGACATCATCCTCTTCTGCCCTTTTTCCCAAATTTTCCAGCACTTTCAGCCTTCTTTTTGAGCGACTATCTAATGCTTCAAGAATTGTCCTTTTCTTAGAAGCACTAGATTTCCTGCTACTGGGGGTTGCGCTGGAAAGTGCGACATCAGGGGTTTGTGTCCGGGATGGGCCTGCCGCACAAGGTTCTGCTGCATAGACGGGAGATCTTACAACAGGCTCGCTCAATTCTTCATTCTCAGCATCAGAATACTGCGTTTCTTCCTCGCCATCGCTTTCCGGAATATTACACATGGAACTGAAAATAATATTAACCTATTACATATGTGAAATGATAAAAAAACCATTTATAATGGTCGATCCAACCAATGATATTTGTATATACTTTACTACTTTTGAACCAAATACCGGATTTAAACACTGCTATGATTTTACATTTCAAATAGTTGGTACTTACGTTCTTTCTTGTTGGACACTCTCCAGAAATGAAAGCTGGGCAAACAATGCCCATCGATTTTTATTTTTTGCTGGGTCTCCTGTTTTGCCTTTTCTTTTTTTTTTGTTTTAAGTAAGTGTCCCTAATGTTTTTCCAGCGTAATTTACAATCTTCGGCTAAAATAGCATCAATAAGTATTAATAATTATCAATCGCTTAATTTTTACTATGTTTGCATAGTGTATAATTATTGTATTGCCACTTACCACTCTTTGTTTTCAAAATAGTAGCTATTTTAGCCCAAATATTGTCTTTCAGATTAATGTCTTTGTATTCTTTAGATGCACAATTGTACAAAGTACGATATTTTCGCACTTCGTCCAACGCGGCGGTAAACTTCTTTAAAGGCATTGCAAATCTACTAATTTCTCAAAATTTTCCACGGCGTCTGCGTCTTGACTGCTCTGTGAGCAGTCAAGACGGAACCGCCCGACGTTAAAATTTGTGACGCAGCCGCTGTACGCTGCAACCAAACCGTTCATACTTAAGTCCATAAAAGTTAAAAGCAGTGCTTGCCGCCAGACGCAACCGCCGAACGCAGCCGCTAGACGCGTCAACGAAAATGCACCTTGTGCAAACTGTTTTATTCTTATATCCTTGGGAACGTGAGGGTTAGGTAGTCACCTATCAGAGGCTGAGATAATACTGAATATATTTACAAGAAGTGTATAGAAAGTTATGGGTTTGCACCCATTAACACATATATATGTATAGCACGTTGACTATATAACATCTCCCTTTTTGAGTTGATTTTGATTTTTTAACTTATATTTATTTATTACTTTTATTATTTATTTTACATAGTCCTTATATTTGTCTGTGTTGATAGGTCGTGTAGATCGACAGCAGGATTGTTTTATTACTCGGATTTTGAAGGATTCGTTTTTCCACACAATACTCAACTTTACTTCTCAACGTATATTGTACAACTCATACATCATAACCTAACCTACATGTGTATATAAGGTTGCCTATAGTTGCCTATCTTATTCAACACGCCCTCTCAACTTAGCATTCTTATACATTCAGCTTAAAAAGCAACAAAAAATACAAAACAATATTCATTCAATCAAGCCTAAACCAGCTCGATGTTTTTGAAAACTTGATCCTCTGAGATTCTTTGTTAGTATGTCAGCTGTTTGGTTAATTGTTTTTATATACCTCAGCTTGACATTATTACATTTAACAAGATCTTTGATAAAATTGAACTTAACATCGACATGTTTAAGACGCTTATGGTCTTTCCTTTGAGACAATTTTATACAACCTTGATTGTCTTCATAGATGATTATAATCGGTTTTGCAGAGACAAGTTCAGTTATCAAATTCCTTAACCAAACGCCTTCTCGGGCCGCTTCTGAAAGAGCAACGTATTCAGCTTCTGTGGAGGATAACGCTACAGTTGACTGCTTCCTGGTAGACCAACACACAGTGTTTCCGAACACTTGGAACGTGAAACCAGTCGTTGATTTCCGATCTTTATCACCTGCCCAATCGGCATCTGCGTAACCGACTAAAACATCAGTTTCCGAATTTTTTTCGTATTTCAACTTGAAATCAAGTGTACCTTTGACGTATCTTAGTATCTTCTTCAATGCTTGCCAGAGCAATACAGTGGGTTTTGTCTGATATCTGGAACAGATGTTCAGAGCAAAGCTCAAATCAGGACGAGTGCCCATGACAGCATAAAGTAAACAACCAATTAGTTTTTTCACTGGTTTGTCGACGACTTCTTCGCCTTCACCTGGATTTACTTTGGCTTCCATAGGTAAATTTGTTGGGTGACAGTTCAGCATTCCAAATTTATCTAACACCTTAGTTAAATATTTTGTTTGACTTAGTTCTAGGCCGTTTTCACTTCTTGTGATTTCTATTCCTAGAAATTCCTTGATATCTCCAATATCAGTCATATCAAATTCTGTTTCCAGTTTACCTTTAATTGACAACATCTCAGTCTTTCCTGGGCTGGCAATAATAATATCATCTACATACAACAGTAGATACGTTGTACTTACAGTACTTTCCTTAATAAACAGACGTTCATCATTCTGTGATATTTCAAACTTAAGAGTTTTCATAAATTCATTGAATCGCTGAGTCCAACAATGTGGTGCTTGTTTTAGACCGTAGAGTGCTTTGTTTAATCTGCAGACTTGATCACTAGCAGTATCAATTCCTTCGGGAACTGCCATGTAAATCTCTTCCTTCAGGAAGCCATGTAGAAACGCAGATTTCACATCCATCTGCTTAGCATATAGTTGTTTGTGGTTAATAGTGGCTAGCAGAATCCTCAATGTAGTAAGCTTCGCTACAGGTGAGTATGTTTCCTCATAATCTAGTTCATTCCTTTGCTTAAAGCCACGAGCAACAAGTCGTGCTTTGTATATCAAGATTCCATTGTTTTCCTTCCTCTTAAATACCCATTTAGAGTCAATGACGTGTGCCTTTTCTGGTCTTTTTGTCAGAGTCCACGTGTCGTTTTTGTACAGCATATTCAATTCAGTGTCAACCGCATTTTTCCACTGAGCATAATCAGCGCGATTTTTAGCATCTTCCAATGTTGTCGGAACATTGTCAATATATGCAACAGCACTCATTGCATCTACTTCATAGTCATCGTACCGTGCAGGTAATTTCCTATTTCTCTTACCTCTTCCTAAATTTGGTTCATTTAGTTCATTTTCATTAATTTCAGATTCACTGTCAGATAGTTTCGCAAGAGTTTCAGTTTCCAATGTGTTTTGACAGTGACACTTATCTGCTTTACTTATGTCATTGATGTTTTTCGTTTCGTCAAACAGTACATCTCTCCCTATCTCAATCTTTCTCTTTTCCGGATTCCAGAGCTTGTATCCGTTATGAGTATAGCCAATCATAATTAGACTTTCCGTTTTTGGTTCAAACTTTCCACCTGCTTTTTCCTTTGGAATGTGCTTGTGTGCCACAGAGCCAAATGTTCGTAGATATTTTAAATTCGGTTTCTTCCCATAAAACAACTCTGATGGCGTTTTATTTGAAGTCAAGGCTGTTGTTGGGCTTCTGTTCAAAAGATAGGTAGCACATAGTATGGCTTCACCCCACAAATCTTTTGGCAGTTCCGCTTCTAATATGAGAGCTCGTCCCCTGTCCAGAAGCGTCCGATTCAACCGTTCCGCGACACCATTTAATTGAGGAGTATACGGAATGGTAAACTTTACATTAATTCCCTTGTCTGTGCAAAACCGATTCATCTCATTTGAACAATATTCTCTTCCGTTATCACAGATTAACGTTACAATATTTTTCTTGAGTTGGTTTGTAACATAAGAGTGGTACTTCCTAAAACATACAAAGGCATCACTTTTCTGTTTCATTAAATAGACAGCGCTAAAATGAGTATAATCGTCTAAAAAGGTAATCATGTATCTGTGTCCATCGTAAGTGGTTGGCGTAATTGGCCCACATACATCAGTATGAACAATTTCTAGCACATCCTTTGATCTGCATTTCCTGTCTTTATTAAAAGGCAGTTTAGACATTTTACTTTCCACACAGATTCTACACATGCTTTCTAAGTTGCTAATGTTTTGAATTCCATCTACCATTTTTTGATTATACAATCTTTTCAAGTTATCTATACCTAAGTGACCCATTCTTTTGTGCCATAACTCAGTATTGTTAAAGTTAGATTTCAAACAACTGTTTGCTGATTTCCTTATTATTCCAAAGTTTACCTTAAACATTCCGCCTACAAGAACAGCGTTAGCAATCAGTGTTGAACCTAACATAATTTTTGCATTATTCTTATTAAATTCAACTTTACAACCAGCCTCACAGAGCTTTTTAACTGACAACAAGTTATTCCTTAGCTCTTCAAAAAATAATACATTTTTGATTATACTTTCCTTCTGATTTACATTTACAGAAATCTCGCCTATTTTCTTGGCAACAATATTTTCACTAGACTTAGCAACACATACCTTAATTGGAGTTGATAAGTCTTTGCTTGATGCAAAATACTTTTCGCTATTTACCATATGATCTGTCGCTGCAGAATCCAAGTACCAGCTGACGATCGTCGATTCATCTGCTTCTTTCATGGAGACTTGGTTGGCTCTCGCAGAAAACGCAAATTGACTTCCTTCGTCTTCCAGCTGTCCGGAAGTGCAGTTGGCTTGTCTTTCTGGGCAGTTGCGCCGAAAGTGGCCTTCCTTCCCGCAGTTGTGGCATTTGTACTTCTTTTCTTCCTTGTGAAATTTCTTCCCATAGCTTTGTTGATGCTTGTGGTAAGAGGGTTTAACGGCGAATGCGGACGTGGTCGCTTGTTCTTCCTTTTCCATGTGACACCTCTTCATTTCGTAATCAAGAAGTTTTCCTTTCACGAACTTCAATGTCAGCTTTCCTGGTTCTAGTGTCTCCAGTGCAGTCACAATCGGATCAAATGACTTCGATAGCGTCAGGAGTAAGTGACAGATAATGTCCAGTTTCTCAAGTTTGGCACCAACAGAGATCAATTCTCTTATTGTTTCATCAAACAAGTTGAAATGTGTTTCTAACTTCGTTCCAGCCTTCAGCTTCATAGCTAGCAATTTTCTACGTAAATACAATTGAGATGCAATACCTTTTCGCTGGAAAACTGCTTCCAAGGCTTGCCAAATTTGATAAGACGTCTTCTTGTCCTTGATGTGTTGTAGTTGTGAGTTGCTGATGCATTGTACAAGAATTGCCTTGCATTTCTTGTCTGCCTTGATGAAAGATGCATCAGGATTTTCTTCCTCAGATTCGATACAGTGTAATACCTCATAATGGTCTAGCATGATTCCAACCCTGTATTTCCAGTTATCGAATCCAGTTCCGTTGAATTGAGTTATTCCAAACCTTTCAGCTTGTTTTTCGTCCATAATTAATGTTCCAGACGAACAGTACTTGTGCAATAAACGACTAACCTAGCTTTCACCACGTGACGATTTCAATGAAGAATTCCGATTTTCACGTTTTTCCATAAATCAGCATAAATCTCTGGATCTGGGCCCATAACCTGTTGATAGGTCGTGTAGATCGACAGCAGGATTGTTTTATTACTAGGATTTTGAAGGATTCGTTTTTCCACACAATACTCAACTTTACTTCTCAACGTATATTGTACAACTCATACATCATAACCTAACCTACATGTGTATATAAGGTTGCCTATCTTATTCAGCAGTCTGTCCTAATTCTACGACCGGAACGCGAATATGTGCAATTTTCTCGCACATCACTATTTTCGAATACACTCGAAGTCAAAGCACTGATATCTTCCGGTAGAACGTTTGTATCACTTACATTATTTTCATCTGATGTAACATTTTTATCAGGACTACATACGAATGTTGAAATAGGGTTTGTTAGATAATTAGAATTTTCTTTAGTGCTTCTTAAGTATTGAGAATTTCTAATTATACATCTTCCATCCTCTTTTTCAATTTTGTATGTTCTATCTCTAATTTTACATATAACTTTTCCTAGTTTCCAAATACCCTTTGGTCTATCTTGGTATCTTACTGTTTTATCAATGGCTTTTTCCAAGGTCAATTCTTCTTTTTGAAGTAGTTTTTCTCTGGTGGTATCGTCCTTGATACCCGTTATGAGCATTGTCTTAATCAACTCTTCTTTCAAATTTCCAAATTCACATTGAGTGGCTTTGACTTTTAACTCTGTGGCAAATTGTTCAATTGTTTCAGTTGTTTGCCTGTAAGTGAAAAATTTGTAGCGCTCGTACGTTAGGTTTTTTTTTGGAGTGAAGTACTCTTGGAATTTTTTCTTTAGTGGTTCTATTTTATCATAATCTTCTTCGGCAAATATGAAAGTATTAAAAATGTTAATTGCTTCTTCTCCCATCAGATGTAGAAGTTGTGCACACTGAATTTTCTCATCTTTTGCACTTATTTCCGCCGCTATGGTATAAATTTCGAATCTTTGACGTCATTTTTTCCAATTTTCGGTCATGTTGCCTTGAAAGCACATTTGTGGAATCTTCTGTTCCATGTTTTTTCACAATAAATTTCACTTTCACTTATTTCTTCTCTTCTGTCTTGTTTATTTATTTAATTCTTCATTGTTCGCTTCTCGACTGCGCCATGTTTTATTCTTATATCCTTGGGAACGTGAGGGTTAGGTAGTCACCTATCAGAGGCTGAGATAATCCATAATACTGAATATATTTACAAGAAGTGTACAGAAAGTTATGGGCTTGCACCCATTAACACATATATATGTATAGCAGGTTGACTATATAACACAAACCAGTAGTGCCTTGAAATAGATTCATATGTTCGATTAAAACCAGGATGTCCGTTTTCATCTTAGTATAGATGAACAATTCTCTTCTCAAACATCTTTGGGTATAAATAATTTATTTTCATTACTCACAATTCTGCAAATATTTCCGTCAATAATTTTATAATCTTTAGAATTTTCAGCTTCAATTGCGTGCTTTATTTGTCCACACTCATCGTCTATATCTTGAACACATTGTAACCAATCAGATTTCTTTATTACATTTATAACTAGTGGTTTTCTACTGAAGGCGTCTACATGTTTCATTTGTGTGCTTGGACGATAATGGACATCAAAATCATATTCTTGAAGTGCCAGCCACCAACGTCCGATTCTAGGCGTAAGATCTCTTTTTGTCTTGGTAAATGGTAAATTTTCTTCCATACAAATAATTTCTGAATTTTCTTACGGCAACTACAATAACTAGTGTCTCTAATTTATAACTATGGTATCCAACTTTACATGATGATGTTTGTTGCTCATATATTGCATTGGCTTCCAAGCACCACATAACTGCTTTTGTAGTAAGATGCTCCAAACCCTTCTTTGCTCGCATCCGTATGGAGTTGGGTATCCAATCTTGGATTAAATAATGCTCATACGAGTTCTTTTCCTAATTCCTTTTTCAATAAATCAAAAGCGTTTTGTTCCGTTGAACCCTAAGTCCAGGGCACAGATTTCTTAGTTAACAATGTAAGTGGTTTTGCTTTTCTTGTTAAGTCTTGTCTACATATTTACGGAAATAAGAAAAATGTACATGGTGTACATTTTTCAATACTGGAAAATTTTTAACAGCATCAATTTTGTGAGAAGATGGTCGAATTTGACCTTTGCTGATTACAGAACTAAGATATTAAATCTTTTTTTTGCAGAAATAAACATTTTGCTTTATTTATTTTATTTGCTTTCTAAACCTTCTTCGACTCTTTTAGAAATTATTAACATGTCATCAAGATATGCGGGGTCCAAGAATTCCGTTGATAGCTCTTTGAAAGACGGCTGGTGCATTAGTTAGACCAAACGGAACCCTTTTGTATTTGATAGTGCCCGTCGGGAGTAATAAAAGCGGTAAATGGTCTACTTTCTTTCTCAACACGAAGTTGATGATATCCCAATGCCATCTCCAAGGTGGTGAAAGATGTAATTTCTGCCAATCGTTCAAGTTGATCTTCTATATTTGGTAAAGGGTGGTGATCTTTTTCTGTGACAGAGTTTAATTTTCTATAGTCCACAACCATTCTTGTTTCTCCCGACTTTTTTTTTACCAAGAGTTTTGGGCTAGCATATCCTAGATATGCCCAATATTTTTTTTTGTTTTTAATTACAAACTGTATGTATTTCTTGAGTTGTGAGTGTTCACTTATACCAAAAAAAATGTTTTAAAAAATCTATCATATCCTGAAAAACTTGTAGGACGTGTCCTTTTAAAAGGACGATGGGAATATACATGATAAAATAATAGAACAAATTATATTAAAACAAAAAAAAAAGCTAAAGTTAATCTAACATTAAAAACAAACTTAAAAATACGTTATAAAATAAGAAACACAGTTTTAGACAAAAGCAAGCAATTTGATCATTGTGTGTGATATGGAATGAAACAATCAATATGTAATGCCACGTCACACTTTACACATTTGGTTGAAACCTTTTTGTGGCAAAGACGACAGCGAGTTTGTTTGCCTTAAGAAGCAACATAATGACCAACTTGGTCATATCTAGCTCCAAGATTTTCTAATTGAGAAGGGCGGCTTCTCTGTTTTGGAGTTTGTTTTGCATGTTTTTGCAAAATTGATACAGCTATATTTCTACGAAATGCAAGCTGATCAAGTGTTCCTCCATCCGTCCGATGCAATTGCCAACTGTTTTGAACGCACATATCAAGAACTTGGCAAATTAGACACCAATACCACTTCTTGTCTCTTATTCCTATGCGATAGAGACCAATATTTTGATCTTGTCTGTCTACCCCACCCATATGTGCATTGTATGTCGAAAATAATGCTGGTTGATCAATAAAAACTTTTTTTTTCTCTTTTTGAGAAAAACGCGTTATTTGTTTGATTGAAAACACATTTTCGGCATTAGATGCTATGCTTACAATATTGTTGTCATTCCAATTTACAACTACAATTTTATTATCAGATGTACAACAATACTCATAATAACCTCGATTTTTGTTCTTGAGCAATTTCTTTGCGTTCAATCCAGTTGAACCTATTCGATTTTCACGAATTGTTCCTGTACCTCTTAGACCAATTTTTGCTAGTTCGTCCAGCAAAGGTATAGTTGTAAAAAAGTTGTCGAAAAACAGGTAATATGGAAAGTTTCCTTGCGATAGTAGTACTTTAGCATATTGTAAAATTATCGAAGGACCTAAACCAAGATCTTTGTATTGTTCATCTATTTTACTACCAGCACCTTGATATGGTTCAAACCATAGAGCGTATCCTCTATCCGTTGTACCAACCCAAAATTTAAACCCGTATCTAATTGGCTTTCCTTTTATGAATTGCTTGCAACAATGTCTGCCAAAATACGGCACCATTGCTTCGTCTATGCTATGAAATTCTGAATGAGGCGCATTTTCCAAAAATTTTGAATTCATGATGTCAAAGAACGGCCTCACTTTTGCAAATTTGTCGGTCTGGTCAAGTGTTTCATTATTGCAGCAGTGAAAATTTGACATTATTTATACTCAAAGCGATTACGGGAAATCGCATTTGACACTAATAGATTATTAGTATCTGGACTGTTTTCCCAAAACATACGCCTGCGGGGCAAACAATTGTAGCCGCTGAGTTTTAGCACTCCAATAAAAATTTCGATTTCTTGACATGTCACATTGGCTTGCCGGTTATGTTGAGAAGCGTATAAATTTGTATAGTTTGTAAGCATCGAGACTACTTGTTTATCTGAAAAAACGTCGAACAACGCAGATGGTGTGCGTTGCTGTACTACATTTTCCTTGACTGGCCAATTAAAAATACCAATTTTTCGGTCTTGATTTTTCCAGGTGTACTTTTTTTTGTGAATTTTTTTGCGTCTTTTTTGCAACAAAGACAAAGGAATATTGAACTCTGGATCACTATCCTCACTTCCATTTCCACCGTCTTTACTATTCTTTTTTGCATTCACAGATATTGTACGCTCTTCTTTATTTTCATCGTCATCTGAACGTTTTTTCTTTGTAGAAATTTCAGCTGTTGACAAGAGCTGAGAACCGGGAAAATTATCAATCGTGAAAACGTCTTCCCCTCCCGAATCCTCGTCTGTTAATTCAGAGCATGCATTGTTTGGAGGCAAAAGAGTGATGTCAATTTCACTATCACTGTGTGTGTCAATATCTTCAAGAGATTGTATAATTTCTTCCAAAGTTAGCCCACTAAAAAAACAAAAAATATTATTCAATTTAGATGTTTAACCGACAAAAGGCTTTTAAAATTTTTATTGGGGATCGATGGTATTTCGACTTTTCCCCCAAGAAAATATCCATGCCTAATTTATTGCATAGACTTTTAGTAATAAAATTTAACTGACTGCCTGTGTCAATTAGACCAATTGCAGTATAATATGTGTGTTTATTATTTTGAATTTTCATTTCCGCCGTCGGTAACAAACATTCTTCGAAATTAAGCGTTTTAGGTTTGCAAAGATTTGAGCTTGATGTACTAGGACCATCGGTGTTTTGTTTTGTTGTTTTTGCAAGTGAATTATGTAATGACGTGTTGTGATTCTCAGAACAATGTCTGCATTTTTTAATTGACTTGCATTTATCTGTTGCGTGATTGGTTTTTAAGCAATTTAGGCATAGATTTAAGTTTTTTACCTCTAATAGTTTTTCGTTATTTGTTAATTTTAAGAAATCACCGTATTGGTTTGAAAAGTGATTCGATTTTTTACAAAATACACAAATATTAATTTTTTTTGACTGGTTGTTGTTCGATATCAAAAATGATTTGAAGTTACTGCTAACCGATTTAAGATTGGATGTAGAATTTGTCTTGATTGAAGTATTGTAAGAGATTGATTCTAGATGTTGCGTGCTTGACTCTAAGAACTGAATTAATTTGCTTAAAGGAGGCATGTTATTGCAATTTGAAAATATTGATTGCCATTCTCGCGCAGTATGGAAATCTAATTTATCAGTTATTATTGTTATTAAGAGTGAATCCCAATGTTGAATGGGTTCTCCTAATGTTCCTAATGCTGCTAAATTATTCCTAGCATTGTCTACTATTTGTCTCAAATTCACCGAATTTGCCTTATTAATCGCGGACATGTTAATAATTTTCTTTATGTGAGTTTGAATAATAAGTTTTTTATTATTTTTTTGTTATTGAATCTTTCAAGCAATAAAGACCACGCTTGCTCATAATTGTTGGCTGAAATAGATAACCCTTCTATTGTGCGCCTAGCCTCATCCTTTAGTGAGGAAATTAAATAGTGCATTTTCTCTATGTTTGACAAATCCACATTTTCGTGTATCAATGAGATGAACAAATCCCGAAAGTGTAGCCAATTATCTAATGAGCCATTAAACTGTACAATATTGATTGGAGGTAACGAAATTTTTAATTTATTAGCAGAGATCACTGTGCTCTCCGAATCTTTGATAATAGTTTTGCTAGAGCTTTTCTTGATGAGTAAGTTAGCTTGCGCCAAAGCCTTAAAATATATGTTTTCTAAAGCTGTCGCTTTATTTGTCTCGTCATCGATCCTATCTAGATTAACATTCTCTTCTATTTCCGATTGATATTTACTAAACTCTATAAAAGAGTCTTTTAATGCTTCAATCCGCGCTTCTACCTCCGTAATATGGTTTAGCTCTGCGTTGTATTCAGAAATAAACCTACCTATTGAGCGTTTTCACACCTACCGACACGATATCGGAAAGTGCTCAAATATAATGAAACAATGAGACGCTTTCACACTTACCGACTTATCGGCGCGATATCGTTCTAGGCTCCGACATGTCGGTGGGTAGCATCTTTCCCTATCGTGTCGTCGTACTGGCCGTGGTTTTTTAATGCCACGAAGGACTGGTCAGATCAAGTTGAAGAAAAAAAAATATATAAAATAATAACTATAGAATAATATCCTAAAATATAACATAATTATTATTATTATGGCCTTTAAATACGATGTTGTGACGCTTATAGAATTAGTCGAATCAAAACCTTGTATTTGGGACAAGACTAATGATAGTAACAAGAACAAAATAATAAGAGAAAAAAGCTGGATGGAAATAATTAAATTTTTGGAAGATGGTTATGAGGAACTAAATATTGAACAAAAGAAAAAAACAGGTTGGTGTTACAATAGTACATATACAAGAATAAGAAATAAAATTTAAACGTTGTGAGCCTGCGATTATTATGTTTAAAGTCTCTGTTGTTAAGGTGTAATGTAGGTGTTTTAATAAAAAGTACTTAAATTATTGTAATAGAGTTATTGCAATTTCACATTTATTATACAACTGAAAGAATTAAATTTTAGATAACTGCCATGGAAGTTCACCTTCCTTACTCATGAAATAATTAACAAAACATGAGCGTACTCCTTGTCCTGTTTTATTAGTGGACCGTGTTGTATTAGCAGGCAATAAATTTAGTAATTTTGAGCCGCAACTAAGCATTAAATCTTCCGTGCGATAACCGTCTCTTTCGCGTACTATATTGTGCAAAATGACACATGCTTTAACAATGTTTTTTGAAAATGTTTTGGAAACATTCAACGATCTATGAAAAATTCTTCATTTATTGCTTAATATTCCAAACGCACATTCTACATATCGTCGACCTCTATATAATCTGTAATTAAACACTCGCTGTTTGATACTTAAATTGTGACTTCCGTATTCTTTTAAGATGTATTCATTAATTGGAAATGCACTGTCGCCAATAAACACATAGGGCACTTTCAATATCATGTTTGAGGTAATTGGTCTCGCTTGCGGAATGTTTAATTCGCCTCGATGAAGTTTAGTCCAAAAGCTAGTATTTTGTAAAATGGAAGAATCGCAATCTTTTCCGTAGGCACCAAGATCCACGAACGAAAATCTATAATCTGCATCGACAATTGCCATCAGAACTATGGAGTAGAATTTTTTATAATTAAAATTCATTGATCCTGCGTGTGGAAAGTTTTGGATACGGATGTGCTTTCCGTCAATAGCACCAAGACACATTGGAAAATCTGCTTTTCTTTGGAATTCATTGGCAATATTTTCCCAGTTATCTTGTGTCAGTTCTTTAAGATGCTCTTGACGAAATATTTCCCATATTTTCAAACACACAAAATTTATACCATCTCTTAACGTAGATATCCCTATTCTATATTCTATAATGATAATGCATATCTGTTAATGTGCAACCAGAAGCCAAATATTTGCAAGGTAACATGATTATGGCCAAGTGGAATAACGTAAGTGACGCATTTCTACGGGTAAAAACTGGGGATGGTGCAAAAAAAATTACATATATAGCAACCACTTGCAATTTTTGCTGAAATTTGCTACAAAAGCTGATATTGAGAGCAATTTCTCAGAAACTCTTTAAAGTAGTATTGGGAGCAACTCTTATAATAAAAAAGACAATTCGCAAACAAATTTAACTCCGTCACCATCGCCGATTCATTCAGAAGCTACTATAGCAACGACGCCAATGAGAACGTCCACCAATTTTCAACCACCAAAACATAGCAAGTCAAAGAGAAGGTTAGATCCTCTAGAACAAGAAATTCTAGCTGAATTAAAAAAAACAAAACATTTGGATGTCTCTCAAACAGAGAAACGGTCTGATAATGAGACTTTACTTTTATCTTTTGTGCCTTATACGAGAGATATGTCCTAGAAATGCAGATTGAAATTTTACAATTAATAAAAAGAATCAAAGCAAGCCGTCTCACAGGTTATCCTTGCCAGACTCTTAATACACCATCTGCTTTCAATTATCAAAGCCAATGTGTTCGTCAACCTTCACTTTTTCCTTGTTATACTATCACAAGTGCTTCTCAAAGTCACATCCAAACGTATTCTGAAACGGACATTGAGCCGTTTTCACCTGAATTTGTTGCCACTACAGCCACAGAGAGTGCCCATGATACAGACGCCACTTTTCACACTTTGAAAAATTACCAACCCACAGAGAGCAAAATACTTAAACAGAAAGGTGAAGATGGTGAAGAAGCAGGCCGCGTAAATTCATTTCAACAAATTTTTGATATACCTATTTAAAACTTTGCTCTCATGTGTATTTTGCGTTTTCTAGTTTTGTTTGTATGTTCTTTGTGTTTTTACTACAATAAAAATATGAAAACTTACCTTATTGTTACTGCCAGCATTTCTTCGGGTGGTATGCTCATCCGAAATCGGGTATCTTGCTTTCTAATTTGAGCGCATAAATTTGTCAATATATAATCAAATGTGTTCTTACTCATTCGAAAATAATTAAAGAACTTGTTCTGGGAATTAACTAACTTTTCAAACAATGTATAAAAAGTGCCTTCCAGATACCTAGTTTTGATAATAGGATGCACCCAAAACCGTCTTCGATTTCTCTTTGTTTGGCGTCTTAGGTTCAATAAATATAGCAAATATAACTTGTTACCTACTGGCATTTTTTTTTGTGTCTTAGGTACAATAAATATAGCAAATATAACTTGTTACTTACTGGCATTTTTTTTTTGTAGAAACCTATTACTTAGGTGTGTTTACTTTTTCCAACTATTTGTAACCCGGTGATATTTCAAAACTGTACTGTCGAATAAATTTCTGGTGTGAAAAAAAACAATAATAATATTTAGCCGCTGTCGTGTCGTTATTGTGTCGGTAGGTGTGAAAACGCTCATTTGCGTTACTTGTTTTGCGGCTTGCTCGCGCTTAATTTGTAGTGATTCTAATTGTTTTAGATTGGTAGTCATTTTGAGTTATAAAATTCTCTATAGATGTGAATAAATAAACAATTTTCCCAACCAGTATAGAGCTTTAAATAATGGGATAAAATAAATGGATATGGGATGCACTGACCTTTATTTTCTGCCTTCGTAAATTATAGTGATGATTCTTTTGGTTGGAATCAAAGCTGTCCGTACACGAAAATTGTATATATTGAAGTGTTGCTGTTGTACGTGGTGATGATTATCCAACTCGATTGTTGGAATCAAAGCTGCCCACTTGATAGAGCTTCATCTTTTTTTTTTACCCAAACTTGCGATAATTGTGATGGCTTGATTAATTCAATTCGATTACTCAATTAATCAAATCCGGCTCGAAGGACCAAATGTTATGTAATATAACGGTACAGTTTGAATATATAAGAATAAACTCCGGTTAACACTTAATTTAAATCTATTTTAACAAAGGTGCAGTAAATAAATAAGTGAACCAAAAGCAATTGCATCTTCAATGTTGTCAATTAGATTTATTAAATTTTGGCTTTTTAAAATAATTTGATATAAAGTATTCTGTGCACTAATGTATGCTTCAAGATCGTTAAGACGTCCATAAACATCGCTTTGGAATTTTTTTATTTTTGATTTAATCAATTCTTGGTTTTTATGTCATGTGGGGCAAGAGTGCGCATTTTTTTTTGATTTATTATAAAATTATAATTTCTGTATGAAATAAATTGAAAAGAAATTTTTTATTCAAAGGCTTTATTGATTTAACAATTACATAACACAAAATTAAATTTAGTTATTTGTACTTGTCGAAAAAAAATAAAATTAAACTTAGTCAGAATGCGTACACTTACCCCAATATCGGGGTATATGTGCGCAGCACTGCGGGTTAGTGTACGCACTTAAAATAACTGAAACGGTATCTTGTTAAATATTTTTAATCAACTATTTAACTGTTTTTAATCAACACTTATCATTATTTATTATAATTTTTTATACTTATATATTATATATATACCTTCACAAATATTATTTATCTCAATTTTTAACAGAAATAAGACTTAATGTAATGAACATTTTTTTAAAAAAAAAGTTTTAAAACGAGATGAATGTTGATAAATTATGATAAAATCTTAATTATCATTTGTACATAAATCACATGTGAAAGTACCCGTCTGATACTGAGTGCACTGTTCATGCCACCAACTATAACATGAGCTACATTGGATCCAATCTTCTGTAGGTGGATCAACATAGTCTTCGCCACACAGCGTGCAAAAATAATCATTTTCCTTAGATTCTAATTTTTTTTTACAAGCCTTAGTTGTAACATTTTTATCTTTGGTAGTATCACTCTTTTTAGTTTTTTTTTGAGAATTTTTGGTACTTTTACCTGCGCAAGCTTTGCTTTTTATACCTGCACATGCTTTTTCTTGTTTTAATTCTAGACGTTTCTTTTTTTTGGCTATTTTATCTTCCTCATCTTGCCTTTTCTCTTCTAATTCTAATTTAAAAGGACTATCAGTAGCAATGATTGATTTTTTACCTGCTCTTCGTCTATTGCTTTTGCTTTAGGAAATGGTTGTATCGATGAGAGTGGAGTACATGCATTAGGGCTTGCATCTACAGCTGGTGAAAAACTTGATGGTGTAGTCACGACAGCTAATGCTGAATCTGTTTCAGTACTCGAGTGTGATGATGTCGGTAGCGTACATAATTGTAAAGATGTATTTGATTGAGGTTGTAATATCATTAAAGCATTAGAAGTACCGGGCAAAGACTCTGATGTGCATTGCGCACTCGACGTAGAAGCAATGACATTATTCTGTGAGATATTTGGTTCGGATGACGTAGATGGAAGGTGGATACCAGTCACAGAAGCTGCCGTGAAATCTTCTTCTGAAAATATGTCTCTATCGATAGGCCATATCCCAGACGTCTTAAAACCTGAAGTAGCATTACTGACTGTTGCAACTTTCTTAAAAGACTCATTAACTAGTTGGGCCACTTTTGTTTGCCCAATGACACATCCAGGATTGCTAGTTAACCATTTGTCACACTCGTACGCAAATTTTACTTTCAATGGTCCAAAAAATCCACGATCCAATGGTTGCATTTTGTGGCTACTGTGTGGTGGAAGTGTAAGTAAATGGATACCATTGTCACGACAGAAGTTAACAGCAGCCAAAGAAAGATGACTACTGTGATTATCTAATATTAGCAAGACTGGATTTTCTTTAGTCGGCTGTACGTTTGCTTTGAAGTGGTGAAGATATTCTAAGAACAAATTTGTGTTTATAAATCCAGAATCAGATACCATTCCAATACTTCTTGGAGGTGCATTATTCAGTAAATAACCCTTCATTCTCTTACGAGCGAATATAAAAGCTGGTGGAACATAACTTCCGGTAGCACTCATAGCACACACCAATGTAATTGTCTGTCCTCTTTCAGCTGAAACTATTTTTCCTACTGATTTTTTTCCTTTGATTGATATGACTTTCGGAATTTTTTTTGGTCCAGTATTTATACCACTCTCATCCATATTATAAATTCGACTAGGCTTAAACTTATATTTATCTTGAAGACTTTGTACGTTATCGTAAAAGTGATTAACTTGAACGCGATAACCCCATTGCTCTAGCTATGCTAGTCTGTGTGGGTTGTCGAAGATTCAAGTCCGGGTGTCTTTTTAAAAAACCATATACCCAATCACGTCCTGCCATCTTCGAATTTCGATTAAAACGGTGAGAAATATTGTTGCTTTCAGCATACTCGTAAATCAGTGTCCGTAAGGTGGTCATGTTAAGACCATAATAGAGATCATCACATCTTTTCAAATAATTATAAATTTCGGTTTCTTGATCATTAGTAAATGTCGGAGTAAACCTGCCTAGTTTAGCTGCAGTAGAGCCAGACTTCAGACGTTTCCTGAGAGTACTCTCTTTCATTCCAACTTGTACAGCTGCTTTTCTTTTACTAAAACCTTCAGCAATTAATTGCTTAGCAGCATCAAATTGATCATTTGTAACGACGGATCTATGTAGAGCCTTCCGCTTATAATTTCGAGGCATTGTTATTTTCTTCAGACAGTTTATATAATTATAGGAGTAACCTGAAACAAATAGAGATAAATGTCAACACACAAAAAATTGTCACTATCGGGGTAAAAGTACGCATTGAAATATGCGTACTCTTACCCTACAACTTAATGCGCACACTTAACCCACACCGCATGTACAGAATTATAGGTTAAAATTACACAATGCCGAGTTATTTTACTAAGTTTTGATATGTAATTGCGTAAACTAGATACATAAACGAAGATACTTAGACACAACAAATAGTAATTACCACAACATGATTATAAAAGTATTTCAATTGACAATTGAAAAAAAACGTAAGAATTCTAATCAAAATTTTTACTTACCAATAATTTTAAAACTACGTAATCTTGCCAGACAAGACTCCAGTCTTTTGTCCTGCGTCGTAGTGACTACTGAAGGTAGTCAGTCCCCCTACTCTACTATTCACCGTTTTTTAGAAAATAGACCTGCGCACACTTACCCGCTGCGCACACTTGCCCCACATGACTCTAAGAGTGGTAATAGAGTCATTATAGGTTTCTATTATAGGTTTTGTAAGTGACATTTTTAACTGTAAGTCTTCATTTATTGAATTTTGATTATGATTTATTTTTAGAGCATTATCATATTTATCAGCATCGTCTGAATCTAAGGTTCCAAATAAATATTTTGATGTTTTGCCTACTATATCAAACAAGGATCTTTTATTTCTAGAGTGTAAATTTATATTATTATTAAGTTTTTTCTCTGATTGTAAAATTAAGTAATTAGCATGAACTAATAGATTGTTTAGAATGTGTCTGAGAACTGCTTGACTTTTTGTTGCGGGTAGGTGCTTTAGTCATTCAGTTGAAATATTGAAATACTTTGTGGTATTATCAAGAAGACCAATTAAAGGTTGAATATTTATGTAATAGATGAATGTATGATAAGAATGAATTATTTTTGATTGACTTATTTGAAAAGGTAAGAGTTGGGCTTTGGTAGGGGTAATTTCAATGGTTTGTGGAGTAACTTGTTGAAGGGCCAGGATCAAAATGATAGTTAGTAGTGCCATTGTCCATAAATAAATTTATCTGATTATTTCCATGAATATGTCTAGGTTTTTTGATAATGGATTTATGGTATGTTCCGCATTCTTTTGACTGTATATATACCTTATCGCCTGGTTCATATACTATAGAGTCGTTTGTTGTCGTCTTTTTGTCGTATTAAAACTTTGTCGATTCTTTGTGGTTTTGTATGTAGTTTGATATGATTTTAGAATCTGTTAAGTCAAACGCGTTACTTGAATTAATGTGTCCATTTATAATTTCAAAATGGGTATACCCTGTTGAAGTGTGTATCGAGTTATTGTAACCAATGAGAGATAGACGTATCAAATCTTCTGCGGATTCTTTAGGTTTTTACAGATGTCTCATTACAGAGACATCTTATTTGTTCCACTAACGTAGAATGAAAGCGTTCAACTGGAGAGTTACTATTTGAGTTTTTTGCTGTAGTGAAATGTAATTCTATTTTATGGAGCTTACAAAAATCTTCTAAACAATTGTCTTCAAATTTTCTGCCATTGTCAGTTGTGATTTTGAGTGGTAGACCGTGATGTTATATGAACACTAATAGATTGTCTATAATATTGATAGAGGATAGGGTAAGGATGTAATAAGCCTGACCATATCTTGAAAATGAATCTATTATGGTGAAAAATGAGTTATTTAGGATTTTAAAAACGTCTATACGAATATGCTCAAATGGTTTGCTACTAGTTGGTGTTAAATTGAATTTGATAGTTAGTGGACTTCGTATCGTATTTTGAAATTTAACAAATTTTGCATGCGTTGACGTAATTTGTAACATCTTGTACCATGTTAGGCCAGTAGTAATTTCTATTCAAGGAATTTTTTGTTTCAGAGATTTCTTTGTGGCAAGATTTGTTTTCATGATGATATTTGATTTTTTCTCTTTGATCTTCGATGTTAATTAAGTCTTGTAGTATTATGTTTGTTTTAATTAGTTTTAATGCAGAGTTTTGAAAATATGTTTAAAGGATGTTAAAAAATAAAGATTTTAGAATTTTTGCTTTGAAGAACAATACGTACATTTGTTTAGGCTCAAAGTATGTTTTAACGAAATTAAGAACGTGAGTTTTTTGATTGATTTAAGGAAATAATACGGTGATACAAAATTTGCCGAAAATTTTTAGAGTTTGAACTTTTGGTTCAATAATGTTTTTATGGGAATGAATTATCACTTGATTTTTATAAATATTCAAAGGTTTTGATGTTATTGGTATTTCTAAAATAGGATATTCATGAGATGAATGTACTGTTTTGTCGTCGTCGTCAGGTTCGTTTTCGTTTATACTTTCCTGTTTTTTATAAGTTATTGTTTCGCTTGCAGGTTTTATTGTTTGATTTGAAATTATATGAATTCGGTTGTCATTTTTTACATGTTCTTCTTGTTTTTGAGCAATAAATTCTATTTTAAAGTATGTTCCGGGATGATTGTCCTCTTCTAATTCACTCATCAGGTCTAGGTAATTGTGTTTGTTCTGGTTTTCATAAAGTGTTTTTATTTGCTGATTTTTTTTTGTCTTCTTTAACAAGTTGTACCAAGTCATCTATAAGTTGATCATTGTCAACTTCTACCGCTAAAGAAGATGTTTCATTATTATCATCTATCGCGTTGAGTTCAACTCTTGATAATGCATCTGCATTTGTATTATTTTTTCCTTTTTTATAGATGATGTTATAATCGTACTCTTCCAGTTTGAGTCGCCATCTTACTAGTCTTGAGTTTGGCTCTTTTAAGTTAAATAACCATTGTAGAGGCTTATGATCCGTAACAATCGTAAATTTTCTACCAAACAGATAAGGACGAAAATGTTTTGTTGCCGATACAATTGCTAGCAGTTCTTTTTTAATAGTACTATAATTGTTTTCGGCGGAATTTAATGTTCTCGAAGCATAAGCAATTGGAAGGTCTGACCCAATGTTTCCTTGACTTAATACGGCTCCTAATTCGATACTTGAAGCGTCTGTTGTGAGAATAAACGGTTTGTTAAAATCGAGATATTGTAATATCGGATCATTGCTAAGTATTTTTTTACATATTTGAAATGTTTCTGGAAATTCTTTTCTGTGTAGAATTTTTTCACCTTTATTTAAACATTTTGTGAACGGTTTGGTTATTTTCGCAAAGTTTTGTATGAATCTTCGGTAGTATTCCAATAATCCTAAAAATTATTTTATGTCTTTGGCTGTTTTTGGTACCGGAAAGTTTTGAATTGCGTTAATTTTTTTTTCGTTAGGTTTAATTCCATCTGAGCTTACAATATGATCTAAGAATTCTACTTCCTTTCTCAAGAATTCAGACTTATCTAGCTGAATTTTCAATTTACTTTCTCTCATCGTTTAAAAGAGGAGTGACAGGTTGGCTATGTGTTCTTGTAATGATGTCGAGAATACGATGATGTCATATACACCAAACATATTTTATTTTGGAGATCTTTTAGGATGTTATCCATGACTCTCTGAAAGGTTGCTGTACATTTTTTAGACCAAAAGGCATTCTAATAAACTCGTAATGACCGTTTTCTACACTGAATACTGTTTTTTCGATTGATTTAGGGTCCATTTCTATTTGATGAAAACCTGATGCTAAATCAATGGTTGTGAAGTATTGGCATTTTCCTAATTTGTCTAGGATGTCATTAATATTTTGGATGGGGTAGCGATCATCAATAGTTTTTTCATTCACTTTGCGGTAATCTATCACAATTTGTCATTTTTCTTTTCCTTTCTTGTTACTTGCGTCTTGCTTCTTTGGTACTACCCATATTGGAGAACTCCAAGGGCTCTGTGATGGTCTGATGATTTCATTCTCTAGCATTTTTTTCATTTGCGATTGAATTTCTTGTTTGTGTATGAAAGGATATCTGTATGATATTGTATGTACCGGTATTTCGTTGTTTGTCTTGATTTCATGCTTGATTCTATTAGTAAAAGTTAATTTTTCTTCAGGTTTATGAAATATATCGGAGTATTTTTTACAATGGTTGATTATACAGCTTTTTTCTTCGTTGTTTAAGTGATCTGTTTGCAATAGATTATCAATATTGATTTTATTTTGATTTTCGGGTAACCAGTCTTTACAGTCATGTAAATAAATCAAATTTTTTTCTAATTTCATTTGTTAAACGTATTGTTTTGATAGGTTTTTTTAAATTTATTGTAATTCTTTGATTTGTGTTGTTATGAATTTCTGCTAGTGCTCGACTGTTTATTGCTAATGTGAAGCATTCCGGAAAGAATAAGTCTTTAATATATTGCTCTACAATAATAATTTCTCCATTTGTTTCATCCACTGGTATGTAAAGTTGTTTTGTTTTATAGGCATCAACACTTATTCTAAATGACGTTTCTTCTGGTTGTCGAAAAAATAAAGCGATAATTCCGTTTTTGTTCTGTAAATGTGTTTTATCAAAATCGATAATATATTTCATATTTTGAAGATCTCGTATTCCTATCATACCGTCATAATATTCATGAAAATCGAATAATATGGTCGAGGAATTTATCTTCTCTATTAAATTCTGAGAATGTAGGGATTTGAGCTTTGAATTTAACTTTATTAGAAGGTGATTAGATCTTGCTTTAAACATTCTAAATTTCTGCTATCTGCCATTTTATTTTCTTTTTTGTGATGATTAAGGTTTTGTTAAAATCGTCGATTAAGTTATCGATAGACATACAATTTTTATATACTTTAAATAATATATACTCGGTTGTACTTTTTCGATCAATTTCATCATTACTCGAATCAGAATCTACAAAACCTGTTAAAATATTTTGATATGCTTCCCGCTTATAAATTAATTTAATTTGAGAACTTTTGATATACCGCAGTACCCTTTTAAGACACTGCCAAAGTTCGTTATTGCTTTTATTTTGATATCTGCTTAATAAATTTACTGTAAAACTAAGATCAGGTGTAGTACATAGAATGGCGTACATAAGACAGCCAATAAGATTTCTACAAAGAGCTTCATAGTATTCATCTGAATTTAAAGCTTTATAATCTAATTTAGAAGGTAGAGGAGTGTTTACTGAATTACACTCGGTCATATTAAATTTATTTAAAACATGAAACTTAGCATTTCGTGAAAGTGTAATGTCTTATGCAAACCGGACTACAAAATGTAATAAATGGTTACTAATAAATGGTTGGAATCGCTTTGTAGATACATCTCAATTATTCATTTTTTGAAAAACGTTACACTTTTCACCAAACAATATTGTTACCAATTATCACTAAACTGAAAACACTGTGGTAAAGTGGTTTGGATGATATTAGGCTATGCAGTTGGTTTAACAGTAATATATTTATATAATAAATTAAATAATAATAATCGAATAACAACTCGAATAATAAATTGAGAGAAATGGATGAGAGTTGTGATGGTTTTGCGAGATGTGTCCTCGGTCTAGACTGGTAGAAGACTGTGTCTCATCTCGGGGTTCTACCTGGAGGTCTTCTTATTTCCGGTAAAACCTAAAAAGAAACTTCTGGAATTATTTCTCATCTGGTGTCCATATTGGGAATCCTGCAACATAAAGTTTACGACAGTTGTCGAGAGTCCTTTTTGTGTCTTGGCTGTCCTTTAAGCCCGGTTAGTCTCTTTAAGTCACGTTCACTATTATCAGCACTAAAATGCACTTTTATTGGTGGCGGCGACGACAGCGTCCACAGTGTCTTGGTTGTGCTTTAAGCCCGGTTAGTTTGTTTTAATCGCGTCACTTTTTGTCGGCACTAAAATTTACTTTTATTGGTGGTGGCGCCGACGGTGTAGACGGCGCCTACAGGACCCTCCTTCTAGAAATGGAATTACAAAAATCCGGCCTGGTAGCGTTGAGTAAACCGAACCCGCCGTCCTGATCTTGTTTGTTGGTCGTTCCTGTGTGGTGGTTGCTCCACCTGGGCTCGAATTTGTGGAGGCGGTTCTGCGAGTGCTGGAAACGGTGTTGATAGCCGTTCGTCGTCTCTTGGGTCTATTTCTAGGTCTTCAAGTTCTTCCTTCACTGTATATACAGGCTTGAGTCGGTCTACTGTAATGTTTTTGTGTTGGCCGCCGACATTCACTGTAAAATATTTTTTCGTAAGATTTATTACCGGATATGGTCCTGTATACGGTGCTTGTAATGGGTTTTTGGGGCCGTTGTAACGGATAAAAACTGGCTTTGCTGTTGCCAAATTCTTAAAAATGAACACTTTCCGTTCTCCATGACGTTTTGGAGAAATTGGTCTGAGTTCTTCAAAACGCTGTTTTAAAGTTTTTATGAACTTTGCTTCGTTTGGCTCTCTTTTTGGTACGGGATGTTCTGATAGGAATTCTCTTGGAAGTCTCAGTGGCTGCCCATAGAGCATCTCTGCTGAGGTAGCGCCAAAGTCCCCTTTCCATGCAGCTGTTGTTCTGATGTGGATACTACCTGTTAATTTGTTGAGCTGGTTGAACAAGCTTGACTTGAATTGCCTTCCTTGATCTGTAATCACTTTTAAAGGTACTCCAAATCTCGCAATCCAGGTCACAAAAAATTTTCTTGCTACTGTGTTAGCTTCTTGATCTTGTTTCAACCTATCTTGAGAAACGATGGATCATTGTTAAACAATAGCGGTATCCATCGCAGTTTGGCATAATGACTAAATCCATGTGTACGTGTTCGAACCCTGTAGAGGTGGGAGCAACCAATTGGAGTAGTGGCATGTCGGGTTATTTTAGACTGTTGACATGCCAAACAGCTTTGTGCCCATTTACGACAGTCGGATTTAATTAAAGTTCATACGAAACGCTGGGTCGCCATTTTGCATGAAGTATTGGCACTAGGGTGGGAAAGTTTGTGGATTATGTCAAACGCTAATTTTCTGAATGGTTGAGTGACAAATGGGCGGGGCGTAGAAAGTGAAATGTCGCAGATGATTGACCGGTTTGTACCTGGGATTTTTACTTTTTCTAGTTTAAGGGCTGAACCTTCATTTACTAATTTCTTTAATTCTTCATCAGCTTCTTGAGATTCAGCCAAACTCTCGTAGTTTAATCCACTTTTAATTTCCTCTATTCTTGAAAGTGTATCAGCCACTACATTGTCTGTGCCTTTGATGTGTCGTATGGCCGTCGTGAACTGATCAATAAAATCGAGATGTCTAAATTGACGTGAAGAGCGCTGTGTATTTCTTAAAGTAAAAGCGAAAGTTATCGGTTTGTGGTCTGTGTAGACCGTTATTTTCCTTGCTTCCACCATATACCTAAAATGTTTTATTGCCAAGTAAATGGCTAAAAGCTCCCTGTCGTAGACTCCATATTTCTGCTTAGCGTTGCTTAGTTTTTTAGAGAAAAAACTAAGGGGCTCCCAATTGTTGTCTATCCACTGCTGTAGACAAGTGCCTATTGCCTTATCGGATGCATCCGTGAAGATTGCCAATGGCGCGTCGCTTTTACGATGTGATAACAGCGTAGCTTGTGCAAGGCTCTCCTTGCATCTGGTGAAAGCTTCCTCGGCTGCATCATTTCATGAAATCAGGGCGTTCCTTTTCACTTTTCCTTGGAGGAGATTATGGAGCGGTGCTTCTACTTTGACAGCTTTAGGTAGAAAACTACGATAAAAATTTATCATACGTAAAAATCGTCTTAGGTTCTTTATGTTTGATGGTTGGGTAAAGTTTTCAATGGCATTAACCTTGTCCGTCATTAGTTTGGTCCTTTGCGCCGAAATTACGTAACTTAAGAATTGCACTTTCGGTTGGCTAAACACGCACTTTATTGGATTAATTATCACTCCATAGTGAGATAACCGACCGAAAACTTTGCGAAGGTGTTTTATAAGTTCTTCTGGTGACGCAGAAAATATTAAAATATCGTCTATATACGCGAAACAAAAATCTAACCCGCGCAGAACTTTGTCGATGAATCGTTGAAACGTTTGCGCGGCATTTTGAAGTCCAAACGTCATGTATGAGAATTCGAATTACCCAAATGGAGTTGTTATCGCTGTTTTGGGAATATCAGCCTCCGCCACTGGAATTTGCATGTAGGCTCGAGCTGCATCGATTTTTGTAAAGACATTTTTGTTGTATAAGTTTTGTGCACAATCGTGTATATGGTGTACAGAATATCTATCGTCAACCGAACGTGCGTTAAAGCCTCTATAATCTCTACATGCTTGCCATTCGCTGTCTTGCTTAGGCGCCATATGTAAAGGCGCTGCCCAGGGGCTTTTTGAAGGACGAGCTAAACCAAGCTCAGCCAACGCTTCGAATTCTTTTTTTGCTGCTTTCAGCTTTTCTGGTGCTAGGCGTCGTGGACGTTGAGCTACAGGTGGTCCAGGTGTGGTCACTATGTGATGAAGGGTAGAATGCTTTGTTTTCATTGGTACTCCTTCCGGGCGAGTAATGTCTGGAAATTCTTTAAGGATGTCGTGATATATAGATGAACCCGATATTGTCTTGATACTAGGACCTCCTTCACTAGTTACTTCTCCATTTTGAGTCAACTTAGTGTTGGAGTCGATCAGTATTCCCTTCTTGAGATCCGGCAGGAGATTAAAATGAGCTAAGAAGTCGGCTCCGATGATTGGCGTCGCGACGTCGGCTATAACGAAACGCCAAGTGAAGTTTCTTCGCAGGCCTAAGTTTAACAATAATGTTATCATTCCGTAGGTTACGATGGTGGTACCGTTTGCGGCTGATAAAGCATAGGTCGATTTAATCTGGGTTCCTAATGATAAACGTTTAGGATAGACGCACATATCCGCACCAGTGTCTATTAATAAACGAATATTTAGTTTTTGGTTCTAAACGGTTATAGAACGTGGGGTCAATTTCGCGTACCGTCGGCAGAGAAGACCCGTTTAGTTTTCCGAAGACCAACTACACGGCTGTGTAAATTTTTTAGTTTCGTGTTTCAAAGTCAAATGGTACCAACATAAATCGCGTGGGGGTGGTCCACGTGAGTTAGACCGGACCCGTGATTGAGATCGCGCTGTTGCCAGCCGCGAACTTTTTTCATGAGATCGATTATCTTGTGAGTCCCTTACCTCGTTGATGTGTCCATGCATTGCACTTAATTGTGTTTTTATGGCCGCTATTTCTAGCTGTAAGCGTTGTAATTGTCGCACTAGCTCCGTTTCTCCGCTCACTGGAGAGGCTGCTGCTTTGGCAACAGCAATTCTCGGTGGAAGAATACTGTAGACGGCATCGGCTATCTCAGCCATGTCTACCGCACTTTTGTCTTTCTCTGTAGCCATTGTTGCTTGATAATTCTCCGGAAGGCCGCGCAACCACAAAGTTTTTAGGAGTGAGTCTGGGATCGCGGTTCCTGCGAGCGTTTGCAAGCGTCGCAAAAATTGCGAGGGCTTCTCCTCGGCTATGTATACATTTTCGAGGAGTTCCCTAGTTTTCTCTTCTTGATTCGAACTTAACCGTTTTATGAGCTTGATTTTTAAATTGAAATACGACGTTCAAAGGCATCATTATAATGTCTCTAACCTCTTTTGCTATACGCGGTGGCAAAGCTGATAATACTTCTAGATATTGTCTTTGCGTGTCTGCGACCTCCGCTTTTATAAAAGTTGACTCTATTACGGCAAACCACATTTCCGGGTCGGCTATTATTAAATTCGGGCAATCGTGTTTGTCATTTTATTATGCGATATACTCTGCACTCGAAATCACTCGCACATACACAAAATTTATTAATTTTTATTGTCTTGAATTACACGCACTACACTTATGTCACTATCACGCACTTGAAAAAAATATCTTAAATAAAGATATCACCATTGTCCAATATGTTCCACAACACTTCCACTAGTTGTGAAAAGAAAAAGTAAATAAGAGTTGGTTTAAGGTAGTCTTCCTTGTGTCTACCTGCACTTTTCGAAATTGCACAATCTTGATGTTGGACGTCTTGGGCACTTTTGTACAATCTTCAGAGTTTTCTTGTTTTCAAATCACGTCGGGGTCACCATTTTGCGGTAAAGTGGTTTGGATGATATTAGGCTATGCAGTTGATTCAACAGTAATATATTTATTTAATAAATTGAATAATAATAGTCGAATAATAAGTCGAATAATAAATTGAGAGAAATGGATGAGAGTTGCAGTGGTCTTGCGAGATGTGTCCTCGGTCAAGACTGGTAGAAGACTGTGTCTCATCTCGGGGTATCTACCTGGAGGTCTTCTTATTTCCGGTAAAACCCAAAAAGAAATTTCTGGAATTATTCCTCATCTGGTGTTCATATTGAGAATCCTGCAACATCAAGTTTACGACAATTATCTAGAGTCTTTTTGTGTCTTGGCTGTCCTTTAAGTCCGGTTAGTCTTTTTAAGTCACGTTTATTATTGTCAGCACTAAAATGCACTTTTATTGGTGGGGGCGCCGACGGTGAAGACGGCGCCTACAACACAACACTTGCAATTTTGCACTAGTTAATTAATCACAACACACTGAAAAATGTTTTTTTTATTATTAATATTATTTACGTATTTGGGACTGGGCCCATAACCTATAGGAAATTGGGGATTGAACCTTTCAATAATAATTAAAGAATGTTTTATTAATTATATTATTTATTCAATATTGAAATAGGTTCCCACGGAATACACGTCGTAACAGAATGAATGTTTCCGTCAGACTACAATATTTTAAGACTCTACAAAGATAAGCAAAAGTGGTTGAAAAGCCTTAAATTTACATACAAGCTTAAGCTATCAGGGCAAGGGGATAATTGATTTATTTTTGACATATATCCAACATTTTCAAATTCACATTTATGTTAGCAGCTGCAGCATGAAGGTTACGTCAGGATCGCTAGTGTAGCCTTGCAGTATCAGAAATCTCGGGGAAGTACATAATGTGGAGTTCGGAGGAAGGTCAAGCTATGGGAGAAAGGAGGCAGTCTATGTTTAAGCTTAGAGCAGAGCTGTTGTCGATGTAGAAGTGTACCTTGTCCTAATAAACTGTTATATTGGATTGTGGGTTGTATTCTCCCTTTATCATCAGAACTGGGATTTAATTTAACGCAATTTTTTTTGTTCTTGGTTTTTTTTTTACTAATTAACCTGTTGTGTTTCATGTGCTTGTCGTTATGTCACAACGAAGTTACACACCTCCTCTAATTGCGTTCCCTCACGCCCACTCTTCTCTTCCTGTCGGAACTCACCATGGATTGGGGCGTAATCCATCGAGTTTCTCGGCGAATGCATCTGGGTTGGAGGTTCGGATTCCCGATATTTTGTTGCAGGAATCATTTTCGGATCTTCGACGAGTAAGGGTATCCAAACAACCTGTAAGTACTCTTTTATGTAGCGGTGATATACCATCCTTTGATCCATCGGTCGACCAAATTGATCGATGGTTGAATAAAATAAATCAGTTGTCCGAAATTTATTTTTGGAATGACCAGGAGACCACGATTCATGCATTACGTCATCTCTGTGGCGCCGCAAATATTTGGTATAGTGGCTTATCAACGGTTGTTTACACTTGGATTGAGTGGCAAAAGCTACTCAAAGATACATTTCCCAGTACTCGTGATATTTATGTTTTGCTAAACGAAATGCTGTATTTTACGGCAGACAAAGCGGAAAATTATTATACATACACATTTCAAAAAATGGCTTTAATTTTTAATTTGAATTTAAATTTTTCTACCACAGACGTCTTAAATTTAATTGTCGGTGGTATCAATGACCCTCAAATAAAATTTGCAGTAAAAATGTCAAATATAAACACAGCTGGCCAGCTCGCGTCTTATCTCCAAACATTTGATTTTAATAAAGAAAACTTTACTAATACTGATATTACGAAAAAGCCACGTTCCCATGAAAGTAATTCACCTGGTATAAAATGTTATCACTGCAAGCGTCAAGGGCATATGCGTCCACATTGTTCTTACAATTCTAAAAACTCTCCGCATTCCCAACATTCCTCTGGTAATATTAGACGTCCCCCCTCAGCGCAGTCCAAACAACTTGCAATCGAGTACCCAGATAAGGCAACTAAACACAGAAAAGTACTTTCTGTCGAAACCATAAATAAAACTCCGTTTATTAAACCAATAAAACTGAATAAAATAAATACCATTTGTTATGTCGACTTAGGTAGCGAATGTTCTTTACTTTCTATGAACTTGGCCCAATCCTTAAACTTGGTTCTCAATCATATAGCGCCTGTTACCTTGTTACACCTTGGTAACCACACAACGCAAACATCGCTCCAAACTAATGTGATCGTTGAAATTGACAAAGTGGTAAAATGTCTTGATTTTTTCGTTGTTGATAAATGCATAGATACTGCCGAAGTAATTATCGGACGTAATTTCTCCGATCAAAATGATGTTTATTTTGCGAAAGGTCTGAACGGCATAGTTTTTTCTACTGCAGTTTATCAATTGAATACCACTGTATTTACTGGTGAAGTAATAGCTTCGGCTCGTGATCGTTTACAAAAATTATGTACTGAGTTTTCTCATTGTTTTGCGAATGATGAACTGACTGATGTTGGCAAGTGTAATGGAGTCATGACAATTACGGTGACGACTGAAGTTCCAGTGTCTTGAAAGCCACATCGCTTAGCGTTAAAAGAGCGCGAAATTTTACAGAATACAGTTCATAAATTATTGACGGCCAATATAATTAGACCATCTACTTCTCCATACAGTAGCCCCGCCTTTTTGGTAAAAAAGGCAGATACCAATAACTATCGTATGGTAATCGATTATCGTGCATTGAACAAGATCACAGTTCCACAGATATTTCCATTACCCTTAATTGAAGACTTGATTGACCGTCTTGAAGGCTTTGTGTACTTCAGTAAAATAGATCTGGCTTCAGGTTATTACCAGTTTCGCATGAATGACCATTCCATTGCCAAAACTGCATTTTCCACACCGGAAGGTCATTATGAGTTTCTTCGCATGCCTTTTGGCCTGCGCAATGCTGTTGCTATTTTTCAAAAATACATAAATGAAATTTTGCAACTTTTATGCTCGTATTCATAGTGGAATCTTGAGCTCGACCTTGAAAAATATTTGGAGTCGGACTTGAGCACAGTCTCCGGCAATGTTCGGAAAAGCGTTTGCATGCGTTTTTAGCTGATTCCATCGCAAGCAAGGACTTCGTTAATGCTCGGGACATAAAGCGTTGATCCCTGATCGATCTTTCTTGAGCAAAGTCTCCGGTAATTCTCGAGAGAAATCGTGTGCGTTCGTGTTGCCGCAGTAATAAGTGTAGTGATTTTGGTTATGCAATCTGACAATTTTGACGGACTGCAGTCGACACTGACAGTTCGACACTTCCATTTCCAATTGACACAACAAATAGAAGCGTGGTTCAAAAGTTTTTAAACAATAGCTAGTGGTGAGTACGCATATACTTGATGCTCGCTATGTATAAAATCTGCATTATAGGTGATAAAACATATTATACCGAAAATGAAAAAATGTTGTTGGCGTCCCTCGTGGAAAACAACAAACTTGTTGCAATTGTCCATGCACTGCGATACGTACCGTCTAGTGCCCTCACTCTCAACTGCATAAATAATCGCCTCTAGAGAGGTTCCAACCAACAGCAAAGCAGAAATAAGTAGACGCAGACGACGCTTTGTCAACGTGACAGTAGAAGTATTTTGCCTTGTCTTTTAAAATTTTTATACTCCTCTCCAAGGTGAACAACTTATTTACAGAAAAGAAAAACATATATAATAATTGATAGGTATTTGTGTTTCTTTCGATTTCAACTTCAAACTTTTGTTTGTTTACACCTTCTCCTGTTTTTAAAGCGTAACTTCAACTATTCCTAGGAAAGATTTTGTTTTGGTTAAGAAGGGGAAGTTGTGGTTTTGCAACCTGCTCCAAGATGAGGGAACGACTTTAACATGGGTCTGACAGTGGACATTTTGCACTTGTGCTCGAATATTCCATGAAGAGTCCTATTAGCACGACATTTCTGTACCAATAGGTCTTTATCCCTCAATAAAATAGATGTTTACCCAAATTTACGTATTTTAATTGCTTATGTATAAGAAACAAAGAAATGCGGTGTAATTTGTCGACTAACAGGGTAGATATTAATCTCTGGTTATCGAGTGTAGTAAATGTATGGTGATATGGTAATAAGAGGAACATTATTAAAATATTTAGGTTTCTGTGTGATTGGGGAATAATGTAATCTATTAGTGGAGCGTCGTCAGTAATCAGTTTTTATTCATACAATGTACCTGAGTCTATACATAGTAAATAGCTGGTCAATAACCATCAATAATATTTCATATAAACACATCAAACATGTCACTTTGCAAGATTATATGCAGTTATTACTTGAACGTTTAACGAAAAAAAAACCCTTTCGGTTGCGAAAGACTTCTGCATTGTCGCCTCCTGGACTTGCAATAGCAATATGGGTGCAGTCCACACAGCCAGCGATAGCGTGAAACCTCCGAATATTGTTGCGCTGCTCTGCTACGTTTTGTGGCAATTTCACATACTGTCCCACTTGCGCTGCAATAGTTTCAGATACTCTTTTTACCATACGTGAAACCGTCGGCTGGCTAATACCACGTAGATCACCGGCCACCATCTATCGAAAAATATAATAGCAATTGTTAGAGTTATTATTATTAGGATTTCCTTTTTCCACTTTTACCTGAAAATTGTCAGTTGCATAAAAGCGTAAACAGGTTAATAATTGAATGATAGGTTCAATCGGCAACCCCCTGGAGTTTGGTGTAGGCAATGGTATGTCTACGAGCGGCAATAACACATTCACTACACTGTCTTTTGTAAATCGGTAGCGTCGCTTAAATTCCAAATTGGAAAAAAATTCCAATGGATTTGCAGCATCCCGCACATATCGTTTTGGCACTCTCATATTATGTTCATTGTCTAATATGTCGAACATCTCCACAAACTCGTCCACCATGTCAATATTCATTGTTATGACATATGACACATAACCCTATTTTCAGTATTTTCAAACGTCAAACAATGACATAACCTGCAAATGGCGTCTCAAGACAAGTCCGACCCTTGCTCGAGTCCGACTTGAGACGGACCCACTGCGCTTGCTCATAACCCAAAACTCGCCCTTATTAACACCGTAATTTGATATTTAAATCTCGAGATTTGTCTATGAAATGCGTCGTGCTCAAGACCGATCTCAGTCTCAAGATTTAAATATCATATTTCACACGAGCATTGCCGAAGAGACGGAATCAGCGATAAATCGATTTCCAAACGCATACCAACGCTTTTCCGAAGATTACCGGAGACTGTGCTCAAGTCCGACTCAACCAAGCTACGACTATGAATACGAGCATTAATCTCATCTCATCAAATCGTTGTCTATATGGATGATATTCTAATTCCTTCTAAAACAATTGAAGCTGATTTCACTACGTTGCAAATTCTTTTTTCTCTTCTAAATAAAAATGGTCTTAAAATGCGTTTAAGCAAATATTCGTTCTTTTTAACTAGCTTAACTTTTCTAGGCTATGAAATTTCTCATCAGGAAATTCAACTTACTTCATAAAAAATAGCGGCAGTTCAAAACTTTCCTACGCCTACAAATTTAAGCCAATTGCGTCAATTCTTAGGACGCGTCCTATTTTTGCAATTTTATATCCAACTTTGCTCTTAAGACAAAATTACTTACTCAACTCCTTAAAATTGGTTCTGAATGGACATGGACAAATGACTTTGATAAAACTATAACCAATCTCAAAGAAATTCTTACTTCTAAACCAATTCTCACATTATTTAACCCCAAAAATGAAACTATACTTTATACAGATGCCTTATCGCTTCGATTTGCCGCTGTTCTTAATCAACTTGTTAATAACAAGGGAAAACCAATAGCCTTTTATAGTACTCAAACCACACCGGCCGAATCACGCTATCATTCCTTTGAGTTGGAGGGCTTAGCGGTGGTCAAAGCCTTTAAACGGTTTAGACATTATGTCTTGGGTATTCCCTTCAAACTTGTAACTGATTGTAACTCCTTAAAGGGAGATTTTGAAAAGAAAGATATTAGTCCACGTATCGCTCGTTTGATAGTGGACATCCAAGAATATAACTTTACTATAATCCATAAACCTGGCTCACAAATTAGTTTTGTTGACGCTCTTAGCCGCAATGCAGTACCTTCTAAGTTGAATGTTCACATGATTAGTCATGAAGACTGGGTTATCTCTGTGCAAACGCAGGATAAATTTGTGACAGAAACTATGACAATTTTAGTCTCCGGCGACCAACTTAATAATAAAGACATTTTTCTCAAAAACGCTGTGAAAAATGGTAAACTGTACCGTCTTACAGATGAAGGACAGCGCTTGGTTCTTCCCAAAAATTGTCGTTGGCAAATTTTACAAAAGTTTCATGATAATAATGGCCATTTTGCTTTTGATAAAACCTATGCCTCTATTGCCTTTTCTTTTTGGTTTCCTAAAATGCGTCGCTTTATTCAAAAATACATAAATTCTTGCATTTCTTGTACTTACCATAAATTGAAAGCAGGAAAACAACCAGGCTACCTTCATCCCATTAACAAAATTGCAATTCCTTTCCATACTACCCACATCGATCATCTGGGGCCTTTCCCTCGCAAATCACAGAACAAAACTTATCTTTTTCTAGTTATTGACGCCTTCACAAAATTTATACTGATACGTCCGGTTCAGAGCACTAATACTCACCAAGCTCTTACAGCGCTTAAAGAAATTTTTGGCATATTTGGGTTTCCCACTCGCATAATCTGCGATGCAAGCACCTCTTTTACTTCTCAAAAATTCAAAGATTTCTGCACTACTATTGGGGCTCATCACTTTATCAACACCGTTGGAGTGCCTCGCGGCAACGGTCAAATTGAACGCTATAATAAAACCATAACAGATACTCTCGCTACTTCTTCTGCTGATTCTCCGTCTGATTGGATTTCCCACATTAATCAAATCCAATTGAGTCTCAACAATACACTTAATAAGGCAATTAATGCTACTCCCCAAGAACTGTTAACAGGATATCGTGCGTATACGGGTGACGGTATTCTGTTGCCAGAATTGACTTCTTCACTTGATGTTAATAAACTCCGTACCGCAGCAGCAGCACATGTCAAGGCAAGTCAAATTACTACAAAAAAAAGGTTTGATAGAAAACGCGCACGTCCACCTTGTTACAACGTTAATGATTTAGTTGACAAAATCTCCAGTATTATTACTAAAGGAGACAGTAAAAAACTCTTGCCTAAATGGAAAGGCCCTTTTAAAAGTGTCTCCCTTATGACCGCTATGAAGTTCAACAACTTAAAACCATGTCTAAAGCCCGCCACTACACTGGTGTCTACGCAGTTGAGCACATTAAGCCTTGGTTCTCATGCTATTCGTCGTCTGATGAGGACTAGT
Organism: Lagria hirta; assembly: GCA_947359425.1. NCBI lineage: Eukaryota > Metazoa > Arthropoda > Insecta > Coleoptera > Tenebrionidae > Lagria > Lagria hirta. The sequence goes on along the minus strand of OX375794.1, from coordinate 26,306,441 downwards.
TATTCTTCTTCCTGCGGACGATTTGGTCAAATTTTACTTGTCAGAATAGCCGAATAAATTGCTACTTGTAATTGCCGTGTCTATATGTTGTAATGTCTGTAAGTCAGAATTACAGAGGGTGTTCCCTTGGTTTGACGTCAGTATTGGCAGTCTTATGCCATGTCTGTAATGAGTGTTTTGCATATCTGTAACTCATAATTGCTGGCGCAGTCATGTCTGTATGCCAGAATGGACTGTGAAACATCCTACTGTTTTGTGTTTTGCATGTCTGTAACTCAGAATTGCTGGCGCAGTCATGTCTGTATGTCAGAATCGACTGTTAATCATCTTCCTGTTAGTTAGGATAGTTAATTAATTACAATTGCTCTGACGCTCCTACACATTCTTATATCTCTCTTATTTCAAAGACCTCTTTGAAATGTTCCCTTCATTTAATATTGCGTGCACTTGACATTCTTACTTTTTTTTTTGATCTGGTGTCTGTATTATAAGATGTGTCAGAACCAGCTGTTTCTCCTTCTTCACTCTACAATACCACCCTCGTTGGTGTTGGAAAATGTTTCAGAGTTCTTCCTCGTTAAGGCTGTCGAGGACGCCAGCAAGTCAGAAGTATCAGAAATCTCGGGGAAGTACATAATGTGGAGCTCGGAGGAAGATCAAGCTATGGGAGAAAGGAGGCAGTCTATGTTTAAGCTTAGAGCAGAGCGGTTGTCAATGTAGAAGTGTACCTTGTCCTAATAAACTGTTATATTGGATTGTGGGTTGTATTCTCCCTTTATCATTTATTTAAATTAAAGTTTGCATTATACTATTTTGCCGTTTTGAGAACTTTGATCAGTGTTCCGTCATGTTCCGCTTGAATTTTTCCCCAAATTAGTACATCATCGATATATACAGCAACATTTTCCAAATCAAACAATTGCCTAAATCTTTCATTAAAGACTTCAGGTGCGCATTTTATACCATATGGCAGTCTCAAAAATTTATATCTGCCAAAAGTTATTCCTACCATACGTAGGTTACTACTAGCTTCATCTCGTTTAATTTGATAAAAAGCTTAGTTTGCGTCTAATTTTGCAAAAACTTATGCGTTTGCTAGCTTTCTTGTTATGTCCTTAAAAGTTTAGAGCTTACAATGTTCTCGATCTTTTCATTGCTTTATTTAAATGAAGTGGATCCAAACAGATTGTATGATTTATCTTTTTTTTATTATCACTAATGAATTAACCTATTCACTTGGACCTTCCACTTTTCTAATTATTTCTAAATTTTCTTAAATGACTATTGTTTGTTTTAATTTGTCAATTAGCGCAAATGGTACTTTCCGAATTGGAGCTATTACTGGTACAGTCTCGCTATCTAATTTAATGCTATATGGGGGCTCAATACACTCTATACCCGAAAACACTTCACCAAATGATTTGATTACATTTATATAATTTACAGTATTTTCGAGATTGCTAATCGCTTGAATACCTGCTTCGTTTTTTCGTAGAATATTAACCTAGATAGACTTTTTTTTCGAAAAATTGAATAAAAACACTGTAATGTGTGTGCACAGGGCTCACTTATGCAAATAAAAAAAAGAAAAAAATTTAAATACGTCCATATTTTTTGTAAACGATAGACCTTTTGAAATGACGGAAGGATTTTAAACTACTTCATATCAATAAAAATACAGTTTTTTATTGATATGACTTAGAAAGCTTGTTTATTTAGAAATCTTAGACTGTTTAACACTATTGCTATTTAAAAAATTAGTTTAATCAATTAATACAAAACAAATGAATAAAAAAAAATATTTTGGAGTGTGATAATCAAAAAAACAACTTTTTTAGTGCAATGTGACATCACATTTGTTACATTTGAAATTTGCTTTTTTGTGACAAACTGCACATTTTGTTGATTTTCTTTGTATATTATCAAATGATCAAGACGATCATACCGCGAGTGCTTACGTAAGTGAGCTAAACTCTTAGAAGGACCTCTCTTTCTAACTTTTTTAAATGTTTCTAACAGACTTGTAACCAATCAGATGGGGCTATAAATTTTGGACAGGAACTACACGTCTTGGATATGTAGTCTGGACAAAGCTATATCAAGGAAAAAACAGCAACGAAACAAAAAAATACGATGTAGGATTAGGTGCTAATGTTGTTTTACAATACACTGATGTTTTAAATTCTTTTGGCTACAACCTGTAAAATCCTTTACGAAAATTGGAAGGAGCTCATCTTCTTTAATTTATTATGTAGTTTCGGATTTCGCTTCTTCGGAAATTAACACAACGGTTTATAACTCTGGTATTTTAGACCACGATGTGATTTTTTCAATTCAGCTAATTGGGATTGTGTTAAAAATTATATCAATTTAGGCTTCCTTAACTTTATAAATAAAATGACCCATATTTTTCATCGTGCTTTTCCTCTTAGAAAAATTAAACCAAAACCAGCAAAAGGATTAAAGACTATTTCTAAAAATATGCGTTTACTGCTGTATATTAAAAAATTTACAAATAACATCCAAGTACTAAATTACATAGCAACTTACCAAAAAATGTATCGTAAAACTATCAAGTTGGCAAAAACTAACTACTATAGTAGACGGATTGAAACTGCTACAAATAAACCGAAAGAGATTTGGTCTATAATTAATGAATTGCGTAACAAACTTACATCGACTGCTCATTTGGGTCCTACTGTTCAATATGAGAATATAGTTCAGTCAAAAGATCCACTTTCTTTTTGCTCACCATCGAAAAAAAATCCGGTCAGTTTGTTTCTGATGCCCGCAGATATGTCTGAACTGCAACAAATCATAAATAGTATAAAAAAAACTCATCTTCAAGCTGTGATGGTTTATCAATAAAACTCTTTTTAAATTTACCTGTTCTAGCATTAACTGCTCTTACTTTGCTGATTAACAATTCTTTAGAAACCGGCACTTTTCCTAACTGTCTGAAAACAGCTATTATTATTCCTCTTCATAAAGGAGGTGACTAAAGTAATGTCGCTAGTTATAAACCAATAGCTCTCCTACCAGTTCTTTCTAAAATTATTAAAAAGCTAGTAAAACTCGTGTTATGACCTTTCTTACCAAATTTGAAGTATTGTCTTCTTGCCAATTTGGTTTTCTAGCAAATAAAAATACATATGATGCGATATTTTCGGTCTTAAATCATATTTATGCAGCAGTGAATGATAAATTATATACAGCTACATTTTTTTGTGACTTTGCAAAAGCTTTCGATTGCGTTAGTCACAGCGTACTTATTAAAAAATTTGAATTTTATGCTTTTGATTGCGTTAGTCACATTACAAATTATTGAAAGTTGACAAAAGGTAAATATAAAAAACAAGGAGAACCAACAAATATAAAAAACAAATAAAAAACAAAAACAAAGATATATATATTTTTTTTTTTTTTTATTAAAGAGGGGAGGAAATGCATTATGCACACCAAGTAGGTAGTGTCGGACCCTCCCCGACTAAAACCTCCTCTCATGACATCTCATTTCCTGGAACCGCGTGAGCATTACTTCGGGAAAAGAGAACTGGGGGTCTACCACCGACTTTGATGAGTTTTCTCATCAGTGACAAAACTCACGTGCATTTTGTCACTGATTTTTTAAATACGCTACTATTGACTTTAAGTGAGATGAGAAATCTCACCGATGCGTTTTGTCACATGTTAGATATCGCAACGCCGCACTTTCGCACTCGTTGCTTAGCAACATAGGATTTGACATTTGTATAATAAACATTTTTGACAATTATTGTTGATATTCAAAATAATTTTTGAAATTATTATGAAAGTGACAGAGGAACAAAAAGAAATTCTGGTCGAGTTTATGCAAACTCGCCCAGAATTGATTTCTGGGAAATTTTCTAGTAGCTTCACCAAAAAAGATGGTGAAGCTTTGTGGAAAGAAATTGGGGAAACGTTAAATAGCGCAATCGGGCCACAGAAAGACTGGAAAGCGTGGAGAAAGGTAATTTGTCATATTCGTTATTTTAGATACATAACGTGCAAAGTGGTATATAACTAAATATACCAATTTTACAATTTGTATACCTAATTTTACATCTACTAAACATAACCCCAAAACTTAAGATCAATGTTTTTTTCATAATTTTCATGTGCCCGGTCTATTTTGAAGCACTCGGCAAGCGACATGCTTCACATAATCGGCCACCCACCCGAAAACTCTTGAAGACAATTCAATTACTTCGAAAACTATTAAAATAACAAAAGCTTAATTTCAACATTTTATTTAAATTTATACAGACATGGCAAGACTTGCGCGCCAGAACTAAACAAAAAAGTGCTTCAAATAGAAGGGAATCTAATAAAACAGGAGGTGGTGTGGGCAATTTTCAGTTCTTATCAAAAACCGAAAAGTTTATTGCTGCAGTGTTGACACCAGTCGCTGTACAAGGCTTGGATATTCCCACCCCCGAAGTAACTTTTTTGAATGCTCCTAGTTATGACCATCCTCCTAATCCTCCATCTCCATCAATTCGTTCGGTGACTGATGGATAGATAAATCACTGGGTCTTCTTTTAGGACGCATATAAGGTTCCACAAGAGTAACAATAAAATTAAATAATTCTTTGGACACCCGAAAAAGCTTGACAAATTGCCTTTCTGGCAATTCCCGCAAATGATCTCCAGCAGCTCGCCTCAATGGTACATCTACTTCTTCTTCCAAATCATCAATTAAATCGTCCATTTTATTCAAAAGTTTGTTTGTCAGACCACTAGAACAATGCCACTTTGCCACTAGCAAACTAACAAAAAATGTGATTCACAGTTCACTTGCAACCACACCACAAGCCCAGGCCCAGAGCACAAGCTTAACCTAAAAAAAACGATGTCAACTGTCACATTTTGGGTGAAATGTCAAATCTCACTCATAATAAAGCGCTCGAGAAAACTCACGCGTTTTCGTTCGAGTTTTGTCATCGATCAGAAAAGTCACATCGTCAATGGTAGGGTTTTAGCACTTCTCACTAAAATGACGTCATTTTTGTGACAAAACTCATCAGTGAGAAATCTCACACGAGTCGGTGGTAGGCCGCCTGGCATTCCATTCATCTCATATCCGTGTCTTCCTTTTTCCTTTCTCGTACGATACTTTGCACAAGAGTATCCACGATGTTCCACGAGTCCTGGCTAGTAAGCATAACCTCCACGCAGTTTTGGCTAGTTAGAGTGACGCCCGCTGCATTGTGTGCTGCGTCAATTAGCAGTCTCCACTTTTCGCAGTGAAAGAACACGTGATTAGCATCTTCAACCACCATACATTTTTTGCATAAGTCACTATCATAGAGGTGAAATCGATTCCGATAACTATTGAACCACCCGTGTCCACTCAACAATTGGCAGAGGTAAAAATTCATCTCTCCGTGCTTGCGTCCTACCCATTTTGTAAGGTCCGGTATCAATATCCGTGTCCATGCCCCTTTTCCAGTTTCCGTTGCCCATTTTCGCTGCCATTCATTGAGTAAATCCCAGTCATTCCTACTTTCTATCCCTTTGGCAATTTGATATTGCAGGCATCTCTTTTTAATTTGGAGGTCGATGGGTGGAGTTCCTGCCAGTACTAATGCAGCTTCCGTAGATATAGTTCGGAAGCCGCAGCATACTCTGAGCGCCATCCTACGTTGTACCCCTACCACTAATCTTCTGTATTTCTTCCATTTGATAGCTTCGCTCCATATGGGCGCTGCATACAGTATAATCGACTGTGCCACATTTGCTAGAGTCTTTCTGTTTGAGGATTTTGGTCCTCCTAGGTTTGGCATGATTCTGCTTAGTGCCACTGCAGACTTTTCTGCTTTGATACAACATGCCTTCACGTGTTCCTTCATTTCGCAGTTGTGATCGAATACTACTCCGAGATATTTCAACCGTGGTTTTGTTTCTATCGTCTCATTTTCCAGCTGCAAGGTGGCATTTTTGAATTTCCTGCCTCCATACAGTATTAGAGCTTCTGTCTTCTCCGCTGCCAGTTTTAGCCCTTTCTTGCGTATCTCCTCCGACAGCTTAGTCAGTACCCAGTTAGTGTTGCTGACTAGCTCCAGTTGTGTTTTTGCTTTGCAGATAACGGCTGTGTCATCAGCGAAACCAATGATAGTTGTCCCGGTAGGTACTTCTATTGTAAGCACTGAGTTATAGAAAATGTTCCAGAGGATAGGTCCAAGGATGGAGCCCTGTGGAACTCCACATTCCATTTGCATGTTCGTGCTCCGTCCAATAAGTACAGATCTTTCCGAGAGATAGTCAGATATTATTCGGCGGAGGTATGTCGATACTCCCATGTCTTTAAGCGCTAGCATGATTTCTTCCCACGGTGCTGAGTTAAAGGCATTGCGGATGTCTAGCGTAGCCATTACGCAAAATTTTCGGTTATTTGGTGCCTTTGATTTGATGCTATTCACGATCTTCAGCACCTCGTGCATTGCATCATTGCATCTGTGGTAGATCGACCTTTCCTGAATCCGTATTGGTGTTTATATAGTTTGCCATCGACTTCGTAATAGAGCCTATTCGCAATAACTCTCTCGAACAGTTTCCCAAATACGTCTAGTAGGCAGATTGGTCTGAATTTAGTGGGATCATGCTTCTGGATAAGAACCAGTTGCGCTGTCTTCCATTGACATGAAAAACTTCCCTTTTGTAGAAGTGTGTTATAAACTTGTAGAAGAGTGTCAGATTCAGATAGAGCTGCAACCTTTACTATCTCTGGCGGTATCCTGTCTGGACCGGCAGCTTTTTTGCTCTTTATTTGAGATATTGCTGTTGTGAGCTCATCAGCATCGATTGAAGGCAGTAAGCAAACTGGTGGTATAGTTTCCCTTATTGGTGTCGCTTCGGTACGTGGAAAAAGTTCCTTCGCAATTTCCAGTTGTCTTGCATCATCTAACTTGACTCTAGGGTACAGATGAGCTTTCTTCATGACAATTTTATAGCCGATTCCCCATATATCTTCGTCCATTCCGTCGCAAATTTTGCTCCATGCACGTTGTTTTGACTTGTGGATCGCGGTCTTTAGTGCTTTTCTGTGCGATTTATATTCAACTTTAAAACTTTCTTTGTGTGGTAATGAAAGGTTTTTGTTGCGACTACTTCTTACAAGTATTCTCTTGTAGCGCAAGCAGGTTTTACGTAGGTTTGCTATTTCCTCGTTCCACCAATAGGCTGGTTGTCTTCTGGAGGTCTCTCTTTTTGATAGAAATGAGTTGTTACAGGCTGTTGTACATTCTTGAACTAGATTTTCTGCCGTTACTTGTACGTTCTTGTTTTTCCCTACTTTCATTCCTTCCTTGAAATGTTGTACGAAGATTTCCATATACTTGCTATCTATTTTCCAGCCAGCAGTTATCTCCTCCCTGTTTTTCTTTCTTTTTTTGTTATCGTCATTCACTTCATAGTAGATATACATGTGGTCACTCATACTTTCTTCTTCCAGTACCTGCCAGTTGCTGATCTTTGTGGCTATATTATCAGATGTTAGTGTGAGGTCAATTATTGAATGGCTGGTGCCTCTCCTAAAAGTCGGCTCATTTCCTTGATTGTGCAGTATAAGATTATTACCTGCAATCCAGTCCAGAAGAATAATTCCTCTCCTATCGTCAGTTTCATTACCCCATATAGTAGATTTAGCATTAAAGTCTCCACCAACTATACATTCAACACCCCCTTGCTTTATACTATCTTGGAGTCTATCCAAAAATCCTTCGAACTCCCCTATTTCGCAGTTAGGTGAGATGTAACATGAATAGTAAGCTACTCCACGCACTTTGACCCAGGCAAATCCTTCATTATCCAGTCCAAAGCCGCCTATGTCAACTAGCCGGTTTATTATTTTGATAGCGACATCTTTAGATTTGTCTGTCACCCATCCTGGTTTGCATACTGTTTTAATATTCGGTTCTGAGATAGTAAGTATATCGACATCGTGTGTCGCTGCGTAGTTGCACGCCAAATCTATCGCCACAGTACTTCTTGCTGTGTTGAGCTGTAGAGTTTTTATGCTCATTGCAGGTCTGCTCTTCGATCCTTGCTGTCGCGTCCTCTCCTTTTACCCCTTATCTCATTTACATGTTTTGCATACACTGGGCATAGCATACTATCCGCTCTATGTTCCTCTGTGTTACACTCGAAGCATCTAGACAAGTTTTTGCAGTCTTTCGCTGTATGGTCGTTTTGTCCACATTTGAAGCATGATTTCGCTCTTTCTTCTTTGTTAAGACATTTCGCTGCCACGTGGCCAAACCTGAGGCACTTAAAGCATCTCCTTAGTGAGAATTTTTCTTCTATTCGGCACCTACTCCAGCCAACATGGATTCGGGTTTGTTTAAGCATCTTCCCCATAGCAGTTTCTGGCATAGTAATAAAAGCGTGCTTAAGGCCCCTCTTGTTCATGCTATCCATTATTCTTGTCTCTGTAGTAGTGTTTTCACCAGTTATTTTTTTAACAGCTTCTTCGAGTTCGTCTTGTTCGACATCTGGATCTAGATCTCTGACTACTATAGTTCCTGTCTTTTCTGTTATCTGAGCTTTACCAGATTCTCCTATCTTACTCGCCACTTGTTGTTCGAAGGATTTTGCATTGTCCTCTTCCTTACAGGTAAATTGTATCTGTATCTTACTATTATCAGAAGATTTCTGTACCCTGTGCACTTGAACGCCGATCTTTTCGACATCAATGTCCTTTCTTAAGTTTTTGAGCATTCCAGCATAGCTTATATTAGACTCTTTTGGTGTAATTATTATGGTCTTCACCTTTGTGTTCCTCTTCCGTTGGACTTCCCATTTTTGCGGTTTATCATTTTCCATCTCTTCAGCATTTTCGGTCGCTGGGTCGTGAAGACTCATCTTTCTTGCATTGTTTTCATTTTTCCGATCCCGCTCTCGGGAAACTTTTAGAATAAACTTAGTTTCCGTTTTATGTCCGAAGTATTTCAGGACTTTCCGGATTGGGGTTTCCAGCTTTTGGTGTGGTGTTCCGAATGAGTAGGAACATTCTTTCTCTTTTAGGAAGTTTTCTCCGGTGGTGTCAAAGAGCTTAGCGATAACTCTTAGGGTTTCGTCTGTGACATCTTCTTTTCCCTTCGATCCATCAATTCCCATTATGTAGGTGTGGACGTAATGCTCTCGTTCTAGATTTCTTTCTGTGATTAGGGCTGTACTTGACTTCACACGTATGATGTCTCCAGGTTTAATCTGTTTGTCCTGTATAAGAGGCTGGATCTGTTTAGGAAGTTGTATTCCTTTCTCGGCTTCAGGTGGCACATCTACTATCACCACTGTATTTTTCTGTTGTATTTGTACCAGAATATCTTCTTTCTTGGTTTCAGTTTTAACATACGCTTCTCCAGGCCAGTTCTTGATTAACATCTGTATAAGGTTTTCTCTATTATTTTCTTTTTTGATTGTTTCGTGTATATCTGCGATTTTTTTCCCTTGCGACTTTCCAACATTGTCTGTCTGTGTGCTGGCATCCTATAGTTGTATTGTACTGTTTTTTTGTGCGTCTTTCTCATTTGCCCCCACATTTTTATCTGATTGTGCCTTCTGGCTCGTTTCCTGCAGGGAGACATCTGTTTGAGTCTCAGTGCTTCGTGTTTCCAACAGGGGAGAGACATCTAGGGCATTTGTTTTGTCTATTTTCTTGCAAGACGAAATTTGTTCTCTTTCCAGCATCATTCGTGACATAAGGTTTCTTAGGGCGGCGCTCAAGTCCCTTATCTCCTTTTTAGTGTTCGAGCTTTCACCGACACTTTTGCACAGTTTAGTCACCATTCGTTCTGCTTTAAGGAGTGTATCTTCTACGCACGTACTCTTGGCCGGTGGTTTTCCAGTATTGTCTTCTCCTTGCCGTTTCCTTTTATTCTGGGGGGTATCTATGCTGTAAGAGATGTCTCCTACCGATGCCGATCTTCTAGGTGATCTCATTATGATATTGCTTCTTTTAAATGGATCAGGCTTTATATCTATTAATGCTGATGGACTAGTCTTTTCCCTAGACGAGCACGGATCATCTAGCCTTCTTTCCACATTCCTACCAGTAACATTTGAGCACACCTGGGCCTGGTTACTCACCTCAGGTGTAGGAGCGTTGCATGATGACGACCCAAGTAAGCCCGCTCCCGAGCTACAAGTGCCGGTTCTGGGGATACCGAATTTCCCCTGTCCAGTAGTATTTATCTCATTTCCTTCGTTCATTTCGCTTTTCTGTTTAATAGGTGAGAGGATCGCTCTCTCCGCCTCCTATTCTGCGGGTTTCTGTAGGGGTTTCTCCCTTAGCCTTTGGATACCCAAATCCTTTCTGCAAGGCAGCAGCTGCTAATTTGGTCCGCCCGGAGTATTATTCCTCCGTACCCGCCATATCTGGCGAGCATTCCCCTATCTGCCACCTGGGGAGGCGTTCGATGGGATATTAGCAACTCCACACGATCTAAGACAGCCGCCCCTAACATGGAGAACAGACGCTGACCAGCAAGCCGCTCGCTCCGAGACAGACACTTGCTGGATTTTTCCTTTGCTAGTTTTGTCCGCCCCGGGTATTTGATTTCCCCGGTACCATCCATATCTGGAAGGCGTTCCCCTATCCGCAACCTGGGGAGGCGCCCGATAGGAGTCTAGCATCACCCACGGGAAAGATCAGCTTAAAACTGCATGCCAGTTTATTCTGTTTATTCACAATTAGTTTAAGTTTTAAAAATGTCGAGTTCATTATCAGACGAAGACTTTCTTTTGATGGTGGTCATTATCATTTGTTTCAAGAGTTGTGTGGGTGACTGACGTTTTGAACAGTGTAAGTGATAAGTAGTCTGGTTTAAAACAAATTAACTTTATTCCAATAACACAAATAAATTATTAAAAATGATTAACTATAACTGTTTGAAATATTGGTAGTTTGAATAATTACAAAGTATTGAAATGCTTGATTAATAAGGAAACGAGTTGAACACGATGTCTTCTGGTTGGAAGTTGAGGAAGAACTGTCTTGTTGAATGGTCATCTCTCTGGGAATCTCTCGATCTTTTTCCCCATCTGGTGATCATTCGATTTCTCATTGTCATCTCTCTGGGAATCTCCCGATCTTTTTCCCCATCTGGTGATCATTCGATTTCTCAAGGTAGAAACACCTTTTGTTCTCTCAGTTAGACATCCCAAAAATAAGCTGGGGAATTTTGTATTTAACACGTTCACTTTGTAAAGTCCGCACTTTTATTAAATCTTTTATAACTTTGCTTTGACTATGTCGGCACAAGCACTTAGTCGGGTCCGCACTTTTATTAGGTCTTTTATGGATGGCGACGCGGCGGCGGCGATGGCGCCTACAGGACCCCCCTTCTAGTAATGAAGATACGAAAATCCGGCTTGGTAGCCTTGCTTAAACCGAACTCGACGTCCTGCTCTTGTTTGTTGAAGGTTCCTGTGTGGTGGCTGCTCCACCGGGACTTGAATTTGAGGAGGCGGCTGTGCGATTGCTGGAAACGGTGTTGATGGCTGCTGGTCGTCTCGTGGGTCTGTTTCCAGCTCTTCTAGATCCTCTGTCACTGTATACACCGGTTTTAGTCGATCTACCGAAATGTTTTTGTGTTGCCCGCCGATATTCACAATAAAATGTTTTTCTGTCCGACTTATCACTGAGTACGGTCCTGTGTACGGTTGTTGTAAGGGCTTTTTAGGGCCGTCGTACCGCACAAACACTTGTTTGGCTGTTGCCAAATTCTTGAAAATAAATACTTTTCGTTCACCATGGCGTCTTGGAGGAGTTGGTCTCAAATCTTCAAAACGCTGTTTTAATGTTGTTATAAACTCTGCTTCGTTTATGTCTTTTTGATTTTTGGGTTGTTCTGATAAGAATTCGCCTGGAAGTTTGAGTGACTGTCCGTAGAGCATCTCTGCTGAAGTAGCGTTGAAGTCCTCTTTCCAAGCAGCGCGAATTCCTAACAAAACCATTGGCAGTGCTTCGATCCAATTTTTCTTTTGGCATTTAATTGCGGCTTTTAGTTGTTGGTGAAACCGCTCGATCATGCCGTTCGATGCTGGGTGATATGCCGTTGTTCGTATGTGAGTGGTGCCTATATGTTTATTAAGCTGATTGAATAAGCTTGACTCAAACTGTCTGCCTTGGTCAGTCGTGACTTTTAAGGGGACACCAAATCGTGCATCCAGGTTTCAAAAAACTTTCTGGCTACAGTGTTTGCTTCTTGATCCTGCAATGGACATGCTTCAACCCATCTCGAGAATCGATCGATCATCGTTAAACAATAACTATATCCGTCACAATATGGCATAATTACAAGATCCATGTGGACGTGTTCGAATCTTGTTGGAGTAGGAGCGAAAAATCCAATTGGAGTAGCAACATGTCGAGTTATCTTGGATTTTTGACATTCCAAGCAACTTCGCGCCCATCTTTGGCAATCAGATTTAATTGATGGTCAAATAAATCGTTGAGTAGCCATTTTGCCTGATGTATTTGCACTGGGATGTGAAAGTTGATGAATTATGTCAAAAGCTAGTCTCCTGAATGGTTGAGTTACAAATGGGCGTGGCGTAGAAAGTGATTTGTCGCAGATGATTGACAGGTTTGTACCTGGAATCTTCACTTTATCTAGTTTGAGGGCCGAACCTTCACTCATTAACTTTAATAGTTCTTTGTCCTTGCTTTGAGACTCAGCCAGGCTTTCGTAATTTAATCCGCTTTTAACTTCTTCTATTCTTGAAAGAGTATCCACCACGACATTGTCTTTACCTTTAATATGGCGATTGTCTTCACCTTTAATATGGCGGTTGTCAGTGGTGAATTGACCAATAAAATCAAGATAACGGAATTGACGAGGAGAACGTTGAGTATCCCTTAATTTGAATGCAAACGTGATAGGTTTATGATCTGTGTAAACCGTAATTTGTTTTGCTTCTACCATATATCTGAAATGTTTAATTGACAAATATATGGCTAGAAGTTCTCTGTCAAAAGCTGCGTACTTTTGCTCAGCGTTGCTTAATTTCTTTGAAAAAAAAGCTAAGAGGTTGCCAATCATTATCTACCCATTGTTGTAAGCACGCGCCGATTGCGTAATCAGACGCATCTTTAAAAATTGACAATGGGGCGTCGCTTTTTGGGTGGAATAGTAACGTTGCTTCTGCAAGGGTTTCTTTACATTTGATGAAAGCTTCGCTGGCTTCAGCATTCCAATTAATAAGGGCGTTACCTTTCACTTTTCCTTGAAGTAGGTTATGGAGTGGGGCTTGAGTTTCGGCGGCATTAGGTAAAAATCTTCTATAAAAGTTTATCATACTTAAAAACTGCCTAAGGCTTTTTATGTCCTTCGGTTGTGTAAAGTTTTTAACCACTTCCACTTTGTCTGTCATGGGCTTAGTACCCTGCGCCGATATTACGTAACCGAGAAACTTCACTTCCGGTTCACCGAACACGCACTTTGATGGGTTAATTATCACTCCGTACTGCGATAACGATCAAACACTATACGAAGATACTTCTTGTGTTCTTCTACCGACGCAGAAAATATTAATATATCGTCTATATACGCGAAACAAAAGTCTAATCCACGCAACACTTCGTCGATGAATCGTTGAAACGTTTGCGCGGCGTTTCGAAGTCCAAATGTCATATAGGGAAGTTCGAACAATCCGAATGGGGTTGTAATCGCTGTTTTAGGGATGTCAGCCTCCGCCACTGGAATTTGCATGTAGGCTCCAGCTGCATCAATTTTTGAAAAAATTGTTTTATTATGCAAATTTTGGGCACAATCGTGAATATGTCTTACAGAATATCTGTCGTCTACAGAACGAGCATTTAAACCTCTATAATCACCACATGCGCGCCAATCGCTGCCTTGCTTGGGCACCATATGTAGCGGCGCTGCCCAAGGACTTTTGGAAGGTCGAGCTAAGCCTAGCTCAACCAAGGTCTCGAATTCCTTTTTAGCTGCTTTCAGCTTTTCCGGCGCTAAGCGTCGTGGACGTTGAGCTACAGGTGGTCCAGGTATGGTCACTACATGATGGACTGTAGAATGCTTCGTTTTCATTGGTACTCCTTCCGGGCGTGTGATGTCTGGAAATTCTTTGAGAAGTTCATGGTATATTGTTGAACCTGTCAGTGTTTTTATAGTAGGACCGCCTTCACTAGTCACTTCTCCCTTTTGAGTAAACTTAGTGTTGGAGTCGATGAGTCTTCCTTCCTTCAAATCCGGCAAGATTCCAAAATGAGCTAGAAAATCTGTTCCTATAATTGGCGTCGCGACGTCGGCTATGACAAAGCACCATGTGAAATTTTGTCGCAAACCCAAATTTAACGATAATGATGTCATCCCGTATGTTGCGATGGTAGTACCATTTGCGGCTGATAAGGCGTAATTAGATTTAATGTGAGTTCCTAATGATAACTGTTTTGGATAAACACACAAATCTGCACCAGTGTCTATTAAAAATCGAATATTTAATTTTTGGTCCCAAATATACAGACGGTTGAAAAACGTGGGGCCGGTCTCGTGTACCGTCGAACGCGAAAGCCCATTTAGTTTTCCGACGCTCAGTTACACGGTTGAGTACATTTTTTAGCGTCGTTTTTAAATGTCCAGTGGTACCAACATACATCGCGTGGGCGTGGTCCGCGTGAGCTAGACCGCTCTCGCGATTGCGATCGCGAGCTATTTGTTGAGCGTCGCGCACTTCTTGCTCGAAACCGATTATTATTATGTGAGTCCTTTACCTCGTTAATATGTCCATTCATCACGCACATTTGTGTTTTCATAGCCGCTATTTCTAAATGTAATTGTTTTAATTGCTGCACTAACTCCGATTCTACGCTCGCTGGAGCTGCGGTTTCGACTACAGCAATTCGCGGTGGAAGAATACCATAAACAGCGTCCGCGACTTCAGCCATCTCATTAGCGTTTTTATCTTTTTGGGTGGCCATTGTGGCTTGATACTTTTCCGGAAGTCCGCGCAACCATGATCTTTTTAATAAGGAATCTGGGATCGCGGTCTCCGCGAGCGTCTGCAAGCGTCGCAGATATTAAGAAGGCTTTTCCTCGGCCATAGAAACATTTTCAAGGAGTTCCCGCGTCTTTTCTTCTTGACTTGAGCTTAATCGTTTTATAAGCTCGCCTTTTAAACTATCATAGGACGCGTCGCTTAGTGGCATCATTATAATGTCTCTTACTTCTTTCGCGATACGCGCTGGTAAAGCCGATAACACTTCCAAGTACTGCTGTTGTGAATCTTTAATTTTTGCTTTTTTGAAAGTTGATTCTATCACAGCAAACCACATTTCCGGATCGGTGTTATTGAACTCGGCTAACCGTGTTTGGGTATTAGCCATTTTGTTGATATTTACTCGGCACTCGTAAACGCACACACATGCACTCACTAGATTTTTGTTGCGGGCACCCGTAAAATTGCGGGTAATTTTTTTGATTACACGCACTACTGCACTTACGTAAATATTACAGTCGTCTATTGTTCAAAATCACTCTCACTTTTGAGAAAAGATGAGGTAAACAAGGGTTCTTTCAGGTAGTTCCTTGAGTTTACTGGTTTCCTAGAATTTTTGCAAAGATAATTTTTGAACAGTGTAAGAGATAAGTAGTCTGGTTTAAAACAAATTAACTTTATTCCAATAACACAAATAAATTATTAAAAATGATTAACTATAACCGTTTGAAATATTGGTAGTTTGAAGAATTACAAAGTATTGAAATGCTTGATTAATAAGGAAACGAGTTGAACACGATGTCTTCTGGTTGGAAGTTGAGGAAGAACTGTCTTGTTGAATGGTCATCTCTCTGGGAATCTCTCGATCTTTTTCTCCATCTGGTGATCATTCGATTTCTCATGGTCATCTGTCTGGGAATCTCCCGATCTTTTTCCCCATTTGGTGATCATTCGATTTCTCAAGGTAGAAACACCTTTTGTTCTCTCAGTTAGACATCCCAAAAATAAGCTGGGGAATTTTGTATTTAACACGTTCACCTTGTAAAGTCCGCACTTTTATTAAATCTTTTATAACTTTGCTTTGACTATGTCGGCACAAGCACTTAGTCTGGTCCGCACTTTTATTAGGTCTGTTATGGATGGCGACGCGGCGGCGGCGATGGCGCCCACAGTTGAAACAGCACAAAAATAGATTTTTCTGATATACGATTCCGTTGCAATGAGCTCAAACAAAAGACTTCTGTTGTAAGTCAGTGTAGAAGCTGAATGCTTTGCACATTCCGTAGAATGTTATATAAGTACATCGATTTTTGAAAAAACAGTATAACGTTGAATCGGTTAAACAGGCTTTTTTATTTATACCAAACAACATACTTGATTTTCTTTAAATTTCAAATAAAGAAGACAAACAAACTTATAATATTTTTTTACAGGGAGTTAAAAATCATTTGAAAAAGATATAATTTCTATTGAATCTCTACTAACAATTTTTACTGAAATTGTTATTTCCTAGAGTGTATGTTTAGCCGATAAAATTGAAAACTTTAATTTGAAAATCTCAGTCAAAACTTAAAGAAAAGGGTAATCCAAGATGGTATTGTCACGGGCTTTTGACACAAATAGAGAGGCATTATTGAGAGTAAGCCGCAGATAATAATATTATCATATGATCGATTTTAATAATCTTTGTTAAAAAACTAAGCTTTTTCTACACGTACTAAGCCTATGTTTTATAATAAGTAAAAATATAATAAGTTCAATTGTTTTTTATTTGTTTAATTTTTTCAATCTCCTTATTTATTGATTTGTTTTTTCTAGTTATCTTTAAATTTGCATTTTGTGATTAGTCGGATACAGTTGAATTTGAATTATTAAAAATTTAGTGTTAACTACAAAGAGATATAAAAATATAAATAATTGCAATATCATCAAAAATGTTGGTGTAGAATGAAGTACATTATTCAACAACTGACTAGAATAATGGTTGCTATTATTTATTACTAGATTTATAGCAATTTGGCTATACGTGCAAATCAATAGCAGATTGAAATATTTACAAATAATATGTTTCTCAACAAAACTATTTATATAAACCAATGTTGCATGTGCTTTTTTTGCTTATTTTCAGTTTATATGCTTATTTAAAAATTTTATGCTTTTTTGAGCTTATTTATAGTTTTTATGCTTTTTTTAAGCTTATTACAGTTTTTAAGGTATTAAAAAAAATTCCGTTTGCACAGGCAAAAGGAAATCTTAATGCATCGGCAAAATGACACAAGTTTACACTCTGCACCGAGTCTTCTTTCTAAACGTCGATTGGCCACACATTAACAATAAAGATTAATACCGCAATTAGATTTTCTGTAGACCGGAAAACTCATTTTAACTTAAGATGAAATGGTAGATTCTTAGTATTTCTTTACTTCTACAATGTTTTAATTATCCTGAACCGTAAAATATCTGAAAAACCTCTTAACTAACGCTATGGTGCAACTAAGGGAGGTTTCACTCTACAGACAAATCTTTGCAAATTCTAGGTAATTTACAGACTATTTTGTTATTTGCTATGCTACTGTGCTCTTTATTTGAAGTTTAGCAGTTGAAAATAGAAGATCGCTTAAGAACTTGTGTGCGTTTCTGATATATTAAAATAAATAATCATGCAAAAAATTAAACCTTTGGTTGAAGATTAGAGGATTTCTAAAGATGAAGTTTAAAAATAATGAGATATTTTAAAAATTAATCAATCTTTGCTGCTTAATTTTAAATTTGCTCCAATCACGAGCGTAGATGTGGAAAGGAGTTTCTTGCGCTTTAAGAATATCTTAAGCGACCGCAGATGAAGTTTTTTGGTACAAACCTTTTAATAATTTAAAAACATTTAATAATAGCAATCACTTGTTTCAAAAATTAATGCGACTTTAATAATTTTTTTTTTACTATATCTTTTCACCGTTTTTGTAATTGTTTTGTGTTTGTTCTTATTCAGTAGTTATTTTTGTTTATTTTCAAAAAAATTTACAATTATTTATTTGGTGCTTTTGTTGTTTTTTCAATTTAATGAAAATATTTTTCAAATTTCTGTATGGGGGAGAAATTTTTTGATAGAAATGTATCACATTTTTTGAAAATCAATCTTTATTATTACAGTGATTATTATTGGTACGAACTTTTTTTTCTAGTTTTTTTGAAGCTTATTTTAAAGTTTTTTGCTTATTTTGTCTAATTATTAGGCTTTTTTAAACTCTTATTTCTATTTTTTTTTGCTTATAAATCCGAGCCTTATTTATTACTCACTAGAACAAAAACAATTTATTTGAGTGGTTTTATTCGGAACTACTAGTTGAAAGTAAAATCTGTCAAAATTAGGAAGTTTTAATGAATACATACTTATTAACTTGTATTACTCAATTCTTTATATAGTATTGATAATTTTACAATGAAACTGTAGAATAAGTTAGTTTATTGTTTTACCTAGATCTTTTATAATAACTACAAATTATGACATTTTTCATAATTGGTTATAAAACATTAATAATGACCAGTTTTGCTGTGAGTTTGTTTTATGTAACTAGTTATGAGAAATGTAATTTTATTTCGCAACTAGTAAGTTATAAAACTAATTTAAAATTTAATAATAAAAAAGAATCTAATATGTAATAATAATAGATAATTAGTGGAAAAAACGATTTACTTACGGAATTAGAATAAATCCTTCTACTCAAACACGTTTTGAAAACGCGATATTTTTCAGCTTGTGCAATTTGCAAAAGTTGCTGGCACTTGTTTTGGCAAATATCACGCTTGTTAAACATTATCGCTTTTGACATAACTGTTTACGTAAATAATTATTTTTTGTTAGAGATATGAATTTGAAAAAAAAGCTCTATTTATTGTCATAACTTTATTTTATCTTATTTATGTCAATCACATAATTATGTGAATGATAAACAGCATTAAAATCAAAAAAAGATGCACATAATATTTACGAAAGTAGTACCCAGAACATATTATTGACTGAAAAATTATCGAAAAAATGTTAAGAAAGAGCTTATTATTTATTATGCAATATTCGTTAACAATAATTAAAAAATTATGTTAGAAATACATATTATTAAGATCTTGTTGTGTCATCAGTAAAGAACATAATTTTTATTTACTTTTGGAACAGATGCTTCGTTCCATAGGAATCCAAAAGCTTGGAATAATATTATCTCAGAGATTTCTCTGATGTTTATAGATAGCATTAAGTATCGATCGCTTAGGCATTGTTGCCTCTTTCTGGGTGCTTGAAGATGCAATGATTATCATGGGTGTCACTTTAGCATAAGTTTTATTAAATGAATAAAATTAGATACACGTGTCTGTCAAGCAGCTGAACTAATTTGTATATTCGGGAACACGAAACGTCAAAGTGGCACCCATACGAAAATTTGCCATTAAAACAAGCTCATCGAGCTTGTCATCGATATTATCATTCTGAGATAATTTAGACTCAAATCGTTCTGGCACCCAAAACCGGGTGTCTCTTCGTACATACGGGTGCCTGATTGATTGACACGGTGTATAGACAAATGGTGCCACTTTAACACTTTTTACGTATATATATATATATAGAAAGTGGAGGAATTTTTTCAGGGATGCGGTCTTTTGGTTTACAGATTAAGAACCAGTTATGTCTACTCTTTTATTAATAATCGAGCTTTCGGAATAAAATTCATTCCTTCATCAGGATTCTAGAATAAATACATAGTTAAAAAAAATTATAAATGTGACTTGTTGTGTACATGACTTACTAATAGTGAGATTACATAAAATTAAATAGGACAATTAAAACATCAATAGCAACTATGCTTATAAAATACATAGCAAAACCTTATGTTATATTGGATAGGTACTTAAAATTAATGTGGCGTTTACTAACATAAAAAACAATAAAAACAATTAACTGTGATTGATAAAAGTGTTTTTTGTTTTTGTATTTGCATTTAATCAAGAGAAAGAATGCAGTAAAATTATATACTCATTGTCAAAACAAAGGAGTCTATTTCAACCATAAAATGTAGATTTGTTGTTTGAATGAGAAAAACTTTAGGATGTGTAAATTAATAGGGATGGATTTGGAAGAGATATGTATACACGTTGCTTAAATTGCTAATGTCACTTTTCTTATTCATTGCATTGTTGTTATCTCGTATTTTTACCATTTCCTTAAACTCTCTCTTAAACTGGTTATTTTCTTTCTCTAATATTTTGGCATTGTCGTAGTCTATTTTATGATTAGTGGATAGACAATGTTCCGCCAAAGCACAAAAGTTCTTTTTTAATTTGCAGTCACTCTTATGAGAAATGAGTCTGCCCTTCAAGTTTCTTGAGGTTTGACCTATATAAACTTTATCGCAATTGTGGCAAGGAATCATATATACTACATTGTATTTCTCTAAAGCGTTGAGTCTTGCTTTCACATTACTGAAGACGTTGTTGATGGTAAGAATATTCTTCCTGGTGATCACTATGTTATTATTTTTGTTCTTCTTAAAAACATTGATCAGTCTTGAAGTGAGATTCTCAATGTGAGGTAGAGAGGCATACAGTTTTGAATCACTTTCTCTATTATTTTTAACATCTGTTGAATTGGTTACTTCACGACTTTGTGATAGGTTGGTCTTAGGTGCGGACATAATGGGTATGCTATGTTGTGTGGAATATAATAAATGGTTAATAAGTTTTGTAGGAAATGCATTTTGTTGTAGAATTAATTTTAATTTCTTTAAACCGATGTTGATTTTTGTAGTGTGGGATAACCTGCATACTCTATTCTTTAACGCTTTGATTAAATTAATCTTGACCTTTAAAGGATGAAAAGAGAAATAGTTAATGAACCGATTACTTTCTGCGGGTTTTCTGTACCATTCAGTGATTAGAGTGTTCTTGTACGTTCTTATAACTCGCATGTCTAGAAATGGAACCGAGTTATTGTTCTCTGTAAACTGTAAGTTAGGTTCAAAGCTGTTGAAAATGTGAAGTATTTCCATAATTTTATCTTTTGGTACTGCAGTTATTATGTCATCCACGTATCGTTTCAAGAAAGGAACTGTGAAACTCAATTTTTCTACACTATTTTCTACTAGTTGATCTAAAACGTAGCTGGAGAGAATCGGTGAAATGCAGCTACCCATAGGCACTCCAAATTTTTGCATGAAAAACATATCTTCAAATTTAAACACATTGGATTCAAAAATAAAGTCTACAATCTTAAAAAACTCAGAGTTGTTTAAAGTAGTAAAGTTAAATTATTATATTCCATTTGTAATTTAAACTTTGTTTTACCACATTTGCTGACAAATTCGTGAAAAGAGATATCACATCTAGACTTATAATGACGTAGTTATCCGGTATTATTATAATTATTATTATATTATTATATAATAATATATATTATATTATTATATTATTATTTTCGTCTCCCTGTTTTTATTTTATATATCGAGTCTGATATCTTTTCTATTATTTCAAAAGGTCCAATTCTCAATTCATCTAACTTTTTTCTGTTCAACCTGTTTCCATTTTCTATATATACTAGATCTCCTGTGCTAAATCGATAATTCTTTCTGTTTTTATTAAATATGTTTTTGTTATATTCGTGTGATTTTCTTGTTCTTTCTAGTGCTAGTTCTTTAGTTTTTTTCCATTCTTTTTTATCAGTTCTTTTCATTTCATCAGGTAAAATACTGGTATCTGTGCCCTCTATTAAATACTTAGGTGTAAAGCCAGTTACTGTATGCTCTGTTCTATTATATTTATCAACACATTCTCTAGCAATCGTTGTCCAAGCTTTTTTTATTTCTTTTTCATTTGTTTTACATCTTATCTTATTAACTAGAGTCTCATTCAATCTCTCGTTCAATCCATTAGAGAAGGGTGCGTTAACAGCAGTGAAAATTAGTTTAACGTTTTTTCCTGATAGGAATTCCTTGAATTCATTTGAATTTTTTCCCGAATATTGGTCTGTAAGTAGCGTTCCAATTTTCTCTGTTTCTAGTACCTCATTTGCCAACTTGATGAAGTCAGTTGCACTCTGATTTTTCGATGTTGAGATGAACGCATATCTTGTAAAATGGTCCACAAGTAAGTGAAGGTATTTTTTTGTTGATCTTTGTGATAGACACCCAATGGTGTCTATCGACATTATTTCGAAAGGTTCTGTTGCTGGACCTAATTGTGATATGAGTCCATATTTTCCTTGTCCTCTTGATTTGTTTTTAATACATATTTTACAGTTTTTACAAACTTTTTTTATATTCCCAGTTATATTCTTGGCTGTATAATAAGGACATACTTTATTCATCATTTGTTTAATTCCTATATGGCACCATTCAGAATGTATTTCTTTTATTATTTCTAAACTTAATTTTTCTGATAAAATTATCTTTTCTTTATTTCTAACTTTTCTGTATAATATTCCATCTTTTTCTATTAATTTTGTTTTGGTTTTCAATGCTCTATTTTCTTTTTGATCTTCTTTTATGTCCTTTATTGTTATTAGATTAACTATTTTTAGCATTTCTTCCGTATTTTCGAGTGGCTCTAATACCGGATTTCTACTCAAACTATCTGCTTCGACATTATCTTTTCCCGGAATATATTTAATTTCAAAGTCGTATTGTGATAAATAATAAGTTATCTCACCAAGTTCCTCATCTGTTCTAGCTTTTACATTCATATTCTCCAGCGGTTTATGATCTGAAAATACTGTAAACTTTCTTCCAATTAACCAGTGTTGCCAATATTGTACCGCTTCCTTGATTGCCAAGCATTCCAAATAAATTGCTTTTTTTCTTTTTTGTGACTCATTTAATTTTTTTGAAAAATATGCTACTGGTTTCTCTCCACCATTACTCTGTATTTGTTTGAATATTCCACCAATACCTTCTAGTGATGCATCAGTGTAGATTCTTATTGGTAAATTCTCATCAAATATTTCTAGTACTGGTTGAGAGCATAACAATTTTTTTATATCAGTAAAAGATTTTTCGCACTCTTCGGACCAAACAAATTTCTCATTTTTTCGTAATAGTTTGTGCAATGGGTCTAGCAGTATTGAGCTTTTTGGTATATACTCATGGTAAAAGTTGATTTTCCCGAGAAACTGTCTAATATTTTTCTGAGTTTTCGGAGTAGGGAAATTTTGGATTGAGATTAAATTATCTTTTACTGGTCTCACTGTATTGTATTCTATAATATGTCCAAGGTATTTTACTGATTCTGTTAAAAAATTACATTTTTTAAATTTTAATCTAAATCCTTCATTTACTATTGTTTTTATTACTTTCTCTATATGTTCTATATGTTCATTGAATGATTTTGAAAAAATTAAGATGTCGTCTATGTAATTCTCTGAAAAGTCTTTTAAATCATGCTTCCTTAAGATATTTGATAGAATTCTCTGGAAAACAGCTGGTGCTGTCTTTAATCCAACTGGTAGACACGTCCATTGAAAGTGTCCCTCTTGAGTCACGAATCCTGTTTTCTGTCTATCATCAATGCGCAGTGGAGTTGACCAAAACGCAGAATTTATATCTAGCGTGGTGAAGTATTTACAGTTTCTTGTTTTTATTATTAAATCACGTATTAATGGGAATGGTTGAGCTTGTGGTATAATTATTTTGTTCAAATCGCGAAAATCTATACACAATCTAGACCGTCTGTTCTCATCCTTCTTGAATGCTAAAGTTACTGGTGCTGCAAACGGGCTGTAAGATTCTTCAATTAGCTTATTTTCAAGTAATTGTGCCACTTGCTTTTCTATTTCTTTTCTATCCTCTATACTACATCTATACGGCCTCTTACTACAATACTTATCAACTAGTAAGTCTATGCGAGCTTCGTAATCAGTAACAGTGCCTATATCATACTTATTTTTTGCAAATGCTGTATTGTACTTTTCTATAAGTTTTTCAATCTTTAATTTCTTTATACCGTCTAAGTGATCTAAATTTGTTCTGAATTCGTTTTCATTTACATATTCGTTGAAATTTACTTTAACCTCTTCTAATTTTTTATTCTCATTCAATGTATTAATTTTTTTCTCTATCTGTGTTTCTGTTTTTTGAAATATTTGTAAATTTTCATCTTGAATTAGTTTAAACTTCTTTATTATGTCTAAGCCAATAAGAAAATCTTCAAAATCATTTCTTTCTACAATGAATACATCCATGTATTCTTCTTTTTCAAAAATTTTTACTTTTATAGTTACTAAACCTTTTGTTTGTGTCACATCAAATCAAAAATCCGCAGCATTACATTTACAGTTAACATTATATATCACAGAAAAGTTATTGTAACTGTTAAAGTTTATATCTCCAATTGTAACATTCATATATTTATTACTTTGAACTATCTGATATATATGGTTTGCTAATCCATTGTTCACAAGGCCTGGGTAGTAGCAGCTAATTTCCCACGCGCAACATGGGCGTTCCTTTCGATATATTGGTTTAACATGTCTTATATTTATTCCAGGCAATAAGTGGGAAAAAAAATGCATTTGAGTTTGGTGATGCATCTCCTCTACAATTGGAAAGCATCCTGTTGCAAGCGGTAGCTCCCATGTTTTTGGGCAAGGCACAATCGCCATGCTGAGAAAAAGTACTGATATCTTAGGTGACCTTTTAGATTGATAGTTTTGAGAGGAAATGCAGTGTTAAAAAGGGTTGAGATTTGGTTTATAAAGTTAGAGAAATTTAACTCAATATCGTTTCCAGAGGAAAACCAATCAACATAAATCTTTAAAATGAATAAAATTTGCGTCTGAGAAAATTCTTCCCGACCTACGATCATTTGATTTAGGTTTTAATTAAATAGAGAATTTGACCAAAACAGTTTCATGATCCGAGAGACCAGAATGTAATGTCTCAGTGACAACTTCCGAATGAGGAAAGTCAGAGACGATGTAGTCTATAGTGGTTGATGAGGTTTTTGTAATTTTTGTTGGTGTGTCTATATGCATTGTCAAGTCAAAAGATATAAAAATTGATAATAAAGATCTCTGAACAGGGCAAACCTTTAAAAAGTCAGTGTTAAAGTCTCCACATAAAATTTTCTTACTTTTAACAGGCAATAGCTCAAGCAGATTAAGAAAGTTTTGTAGATTTGTCCAAGCCTGTGCAGGATGCACAAAAGCTGCGCCGGCAGTCACCACTGCAGCGAAGATTATATTTACCATTCTCTTTGTGACAATAATCACATTTGTCAGACATATTAATTAATATTGAAGTACAAGGTCAACAAAAACAATTTGTCAACAGAAAATAAAATAGCACAAGGTAACTGGGTCACAGAACACAAAATACTAAATAAACAAATTGTCAGCAGAAAATGATACAGTACAAGGTAACTGGGTTACAAAACACGAAACAAACACAGCTAAGCAAAACCAAACAATTCTTGAATTATGCAATTTTTGGAAAGTGTTAACAAATCAAAACAAGACAAAAGCAAGTCGCAAAACAACCTTCTTCATCGACTGATAAACAGAGACTGTTTATACGCTTCTCGCGTATAAACTGCTTACAACCATGCCGTCCAAAATATGGTACTATGCTTTTGTCTACACTATGACATTCTTCTATTGGAGCAAACTCTAAAAATTTTTTATTTGTTTTGTTCAGTAAAGGTCTTATGTTAGCAAACTTGTCATCTGCATTCAAATTTAAATTGTCGCAGCAATGCAAAT
Organism: Lagria hirta; assembly: GCA_947359425.1. Classification (NCBI taxonomy): domain Eukaryota; kingdom Metazoa; phylum Arthropoda; class Insecta; order Coleoptera; family Tenebrionidae; genus Lagria; species Lagria hirta. The sequence continues at coordinate 26,280,724 of OX375794.1, read as the reverse complement.
ATTTCATTACAGTTGAAAACCTATCCCGTGACATAGCTGAAGAAACAAGTTTGTTGTTTGTTGTATCGTCGGCATTTTTCCAATACAATTTTCGTCGTGGCATATCCACTTATCAACATAATGCTCATAAACCAATATATTTCAGAAATAGTTATGTCAGCCGTACAATTATTGTGAGCAGCATACCAGCTTGAGTAATCAACCAGCATTTGAATCATAGACAAGGCGAAAAAATTTAAAAATAGTTCAATGGGTGACAACATATTGGGTACAGTTTGTACATTTATCCATTGCGGAAAATTATTTGAAATATCTTTTTCTTTCATTCAACTGTAATTTTTTTTGCAGCTTTTTTCTGTAAAACCTTGAATGATGTGTTACAAAAATTTGAAAGTGGCAAATTGTCTTCGCTATCATAACTATCCTTTGCCATATGAAGTTGAGTTATTGCAACATTTTCTTGGTTTTCATCTGAGAAGTAAATATCTGGTTCTGCACAATGTTGAGAGGCGGGGAAATTATTTATTGTAATGTTGTCTTCTTCTCCAGAATCTTCATCTGTCAGATCATTCTTAGCGTTTTCCGGAGGAAATATTACTATACCCGCCGGGGGTTCAGTAATAACATCCGAACTTTCAAGTTCCGCCAAAAGTTTATTTAAATTTAAAAGTCGGTACTTATAAGTTTAATAAAAAATAAATTTTGCATTGTTGTTTTTTTAGTATATTCTTATAAACAACCCAAAATTCTACCGTCTTTTTAAAAGGTCGCTAAGATTTGGTCTGTGTTTACAACCAGAAAAGTTAACCAAATAATAATTTGTATGTTTACCGTTAAAATACAATATATTTGGAAAAAAATTTCATTGTTTCAGCTATATCTAATACTTTATAGGCCAAATGTACTTACTTCCAAAGTTTTCGATTCATGTTGCCAATAAGCGCAGTTACTTCAACTGAAACTCTATAGTACCTGTTGGAAACACACAACAACACATTGCTGCATTTTTTAGAATATTGTCTAAGCAAATCGATAACATACGCAGAATTTGGATTGAAGAAAATATCTTTAATTAAGCATTTTTTATCTTAGTGTTATGTCTTACTCTTTGATATTAATTAAGTAGAGATCGGGATGGTAACCAAGTGAGAGTTGAGCTAAAACTAATGTTTTTTTTTTCTTTGTTAGAGGGGTGGAAAATCTTCTAAAAGACACCGGCCGATGTTATTGGCCGGTAGTGTGGGATTCTTACCCACTAAAAACCACCTCTGCCCTATCTGACATTACAGTGGGTCGAGGCCTAGTCTCATATCACCGAGAATGACTTGCGATACATCGAGGGATGTATCGCAGTAAATGCTAGTACGATGCCTCCGGTTTCAGTTTGGGGCTTTACCTGTCTTACTGCCCGGAGCTAGGGATCAACAAACCTTTGTTGTAAGTACAACTGGAATGCTTATCTCTATATCCTGGGACTCTAAAAAGAGTTTTAAGAATGCATATAGTATGCGAGGCTTAAGCAAAAATTATTAAAGATTATTAAAGATCTCTGACCTTTATGTCCTGGCTGGTCTTATTCATCAATGTTCCTCTTTAGGTTGTCGGTCCCCAGTCGACTTCCATGAGGAGTGCTGTCTTGGGCCTCTTGAAGCGGGTGGTGATTCCCTCATCGTAGTCCAGTGCAGTTCTCAGCAATGAGTTTGGATGCCTTCTGATAGTAGGAGGTGAGGAGATCCTTGGTGAATTTTCTCATCGATGGAATTCCTGACTTGGAGTGAAGTGACTAATGTTTATTTACAAGGTTTAATATATATACAAGTGTTGAGTATGCAACCTATTGTGCACACAAGTGTATGCACTATTGCATAACATCTCTCTTTTTTAATTAAGGTTTCCTTAACCCATTAGCGCCCGAATTAACTTTTTTTTAAATATTACTTTTTTTTTATTCTAGATCTATCAAAATGGTAACAATAGACAGAAAAACATGTTTTTAAAAATTTTTTAGTTTTTATTTTTCAAAATATTTGATGTTGCCATATGGCAACGCTAGGCGCTTGTAGAGGCAAAAAGAAAAAAATCAGAGTAATTCTAATTAACATACAAAAATTATTAAAAGTTGCTAGAAAATCACTTTTTATAGCGTTTAGACTTTAATCCTCATCGTGAATGAAACGCAGCAAAGCAGTTTATACATAAAGCTACCTGACATTTCATGCACATTGTTCTTATTATTGACTTGCATGAAATGAGAGCACATCGTCTTTTTTTATTTTCTTGTGTATGGCCGACGAAATGATTCATTTGGTCAAACCGGATGTTGTCTGATACGCGGCTGTTCGAAGACTGTAAAGATACTGACGGTCTTCCAGAGGCTTTAGGAAGAGTTAAGTATCTGCGTAAGTATGTGTTAGCCACTTCTCTTCTGACTTGTAACTGTGATATTTTTTGGCCTCTTGATTTACAATATAGTAGCCAGCAATTCTGCATTGCTACATCAAGCATCCAGGTGAATAAAGGCCAGTATCATTTTTTGCCTCTAATTCCAATCCGGTAACAAGCTACATTTTGATCCATTTGGTCAGTACCTCCCATAAACTCATTGTATTTTCCAATTACTCTGGGCTGTTGTACCATTATATTTTTCTTCTGAGTTTGTGAAAATCTTTTCACTTGTCCAATTGGTTGTGTGCCACAAGAAGACGACAACATTGTTACAACTGCATTGTCCATCCACCTAACATACAACTGTCCGTCAGTTTTCTCTATTGCAGACTCAAAATATCCACGATTTTTTTTTGCAAACAACTTCTTGCTACTTAGAGGACACTGATTTGCAATTCTGTTTTCGCGAATAGTTCCGATAGCAAAATAACCACGAAATGTTAAAAATGAAAAAAGAGCTGAGTTAGAAAAAAGATTATCCATGTAGAAGTGATATCGTAGATTTCTTTTCTCTGGTGGCATCTCATCTAACAGAACCAAAAGCGGACTGGCAGCTTTTCCAAACAGTGTTTCATAATCAGTATTTGCTTTAGGACTTTTTCCTTGATAAAGCTCAAAATTTACTAAATATCCGTCTTTAGTGTTGAGACTCCATACTTTGTAGCCGAATCTTATTGGCTTGCCTCGAATAAACTGCTTGCAATTATGCCTACCATGATACTTTACCATGCTCTCATCATAAGCCAGGTTTTCTTCTGGAACAAAATTTCTAATACATCTTTCTTTCAACATTTCTAAAACTGGCCTAATTTTCCATGCTTTGTCGTTATAATTTATTTTGGTATTATCTGCACAATGAATAAACCGGCAAATTTGCAAAAATCGATTACGTCGCATAGACTGAGCAACAGCTATGTTTTTCATATCATCTCCAGAATCCCAATAATGGCGCTTAGACGGCAAATTATTATAACCGCTTATAAATAGAATCGCAATAAAACAACGAATTTCATCGCATGTTATTTGAGGATCCGGGCAGTTCAGAAACAACGCGTATGTTCAATTAGCTCATAGTCAAAAAATTGTTCAAAAATGTCAGTTACAGACATTTGAGAATACCGCAAATAATTTGGCTTCGGAAAAGATAACATTCGCTCAATGTCGAAGTCTGCATCTTTCTCCCACTTGGGTATAAGCTTTCCTTTTTGAAGACGTCGCTCTTTCAGCCATTTATTGGTTTCATCGAAAATAAGTAAAGACTCTTCATGCTCTTCGTTGTTAGCAGCAAAACTACCAGTAAGATTTAGTTCGTCTTCTACCCTATCATTATCTCGCAATCTAATTTCAGCTGGAGCTCGTAATTGTCGAGATGTTAGATTGTCAGCTAATCCACCATCGTCTTCGTCTGCAGAATCTTCATCTGTGTCTACGTTAGCTTCTGGAGGCTCAATAAAAATATCCCCATCAATATCGTCACCAAATACCATGTCTAGAGCTTCGGCAAGCGAAAAACCTGGTCTAAAAAAATTAAAAACTTGTAATGACTATGAAAGCGCCCAGCGTTGCCATATGGCAACACTAAATATTGCGCGTTTGTAACACGTGCACATTTTTTGCTAACGAGTTCACAGTATTTGAAATGACAAGCCATATCTATTCAAAATAATATTGTAAATGTGATGTGTTGAATTATTAGTTAGTGCAAATTAAAAAAAAATACTTACTCAAAGCGAAGATCCATTTTTTTACAGCTGCTAATGATGCACGTGATAGACGCCTGATTGCAGGTGCATATACTAACAGAACTTGGGCCAGTATTGTACTGAATCAAACTGACACCCCCACTACAGAAAGTTATTTCCTAGACCAATAAAAAAAAAGTTTGGAGACTTTAAATTAGCCGTTGCCATATGGCAACGCAGGGCGCTAATGGGTTAATTACTAATGATGAACTTAATTGTTAATCACTTACATAATTACTTAGTTTTACAGGTTTTTTGCTTTTTCTGCTTTGTGATTGCTTGTTTATTTATATTTTTACTACTACTTATATTGTTAGATGCTTGATTATTTGCATTTTTATCACTAAATAGTTTATTTTCACTTTCATCGTTCACTGTGTTGTAATCACTTTCGTTGATCACTGAATTGTCACTTTCGTCGGTCACTAAATGGTTGTCACTTTCTCTGATCACTGAGTTATTTTCACAATTTTCTAAATCTATGTCGTGAACAAAAGTGGAGGTTGTTAATTGACAGTTTATTAATAAAGATTCTGGATGATGCATAATATTTTTCTTTATTTGTTGCTCTTTAACTTTTTTGATATATCGTCTATTTCTTATTATGCATCTTCCATCCTCTTTTACAATTTCATATGTACGATTTTTCATCTTATCAACTATTCTACCTAATTTCGATGGACCATTTGGTACCTCTTGATATCTGATATGTTCATCAGTATTTAAATCAGCAAGTTGTTTTACATCTTTTTTATCGTAATAAAATTTACTATTTGTTTGACTTTGATTGAGTTTAGAATAATATAAGTTAGTATTAATTAATTTTGGTAAAAGTTTTTCATTATTTAATGGTAGGTTGTCTCTCAAGTATCGAGACATTAATAATTGTGAGGGTGTGTATGTTATGAACAGGTGTGTTTCTGTAAGCTAAAAGAGCTAAATAAAAATCTTCACCTTTTTCACAAGTATTTATGAATTTACTTAAATACGTGACTAAACCTAAAAATCTTTCAACGTCTTTTTTATTTTGTGGAGGAGGCATGTTTTTAATTGCTTGAATTTTCTCTTCGTTTACCGAAATACCTAACGCATTGAATTTATGACCTAAGTATTTAATTTCTTCTAGTCCGAATTTACATTTTTGTAGATTGAATTTTACATTATTTTTTATCGCAATTTGAAAGACTTGTTCGAGTATTTTGTCGTGTTCGGCTTTATTTTCTGCATGAATTAAGATGTCATCAATATAGATTTCAACTCCTGATATTTTAAAAATGTTTTGAAAGTATTCTTGAAAGACTTCAATGGCTATTTTAATTTCAAAAGGCATTTGTAAAAACCTATAACGACCAAATGGAGTGCCAAACGTACATAATTTGCTTGATGGTTCATCTAATGGAACATTCCAAAAGTCACTAGCCGCGTCCAAAGTGGAAAATATTTTAGAACCCTGTAATTTATTTGTAATTTCGTCGATGTTTGGAATTTTGTACTTGTGATTTTTAATTGACTTATTTAAATGTGCCGGATCTAAACATATTCTTAATGAACCATCTTCTTCTTTAACTAATACATATGAATTTACCCAATCACAACTTCCGTCTACTTACTTGATATTATGTTTGATTTTTCCAATAAATTTAAATGTTCTTGGAAATTTTTTTGCAAAGCAAATGGTACATTTCGAATAGGACATATTTGAGGTTTTGCATCTGGAACTAATTCGATGTGATATGGTTTGTTAATTATACCAATTCCTCGAAAAATTGACTGATATTTTTCAATTAATAATTTATAATCATTTTGGCTATTGTTTTGTTTGTATTTATTCATGGTTTCAATACTTTGTTGATTTATTTGTATGATTCCAGTTTCTAATGCGGTATGTAGACCAATAACCGGTTTTCTACAATTATTTTCCACATAGAAATAAATCTGTGTGATAATTTTGATTCCTGAATGTTAAAATCAATTGACATTTTCCTACAATAGGAATTTTCTGACTAGTATAAGTTGTTAATATGTCTATTGTTTTTTGTAAATTATTTAAGTTGAAATTAATTTGTTTTAATACATCCAATGATATTAAATTTACTTCAGCACCCGTGTCTAATTTGCATTGAAATGCTTTGTAATTAATTGATAGTGTTATAATATTAGTTAGAAGGAGTTTCCCTTTGCTTGATAATTTAAATATTGATTTTGAATGGTTTCAATTGATAAAAAATTAAGTTCTAATTTATTTCTATTGCTATTCGCTTCTTCTAACATGTGTTCCTGTTGAATTTGATTAATCTTTTTTCTTATAAATGATTTATTTTTTTGTTTGCACATGTTAGAAAAATGATTAGGCTTTTTACATATATTACAGGTCTTTCCGTACGCCGGACAATTATTAATTTTATGACTACGACCACATCGTGAACTTAATTATTTTCCCTTCTTGCGCTTTTTGGGCGAAGGTCGATGTTGATCTGCTGTTCTTTGCTGTTGTTGATGGGTGATGCTGGCGTCTGACGGCTTCTAAGTTAAGTTGGCTTGATTCTTGCGCTTTCATGTCCGACAATTGTTTTCTTGAATTTTCAGTCAGGACACAACACTCAATTGCTTTTTCTAAAGTTAATAAAGCACTGTCTTTTTCTATTAATTTTTCACGCACTTTATCGTCGCGGATACCTGTTATTAACATTGTCTTTATTAATTCATCCTGTAAAGCACCAAGTTCACACTCCCGAGCTTTATTTTTCAGATCTGGTCAATACAAACTGGTCAATTGTTTGATTTTCTTGGCGAGATGAAAAGAATTTATATCTGCAGTATGTTAAATTCTTTTTTGGCACAAAGAAGTCTTCGAACTTTTTTTTCAAGGTGATGTAGCTCTGTTGTTCTTCCGGAGCCAGTTGAAACGAATTATAAATATCGAGAAAGTCCTCTCCAAGATGGTGTAACAGTACGGCAATTTGAATTTCTTCTGTCTTTGTCTTTAATTCTGTGGCAGTGGCATAAATTTCAAACTTTTGGATCTACCTCTTCCAGTTGTCCGCTGCATTTCCATTAATTTTTAGTGGAGACAGTCTTTTGAATTCTATTATTTATTTATTTATTTATTCACTTATAATTGAAATTTATTTATTTTTTTTGTTTTGCCCGATATGATTTTTTAATGATTTACCGACTGCGCCATGTTATGTCTTACTCTTTGTTATTAATTAAGTAGAGATCGAGATGGTAACTAAGTGAGAGTTGAGCTAAGACTAACGTTTATTGTTTATTTACAAGATTTAATATATATACAAGGGTCGAGTATGCAACCTATTGTGCACACAAGTGTATGCACTATTGCATAACACTCTTGATCTTCAGCATTCGAGTCAACAATATCCTCGACAACATCCTTGTAACCATCAACTATTTTCTCCATGCCATGTAGTTTTACAATTGCATCAGATTGTGTTTCTTCTTGCAGGTTTTCATTTTTCATATGTTCTTCTTCTAACATACGCAAGTCATCTTCATTTTCTATTTTATCCAGTAAGTCTCTAGGTAGATTTATAGGAGAAAATCCAGCTTTAGGGTCAACTCCAAATAATGCTTTGTATGGTGAACGTCCAATTACTTTGTGGTAGGAACTATTCTTCTAAAATTGTACCAAATAACAGCCCAGTGATCAATTTTTTGAGCTATGGTCATACATCCATGCTCTAAACATATTTTCCACATCTTGATTGCTTCTCTCTATGCTTCTCTGCGATTGTGGATGTCTTGGTCGGCCATGAAGAATTTTTAAAGATGGCCAAATTTTCATCATTTCCGATATCACAAATACCGTGAATTCTCGACCATTGTTACTTTGGAGTATGCTGGGTGCACCAATTTTCAAAAATATTTTCAGCAATTTGTTTGCTACCTCATTCGCAGTTTTTGTTTTGAGAGGACGTAAAAATAAAAATTTTGTTAGGTGATCTTGATAATTAAGCAACCAACGGTATTCGTTATCTGGGCAGGATTGAAAATCCATAAGGTTCACCTGGCCTCTAGAGTTGAAGTTTGTTGAAATAATAGGTTTTATGGTCAGATTTGCATGAAACTTATTCCTTTTCTTTTGGCAAACATCGCATGTTTTGAGCAATGTTTCTATTGCATATGTTCCAATGTCGTATTTTGTTTTAGAAATGTGCATTATTTTATTCCGACCGCCATGACCAACATTAATGTGGGCTTCATAAAGAATCTTCAAACATTTTTTTGATTTTGTCAATGACCCAACTCAAAACAAAAGTACTACATTTTTTATCAAATGCAACAAAATTCAAGTTTATCTGCTTAAGTTTAATAGTTATTTACGTTATTAGTGCGGTAAGTTTCATTTTACAGCGCAAGGTTTTAATTTTGTAGAACGACGCTTTGCGGAGTGCTTTAATAAAACCGCGGGTATAACTATAGGTCTTATTAAGTGCGGTAAATTGTATAAACAAACTATATTTATGACTAAACAACACTTTTTTTGGAGATCTCTAAAAGCAGATAATCTTCATGGTATTTTACAACACGCCAGTGAGTCAAAGTGACAGATGGAAAAATGCTCTGCATGTAAAAAAGTCTAGTTACCATAGAAGTTGGCAAGACGTAAATATGCCGTTTACAATCGACGAGGCTAAAAAAGTTATTTGATTAGTAAGTTTTAAAAAGATATTACAAATTAGTAGTATAAGGGCTCCTATGGCATACTGTCCACTTCTAAGAAAAACACTCCGATTTTCAAGAGTAAACAGAAAATAAAAAAAAATCGTAAAAACACCCTGATTTTCAAAGGAAAAAACTGTGAAAACACCCGTTTTTAAAAAAAAAACCGCGATTTTTCAGGTTAACAGAAAAAATCGTAAAAACACCCCCGTTTTTAAAGCATATTAAAAAGCCTTTGGTTCATGGCCATTCAACACAACAGTTAGAATATTAAGACTTCACCCAGATTTTAAAGGTATATAAAAATTCAAATTTTATCAAAACTGTTTTTTATTTGCAGACTAAATTGTCAGCGAACGTACTTATTAAACAAATTCTTATTGATATTATATTATAGTATACAAATTCTTATGTTTAATTAGACACAGTTAAAAAAAGTTAGCATTCCTTTAGGGACATTGTCTGATTTTATAAAAATCTGGCTGATGGCTGCTTTGCAAGTTTTTCCAGATGAATAGCCATCCTACCTGACCAGTTTGTAAATTTTCATAAAATTCATAATTTATTATTTCAGCGGTAAATGGTTTGCGTTTGTTTATTTGGGTCCGCACTTGACGAGCCTGTGCTCCTCTTAAACATTGGGTTTCTGGATTCCTCGCCGTGTACAAAATGCATCATAGACATGGGTTTTTTTCCCTCCTGGTCTGTCGATTCCAGATGTTCGTTGGTTGAAACGCACACTCTTGTGTGATGGCTGCATTGCAAGTTTTTCCAGATGAATAGCCATCCAACTTGACCAGTTTGTAAATTTTCATAAAATTCATAATCTACTATTTCGGCGTTAAATGGTTTGCTTTTGTTTATTTGGGTCCGCACTTGACGACCCTGTACTCCTCTTAAACATTGGGTTTCTGGATTCCTCGCCGTGTACAAAATGAGCCATTGACATGGTTTTTTTTTCCTCCTGGTCTGCCGACTCCAGATGCTCGTTGGTTGAAACGCACACTCTTGTGAGGTCAAGTCTACAAATAATTGTAATATGGCTTGTGGATTGTTGCATTCCCTGGCACAGCACAAAAAACCATCTATACACAAAAAACCATCTATACATTAACTGTATTTGTTTATGTAGCAAATAACATGGATACTTACAATTCTCATTCGCCATTCCAACAAGATTATAATAGGAGAAAGGGTCGACCGGAGAAAGAATTTATTGTTGGAAAACGTTTCTTTTAGCTAGGTCTTTTTTTTTCTATGCTTTTAATCGACACACAGTACGAGCATGACACTACTGACAAATGACAGCCCAGTTTAACATTTGACAGTAATGCAATGCATAATGCGTTGGAGAACATGCGTACAAAACAAGTGGCAAAGCCACGAGTTTTTTTTAAAAATAAGTGTTTTAAGGTCTTATGAAACGAGTGTTTTATACTATTTTTTGTATTTTGGTCTTTTTTATGCTGTTTTTGAGCATTTTTTTAAAATTTGATCGACTTAGGGTTTTTTGGAGTAAGTTGGCAATATCTTGATTTTAAAAGTGAAATTTTTATCTATTTGTTTTTTCTTTTGTTTTATCCAAAAATTCTAATTCTGTCAGCCCTAAAATACGAAAATGGAAAAAAACTTTACATGTCAGCTTTCCGAAATCCGTGAAATAGCAAAAATTATTTTGGTTCTCATTATTATTATTATTGTAAGATACCTACTTTTTTACGTTAAGTGACATATAAACTGTGACTTTTGCTTTATTGGAATCGGTTGTTCTTCCTAGACTTGTTATTTATACCATTATATGCCATATTACATAAATATACTTTCCATTAATTGTTCACTTCGCTTTGTTGTTCGAAAATTGCAATTTCAATTCACAATATTATTGGCAGACAGGTAAAAAGTCAAATTAAGTTTCACCAACCTAAAAATTGTTTAGAAAAAAAAGTTTGATGCTTCAAAGGCTTATAACCGTACCGAAACCTATGACGTAGCGTTCTCCAATGACTAATGAGTCTATTAGAGTATCAAAATGGAGGCAAGTTGCAAAAATTTTTTTTTCTACGACAATATCGATAAATGTTCATATCAAGAATGTAAATCGAATCATAAGAGGTGTCCAGTCTTGTCACTGGAGCAAACGTTTTGTCAAAGTCGAATTCAGGTCTTTGTGTGAAGCCCCTGGCTACACACAAAGGCGTGATTTCTCCTTCTGCGTTTGTTTTGTTTTTTAGAACTATTTTTGAGCCGATGACTCTCCTTCGCTCTGGTCGTTTTATGAGCTCCCAAGTTCCATGTTGCAGGTGTGAACGCCTCTTCAGCGATTGCACGCTTCAATTCGTGTGCTTGTTTGCTTTTCGTCGCTTCTTCTAGCTCAATATCTGCTATGTGAGCTATTTTCTTGATAAATTTGACCTCTATTGGTTAATCGCCGTTTTTCAGGTCTTCGACGTCGTCCGTCGATGTTTTAGCTCTACTTGTATCTATTTCATTGCGTGCTCGCTTCTCGATTTGCACTAGTGATGTATCGAGCGGTCTTTTTTTGCCTCGATTTTCCTCGCTTGCCTGGTAAAACCCGTCGTCGGGTCCGGCAGCTTTTTCTTGCTCCATTAGTTTATCTACATTTTCTTCGTGGCTGGATGCATTGCCTCATGCAACACTTGACATGCTTACGTATTGGTATAGCTTTTTCGGTCTTTCGGGTTTTCCTAACTTTTGTCTTGCGGGTCTTCTCGGTGCTCGCTTCGGTGGTCCCATCTCGAGCTCTGTGTGGACTTTAGTGCTCTGTGTGCATATAGTCGGGATCCATCTGTGCGACGTTTCGTGATCTTAATATGGGTTTTTCGATAATTGATACGTCCCTGGTATATTCAATTCTTCCAGTATCACTTCGTCGCATTTTATAGGCTTTTGCGGTTTCTGAATATCCGACGAGCCTACCTTCAACGGATTTTTCGTCAAGTTTTCTTCGACCTGAGCCTTTCTTGAGTACAAATGGTTTTGCACCAAATACACGTAGATGTCTTAAATCTGGCTTATTTCCATGCCATAACTCATATAGAGTTTCTCCTTCGTGGCTTCGCCTGGGACATCGGTTTTTCAGGTAGTTTGCAGTGTTTACTGCCTCTACCCAGTACATTTCTGGGAGTCTTGACTGAATTAACAAACATCTGGCCATGTCGACGATTGTTCTATTTATACGCTCGGCTATGTCATTTTGTTGTGGCACTGTGAGTCGCCTCTGTATACCTTCACGTTGCAAATATTTGTCGAATTGCTTCTCGGTCTTGAAAATTTTACAGCACTTGAAAATTTGTCTAAGCGTCCTCTGAAATCGTCGTCCTCGTCTATCTTGAATGACGGGATGTCTGTGATTAAATCAATCTTTCGCACTGGACCTTTTGAGGCATGAATCGACTGTAGTTTCTCCTTCGACGTGATGCAATTCGAAATGCTTCTCAGCTCAGCTTCGCCTACCGAGAGGATAATTTCCGCTAAAGTTTTTTTGTCGTTCTCTTTCTACTTGTTTAGCGCGATCGTCGCCGCGCGATTACCAGATCCAGTATCTGGTGTCGGGATGTTACCACTGACGTAGCCCCACTTGTCATGTCTTAACAACACGGTCTTCATTCGGATTTGCCATACTCCGTAGTTCGAGCTATTTAGCAACTCGATTCTTTTTCGGCGTTAATTTTTTGGGTTAGGTTCTGCCACGCGGTCGAAAATTATTTTTCGCTCTCGGCTTTCACTCACTTAGCTCTTTCTTTTATTTTATATCAAAATGCTACCAAAATTAAAAAACGGTTATTTTAATTTCAAAGGTTCTTACGTGAAGATGAAGGTGAAGGTTGCTGCTGCTCAGCTTAGTAGGTCAGTAGCAGCGGCTATTGGGGGTTACGTTGCCATGGGCAAACTGCTTTCAACTGCAATTCACACGGCGGAATTTGTCGAGACTATTGATTCTCTATTCGATTCACTTAATAGCTGTATAGTCATTAGTCCATTGAAATGTTACATTTTTTTGCGTATAACTTTTTAATTTATTGTTCTACAACAAAAAATTACTGAACCAAAGTCGTAGAGAATTTAATTTGCAACAAAAAATGTTGACAAATTTTTTTTTTAATTAATAGTTTAAGAGATATATTGTTAAAACCATTTCAACCCTTATTTTTAAGATGGCGACTGTGGGACAAGAGTGGCGACCCCACAAACTTAGTTTTAACTTTACACTGACCCCCCCTACACATCAAAAAAATAAAATTGCGTCCTCTAAAAAACGCAACCCCAAATGTAACATTTCAATGGACTAGTAATTTTTCAAGCCACGATTATAAAAAATTTCGGCGTGCTTTATCGGCAGAATTACCACATCTTGTTTTTTGGAAAAAATTGTTGGCAGAAATAAACCAATGGAAACTTATCAATCGCGAGAGTCAAAGGGATGTAACAAATTGCTTTTTATTTTTACTCGGTTGGCAGACAACAATAAATTCGATAATTTGTATTTCGGAACGGTTGAATAAAGTAGAAGGTTTTACTTACTTATCAATGCGGTCTTTTAATCAAGATCCCATTGAAAATCTTTTTTCATCCATTCGACAACGTGTTAACACAGAATTTAGGAAATTGTGAAGAGGATTTGTGTTTGCCTCTCTATGATTTGAGAAACTTTATGGGCAATGGAGATTTTTTTAAAGATAATTTGGTACTGCAAGAAGAACCATCAATTTTGTTTGATTTCAAAACTATGGAAAATCTTTCTTATGAAGAAATTCAAGGTGTTGCATATGTTGCAGGTTGGATTTTAAAAAACATTGATGATTTTAAATGTGGCGTTTGTGAGTCTTTTTTCGAAAAATGTCACAGAACGCCATCTATTTACTTCTTTAAAGGAAATAGATGAGAAGCAGCGATTAAAAGACGCGAGTGATCATGTTATACTTTTCATTCCAAATGTCCATGATTGCTTATACAATTTTCTTGAGGTTAGAGGATTTTAAAGAAATTTGGAAAACGACTTCGAACGGCTGTTTAACCTTCATGTTGATTTAACCGAAACTGTTTGCTTAGAATATCATTGCAACAGTTTTATATTCGATAAAAGTGTAACATTTTTTATTTTCATGTTTTGTAAAGATAAACGTCAGAGCAAATTATATTCAAAAGGTCATACAACGAAAGTAAAACGTTTCAAAGCTACTTGAACTATCCTCAAAAGGTGCTTAACGTAAAATTTTTTGCTTAGATTTAGCAGTTTTGTCACTCTTTTATTGTTTTGTATAAGAATTTTATTGTTATCTTTTATTGTTATGTATTTTTATAGTTCAACTATTAATTTTATTACCATATTTTATTATTATGCGTTTTTATTATGCGACTTTATTATTGTAGCCTGTAGTTGTTAGCCAGGATCGGGTAAACAAAATCTTCTTAACATTAAATAAGTAATTTATTAATTAACAATCGGCTACATCACGTGGACACAAGTGGACAGCACCACCACTCAACACCAAATAGGGTGAACGCAACCCTTATTCATACCGTACCAGCTCGGTACGATCGGTTCTCCCTCCCTTCTTTCCGGGCCAATCACGCCAGTATAAGGTCGTTGTGTTACTTGAAATCCTTCTATGTCACTTATCACGTATCTATTAAGGTCTAATACTTTTTTAATTTCATAGGGGCCCTTGAATTTGGGTAGAAGCTTTTGATTGATATTAGGTTCGGTAACTACATTCCTAATCATTACAAAATCTCCTATATTATATTGAAAAGGTGCTTTATGCTTTTTATCAAAATTGGCTTTGTTATATTGTTGTACCTTTAGATTTAGGTCGGCCGCGTCCTGTCGAATCGCGGACAAGTCGCGATCAATAAAATTTACAGTATCAAAATACTCACGCAATTCATCGTCTACGAATCCCTTTTGATGGATACCAAATAAAAGTGTACTGGGGGTTACCCCGATGGAACGGTTTACCGTGTTGTTGATGACAAACTGTACTTTGGGCAATACAGTATCCCACCTCTCAGGCACTTGTGCTTTAGCTAATAACGATTTTAAGAATCGGTTTAAACGTTCTACCTGTCCGTTAGATTGAGGTGAGCCCGTAGAAATTTTGACATGTTTAATACATATTAAGTTTCCCTAGAAAATTTTTAAACATCTCTGAGGTGAAACAAGTTCCTCGATCGCTTACTACTATTTCTACCATACCAAAATGTCTCAGATACTCACTCAGCCTAACTGTACTTTCCTTTGTAGAAGTACTTTTAATTGGATATAAAATACAATATTTTGTAAAAGCGTCCACAACTATCAGAATGTGACGGTACCCGGTCGTTTTGGCTTTAGTTAACGGACCAAAATGATCTATTTGGATTTTTAGAACCGGCTTATTTCGATTGTCTACGACTTGCATTGTTCCCTCTTTCTTACCTGAACGTACCGTATATAAAATACATCGCAGACAATTAATAATGTAATCTTTAATTTTTTTCCTCATTTTCGGTAACCAGTAGTTTCTACCAATCAGTTCCAATGTTTTATCTAATCCTACATGTCCCATATCATCGTGATTTATTTTAATAATGTGAAATTCTATTGATTGTGGAATATGAAATAAAAGCCCGTTTTTAATTTTTTTGTAAACTACGCCATTGCGTAATTCATACTGAGCTGACTCCGACTTTTCAAGATCTAGCGCAATTTGCTTTATTACCGGATCATTTAATTGCTTGTAAATTAACTCTTTCTCAAAAGATGTTGGCTCAACGATTAATATTGATTTGCTTAGCGCGTCGACATGCCTCATGTGCTCACTTCTTCGATGTATTATTTCATAATCGAAATTCTGTAAATATAACGCCCATTGTTCTATTCGCGGATTTAAATAGCGTTTAGACATAGTCAATTTAAATGAATTGCGATGGGTCACTATTTTGAAGTTAATCCCTTGTAAATAAATTTTAAAACGTTTAAGAGCATAAATCACAGATAAGGTCTCTAATTCGTAGCTATGAGATTTACTCTCAGCCTCGGTTGTTCTCTTACTAAAGTAAAACACTGGTCTCGTTTGGTTAGAATTCTGTCGTTGTGATAACATAGCATCGAAACCTATTTTAGAGGCGTCCGGATGTAATTCGGTAGGGAGTAATTTATTTATTTATTTATTTATTTTATTTCAAATAGAATAAACGCCGATCGGCTATATACATACAATGTTTTTATAAAATTTAATAATTAAGTGATTAGATAGCATTATTTTCGTGCATGAACTAGAAAAAATATACAGATAACAAATTATTGCCACAATTTAACTAACTAATGGAGTAGTAACAAGTTTTTTACATTAGATACAAAAGAGAAGAGTGAGCTACCGAAGTAATCTAGCTCAGTACAGTGACAATTAACCAAGTCCGCAATTCTGTTCACTGGTCCAAAACATACGTAGTTTTTATTGAGTACAGCAGCCTTTGGGATCTCAGATCAGGTCTTGAGCAGATGAAACTAAACTGTTCCAAGATTTCAGGAGAGTCGATATATCCATTGATTGTTTTGTAAAAGTGGGTTAGGTCAGCACACTGTCTACGACTCTGCATACTATTTATCTTGAACTGACCGTAAATACCGTCAATATTCCTTGACCGTAGACGGTATGCTATGTATTTGCATAGCTTGCGTTGGATTTTCTCATTTTACTTATCATTATATTCGTAGCAGGAGACCATACTATTGATCCGTATTCAAGGATCGGTCTGACCAAGGATTTGAAAAGATGAACCAATGTGTGGTTGTTTTTAAAGTCTTTCCCGGATCTGAGGATATACCCCAAAACTTTGTAGGCTTGTGAGACAATCTTGTCGATGTGTGCCGAGAAGGTAAGTTTAGTATCGAAGATAATCCCAAGATCCTTGATCGAAGAGGAGTTCGGCAATTGTTGTCCATTAATATTATAATTATGCGTCCTGTAGCCAAGTGATCTAGTGAATATCATTATTGCGCATTTATTGATGTTCAAGTTAAGTTTATTCTTCTGGCACTAATTGTGCAATTTGTCAATATCCAGCTGAAGTGTACGATGATCAGTCTCGCTGTTTATTTTTCTGAATATTTTCATGTCATCAGCATATAGTAGATATTCGAAATCCAGGTTGTCAGCTATGTCGTTGATAAAGATGTTAAATAGTATAGGTCCTAGATGAGAGCCTTGAGGAACGCCAGAATCCACACTGTATTCATCAGAGATATGACCATTAACTCTCACTTGCAGGGATCTACCCGTTAAATATGAGCGGAACTAATTCAGGGCAGTACCAGTAACTCCATAATGTTGGAGTTTGTCTAAAACAATATCTCATGATCGACCAGGTCAAAAGCTTTGCTAAAATCAGTGTATAGTGTATGAACATCCAGGCCCTGGTTCATGGCGTTGATTATGTAATTTACGTATAGGTACAAGTTTGTTGAAGTGGATCTGCCATTGATAAATCCGTGTTGTTTGGATGTGATAATGTTTTTGAAAGCTGATGTTACTTGAGATAGAATTATTTTTTCAAATAGTTTAGCAATAGCTGATTGGATGCAGATCGATCTGTAGTTGGTGATATCCGATCTTTCTCCGATTTTGTGGATTGGACTGATGAACGATAGTTTCCAAGCCGCTGGGAAGACTCCAAGCTGCAAAGATTTACTAAGTATATGTGTTACTGGTTCACACAGGCCAGCAGCACAATTCCTGAGAAAGGCATTTGAGACTCCATCAGGCCCAGATCCTTTTTTAATATCAAGCTGAGACATTTTTTTGAAAACTTTGTCGAATGAAATGTTAAATTCTGAGAGGTTTGCATCGCTGCGTTCATGCTGGTCATCCCTGGGGGAAGTTGGTGTGTCATTTCTGTTTACGTAGATGCTTTTGTTGTAAGTATGATGCAAACAGGTTGCTAACCTCTCCGCCGTTACTAGCCTTTTCTGCATCCCATGACATCGTAGATGTAATATCCAGGTCGCTACGTCTCTTGTTCTTTACAAATTTTCAGAATTGACTGGAGTAAGTCTGCATTAAGGTTTCAATCCTGGAAATATATTTATCGTAACATTTTCGGCTTAGATCCTTGCATTTGAGTCTGATTTTGCGAAATTGATTGTATGAGGCTTTAGTTCGCCTTTTTCTATATTAGCATTTGTCTTTTTTTTTAGTTTAACTTTGTGTTTTAGTTCATTTGAGAACCAACAGGGGTAGTCATCGATCTTATTGTTGTAAACAGGTACATATATGCTACCAGCATTTTCTTTAATTATTTTACTGCAGCCAATACATGTACGCTTCATTGACGCCATCTTATTTTTTTTTTCTTATTATTAGTAATGGTGAATATATTGCTAGTACGGGAAGAGATATTAACTTATTCTTTAAATGTTCAAACGCTTTCATTTCCATTTCCCCAAATTTATATTCAACATTTTTTCTAAATAGGTCGAACAAGGGTTTAGCAAGTATACTATAATTTTGGATGTATTTTCTCACGTAACTAGTTGTTTTTAGGTAAAGGAAAGTTTTGAATTGCCTCTATATGCTCGTTACTAATTTGAATACCGTCTTTATTAATTATGTATCCCAGGTACTTAATCTCCTTGAACAAAAATTTGCATTTGTCTAGTCTTAATTCTAAATTATTTACAGCTAGCAGGTCCAAACCTCCTTCAAAATTTTTATATTATCTTTAATTGTTGAACTCAGGATCAAAATTTCGTCGATATACACAAGAATTTTCCCTTCCCGAATTAAAGATCGAAAAACAAAGTTAATATATCTCTGGAAATTGGTAGGACCATTTACTAACCCAAAAGGCATCTTAGTGAATTCATACTGATTATCTGGGGTAACAAAACTTGTGTATTTAAAACTATCCGGATTCAATTTAAGATTATGCAAACTTGCCTTTAAATCCAAGCTTGTAAAATAAGATTTATCTCTAAGTTGTTCTATTAAAGGTAGAGGATAATTGTCTCGCAGCGCTACTTTGTTTAATTTGCGAAAATCAATGCACAACCTTAAAGTTTTTTTTTTTTTTGGACTAAAACAATTTGACTTGCGTAGGGTGAGCTACTAGGTTGAATTATTTGCTTTGCTAACAAGTTATCAACAATGTTCTTAAGTTCGCTCTTATGTGCGTATGAAAGTCTACGCGGCGTAAAATGAAACGGTATCTCGTGTTTTACTACAATGTTGACCAAATAATCCACCGTAGGCTTAGACGCGGTATTTAATTCGTCGTAATATTTGATTACTAAAGATTCCAAATAATTTTTAGATTTATCGTCTGCAGTATCAGATATTTGATTACGTAACACATCGACCTTATTTAAAGCTAAATCGCTTTGCTTAAGCTGAATATTCAGAATATAATTATTCTCACCTATCACACTCTCATGCTCTACTGGTTCGGGACACTCATACTTTGTTAATACCTCCCCTGCAATAGTGACGCTGATTCCTGGCGTAGACAGAAAGAATTGTCCAAGGATGATATCCGGTCCCATTGTATTATCCGGTACTACTGCAAATGTACACGTCAGACATAGTTTATTTTCTAAAGCAATTGGAGCTTGAACATAATTTAGAATTTCTAACTTGGAGTTATTAATTCCTGTAAAAGTAACACCTTTGTCAACGTCTAATAATTTATAATTGTTTAAATATTGATTATAAAGAGAAATCTTTAACAAATTTCAACTACTGCCTGTGTCTAACATGGCTTGAAACTTGACATTGTGAATTAGAATAGTTACATAGTACTTGGAAACCGTTTCGTTGGGAGTTATAGGTAACACCGACGACCTATGATTAATATTCCTTTTTGCGTTACACTCTTTCGATATGTGTCCCCTGGAATTGCAGTTGAAACACTTAGGCCCTAATCCTTTGGAAGGGCACTCGCTAGATCGATGCCCTTTTTCACCACAATTAAAACAGCGACTTCCGTTACTCTCTTTTGCATGGCTGCGTTCAACGTGGACTTTCTTCTTCATCCCATCAGAAAGAACGATACTACTGCTTGTTTGTTGTTGACACCTAATTTTGTCGTAGAGCACAATTTTATCGCGAAAGTCTCGATAGTTTTTCACACCGTACAATACCAGCTTTGACGTTATTGGTAGGCCCTCAACTACTACTTCAGGTTTAATGTTGCCTTGGGCTGCCAGTTTTTTCATTGCGAAAAAATATTGAAGGGTAGTTCGTGGCTCTGTTTCCTTCTTTGGGACAACATTTTATGTAATGTCCCACTGTCTACTTTCTGTGCGAACTCGTCCATTAATAATTCTTTCATTTTATTCCAACTATTGACGTTGCATTCACTTTGTAGCAGCATTCGTGCTACACCTCGTAATAATTTTTTAGCAAACACCAGAGTCTGCAACTCTGCCCAACCATGAAGTATGACATTTTTCTCGATAGACTGTATCCATTTTTCAACGGAATAACTATCTTCACCACTGAAGGTTGTCATGGTTTCCTCAATGTCGCGGAATGACATGCTAAAAGATTGGTGATTATTTACTTGAGAGTGCGCTTGCGCGTCGCCAGGCTTCGACGCACTTTCCAAATTTCATCGTCGGAGGTGCTCGTAGTAGCCGTTGGGTGTGGTCGTTGATCCGCCGCTTTGACCAATAGAACCACTATTACTACGATTACTCACGTTAGGTTGCGCATGCTCAATACTGCCGTCTTCGTCATCTGCCGAAACGTCTTCATCGGCTTCGTCGTCGCCATCTTCTTCTCGTTCTTCGGTCGCCATCTTTAATTTTTCCAAATCTTCTAGGTACTCACATATTCGTTGTGAAATCTCTTCTCTTTCACCATTTTCGTCAATCGTCAATATGCCGGCGATCATTAGTAATGTACTCGTCGGTAACTGGCATAAAAAGACATGCTTATCTCGAATTTCTTCCTCGTGGAAACCAGCAAACTTGAAAATCCTACTTCTTCTAGATCGCGTTCCCTCGTCTCCATATAACAATGTGTGTAGCACTTGGGTCATCGGCACAGAAGCTACTTTGATGTTGGCTTGAATGACCTTAAAACTGGACAGATTCATTGTGGCGGTACTCACAAAGCTACCTTCGGCTTAGCTATTCTAAAATGAGTTCCTCTGCAATTTTTTTTTTCAATCAAAATTCCACTTTTGAAATCTGTAGCCTGTAGTTGTTAGCCAGGATCGGGTAAACAAAGTCTTCTTAACATTAAATAAGTAATTTATTAATTAACAATCGGCTACAGCACGTGGACACAAGTGGACAGCACCACCACTCAACACCAAATAGGGTGGACGCAACTTTTATTCATTCCGTACCAGCTTGGTACGATCGGTTCTCCCTCCTTTGGCCTCAACTAGTGGCGACCACTTTTGAATTTGAAATTAATACTACTGAAATTAATACTACATTATGTTTTTTGTAGCTATTTACTTTTAGGATCTTATTATGTTTCTTATAGTTATATGTTCGAGATTTTATTATGTTAATTATAATTATATATTTTCAGAATTTTTTTGTTTTTTATAGTTATTTATTTTTAGAATTTTGCTAACATATTTATACTCGTATATATACAGTGAGATTATTGTTTTACTGAACATAACGTTATAAAACGCATTTTTAGTTTTAAAAAAACCATGTCAATACATTGTCGCTAGGTAAGCAACCAAATTAACAAAGGTTTTATTTTGACACTTGACAGCACAGAACTCTGAAATTTTATTCATAGATAAGGAAGGTTATGTTACCTCTTAATAACAAGTTTAAAAAGAAACTTTTAATCAAATTAGTTTAATAAATGTTCAAAGTGACCACCTTCTTGTTCCAGGCAATAAAATGCTTGTACAGTACTTTGTAAAAAATCTGGATTTATTTCGTTGCAGGCGGTGAGTATTCTATTCTTTAGTTCTTCTGTACTCTCTATTACGGTACTGTTGTAGACTTTAGATTGGAGATAACTTTAAAGAAAGAAATCGTTTGGTGATAAATCTGGCGACCGAGGTGGTCAAGCTATTGGTTCAAACCGTCCAATCCAGCGATCCTGGAAGCTTTCAGTCAGGAAACTTGTAATAGGGCCCGTGGAATGTGATGGCGCGCCGTCCATTTGAAACCATGAGTTTTCAAGATTCAAGTATTTTAGTCGTCGCATTATGTGTCTTTGCAATAGTTCTAAAACCTTGGCGGCATTTAGGTTGCCAGCAATAAAAACAATAAACAATTAAAAATGGACCAATATTATTATTGGTCCATTTTGAGAACCTAAACGGCAACCTAGATGCCGCCAAATTTTTAGAACTATTGCAAAGACACATAATGCGACGGCTAAAAGACTTGAATCTTGAGAACGCATGGTTTCAAATGGACGGCGCTCCACCACATTCCACGGGCCCTATTACACGTTTCCTGACTGAAAACTTCCAGGATCGCTGGATTGGACGGTTTGGACCAATAGCTTGGCCGCCTCGGTCGCCAAATTTATTACCAAACGATTTCTTTCTTTGGAGTTATCTCCAATCTAAAGTTCTACAACAGTATCGTAATAGAGAGTACAGAAGAACTAAAGAATAGAATACACCGCCTACAACGAAATAAATCCAGTTTTTTACAAAATAGAGTACAAGCATTTTACAATCGTTTGGCGTATTGCTTGGAACAAGAAGGTGATCAGTTTGAACATTTATTAAACTAATTTGATTAAAAGTTTCTTTTTAAACTTGTTATTAAGAGGTAACATAACCTTCCTTATCTATGAATAAAATTTCAGAGTTCTGTGCTGTCAAGTGTCAAAATAAAACATTTGTTAATTTAGTTGCCTACCTAGCGACAATGTATTGACATGGTTTTTTTAAAACTGAACATGCGTTTTATAACGTTATGTTCAGTAAAACAAAAATCTCACTGTATATGTTATGTTGTATATCTCACTGTATGTTGGCTGCCGCATGAAGGTTACGTCAAGATCGATAGTGTAGCCTCGCAGTATCAGGAATCTCGGGGAAGTACAGAATGTGGAGCTCGGAGGAAGGTCAAGCTATGGGAGCAAGGAGGCAGTCTATGTTTAAGCTTAGAGCAGAGCGGTCGTCCTTCCATGATGCAGTCTTTCAGCGTCCACCTCTGTATATTAAAATCTCTTATTACCCATAGATGGGGCTTTTTCTGAGGTTTTAAGAAATTCAATGTATATTAAATTAGGAGCATTATTTTTAGTTTAAATTGAAAATTTTCACTTGGCAGCTTTTCAGCGTCCATCCGTCTTGCTATCTTTTCGCGTTCATAATATACATTCTATAATGCAGCTATTCAGCGTCTAAATCTATATTTTTGTACAGATTGGACCCATTCAGCGTCTGGCAGCGTTGCCGCTATGAACTTTCAGATTGAATCGGCTACAACCAAGACTCTTGCAAGATTTTAAAATTTTGTAAATATGTAGTAACACTTTTGTTTCTTTAGAAATAGATTGCTATTGCAAATTTTTTTATCACATAACAAAATGAATAAAGTCTGTGATAAAATGCAAGAAAAAGTGCATGTATTAATAATATAAATTTAGAAGTTTGAAAAAATTATGGTGTCGTCAGAATACTTAAAGCAGAGAATAAAGCTTTGTTAGATAAACATTTTTGTCAATCTTTTTAAAAAGTTATACGATTGTGAATTAACTAATTTTCATCTAATGTTTGTTCTAATAAGATCGACATAAAAGTTTAAATAATGGATCTATAATTTTTTTGTTTGTTAAAGCTCTTTTTATTTACATATTTAACAAGATCACGTGATGATTTAAATTTTGTTTGTTATAATTTATTTTTAAAAAAAATCAAAAATAATGCATCGAAAAAAATTTTGATTAAAAAAAATCAACAAATTGTCACTAACTTGTAAATTTCTTTCAAAGTAGCTAACTTGTTGAAATTTACTTTTAACACCAATAGTCTCATTTGATAAATGTTTCTTTTAAGAACTGAATCAGTTATTTATTGCTTAAAAGTTAAAACTAAATTAAGTTTGGAAAAGTAACAACCGATTTCAATTACTCACGATTCATTTTTATATTTTATTAACTAAAATGTAGTATTTTAGTTTATTTTTTGCCATTGTTTTAAGAACTATAGCAGATAAGTATTAAGAAGAGCTTTAAAAAACAGATACATATTTTAAAAATATTTTAACGATATTCTATTCCTAATAATGATTATAAAACGATTAATTTTAAAGATGATAATTAATACTGCTTAAAAATCCAATTACAATAATCTTAGCACAATTAAATAATTTATAAAAAGTCTTTTTTACTTTTATTGAACATATTATAGCGAATGAAATCATTTCACTTTTATTAAAATACTTAATAACTTAATCAATTAAAGAATATACTGTTTTTAATTTTTTATAGTGTAATTGTTTTGAAAATTGTCATAAACAAATACGTCGCTTTCTTTTAAATTATTGATTTGTAAAAACATAATTCATATTTAATTAAACGTTTATTTAAACAAAATATCTTATTCTTATGTCTTTGTTTGGAACTGCATGCCTTCGTTTTTCGTCTATTTATGTCTTCGATGTTTTATTATAAATTACAATATTATACTGCTTGGTCGGATATTTTGAACACTAGTTGCACTTAAATGACATGCGTTGATTTTTAATTTATAAATAAAAACAATTGATGTTTTTGTTTTTTGTAACTGACTGTTGTTTCACAGGTCTGGATTATAACGAATTTAAGTTGTTTATGTTTCCTTTTTGTTTTAGTAGATGATTGTAAATAATGCTAAGGCCGTCTAGGTCTTTTCTTGAATTCATAGATTTGTCATTGTTAAATATGTGAACCATTTCTAAAAACGTTCTTTTTTGTAAGTTGCTTTCTACGTCTAAAATTTTTACTTCTGCCCAAGACATATTATGTCCTACTTCTAACGTATGTTTAGCTAAAACACAGGATGTTTTATAGCACCTAATATCACTTTTGTGTGCAGTACAAGGTACTGTATATACTAAATCACTCCTGTGTAGAGGTTCGGTTTTGGAGAAAAGGTCCGAACCAGTTAAAGTGTGCTTGAATGTTATTCTTATGTTCATGTATGGTTGGAAAACTTTTTTTATTTGGAGAGTTAATTCTCCTAAATATGGTAAAGAATAAGAAACATATAGAGGTGTTAACATTGTGTTTATCCTTGTGAATATTAACCCTGTTCATATTGCGTGACATTAGTGTGCTAGATTGAAAAAGTAACCGGTTGTGGTTGAGGAGTTTCGTTGGGTAACTCGCGTGACTCGCAGTCACTCGCAGTCAAGCAAGAACCCTCCGACCTGAAGATGGTAAATGAGATTTTGCCGAAACGTCGTCAAGAAATTCTAACCAAGAATTCCACGCGGATGAATACCCGAAAACCCAAAGAATTTTCATCAAGCACCCGCGGAAACCTGAAGATTAACATATATATATATATAAATATATATATATATATATATATATGTAAGAATTAAGGGGGTAACTACCCTTTAATTAAGAAAATATCGTTTGAACAGATTTTTATTGCGTATGTTGTACACACATTCTAGGCGAACTGCGTACTGCTGCTTTCGTGCGCTCGTACCGCTGTATCCACGTGGTTCAGAACCGCGCCCAAGCGTCTTGTCTATTCCTGCGCATTAGCATGGCCCATTTGATCTGAGTCATCCCTCGGAGAGGAGAAGCAAGGGGAATGTGCTTACACGGCCGTCCTGTATCGGAGCGTCCTCGCACCGGGGGAAAATACTTGACTTGTCAGCATCTGAAACTAATAAACACCCAAAGTCTCTTCTCTTACTAGGTACAAGGGCTTCACCAACGTTTATGCAATGTATGTCAGTGTCACTCTCTTTATGTCATAAAATAATAGTTTGTTTTGTTGACAATCATATTGTCATAAGTCTGATTCACACCTTCCTTATGTCATGAAATAATAGTTTGTTTTGTTGACAATAATATTGTCATAAGTCTTATTTCCTTGGTGGGATCGCCACCCTCAATCTACATCATAGTGGTACTGCCACTAAATTTTTCATGAAAGTGGTACTGCCACTATTTTTTTATCATTGTTTTTACTATAGTGGTATTGCCACTATAACCAGGCATAGTAGGAATGCTACTATCCTTTTTCTTGAATTATTTAGCTTAGTGGTTTTGCCACTAACACCATTATCTCGCTTAGTGGTTTTGCCACTAGCACCTCTATCAATTATTTGATTCTAAGTTACAGTTTTGAAGTTAATAACTTCTCCTTAATAACATGCCTACTGTTTGATGAGAATATACTAAAAGTTGTCATGTCTATTAAAACAAAACAATGTATGAAAAGTCACATTTTTTTTTTTTTAAATGGGTCGGTCTTCTACCTCAACTGACGTTAGAGTAATTTCTACATGTACAATTATGACTAGCAACTTTAACTTGTAACAATTTGTGTTTACACTGTGACTCACAGCATAACTCTGTCATTTTTGTTTTGTTTTGATGACGTAATTCTATTTTATTATTACTTACTCTTAATGTTGCTACTGCTTTGGTGATAAGACGGTTGAAGGCCAACGTCTTAATTGCTCGTGAGCAGCTACCGTAGTTCTTTTGCCTTTTTTTGTTAAGACATATCGCTGATTAGGTAAAATTTTCCAAACAGTATAAGGACCTTTAAATTTAGCTTTTAGTTTACCACCGCCTGCTACTTGAGAATCCTCAACAGCTACCAATTCTCTTGGTTGAAATGATTCTGAACAATAACGGCTTGCATTGAATTTTCGTGCTTGAGTTTTGATGTCATTCTCCATTCGAACACGTGCTTCAACTACAGCTTTTTCTAAGTCAACCAGCGTATTAGTAAGTGATGTTACGTCTGTCAAATAATTTTGAGTGGCCATTAATCGGGGGTTACGACCCAGCTGGAGAACCGCAGGCACTTGACCTGTTGTTGCATGTACTGTAGAATTCAGGTTGTCTTCAATAGCAGCTAATGCACTAGGCCAATTTTTCTCTTTTTCAACATTTAAGGTTGCTCGCAACAAATTAAAAACAGTTCGCATGAGACGTTCAACTTTTGCATTTCCTCTTGGCACTCCTGTGGCAATATGGTGTATTTCGACATTTTGCTCACTTAAACAATTGCGAAATAACGATGAAGTAAATGCTGCAGCTCTATCGGCTATAATTCGCTTCGGCCTTCCTAGCTCCTCAAAAACAGCTAACAATGCACAGATAGAGTCTTCTGATGTTTTCCATGGTATCGGTTGCAGACGACAATATTTAGAGAAAGCGTCAATAATCACCAGGATGTGTGTGTATCCCTTTGATTTTACCAAAGGTCCGGCGTGGTCAATATGACACGTTTCTAAAATATCAGAGGGCTGCTCGCCATGTTGCCATAGTCCCGCTCGACGACCTGTATGCGATTTACCAAGTACACAAGATCTGCAATTTTTCACGTATTTCTTGAAACATTTTGACATTTTCGGCCAGTAAAGATCTTCCTGCATTTTTTTAATACCTTTTTCCCAACCAATGTGCGATGATTCATCATGATAAAGTCTCATTGTTAATAAACGAGCAGCGATAGGCACAAAACATTTGGGTTTCTCAGTTTTTGGAACCACAACACCATTTATCACTTGTAAGTTCGAGTCGCTGTTCGGATTATTTAAAATTTCGCAACATAACGCATCACTAGACTGAAATTCTCGTATTGTTTTAATTTTGGATATTTTGTTTATGTTAACGGTTTTTAAAACACACACTTTTAACTCACAAGCGTCATCGTATGTTGGATTTCGACTAAGGTAGTCTACATGACCCATTTTATTACCTGGCCGATATTTGATTGTAAAGTCATAGTCTTGTAACTTAATCCACCAACGAGCCACGCGCGGGTGTAAAGCTTTTTTTAAGGCGGTCGCACGCACTGAATTACAGTCTGTAAATACAGTAAAATGCACTCCGTACAAATAAACACGAAAATGCTCTATTGACTCGACTATGGCTAAAGTTTCTAAATCATAAGAGTGATATTTTGATTCGTAATCGGTAGTTCGACGACTATAATAAGCAACTGGCAGCACAACATCATTCTCTTCTTGCAGAAGTGCAGCACCTATACCAATTGAACTGGCATCTGTATGTAACTGACACTTGTTGTCTGGGTTATAAATTCGCAAAATAGGAGCACTTGTTAACTTGCAAATTATAAACTGTCTTGCATTTTCGCACTCTTTTGTCCACTCAAACTTATGGTGTTTTCGAAGTAAAGTAGTTATGGGCGCAGTGATAGTAGCAAAGTTTTTGATAAATCGGCGGAAATAGCCAGCGAGTCCCATGAACTGGCGCACACCTTTTACATCACACGGTGGAAAACTTTGAGTTAAAGCTTTTATTTTATGGACACTAGGACGAATTGATCCTTCACTCAAGATGACTCCTAAATACTCAGTTTCTTTTGAAAAAAATACACATTTTTGATAATTCAGCGAAAATCCACCAATAGCTAAAGCACTTAAAACTTTTTCTAAATTTGTCAGACCTTCATCGATTGAAACGGAAGGTACCAGCACATCATCCAGATATACAAATGCCATAGTCCCCTTTAGATTGCCCAAAGCCTTATCAATTGCTCTTTGGTATATGGCAGGAGCATTTACATAGCCAAAGGGCATACAATTATACTCATAATGTCCATCCGGAGTTATAAAAGCTGTAATAGGTTTTGAGTCTTCTTCAATCTCCATCTGATGAAAACCTGATTTCATGTCTAAAGTTGTACAATATTTTGCATGACAGAGAGAGTTGATTTGATCTTGTACATGCGGTAATGGATACCTTTCTTTCACAACTTTTTTATTTATCTCACGATAGTCAACACACATTCGGGTATCACCATTTCTCTTTTTAACCAGCACTACTGGACTAGCATAACTTGAATAACTTTCGCGAATTACATTATCTTTTAAAAGTTCGCCGACAATTGATTTTACTTGTAATCTTTCTTGATACGCCAATCTACGAGGATGGTACGCCACTGGAATGTCATCTTTTAATCTTATTTGCATTTTCCCGGTAGTTATGTAATTAGGCGTCTTGTTTTTGTATTGGGTCAACAGCTGCTCTAATTGCAAACGTAATTCACTATTTAGTTCGGGTTGATTTATCATTACCTTGGTCGTTGACCTGACGAAAAGCACTTTACTTGAAGTACGGCTGATTTCAAAAAAAACTGATACAATTCTTGCTTTTAGCTCTTTGTTCGTGTGCGGAGCCATTTAAAGATTATTATTTTTGCGCGGTTATTTGTTTCTAATCGACAATTCTGACAAGTTTTTTAATTTGACAGTGACGGCGACTGGTGCCCTAGAATACACTGCTCAAATATTTAAAAAACGTGCTTTAAGAGTCGTATCAGTTTTTTTTGAAATTAGCCGTACGTAGGTCAGGATGTAATTCGAGACCATGTTTATGTTTGGAAACACTTAATGAAGGTCGACTCATAACATCCCAGCCTATAATTAGGTCAATGTCACATGGAATCACTGCATCGGGTACTACTACAAATTTTATCTCTAAAGTGACGGTTTTTAATACTACAATTAATTCACATACACCGAGAGATTGAATATTGTTAGAGCCAAGTTCGGAAAATGTACTTAATTTTTTTTCTAAAACCATTCTTGCACTTAAAACTTTTACCACTGAATGTTTGACTAAAGATACGTCGGCACCACTGTCTATTAAATAACAAAATTGAAACGCACGTTTTTCGCATAGCACCGTAGCGATTGGTGTATTTGCGAGATGGCGTCTTTTTTTTAACACAAATGTTTTCCTAGGCCTTCCATGCTTAGACCAACAAGCCTTCTCTGTATGTCTAACTTTGTTGCAATGGGCACACTTGGGTAAGTCGGTTGTCTTCAGTGCTTTTTCCTCACTATCGCTTTTATTTTGACGACCACTTGAGGAAGATCGGCAGCTACTTTGATGATGTCCACTTTGACCACATCGGAAGCAGAATCCTTTTGTACTCATTATATTACGTTTCAAATTAGGAACGCTAACAGTACCGAATGACTCATTATAGCGTTTGTTTTGAACAGTGAGAAGCTTTTTCCGACGAGCATCGTATTCATTTAATAATTTAATAAGATCCCTATTAGTATTTGGTTTCTGTATGCGAATAGCTGATTGCGCTTCAGAATGATCCAAGCCATATTCGACCATGCTAATGATAGTGGTCCAGGGCAACGCACCATGAAATCTTTTTATGGCTTGAAGTTTTCTTATACCATAATCACTCAAAGAGTTGCAGTCTCGACTTCGTAATGTTGCGGCTGTAAAAGCACGAGCACCAGCTGTCTCCCGATCAGGAAAAGTGACGATTAAATCTTTGCAAAATTCGTCCCATGTGCGGCTTATTGGACGCCAATCGCAATAATATCTGTGGGCTCGTCCTTTTAATGCTTCACCAGCTTTTGCAATCATTAATCCATCCCCCACGTTTTCTTCCTGCTTCAAGTTTGTAGCGATATCTAGCCACTCTTCAATGACGTAATCGCTTTTCTCTGGGTCAAATTCGGATAGGTGGAAGGAAACATGAGTAGAGCTAGAAGGTTGTGCAATCTTGTTACTAACTACTGAAGGCGCCAGTCTGGATGATAAGGAATGTTGCGTCAGCTCTAATAATTGTTGCTGCTGGTTTGTCACAAGAGTTAATAATTTTTCTTGCCAATCTACTTTGGTCCGTTTGCTTTTTGGGGATGCTGGTGGGCTATAATGTTCTTCCATTTCACTATCAGAACTGTCAAGGATTTCACCAGGTTCGGCGGCTGATGTATCAGCCATTGTCTCACTGGTTTAACACTATCACTATTACTTAAAAGTTTACTTCTTACGATCTAAGGGCACATCCCACTTCTGATGTAAGAATTAAGGGGGTAACTACCCTTTAATTAAGAAAATATCGTTTGAACAGATTTTTATTGCGTATGTTGTACACACATTCTAGGCTAACTGCGTACTGCTGCTTTCGTGCGCTCGTACCGCTGTATCCACGTGGTTGAGAACCGCGCCCAAGCGTCTTGTCTATTCCTGCGCATTAGCATGGCCCATTTGATCTGAGTCATCCCTCGGAGAGGAAAAGCAAGGGGAATGTGCTTACATATATATATATATTTTATTTCACTTTGAATGTTATTGCTAGATTTTTTGTACATATTTCATGCTTTTAAGTAATTTTTTGGTGCGATATGTACGGTAGAGAGACAACACCCGCTGCGGCGATCATTGCGTCGCGCGTGGTTTCTACTTGGATGGGTGACCTGGACCGCTTCAACTAGTCACATCTCTACGGCTCGGTGGCTCGCACCCTTTATCTGCATTTCGTTTTTGTATTTGTTGATAATTGTAAATAATAGGCTATTTTTATGTAGGCTTTTACATTTCCTCTTCAAGTGTTGTTACCTTGTCGTGGTGAAGAGGCTTAAGCTCATCTTATTTCATTTGCTTATTTTTATGAGATGTGCAACACTCTGTTAAGAAATTAACGTGTCAAAAATTATTAGCAAACATTGATTTTGTTTTCGTGTGACGTTAGAATCGATTATTGAATATGTTCAGTTTTTTTTTTATTTCAGTTGTGTCGATATTGTGAATTCTAGCCTTAAGTTCAAATGTTATGTGAAGATTATGTGTTTAACTTATTAAATGTGTTATTACTGGGACTTAATGTTGTATTTTTTTTTATAATTGTTGTATAAAATGTTCTTAATATTTAATATGTTTGACTGTGTAAGTTATTACTATGGTTTAATGTTGAAAAAATTTTTTAGTATTTATTTTTTGTAACGCTTTAATACTTGTACTTTTTGAATTTTTCTATTTAGCGTAAAAGCTTTGTAGTTATAATTCTTAAGTGGTATTTTAATTTGTAAGCTGACAACATTGAAATGTTTTTGTTTTTGACGGTTAAAATACAAATATTATTCACATGTTGTTTTTTTTTGTGTTTGCTGTCTGTATTTTAATATAATTATGATGTATTTGTAATCTTTGTTAACTTTCAATAAAATCTTACAGTAAATATATTGTTTACTGTAATTTTTTATTGCAGTGTTATGTCTTACTCTTTGTTATTAATTAAGTAGAGATGGGGATGGTAACCAAGTGAAAGTTGAGCTAAGACTAATGTTTTTTTTTTTTTGTTAGAGGGGTGGAAAATTTTCAAAAAGACACCGGCCGATGTAGTTGGTCGGTAGTGTGGGAGTAGATATAGAATGAGAGAGCAGTTGCCCCCCCCACCACTTTTACGTCATATGACCTTGGACTTTGGAATGTCCTTGACCTTGAACCTTGAAACGACCATGGAACACCTGTTGTGTACATTTGCTATTCGACTACTTTGTTCTCCCCCCACCACATTCCTTTCCCCCCACCACTTTTTTCGAAAATTGTGATAGCCACTTTGGAGCATTCACTCATGAAGCGCGAGCAAAGCTAGACGTGCTTAAATAAAAAAATGTAAATTGTGCAATACCAAGAATCAAACAATAATCGACTAATAATGGACTAATAATCAATCAATAATCAATAATCAATAATCAATAATCAATAATCAATAATCAATAATCAATAATCAATAATCGATAATCGATAATCAATCGATGATCAATCAATAAGTAATCAACTTCAATTCTTTGAATTGGAAATACATTAATAAGATGGCTGCTTGGAACACCTGCCACCTGACCGTGAGCCTTAACACCTGTTGTCTTGATCTTGGAATATTTGCATTGACCGTTTGCGCATGCGATTCTCACTTGTCTTAGTTAATCACGCAGCTCCAATTGGAATTTTTTTCTCCGTCGATGATTAATCATGAATTTTTTCTGCAAGATATGATGTGGTCTTGATTGCGCAAGCGTCACATATAATGGCGATCATAAAACAATAGCAAGCTAGACTTTTTTCAGGTAAAATAGTAAATTATGCGATACCTACCAATCAATAGCTAATCAATAATCAATCAACGACCATGAGCGTTAACACTTGTTGTCTTGATCTTGGAATATTTGCCATGACCGTGTGCGCATGCGCTTCCCACAAGCCTTAGTTAATTGCGCAGCTTCACTTGAAATTTTTCCTCCGTCGATGATTAACCATGAATTTTTTCTTTGAGATATGTGTTCTTGAAATTGATTGCGCAAGCGTCACATATAATGGCGAGCGACCAGAGAGATAAGCTAGACTTTATCAGGTAAAAATGTAAATTGTGCGATACCTACCAATAATCAATCAACATGACTACTTTAATAAAATTCTTGGAAATTAATATGAGTACTGTAAATTTAGAAATTTGAAAAATAGAGATGTTTGTATAATATATTAAGCTGGGCTTTCAATAGAAAAATATGATAATGACGTCACTATCAAAGTTGGCTCATAAAATATAAATGAGAATTCTGTATCAAGTAATAGTAAATGTATCAAGTCGTATGCTTGAATATAAAGGTAGATGATAAATTTTTGAAAACAATTATGACAGTCAAATATTGTTGAATGAGAATAGTTAGAGCAGCCTTAAAAAAAGTATATAAGGAAAGTGTAAATTAAATTACAAGTTAGTTTGTAGGTAGTTCTGTTTGTATGTAGAAATGAAAATATATAGAGACAGAAACCAAAATAAAAAGCTTAATTCTAGTGTAAACACCTGCAAGAAAGGTACTGGATTTATTAATAATTTAATTAATAAACTACCTGTAGAATTGCATTTACCTGGGTATCAATTTTGTGGTCCTGGTACAAAGTTAGGAAAAAGATTAGAACGAGGGGATAGTGGAATAAATCTGCTAGATTCAGCTTGTAAGGAACACGACATAGCATATTCTAAAGATAAAGAGATAGACAAAGGTCACAAAGCAGACGAATTATTGATAACAAAAGCAAAAGAACGGTTAAAAGCAAAACATACACCACTTGGAGAAAAAGCCGCAGCAGCAATAGTCATCGCATTGATGAAAGCAAAAACAAAGTTAGGAATGGGACTGCAAAAAAAAAAAAAATTAAAGAAAAAACGAATATTGAAAGCTCCAAAGCGTGGAGGATTTTTACCGCTACTGCTTCCATTATTAGGGATGTTAGGAGGTTTAGGTGGAGGTGCAGCTGGAATTGCAACGGCTGTAAATAAAGCGCAAGCAGATAAGAAATTATTAGAAGAGACGCAACGACATAACAAAGTTATGGAAGGAAATGCTAAAGGAAAAGGATTTCGAAAGAAACGTTCTGTACATAAAAAAAAGAAAGGAAAAGGCTTATTTATTGGGCCAAGTCAATGGTATCAAAAAAACTACCAATAGCACTACCTAAGCGTGCGTTATTTAATACTGATCTAATTAAATATGTTAAGAAATTAAAAATTCAAGGCTTTCGTGGTGTGTATATGAGAAATGCCACACCAAAAAAAATTAGAAAAAATGAATGTGGTATAATAAATATGGATGATAAATTTGGCCCTGGTACACATTGGACTGCGTATATAAAAAAAGAGAAAAAAATTATTTATTTTGATAGTATGGGTGATTTAAAACCACCACTCGAATTAATCACATATTTCAAGAGTGATAATATAAACAATCAAATTCAATATAATATAGAAAGATTTCAAAATTTTGACACATTTAATTGTGGTCATCTGTGTTTAAAGTTCTTATATGTTTACAATTGAAAAATAAAAACAGTTGAAAACATTCTTTCTAAGAAAAATGTTGTTTGTTCTAACAGGAAATTCATCCGTGCTTTCAAGTGATTATAATCCGCCTATCGATATAAGTGATAAAAAATATGTGATAGGTTTGACGAGTTTTGAAGTATATAATTCTATACCAAATATAGAAGAAGGGTGTAATAAATTTTATTTTGGAAAAAAAGAATTTACGATACCTACAGGATGTTACCAACTAGTAGATATAAATGAATATTTACAAAAAAAAGTACAAAAATACTTTAAGCATGATTTTTTAATAATTAGCTCTAATAGAAATACTTCACACACTCAGATAAAAGCGACACAAGAAATTGATTTTGAAAAACCAAATACAATTGGACCAATATTAGGATTTAGTAAAAAATCTTAAAAAAAAATGTTGTTAATGAATCAGACTGGATTGTTAATATAATGAAGATAAACTCGATATGTGTTGAATGCAATATCGCTGTTAATAGTTTTCGAAATGATAGACCAGCTCACATCATCCATCAATTTTTTCC
Source organism: Lagria hirta (assembly GCA_947359425.1). Taxonomy (NCBI): domain Eukaryota; kingdom Metazoa; phylum Arthropoda; class Insecta; order Coleoptera; family Tenebrionidae; genus Lagria; species Lagria hirta. The sequence continues at coordinate 26,245,536 of OX375794.1, read as the reverse complement.
AAATGTACCCCCTGGATTTAAAATTGTGGAAGCTCCAGATCATATAATTTATTTACCTATTAGTGTAGACGCCATTCGAAACATAACTCTTAAAATAGTGGATCAAAATGGAAACTTGATCAATTTCGAAAACGAAACCGTCACTGTAGGTTTACATGTGAAAAGAGATGGGTCTTAACTTCAATAAAAAAACAAATAAATTAAGTAAAGTGTGTATAAATCGCTTTAGTAAGACAAGAAACGTGAAGCGGATAACTGCTGAAAATAAAAAATTTCTTGAGTCATTAGGTTTTAAATTATATAAAAATGTTTGAGCTTGCTGAAAAACCATCAATAGATGAGTCTATTGTTAGCTATAGATTTTATAGTCATGAAGCTTATACATCGCGATATGAAAATAATGATGAAATAAGAATTCGTTTACCTGAAGACCTATGTACTAGACCTAGTGATAGCTATTTGTTTATACAAGGGCGGATTGTTAAAGAAGATAACATAACTGCATCCCAAGCACAGTTTGTTAATAACGGTGTTACATTTTTATTTAGTGAAATAAGATATGAAGTAAATGGACAAACAATAGATATTAATACAAAACCCGGAATAACAAGTACAATGAAAGCACTAGCATCTTTTAATCATAGTGAAAGTATCCGATATCAGAACGCCGGGTGGTTTATGAATGGAGAAGGCACTGTAGTGGAAAATGGAAAATTTAACGTTTGCATTCCTCTTAAGATGTTATTGGGTTTTGCCGAAGATTATACAGAAGTGATGGTTAATATTGCTCAAGAATTGATATTGATTCGTAGTAATTCGGACAACAATGCTTTAAGCGTAGTGGACGAGAATGAAAAACCAAAAGTAGTGATAGATAAAATTGTTTGGAGAGTACCACATATCGGTCCTGGTTTGAGAGAAGAAGTCGAACTTACAAAAAAAATTGAAAAAGGAAAAGATGTTATTTTATCCTTTCGTAGTTGGCAATTACATAGTTATCCGTCGTTACCAAATACCACAAAACATATTTGGTCCGTGAAAAATTCTACAAAACTTGAATCGCCACGTTATATTATACTTGGTTTTCAAACTAATAGAGAAGGAGATTTGAAAAAAGATATGAGTAAATTTGATCATTGTGATTTTGCCAATATACGCGTATTTTTAAACAACGAACGTTATCCATATGAAAATCTAAATATATCTTTCAATAACAATCAATTTGCTACATTATTAGAAATGTTTACACAGTTTCGAAAAACTTACTATTATCAAGATAAAACTGAGTGTTCAATAACACCAGCTCAGTTTAAATCTAACTTTCCTTTGATAATCGTCGACTGTTCTTATCAAAAACTCGGGTTTCAAACTCAAGCCGTAGTATTAAGAATAGAATTTGATACACATTCTATAATTCCCAATAATACGACCGCTCATGCTATTATAATTAGCGATCGTATCTTCACATATAATCTCCAAACACAAGCCATAAAACAAATGTAATAATGAATGCGGTTGTAGATATACAGTTATTTAAAATAGATCATCAACAATATATTGTTAAAGAATTAGCTGTAATCAAAAACAAAAAAACTGCACATTTTGTGTTTAAACCACCGTTTCCGTTCGAAGAGTTACCTACAAAATATCAGGCACAAGCCAATTGGTTGATGAAAAATCATCATTGTATAAAGTGGAATAAAGGCGAAATTGAATGTGAAAAGTTTGAAGATATATTGAAAAGTTGTACTTATGATGTCAAAAAAATTTATGTTAAAGGAAGAGAAAAGGCTTTTTATTTAGGAAAAATTTTAAATAAAAATATTATTGAACTACCAGAAAGTCCATCACTAAAACTAGATACACCTAGTTGTTTATTTCATTCTTCAGAGCGTTGCCGTTGTAGTTTAAGAACTGTGAAAGTTTTAGAATCTATTTGGAAAATTGGAAAATAAATTATTCAAGTTAAGTTTAGGGATAAGTAAACGTATTTTATATTGTTTTTTGTACTAAAGTCTAGTGCTGCATCTAACAGCAATAATGTAAATGTGTTCCAAAATTTGACATGTAATCATGTAGAAATAAAATTACATTTTAACAAAATATGAGTCTTCCTATATAGATCCTAACAACTCTAGTTAAAAAATAAATTATTTATTATTAAAATAGAAAAAATATGTTATAAAGTTTGATTGATGTAGATTGTGAACAATAATGAAGAGTTTATAAATTTTTATTCTGCAAGAAAACCTTGACAATAAATATGAGGTCTTGACCTGTTAAGAATTTGTTGCAACAGGTGTCAGCTGCAGGTGTGTGATAACAAAGCCTTGAAAACTATAAGGTCGTGCGCATAGGTACGGTGCGCATGATCATTGCACCTACTTCGGATTTTTTCAGATAAAAAAGAAAATTTGATACGTGGCAATCATTTCCATTTTGTTAGTGGTCCAGCAATTATTGTTATTCACTTGTGTTTTAACGGTGTAGTTTTATTTTTTTGCCATTTTTTAGTGTAACAATGTCCAGTCATCTAGTGACAAACGTAAGTTAATTTTTTTAAATGATCTAAGTTGTAAATAAAGTAGATTAGTTATGTAATTTGAACTATTTTTTATTTTAGAACAAGTTTACTTGCGATTGGTGTCGTAAGCAGTTTTCTAGAACTTATCATAAAAATAGACATATGACCAACTCATGTACCCCAAACAAAAAACAAAAATTGTCAGAATCAAATGGTAAAATTTACATTATTAGAAAATTAATCTATATTGATAATCCTTTTGCAGACTTAGTCAAGTGCGATTTATGTGATTGTTTTATCAATCGCCAACAGTTAAAAAGTCATCAATCAAGTCGGCACCATAAAAATAACTGTGTTACACCGCTGGCTGCAAATATTTTTATTGTTGCTACAGCATTCAAAAAACGAATTGCGACCTATCGTTTAATTCCAGAAGAAGAATATGTGAATATTTCGGACTTTCTTGAAAATGAAAAGGAAAAAATCCTCGACTTACTTCAAAAAGAATTGGACAAAATGATCACACTCAAAGTTAATGTGGAATTACATGGTTTATACACAATTGAATCAAAAAACTTGACGGACATCAAATCGTTTCAAACAGCTAACAAAATAATCACACCTGGTTCATCTCTAGATGAGATTTTGTTAACATTTAAAGAAGAAATTCAGCATAAAATGGAAATATTTGCTGAAAAAGACTCCGGTAAGAAATTTTTTCAAATGTACATTTATTACAGTTTAAATTTTTAGGATGGGCTTTAAAACATATTTTATATTTAGAAATAAATATAAATAAGTATAGTCCTCTTCGAGCATCGTCATACATAAAACTACCAGAATGCATCAGTAGAAAACAAGCCATTATAAATGTTCAAAATAATGACAACAAGTGTTTTGGTTGGAGTATTGTGGCAGCACTAATCAAGCCAAATGGTCCCGAAAACAGTCCACTGTCATATCCTGATTTTACGCAAGTGTGTAATTTTTCTGATATAGTTTTTCCAGTTAAATTAGAAAGTATTGCAATTTTTGAAAAAAATAATAATATTTCGGTCAATGTTTACGGTTTAGAACTTGTTTTTCATAATAACAAAAAACGATATGAAATAGTTGGCCCGCTATATTTTTCAAAATGCAAACAAAATGTTCATATTAATTTATTATTGATTGATGATGAATCTGGCAACCAGCATTATTGTGTTATTAAAGATTTATCGAAATTAGTATCAAGTCAAGTTTCAAATCATAACGGAAAAAAACATTTTTGTGATGGTTGTTTGCAATATTTTAGTACTAAAGATATACTGGAACGACATTATGAAAACGATTGTACTACAGTAGCTGTAAAAATTCCTAGCACAGAGATGAGAACAACTAAATTCGGTAAATTAATCCCATCAAATATTTTACAATTTGAAAATTATCAAAAAAAATATAAAGTTCCATTTGTTGCATATGCTGATTTTGAGTGTTTACTTATGCCTTTAGCTACTTGTCAACCAAATTCTAAATCAAATACAGAAAGTTTTCATGTAAAAACACATTTGCACGAACCTTACTCATGCGCATACTATATAAAATGTGCTTTTAACGATGACTTATCTTTTTTTAAAACATTTAGAGGTAAAAATTGTGTGCAAGAATTTTTAACATCTTTAGAAACTGATGCAGTAGAATTGTATCATAAATATTTAGAGCCTATAAAACCAATGATACCTCTTTCACCTGAGGAGGAAGCTAAATTTTATTTTGATAAATCTTGCCACATTTGTGAAAAAGAATTTACTGAAACAGATGTTAAAGTTCGAGAACATTCGCATACGACAGGCTTTTTCCGTGGCGCAAGTCATAACGCATGTAATTTAAATTTTAAAGTTCCAAATTTTTTTCCAATTTTTTTTCATAATTTAACAAATTACGACATGCACTTATTTGTAAAGCAGTTAGCTCTTCATCGCGAAAATATTGAAGTTATTGGAAAAACTAAGGAAAAGTATATTGCACTAACTAAAATCCTTGATGTTGGCGAATACAAAAATAAAAACGGACAAGTTGTAAAAAAAAAGTTCAAATTACGTTTTATAGATTCGTATCGATTTTTATCATCTTCTTTAGAGACTTTAGCTGATACTTTAGAAGCATATCAATGTAATGAAATCAATAAATATTTTCCACTTGACGAACAATTTTGCTTAATTAGACAAAAAGGTGTATTTCCGTATTCATTTGTAGACGATTGGGATAAACTAGATTTACAGCAATTACCAAAAAAAGAAGATTTCTTCGATAAAATTAAAAATGAAGAGATTTCAGATGAGTCATATAAGCGCGCGCAATTAGTGTGGTCAACTTTTGAATGTAAAACGTTGGGTGATTATTCAGATCTTTATTTAAAATCAGATGTTTTATTACTTTGCGATATTTTTGAAAACTTTCGAGAAGCTTCTTTAAACGCGTATGGTTTAGATCCTGCGCAATATCTTACTATACCATCGCTTAGTTGGGATGCGATGCTAAAATATACACAGGTTGAACTAGAACTTTTAACAGATATAGATATGATTCATTTTTTTAAAAAAGGTATTCGAGGTGGTGTTAGTACGTGTGTTAAGCGTATTTGTAAAGCAAACAACCCCTTGATAGATAATTATAATTCAAAAGATCCCTTATCTTATATTTTATATTTGGATGCTACGAATTTATACGGATGGGCAATGAAACAATATTTACCCACTGGTAAATTTAGATGGTTAAATGAAAATGAAATAACTACTTTTAAAATTTTTGAAATATCTCATACTTCAGAAGACGGGTATGTACTTGAAGTAGATTTAGATTATCCCAAAGAATTACATGATTACCATAACGATTTACCTTTTTGTCCAGAAAATATTGTACCACCAAGTGGAAAATTGCCAAAATTAATACCAAATTTAAATAATAAATCAAATTATATCATACATTACATCACTTTACAGCAATGCTTAAAACATGGATTAATATTAAAAAAAATTCATAGAATATTAACTTTTAAACAATCTCCTTGGCTTGAAAAATATATCGACCTAAATTCAAAATACCGCGCGGAAGCTAAAACCAAATCTGAAAAAGATCTGCGAAAATTATACAATAACAGCGTATTTGGTAAAACTATGGAGAATGTTGATAAATATATTAGCATTAAAATTGCAACTCATTGGTCAAAAGAAACTCGTAAATTTGGTGCAGAAACCTGGCTTGCCAAACCAAATTTTAAAAATTTTGCAATTTTTTCGGAAAACTTGATAGCAATTGAAATGAATAAAGTTTTTGTAACGTATGACAAACCGGTTTATGTAGGTTTTTGCATTTTAGAGTTAGCAAAAACTGTCATGTATGAATTTTTTTACGATTTTCTAAAACCTAAATATCGGAATAATATTTCTCTTTTATACATGGATACTGATTCTCTAATATTAGAAGTCTTTACTGAAAATATTTATGAAGATATAAAACAACATAGTGATAGATTTGATTTTTCCAATTATTCAAAATTTAATAGTCATGGAATACAGCCAAATGTTTCAGTTGTTGGTAAAATGAAGGACGAATATGCAGGTGCTCCACTTAAAGCATTTTACGGTACTGGTGCCAAAGCATATTGTATTGACTTGAACGACCACACTGATAAAAAAGCTAAAGGTGTAAGTAAACACGTTGTACAAACTACACTACAAATTGCAGATTATCAAAATGTTATAATTAATAACGTATCAGTTTATTGTAGTATGTCAATATTTAAATCTTATTTGCACGACATATACACCGAATTGCGTCATAAAGTTGCATTGTCAGCAGTTGATGATAAACGCTACGTAGTACAAGGTTCTAATAAAACTTTAGCATGGGGGCATTATGATATTGAACGTCAAAAAAATTTTGACATGTTGTTTGAACTTTTGAAAAATATCTAATATTGTGAATAAATGAGTATTTTTATAGTATAGTATATAATGTTAGATTTTATCTAGAATATTTAGTTAGTACTTTCAATTTGTACAAAGCATGAAGATTGTAAAACAAAAAGATTCATTACACGTTATAAATCATGACTTTTGTAGCGTTACTAATTCCTTTAAAAAACACAATTCTCTTTTTGGTTCTACAGTAAAGCGAGGACTAGTGATTGGAAGCTCCGGGTCTGGAAAAACTAATGCTTTACTAAGTTTATTACTTCATGAGAACGGCTTACGTTTTTCGAATATTTATTTATATTCCAAAACATTGGATCAACCGAAATATAAATTTTTAAAAACAGTTCTGGAGCCTATAAAAGAAGTCTCTTATATAGAGTTTGAAGATAGTAAAGATGTTTTAACACCACAACAAGCTAAACCACTTTCAATCATAATTTTTTATGATGTCATATGTGATAATCAAAGCATAATACGTGATTACTTTTGTTTTGGAAGACATTATTATATCGATTGCTTTTATTTAGCTCAAACCTATTCAGCCGTACCAAAGCAACTTATTCGTGATAATACTAATTTTATTATAATTTTTCCACAAGATGTTACAAACCTCAAACATATTTTTAATGATCACGTAAATCTGGATATGTCATTTGAAAAGTTTCAAAACATATGTACACACTGTTGGAAAGATTCTTATGGTTTTTTAGTGGTTGATAAAGAGTCTGAAATAACTAATGGTCGATATCGCAAAGACTTTGACAGTTTTATTATACCATAAGCAGTGATAAACATTGCATTCAGCTTTAATCATTCAACATGGATAAACGTCGTGATTTATCTCTACAACTAGAGAAAGCTAGAAAAAATGTGAGAAGCAAGTTGCGTGGTTTGCAAACTGATTTAGAAACATCCCAGCTTCAATTTGAAAAAAAATTACAACCTTTTTCTGAACCTATCCACAAACTGATAACTGAATTAAAACAAAATAAAAGAATTAAACAAGAGCCGCATATAAAAAATGAAGTGCTTGAACATATTTCATCAACTCCAAATATTAAAGGTCATAAGACCGCACTAAGTAGAAAGCCCATTATGACTCCACAACATAATTCTGTAATTTTTCCACCTATGGAAACATTTGAATTCAGACCAGACGTCGAAACAGAAGCTGTACATGATGACACTAGTAATATAACAACAAATCCAATAGATGAAGAAAATCTAAGTCAAACAGTAGGATTCCAAGACTATTTGGATCAGTGGTCTGGCCTTCCTCATCAATATATTGAAGGACTTATAAAGGACGTTGATGGGTCTTATGACACTCAGTATGGTGTGCGACATGATGTAAAAACTGCCAAATTTTTTATTGGAAATTCGGAAATTGATTTTAAAGGCAATGATTTGTATATTAAAAAATTACTTTACAAAGGTACACCAGGTTTATTTGAGTTACTGTTTAAAAAAGATCCTAAAGGATATAGTGAATCAGATCTCACACAATACCGTGATATTGTAGAGCGAACAGCCGCGAACAGAAAACAGTATAACCCCAACTTCCAAATTGCTGGTAATATAGGCGTCAAATATAAAAATATTATAAAAGACTTTCAAAAACCTGCACCGTTTTTTCAACAACGTCCACGAACAGGAAGTTTACCTAGCGTAAAACGAGGAAATTTGAGCTCTATCTCAAAAATTGGAAAATCTTTACGTACGCTAATTTTAACTAACAAAAAAGTGCAATTTGTTCCATATAAAGACCCAAACACACTAATTCAGCGCCTTCAAACGTTGGTTGCATCAAAATTAGCAGGAAATACAAACAATGAGAACGATATTAATTATATTATTAACGAGTTAAAAAGGTCAAAAATTATTAAATTTTAATTATGAAAGAGTCGTTTAAAAGAGATATAGTCAATGAATTACATAAACCTGCTAGAGTTAATTATCCAAGACGTCGTGTAATTGTCAAAGGTCTAAATGATTTATATCAGTGTGATTTAGTTGAAATGATTCCATATTCTAAAGTTAATAAAGGATTTAAATATATTTTAATGATAATAAATGTATTTTCAAAATACGTCTGGAGCTATCCAATTAAAAATAAAAGTGCAGGGGAAGTAGTGCGCACATTCAAACAATTTTTAAGTCAAATAAAGCATACCCCCCAAAATTTGCAAACAGATTTTGGTAAAGAGTTTTATAACAAAGAGTTTGAAGCACTCATGAAAAAGCATAAAATAAATCATTATAGTTCATATTCTAATCTAAAAGCTAGTGTCGTTGAACGAGTCAATCGAACAATAAAAAATTTGATGTACAAAGAATTTAGTATGCAAGGAAATTATAAGTGGTTAAATATTTTACCTAAAATAATTTTTAAGTACAATAACACAAAACATAGGACAACTGGATATAAACCATGTGATGTTGATGAGCAGAATGAAAAATTGATATTACAGAAAGCCTATACCCATCTAAAAGTTATTGATGTCAAAAAACCAAAATTTAAAATTGGAGATAAGGTCCGAGTGAGTAAGCACCGCAGTGTGTTCAAAAAAGGTTACACACCATCATGGAGTAATGAAATATTTTCTATTGTAAAAGTACAAATGACCAATCCTCGCACTTATATTATTCAAGATTACCTTGGAGAAATAATTAAAGGCGGTTTCTATGAGTTTGAACTTCAAAAAGTAAAACACAATGACGCTTATTTAGTTGAGAAAATTTTAAGACGGAAAGGAAATCAAGTGTATGTTAAATGGTTAAATATGGACAAAAAACACAACTCGTGGATTGAATTTAAAAATCTTACAAACTTGTAGAGTATATTTTATAGTAAAAGACAAATTAGCAAATTATTTGTTTTATTAAAATTTATTTTAGCATTTGTTTTTAAATCTATTATTATATATAGTCTCTCTGTGCCTAACCTCTAACACTTTTGAAATTTTTAAACCAGTGGCTTCAATTCTTCTATGAAATCTAGCAGAGTCTCTTGCAATCATTTCCCATTGACCAATGCGAGATTGTTGATATGCAAAACTCCAAACATGCATAACATGAACTTCTACACTAGAGTTAAACCTAACAGATTTTTTATTTTTTAGAAAAATATTCGACATGTTTCCATATCTTTTTGTACCACATCAGGTTCAAGAAGCACCAACTGTTTTAGTGCGCAAGTGTTCTCATCTGGTTTCATAACTTTGAGCAGCTCATTTATATTCTTCAGCACATTACCTTGCCTTTTACATGATCTTCTTAAAATTGATTCATAGAATTCTCTAAACTGATGTTCTTCAAGTAATTGTAGTTTAGTTAAAATTAGCTGTGCTAGGAAAAATACACTTTTCAAGGATTCTTGACCAAGGAACATTACAGTATCTTGCGATTTAAAGATTTGTAGAACTGGTTTTGTCTTAACGTCATAGAACATACCAGTTATTTTTCCACATTGCTTGATCTCTGATCGGTTATCATTTGGAGTAATGGTTGACCAATTTTCGCAAATGTTGGTAATCCACTGTTCTAACTCCAAAAAGGCAATAAAGTCTTCACGGGACATATCCACAACTTGATAACTTCGGGTTGCAGCAAAGCGAATTGTTGGAGAAAACAAAATATCGGTATTAAAACCAACAGTTAAATATTTAGATTTTGACTTGTTTAGAAAAAAAACTTGTTCACTCAACATAATGGGAATGTTACTCTTAAGCACAAAGTGGCAAGACATAATGTACAAATATACTAATCAAAATTGTCAAACCTTGTCTTATTTTATACTTTTTTTCACGTATCTGCGCATGAGCATCATTGTTTTAAATAAGCTGATTTAAACATAAACTCAAGGCCAAGCTGTACATGTGTAAACAAGTTCATTCTTACCCACTAAAAACCACCTCTGCCCTATCTGACATTACTGTGGGTCGAGGCCTAGCCTCATATCACCGATGACTAACGTTTATTTACAAGATTTAATATATATACAAGTGTCGAGTATGCAACCTATTGTGCACACAAGTGTATGCACTATTGCATAACATCTCTTACATAATCACTTAGGTTTACAGGATTTTTGCTTTTTCTGCCGGACTTTGTGATTGTTTGTTTATTTATATTTTTACTACTACTTATAATGTTAGATGCTTGATTATTTGCATTTTTATCATTAAATAGTTTATTTTCACTTTCTTTGATCACTGAGTTATTTTCTAAATCTATGTCGTGAACAAAAGTGGAGGTTGTTGGTTGACAGTTTATTAATGACGATTCTGGATGATGCATAATATTTTTCTTCATTTGTTGAAGAAACTTTAATTTTTTTGATATATCGTCTATTTCTTATTATGCATTCTTTTTTGGCACAAAGAAGTCTTCGAACTTTTTTTTCAAGGTGATGTAACTCTGTTGTTCTTCCGGAGCCAGTTAAAACGAATTATAAATATCGAGACAGTCCTCTCCAAGATGGTGTAACAGTACGGCAGTTTGAATTTCTTCTGTCTTTGCCTTTAATTCTGTGGCAGTGGCATAAATTTGAAACTTCTGGATCCACCTCTTCCAGTTGTCCGCTGCATTCCGCAGCATTTCCATTAATTTTTAGTAGAGACAGTCTTTTGGATTCTTTTATTTATTTATTTATTCACTTATTAATTGAAATTTATTTATTTTTTTCACTTTGCCCGATCTGATTTTTTAATATCTTACCGACTGCGCTATGTTATGTCTTACTCTTTGTTATTAATTAAGTAGAGATCGGGATGATAACCAAGTGAGAGTTGAGCTAAGACTAATGTTTAGTTTTTTTTTGTTAACGGGGTGGAAAATCTTTAGAAAGACACCGGCCGATGTTGCTGGCCGGTAGTGTGGGATTCTTACCCACTAAAAACCACCTCTGTCCCATCTGACATTACAGTGGATCGAGGCCTAGCCTCATATCACCGATAATGATTTCCGATACATCGAGGAATGTATGGACTTATGCAGGCCCGTGCTTACCGGTTGTTCGCGTTGTGATTTTCACAAAGGCGGCCAAATTCAAAAGGCGGCCAAAAAATATATTGAAAAAACATTCATGTACTTTTTGATAAGTAATCTTCAAATTCTTGTAAATACAATTAAAAAATGCCGACTCTAGAAAAAAACTTAATACTTATTCTTTTCTTTATCTTGATTTATTTATATAACACCCACTAACCCAAACAAAACCACACAATATTGGAGCGTCGAGTGTCGGGATTGTTTTACAATAATATTTATTTTATAAAATGTAAAATGCTTTTTAAGACACTTGAGAATAATTTAGTCAGTGTTGATTGTTTATGCTACAGTTTATTTTCACTTTCGGCTTTTCAAAAGGTTTGTATCAGCATTTTAGAGTAAGTATAATTACATATTTGATTTTTTTAATCTTCGAGAAATGTTATTTTTGATATAACTGTGTCTGAGGCAAGATCAGTTCAGTTGAGTCCATTTAAATATTGCAAGTAAAATATACAAGCTGCAAGGGTTTTTATTCTCCAGTGTAAGTAATTTAAAATTTTGATAATAACATTTATTTTTTTAATAAACTATTTAATTTAAAATTGTAGATGTCTGAGCGAAAAACTAAAAGGCTTTCAGGGCATCATTATAAAAAACGACGAATTTTAAAAGAAGAGGAGAAGAAAAAATTGAAGGGTACTTTGTTGAAGTACGTCAAAACCGCCAGTGTAGATTTGCAAACAAGTACATCTACTGTGGATCAAGAAATGCAAGCCATACCATCGTGCTCTTACGACCCCCAGGAATCACGCGAACTATTGAAATCAGATTCTAATTCCGAAGAGGAGGAACAAAGAAAAGTCTTAGAAGAAAGTTCCGATGAGGATCAGACAAATCGAGCCTTAGGTGAAACTGCAGAAATTTCAGAGACCTACGGAACATCAACTGCGAGTGCAAGTAATATCTTGAGTGATCCTGGACAATGGCCAGACATTCTTACAAATCGCGACATTGAATGTTTGATGGAAATAGAACCTGCGGCAATAGAAAATTTCGATTTTCCTAGAAACTCCTTAGGTGAGAAATTTTCCACTTCAAATTGCTACAAAATTTTAAAAAACGGAGAACGCGTTTGGCGAAAATGGTTAGTTTATTCAAAATTTAAAGACAGTGTTTTTTGTTTTTGTTGTAAAATTTTTGGTTCTATTAAAATGAAGCTCACCGATACCAGTGGATTTTCGGACTGGCATCATATTCAGTACACTTTATCCAAACACGAAATTAGTTTACAACATTTAGATAATCATAAAAAATGGATAAACTTAAGAAAATCTTTGACAAATGAAACCACTATCGATAAAGCACAGCAAAAGTTATTTAAGGAAGAAAAGAAAAGATGGTACGCTGTCGTGGAACGTATTATAGCTGTTATACAACTTCTGTCACAAGAATGCCTCGCATTTCGTGGTAGTTCAGATAAGTTGTATGAACGTGACAACGGTAATTTTTTAAAAATAATTGAAATAATTGCCAAATTTGATAATGTTATGGCCGAACACATTCGAAGGGTGCAAAGTTTCCAGGCTCAAGATAAACGCGGTGTTCACTATCTTGGTAACCGAATTCAAAATGAAATCATAAATATATTAGCGACGGAAATAAGAAATACCATTTTAAACAATATCAAAAAAGCTAAATATTTTTCAATAATATTAGATTGCACACCCGATACGTCTCATACTGAGCAAATATCTGTTGTTCTCAGGTATGTTTCAATAAATGAGAACAATGTCGAAATAAAGGAGCATTTCATATCTTTTTGTCCAATTTATGATACTACAGGTGTAGGGTTAAAATTATTTGTATTGGATGAATTAAAAAATTTAGGCTTAGATATTAAGAATTTACGGGGTCAAGGTTATGACAATGGGTCTAATATGAAGGGTAAGAATATTGGTTTACAACAGCAAATTTTAAATCTAAATTCCCGTGCAATGTACGTTCCTTGTGCAGCACATAGTCTAAATTTGGTTGTTAACGATGCATGCAAAACTACGAACGACATAGTTAATTTTTTCTCTATTGTTCATGAAATATATGTCTTCTTTTCATCGTCACCTTACCGTTGGAACGTTCTTAAAAAATACGTACCAAATTTGTCCCTACAACCTGTAAGTCAAACTCGGTGGGAAAGCCGAATTAAATCATTAAAACCATTAAGATTTTATTTAGGCAAAGTTTATGATGCATTATTTAGCTTATCAAATGATGAAACTAGGGATGTCAATACCAAGCATTTGGCAAATTCTCTTGCGACAAAACTTCATTCTTTTAAATTTATATGTTCTCTTGTAATCTGGTATGACGTCTTATCTAAAGTTAATGTTGTTAGTAAAATGCTTCAAAGCTCTAAGTGTGATCTTTTTTCAGCTATAGAAGCATTAACTAATTTGCAACAATTTTTCGAAATTAATAGAGATGAAAATTATTTTAACAATTTTATTTCAACAGCTGAAGCTTTTGCTAACAGCATTGAATTTCCTACTGAATTTCAACAAATTAATGCATTGCGACAGAGAAAGATAAAAAAACAATTTAGCTATGAACATGAAGACGAAAGTCTCCAGGATCCAAAAGAACACTTCAAGGTAAATTTTTATTTCATTGTTATGGATACAGCGTTGGCATCAATTAATGAAAGATTTTCTCTTTTAAAGCAACATAATGAAGTTTTCGGTTTTTTGAATAATTTTAAAAATTTAGAAAATGAAGTTTTAGTCAAACATTGCAATGATTTAACTTTACATCTAACAGACAGCGTTTCAAATCAATCAGATATTGATGGTGTGGAACTATTTGAGGAAATGAAATCTCTTAAGATCTATTTGAAAGAAAATTTACTACCAGTTGAAATTTTACAATATTTAGTGCATAATGATTTGTTGCAACTTTACCCAAACATTTCTGTGGCTCTTCGAATTTTTTTAACACTTCCTGTTACAGTCGCAACCGGTGAAAGATCATTTTCTAAATTGAAACTGATAAAAAACTATTTGAGAACAGCTATGGTTCAAGAAAGGTTGTCAAATTTGGCTCTTATTTCTATTGAATATGAAATTGCCGAGGCACTTGACTTACACACTATAGTGGATTCATTTGCAAACGTGAAAGCCAGAAAAGTCGATGTTATTTGAATAATTAAACTGACTAATATAATAATAAATGTATTGGTAAAAATATGTATTTACTGTACTTTTTATTTTAAAATATTAATATTAATTACCTACCTAGACTTTTTATGTTGATGAAACTTTTGTTAATAGAATTATTATTAGCAGATATGTTTTAAGATACTTAAGTGATATCTACATTGTAAAAGTTTTCTTTTTCAATGTTGATTGAGAGTTTTATGTTCGTCTTTGTTTGCAGTTTTAATAAATTTTGTGTCACCGTATTTTGTTTTTTTTTTTGAGTGCAAAGTTGATTAACAAAAACACACGTTACGAAGAGGGCGGCAATTTTCTAAAAACACAAAGGCGGCCGAAGGGGTTAGCACGGGCCTGGACTTATGTTGAAGACATCGAAAAAGCAGTAAATGCTAAAAAACTAATGTTTATTTACAAGATTTAATATATATACAAGTGTCGAGTATGCAACATATTGTGCACACAAGTGTATGCACTATTGCATAACATGTAGTTAAACAAATATTGCATTTACATCAAAGCTCATTAAATGATAGAATGTCAATGTTAATAGATGGAATTTGAAATAAAAGGTATACCGCTGATTAGACAACTTATGGCCGGTTTCACAAAGCGTTGTTAAATTTTAACATCGTGTTAAATATTTTAACACGATATTAAAATCTATTTGGGTTTCATAAAACGTTGTTTCTAATGTCAATGTCAAATTTAACACAAGTTAAGCTAAAACGTTGTTAAATCCGTTGTTAAAACAAAAATCGGTTTCACAAACCATTGTTAAGATTAACACGTTGTTAAATCCCTTGTTAAACTAATTAAAGCTCTGGCCGTTGTTAAATTGACATTTCAAAAATATTTTCAAGAAAAGTTCAAAGAAAATTGACGAAAAACGTTAAACAGCTCTATTAACATTAAAAATTTTTAACATTATATATAAATTTGCCTGTTTGTTAGTGTACCTACGATAAAATATCAGATTGCTTGGCATTGATTTTTTATTTGAGGCTAGACCAGTCGGTCTTTTTATTCTTCAGGATATAGAATATCTACAAAAATAAAATATGATTTTAACAAATTTATTAATATTGTAATAAGTATAATTATTTTTCCCACCTGGCTACACAGTTCATAAAGACACAACGCTTTTCTTCCGTGAAATTTTCCCTCTTTCTCGTTTACTCGATTGCAAATTATCATCCATCTTAACAATCATGATTCAATTAAAATAAAGAAATAACAAATAATTTTATAGAGATTAGTGTGACGAAAGACGGTGAGGAAAGATAAAGCCTCATAGAATGGCTTCAATTTAATAACTTTGAATTTTTGTATTTGACATTTGGTTTGACAGATGACAGGTGGTTTTGTTGAATATCATAAAATTATTGAAGTTTATTGCCGATATTAACCGATTTTGTGAGATAACACGTTGTTAACTAACAACGTGTTAAAAATCTGTTGTGAAACCCGTTCTTATTTTAACAACGTGTTAATTTTAACACAATGTTAGCTACCAACGTGCTAGCCAAATTTTAACAACGCTTTGTGAAACCGGCCATTAGTTTTAATTTGTTTTAATTAAATAGTTTAAATAATATATAAAAATTGCTGTTTTTCTTTGTTTAAATAAATCTTTTAGTCTAAGAGCCAGTGAACGTATACCTGTATGTATTTGACCAGACCTGGGTTTTTGTACATTGAGGCCCCTATACCTACTGTACATGAGATGGGGACTCACTAAGCCCAAAGTGGTGGACGCGGCGAGTGCGCAGGTAAGACAGGTATCAGTTTTTGGCTATTTATAAATGCATTTGACCACGTCTGCCGTTTTGATATTTGAAAATATATTATTATTATTAATTGAAAATCACAATGGCAGACTATTATCACGCGTTTAACATTGTGGCAGACAATTTTAAAAATGTTGAAAAAAAATTTTTTTTTTAATTAATTGATTCGATCTGCCATTAATATATTTTATTTATTATAGTCTTAAAAACTTAAATTAATAACGGCAGACGTATTTATTACGTATAAAATATAATTTGTAAATTGATTATTTATATTTTAAAATTTACGTTTAATTTTGCAGAATCCGATTCAATGGATGATGAAGACGAGTTCAACGATAATAACCATGGCTCGGATAATGATGCTGATGATGAATGAAGATCAATTGATTTAGTAATGCATGCATGATTGTTTTTTATTTATCTAACGTTTAAATTTTGTATTCAATAAATAAATGTAAAAAATAAAATACAAATTTAAATTATTTTTTGTTCTTAGCAGTATACTTCAATATTAAAGATTTTTTCGAAATGTATCTCCTTCTTTATTGTTCAACTTTAAAAGTTTAGTATATAGACTACATGTAAAATATTAATTTCATTAAATACAGTGATTAAAGTAAATTATATTAATGTAAAACTGCTATCGTAATATATAGACATCTGACCGGGTAGTATCTCAGATTTTTTTATCTGCTGATGTTTATACGCAATGAATACGTCTGCCGTTATCAATATAAGTTTTTAAGACTATAATAAATAAAATATATTATTGGCAGATCTAATCAATTAATTTCAAAAAAAATTGTTTTTTTAACATTTTTAAAATTGTCTGCCACAATGTTAAAGGCGTGATAATGGTTGCCATTGTTATTTTCAATTAATAATAATAATATATTTTCAAATATCAAAACGGCAGACGTATTTATAAATAGCCAAAAACTGATACCTGTCTTACCTGCGCACTCGCCGCGTCTACCACTTTGGGCTTAGTGAGTCGGTGAGTCCCCATCTCATGTACGGTAGGTATAGGGGTCTCAATGTACAAAAACCCAGGTCTGGTCAAATACATACAGGTATTCGTTCACTGGCTCTTAGACCATTTGGGTTGCTTTAAAATTAAATTGGAGATTTTTGTGCAAAATGTATTTGAAATGTCGATGTGTCTACATGCATCCTCCTATGTTTGAACTGGTGAAATGGCCGGAGAGAAATTCCTGATAAAAAAAATAATAATGAAAATCACGCCCACTGCTTGTACGAGAGAAAGCTCCATAAATTTGAAGATTGGAAAAATAAAATTTTTGTACAAATTGTCAACAAATTATTTAAAACAGTATATTTACAGCTGATTTTTTTTAACAGTCCTTGTTAATTATTTTTTTAGACGACTGTCTATGAAACAGACAATTTCAGCACTACAAGTTATGTATGAAAGTTGCGAATAGCATATTAGTATTTTTTTAATTTTTTATGGTGCTACAGTTGTCTAAAAATAGTGTTCGTAACTTGTTTGAAAGTCAAATATCTACGCTCGTGTTTAATAGATCCACTATTATAAACACTCGCCCGATAATTGTTACTTTCGTCATTTGCTACAAAAATAACTATTATAGCATACCTACTCGTATCTTTCAAGTCAGAAATATTCAGTCCGAATTCCTTGTGGTGCAAGTACTGTTGGAGCTAACATTGCGAGTCCACAACAAAATAGACATAGGAAAGTATGACCGACTGGAGGCATTCCTGAAGCAAATTTTGGAATAATACATTCCGAAACATTTAAACAACACATATGTTTTGGAAAAGGTATACACACAATTGACAGTATTAATTTTATATTTAATTGAATTTTATGATGTACAACAGTTTGTTCCGCTGATGGGAGTTTTTGGAAGACTAAGGAAGGACGAGGTGGTAAAGTTAACTGTAGATGACATTGATGATAAAGGAGCCGTTGTAGTGATAAATATTAAAACACAAAGACTGGCAGCCCAAAAAGTTTTTCTATTGTTGAGGAAAATGAAATGAATGCTTTGCAAATTTACAGGAAATATGCAGCATTGCGTCCGAAAAGACTAAAGGAGCGACGATTTCTCTTATGTTATCTAAATGGAAGATGTACGGTTCAACCAGTTGGAAAAAACTTTTTGATAGCATGCCTTCAAAAGTGGCAAAGTACCTTGGTTATGCGGATGCGAAAAGGTACACAGGACAATAATATAGTGTCTAAGAATAAAATTTGCAGAAGGATTGCTGGAGTTGACGTAACGGAAAGTGAATCTTCCTACTCCAATATTGTAAATATGTCTTCATTCGAAAACCAGTGAATTCTGTCCCTGAAAACTACATTCAATTTTATGGATCATTTTAGAATTGTGTTTTCAATTGTAAATATTGAAAACGAATACTTTCATCTTAACAATTGAAAGAGGAGTCAAAATTCAGAAAAAAAAATATAGACTTAAAACTTAAAAAAAATGTCGATGACGTCATAACTTAAAATTGAAAATAAAAATATTTTTTCTGACATATGCCCAATGTGCAAATTATTTTGTCAAACTACTTTTGTCTGAAAAGTTTTGTAATAAAATGTACAGTTACGGCTGCAGAACCATGATTCCATACTTTTGGCGCACTCTGTATACTGTATACATATATTACTCCTCAGAAAATACAAAAAAAAACCTTATTATTGAAAATAGTTTCTAATTATGTGCATTTTGAGCTATTTATTTAAATTTACACTTTATTTACTCAAAAAACGTGTTACATTGAGGAACAAAAAATTACAAATATAAAACATGCAAAATTAGTTGTCTAAATATTAAAGATAGTATTTATTTCTTGGTATTTATAAATCTTTGAAGATAAATTTTATTTTGGCACTTATCGCTTAAAGATCGGCAGTTAACGGTCACTTCCAATGCATTGAAAAACACGTGTCTCTCGCACCGCGGTGTTTTTTACTTTGCTGCTGAAACTAGGGAAAAATGTTTTTTTATTTCAACAAAATCATAGCAATCAAACAATTATACCATCTTAAGTTTAAAAAATCAGTAATCGGCGGAAGCAACGCTAACAACCTAAAAATAAGTAAAAAACGCAATCATTTATTATTAAAAATTTTGAATTATTTATTATTAAAAAATTAAAGTTATTCATTGCAAAAAAAATTGTACTTAACTTTTTTGGAAATAAATTTTCTACATTAGCAACAAAGTGCTCATGTGGGAAATTTTACTGTCCGAACTCGATAGATAAATAACTATTACCTTGAATTCTAATCACTTATGCGTTATCTTTTGACTCTGATGGCATTTCTTTATCGTTAGATTTGACAAACTTTCCTTATTCTAATAGTTGCTCTATTAGAATTCAAAAATATACCGCAAGCATATCAATCGTTTCAGTATTCAAAATGCTTTCAGTTAGCGTTTTGAATACTGTTAGACTGTTTGGGACATAAAAAGTTAAGTTTTCATCAAATTTTGTAAAATAAAAAATTTCATTGTAAAAGATAAAAACATATAGCCAGAAACATGATTATTTAAATTTTTTATATACATTTTGAAATTATGTAAATAAAGTGTAAATACAAAAATTGTAGATATTTTTATTACCTTACAACTTTGCCATTTAACTTATCTTTATCTATAAGATTTGTTGTTTTGCCGGAAATTAAAGTAAACCGTTTTTTATCCTTAAAAGCTCCTTTCTTTCACTTCCTGACCTCAAATCGCTCGCAATGTTTTTTTTAAATTACTCTTATATATATTTTTTTAATGGGTTTTATTCTACTATTATATATATTTTTTTATCTTCTTTCACTTCCGGACCTCAAATCGCCCGTAAATTATTTTTTGTTACATTTTCTTTTTGAATGGGTTTTTATTCTAGTATCATATTTTTGTTACTTTTGCCATTTTCAAAGGGCTGGCACTGGTCTATTATGGCCCTAGGACATCTTGAAGAGAGAATCAATAATAGACAAGTGAAAAATGGAATATTAAATTTAATTTATTCTGCGCAAGCTTAGTGCCTACCAGAATTGCACTTCTTTGTCTGTACGATCGAAATGGGATTTACTTTTCTCACTCTTAAGATGGTGTATGTTGCAATAGGCAAGACTCTGTGTCTATTAGATATTAACTCAATGAGTAAAGCAATAAGCATTGAGTAAAGAGCAAAAAGTAACATAACCTAGCAAATCGCAAATATGTCTTTATTCAGAAAACCGAAAAAAAACATTCAACGTCGTGTGTTTACCGAAAATGACGATGAAGACGAGACTCCCGTTGTATTTGCACCACCAGTTGTTAGCGAACCAAAGAAAAAAGATAAATCAAAACATAAACAAAAGCAGCCACTGCTTAGCTTTGAGACCGAAGAAGAGGGTGAGGTTTTTCAAGTTAAAAAGTCTTCGCATAGCAAAAAAGTGCTGAAAATGTTTGAAAAGGAACGAGTTAAAAAGAAAGAAGCAAAAACCGACAAAGAGGACAGTAAGATAACTAAAGAAAAAACCGAAATTGTAACTGATGATCTGGTTTTGGTTGTGAATCATAATAAGACCGCAGCGCCAATTATTCTGAGCGGTAGAGATGCACTTTGTGCTGGGAAGGATGATCTGTCATCAGAAGAGGAACAAGAGAGTTCTCTTGGGCATAAATTTTCGAAACCTGATAATTTTAAACAAATTTTAGAATCAGGGGCTATTCCAGACGCAGCTATGATTCATGCAGCTAGAAAGAGACGTCAAAGAGCTAGAGAAATGGGAGATTATATTGCGGTGGATGAGGAAGAACCGGAGGATAAAGGCAGACTGATGAGAGAGGATGATAATGAGGGAAGCGATGATGAAAGAATTGATATGGATGTTAATTTAACTTTACGAGACCAGGAACGGAGGAGAGAGCAGTTTTTGGCTGCTCAGGAATCTGATCAAGAGGTTGATGAGTGGGAGCATCAACAAATTCGGAAAGGTGTTACAGGTAAATGATTTTTATAGTACACGTTTACATACTGCTTTTGTTTATCCTGTTTATTTCAAATTTTAATTTATATGGGTTTTAATCGACAATTATTAAGATGGGGAAAACTGTCACCGAAAGGGTACATATATGATTTGCTTATCTTTAGAAATTAGAGGGAATGAAATTTGGTCATTGTTTACCTTACCGGTCAGTAAGTTATGAGGCTGGGGTGTACTTTATAGTGTTTAAGAGGGTTTTATGAATGTAACTTACTATAAAAAGTTTTGTGCAAATTTCATAAACATTATTGGCAAAATTCACATTTTTCACACACTTTTGTTCACAGCGCATGCGTCAAGCATACATAAATCACACACGCTCTCTTAATTTAATAAATACATAAAATTTTCCATTGCCCTAAATGGTTGTAAACCTTTTTTTATTTTTTACAATTAGCTGGATACGTACAGTAGTAAGTTAATATAAATAAATTTTTGTCGAAATATAACTTTGTTTCTTGTTTATTAAACGTTTTACTTGTTAGTAAATTTTCAAATAATTCTAGATCGTTATTTTGAGGCTCTTGGTTGTGAGATGAAGTTTCAGTTTGGGCAAATATATAAAGATTAGTACAAATACAAACTTTTGACAGTAGGCTGTCAATCATTGGAGAATAAATCTTTTTACGGCTTAATCGATCTTCTGGGTTCTTCTGTTCACGAGACCGATGTGTCGTGAACAGAAGATGCTTTACTCTGTTCCTGTTAGTAAAGCTTCGTTAGTTATAAAACTTGAAGAATTTTGGAAAACATATTAGAAGAAATAATCGAGTCATTTTATCTTTGCTTTCGAAAACTGAGCTATACAATAAATGTCATAAGTGATACCTAGTTGATGTTAGATTTTATTTAATAAAGTTACATAAATATTTTGCTGTAAATAACCTGATTTAAGTTGTTTTTTTTTTTAATTTGAGCCTATTGATGTTTTATAGATATCTATAAAAGCAATTGTGCTCTTATGAGGTCAGGTAGCGCTATTACATTCCTTGCTCAGATTAGTCGTTGAAAAAGGATAACAAATTTAACTGTTGTGTATTTGCATTTGTAAGCACGACGAGGAAAGTTATAGTTTTAGGGAATTTCGTTTGTCTGTTTGAACGTCAAAAAAATTAGAACATCTATTAGAAGAGAGTATACGTCATTTGCAATGACGTCTACATTAACATGTAGAAACCTGGTTTCTTGACTTTGATAAAAGGGGCTTTTCTAATAGATGCCGCTATTTTTACCATATTACGGAAGTAATAGACACTTGGATATATAAGCCTAAATTGCCACTGCAAATTAAGTGAAATAAGAATCTGTTGCGACTTTCTGAAGCGTTTCAATAAGAACGAGACATGTTCAAGTTTACGTATCTAGTTTTAATGAATTTTTCTCTGATCTTATTTTTTTTAAATGGGCGGAATTCCTATTTAAGAGAAGAACACCATATTTTTTCTATTGGTTAAAGTATTGTCCGGTTTACACAGTACAATTTTATGAAACAGCGGTGAAAGCACTGTCAGCAGGACTTTTCAATTTATTTAAACCTCACTTTTGCCTGTCAAACAGGAATTTTCCTCAACGGCGAGCCAATCCGGTTTTGTTTGGAGCGCAAAGCTTGATTTTCATGGCAACTGATGTCACCTTTTCCTCCGCCATTGCTACTCTTTAGAGATTCCGGTGCTGTGAGGTTATGTAAACATAAACATGATAAACAAAGTTGCTATATTGTACGTAGGGGTTTTCACGATGCGCGCGCATTTGTTTTTCCTGGAAAAATAGAGTATATTAGATAGGGGACATTGTTTACATTGACACTGATAGTCCGCATGTTACTGAGAACTAAGTAGAATATCGATCTGCTAAAGACGTAATTTATTTTTTCAGGGACTTTTCCCAATTCTTCAGCCGATCTATTATATGCAGATGCACCGGAACCTCCACCGCCTCCATCAGGCTGTTTTCCAGTCCAAGCCATTGAAGCCGGAATTCCTCGAACACCTCAAATGATCGCTAACAAACTTCGAGAGCATTATGAAAACGTCCGATTGTCTCGCGAAGCTAACCTGAAAAAGTTGCAGCAAACCCAAAACGATATTGATCAAATAACTGTGGAACTAAGTGAGCTTAAAACTAAAGCTCCAGTGGCGGCGGCACGTTTTAAGTTTTATCAAGAGTTACGAGGGTATATTACCGATTTGGTTGAATGTCTAGATGAGAAAGTGGGAATAATTACAACTTTGGAGCAACGAGCTATGGATCAGATGGCTAAAAAGTCAGAATGGTTAATTGAAAGAAGAAGACAAGACGTGCGGGATCAAGCGGAAGAGGTAACAAAAAAAGTAGAACTTAGAAAAGGGCCAGAAGATGAAGAGAAGCAACGTCGTGCTGCCGAAAGAGAAGGGCGAAGAACAAGAAGAAGAAGGGCTAGAGAGATTGGAGGACAACCAAAGCATGTTGAGGGCATGTCTAGTGATGATGAGATTTCTCAACAAGATATTTTAAATTTTGATAAAGAAAGAGAACAAATTGTTGAAGAAATCCAAGAAGTATTAAAAGATGTTGTAGAAGATTTTTCTTCAGTAGCTAATATTCTGATTAAATTTGAAGAATGGCGGGAAAATGATTTATCTGCATATAATGAAGCATATGCTACTTTGTGTCTACCGAAAGTTGTTAGTCCTTTAGTGAGATTAGATTTAATATTTTGGGATCCATTAAATGATTCAATAGATATTGAAAAATTAGATTGGTATCGAACTCTTGCGCTATATGGCTTACATGACACAGAAACTGAAATTACACTAGCTCAAGATCCAGACATCAATCTTTTACCCACGATTGTTGAGAAAATTATTATTCCAAAACTATCTCAACTTGTAGATAGATGCTGGGATCCTCTATCTAATTCTCAAACCTTAAAATTGGTTGGTATTATTACTCGATACATTAGAAAATTTCCTAGTTTAGGCCCAGCTAGTAAAGCTCTAACTAATTTGTTTAACGCTATTTTACACAAAATGAAATGTGCTCTTGAACATGATGTTTTTATTCCGTTAACACCAAAACTTATAGAAAGCAAGTCCCCATTTTTTCAGAGACAGTTTTCGAGTGGATTAAAGCTTTTAAAAAATATTACTAGTTGGCAAGGTGTTTTCAATGATATTACTTTGAAGGAACTGGCTTTAAATTCTTTGTTGAATAGATATTTATTGAGTGCTATCAAATTTTGTCTGCTTATGGATGGTGTTGCCAAAGTTGATTTAATTAGTTTAATTCTGCCTAGAGTCTGGTTGCAAGGTAATACGCCAGAGCTTAAGATGTTTAGTGCTAGTGTTTTGAATTTGTCACAGCAGTTGGATAAAAATAATCCATTGCATTTGGAAAGTATAGATATTGTAAATAATATTCTCAAGACGATTAGAACTTAAACTAGATCTATAAATAAAATGTAATTAAATTAATATGTAAAATGTTTTCAATTTTAGTTTTGTAGATTTATAAAACACTAATAAAAGTAAAGTGGGATAACTTTATTAAATATATAAAATATCTCTTTGCAGCAAACAGTCGACGTTAAAGCTTGGTACTTACTAATCAAACATCAATATGTATTGACATCAATAGACCAAACACACTGATAAGTCAAAGTATGTGAACTTTGCATTAGTGTAACTAAGTTTTGCATCTAAAGATTGCAGCAATTTAAGACATTAATACCACTTGTTGCAATAATTTGTATAAATTATATTAAAATGTTAATTTTATTTATTTATTTTTATTTGTTCTGGAACTTGCGTTAGTTTCTCTAGCATGTCTTAAAAAAAGATGCGCGGTGACGGGGCCAGATAAGAAACTAGTTTGAACAAATTGTACAGGGTAAGTTATGAGTGTGCGATTATTCTCTTATGCCTTTGCTATTTAATGTAAATTTTGTTAACGAAATAAATTTAATATTTTACTGCAAAAATTTTCCATGTCTAAAAATATTTATGGTTAATTTAAATAAAAAATCGAAAATTAAGAATCAGATTCCGGCGAGTTGCAATTATTTAGATTTATAATAAATATATTACGATTCAAATTTACATCGTAACCATTGAATTAATTTAAATAAAAAATCGAAAATTAAGAATCAGAGATTCCGGCGAGTTGCAATTATTTAGATTTATAATAAATATAGAATTTATTTGGATGTGTAGTTTAATTCTGATTTTATTACATTTTTAATGCAGTACCGCCATTTCTCTTGTGTTCTGAAATCAGTTCTCTAATATTATTTACAACTGTTCATAAACTTTTCGGGTGGTTATTGTATTTTCTTTTATTTATTTTTAAATCATCCAATCGGATAAAAATACAAAAATAGGGTGGAAGTTTTAAAACTTCACATCTATTACTTTGCTCTTTTTCATCCACAATATGTTTCTAATCAAAGTTGTTCTACCAAGAACTGGTTAACTAGTCTAAACGGTCTTGCCTGAGACCCCAGGGCAAGTCTACTAGTCATAATTTGAATTTAGAATTTTATTTTTAATGTGGCCGTTAGATCAATGCTATAAACTTATAAAGTAGTTTTAGTAGCTAACAACATGCAGAATTTGAGACTTGTAAACTAGTCGGTAGATTCAGGAGAAGGAAGCCTCTAATTATGCAAAAACCGTTCAAACTCTGCTTACTCCTAATCTCATTTATTTATGTTAAATGTTTTTGGCAGCAGTAACTCTACCATTGTGAGGGAGGTAAATTAGTGAATACAGTGCTATAAGCAATTATTTGTAACAAAAATTATAATTTTTTTCTATTGATTGTTATACAACAAAATTATTACAATAATATCTAAAATGAAATAGGTAGATAATTTTGCTGAATAAGTTCATTTTTCTAGGTATTAGCTTTTGATTTTTACGTTTTCTTATTTTTAAGATTTAGTAAAGATTCTGAGGTAGTTTAAAATCTTGCTAAAAAACGTAATCGCTTTTTATCTGAAAAACAAATCAAATATTTTGCTAAGCATTTATCAGGTTTAAGTGGCGCAGAAAAATCGGGCAACGATTCTCAAAAATATAAAGATTATGATAGCAACTCGAGCAAAGAATTGGAGAATTATATAAGTAAAATGACGACGTTGCTTTAGTAGAAAATTTATGATGAACAAATTGTTGATAAAGATGTTTCATCTGAAGAACAATCATCTACTGCTCGTAAAAACAAAATAAATACTGACATCAATTGGACCAGTGAATACATGAAGCCACCAAACATAAATTTTGATGGAGATCTAATATGATCAACGTTAATCTTCCAGAGGATTCTCAACTTTTTTATGTTTCTAGGAACTTTTTGAAACAATTGTAACAGAAACAAACCGTAGAGCTAACGAAAGAACTTATATAATCTTCGAACAAGATATAAAATTAGTAAAAAATAAATCCTGAATAAACTTGACCAAACGTAAACTTAAAAAGTTTATAGGTTTGTGCTGTTTACAAGAAGATCTGGTCAAATTTTTTTATATTATCATCCAATTATTGGTCAGACTATGTCAAGATGGTTTTATATTGAATACTATAAACAGGAAAAGGCAGTCTTACATCTCATAGTTCTTCACATCCCGACGAAGTTGTAAAACTGCTGGTAAAAAATTATTTAGATAAGGGTTACTAGCAGAATATTTGATAACTTGACGGGCGCTTTTAGAGAAAACAGGTGCTGAAAAGAAGTTAATATAATGACAAAGAAATTGAAGAAAAGAAAAGTAGATTACAAAATAAAAGATTCTGTTTTGGTAACAAGCTGGAGGGACAAAAGATATATTGTTCAGCACCGGTCACAAGCACAGTATGGTTGAAATCAAAAACAATCGAGAATAAACAAAAGTAAAGCTTTAATGTGTAATTCATTATATTCAAAACATGTTGGGTGTAAATTGTGCTGACCAAATGATATTTCATTATTATACTCCTAGAGAAACTATATTAGGTGGTACCCAACTTTTTTTTTTATCTTATGACGTCTGCATTTGAAATGCAAGCAATCTCTATCAAAAAGTATAAAACAAAAAATTTACCTTGTCATCTTTTATAGAAGAAATAGTGAAATGTATATTTCAAGGTCACTTATTTTGTCTTAAAGCCAACAGATGGCTCAACATTACTTAGAAATTAGAACCTATTCCTACTATGTATTGGGTCTCCTAACTCTTTGCGTTCATCCTTGATTCAAAGATAAAAGAA
Organism: Lagria hirta; assembly: GCA_947359425.1. Lineage (NCBI taxonomy): Eukaryota > Metazoa > Arthropoda > Insecta > Coleoptera > Tenebrionidae > Lagria > Lagria hirta. The sequence continues at coordinate 26,217,809 of OX375794.1, read as the reverse complement.
CTAAATCTTATTTGATCGTATTTTAGTTTTTTGTCTTTTATACAGTGCGCGTCAAAAGTATGGAACAAAATCATTAAAAATTAAACAATTTTTTTTTAAATAAATTTTTTTATGCCAAATAAAACTCTAAGTAGATATTTGTTTCACATACTTGCTAGAAAATTTATTTATTCTAACTTTGGTTTTTTTTCTCAAAACTTTCCTTATGTAAAATAACAAAATTTCCATACTGTCGTTTAGACAATTAAAATGGCTTTTGAAATATAAAAAAATAGGAAGTTCTTACTTAAAAAAAATTATTGATGATGTCATAACTCTCAAACAAATGACTGCTTGGAATTTTGTGTGGCATAAGAATTTGTGTTTTTATAAATAAAAATTGACGTGTTCAAAAATATGTTTGAAATAATATTTGTTTAATTTTTAATGAATCTATTTCATTTTTTTTGACGCGCACTGTATACTTTTGCATATTTGCTGTGCTTTTTTTTTGTTATGGTTTGTAGTTAGTTACTAAGTGTTATTTTCAAATGGGATTTTTTATCTTGCCAATATAAAATGCTTCAGGTTTTTTGCAAATTGGCGGCACTTCCACCCGCCTTATTTGTAAGTATTTTTAGTTTTTAAGTTTATTACGTCATACTGCACCTATCTGTAAAAAAATAACTTATCTAGAATTATGCAAGACAAAATTCTCTCTTCCCTGCTGTACCATTGTTTATGTATTAAATACATAAACCATGCCTGTACCATTGTTTATGTACCTGTACTAAACGTTATCTGCAATCTGAAATTTATTATTCTTTTCAAGAAGTGTTTTGGTTTTGATTTTCTTAGAATCAGCTTGAACGGTGTTGTTACTATATCAGCAAAATTACATTAAAGCCAGTTAAAATAAAAAAAGCGTCTAAAAATTTTATTAAATATTTTTTTCGAACCTAAGAATTTGGCGCCCCCAGGAGCAATGCGCTCGGGTGCGATGCATCCCCGCTTTGCGCGTCCCAAGCCACACCCCAACCACTGGTTTGCTAGTCAAAGCAATAAATTAAAATAAATCATTGTTCTTAGACATCATGATAAAATGAGAGAAAAAATCTACTACCAACAATTCCGCTTGGGGTACGAAAAAATAGCTCAAATTTTGCCACGGTTATTAAATTTATAGACTCAGACATATTTGGTTCTTATGAGAACTTTTCATGTAAAAAAGTTAGTATCTCACACGTTGTCAGTAGGTATGAATAGTTTATTTCATAAACCTCAAAGTAGTGGTTGCCTTTGAAAATTTAAAAATTGTCAGAGAGCTCACAGAAGGCCGTTTTGTTAAGCACAACACAATTAATTAAACGTGCCCTAAATAAATGATTTATCTAAAGTTTACTCTTCGGGGGTGAATAGAAGAGGTAGCCTAGACCAATGACCAACAAGCAAATAATAATTGTTTTAAGATGTACAAAAAGCCTTTAATTTAACGACAATTAAAAATAAACAATTCACAAATAAGGAAAAATTATATTTAAAAGTAATGAGCACTTTACAAATATATAAGATCTAACGTGCGTACATAAGTACACACACATTTTTTTTTCAATATGTAGCTTAATATTTTTTTTTATTTTGAATTAATTTTGCACTTATTTCTAAATTTTTGGTGATAAAATACATTGCATAGATAAAAATTTCATCCGGTTATTTAGAACAATTATTTCAAACCGCGGACTCTATTGAAGTTATTAGGCTAATAATTTTATACAGGATGTTGTAAGGTTGAAAGTGCTTGTCAACAATAATGTAATCTAGGCTGAGCGTAAACAGTGTTCTTATCTACAGCTAGCAGCCGCACGAAACACGTTTAGTGATTGTAAGTAAATAACAAATAATAATAAGAATAAATAGTTGGTTTTTTAAATTTTTTTATCTCTTTTAGGTTGATAATGGTAATTTTTAGCGCCATGCAAATTTTGGAGACGGCGCAGTGTATTTTTGGTTTTCTTCAATCATTTCGAATTCGAGTAACGAATGGAAAAATGGAATGACTAATAATTCCAGTTTGGCAGTTTGTTTAGTTGAGTAGGTTTTGCGGGATGACAACACTGGTTGAGTCAGTCGAGTGAGAGTTCTGGAGGGCAGCGGTTGTTAAAGTGTATAATTGCAACGTTTCGAACACGTGGTGTGCGGTAAAATTTATGACAGCTGCTAGTTTTTTATTATAAAGTGAGTTAACAAAAATGGCAAAAGAAAAACCTAATAATAATGAAGAAATCGAAGCCTTGGATGCATCACCCGGTGTAAAAATGAAGAAAGAATTAGGGTTGTTAGACGGTGTAGCAATCATTGTTGGTGTAATAATCGGATCAGGAATTTTCGTTTCACCAAAAGGAGTTTTAAAAAGCTCAGGATCAGTCGGACAGGCCTTAATTGTTTGGATACTTTCAGGAATTCTGTCAATGATTGGAGCCTTATGTTATGCTGAATTAGGTGAGTTTAATGCCGGAGTTCATTTTTTGGCGCGTTACCTATGATTTTGGTTGATAAGAAATTGCATCATTTTTTTCTACGCCCTCTAACTAAAGGTATTTTGAATATTTGGTCAATATTTATTCTGGAACCTAATTGTCTCTCTTTGTTTCTTATCTATTACTCAATTAGTAATGTGGACACACAATATTTATTGATTTATTATAAACAAAAACAAAACACATAAAAATGAATTATCAGCAGGCATGCTTCATTAAACAAGATTATAAACATAATTATTTATTTCTCCACATTCCTTTTTTGCTTTTTTTTTTCAATAATAATGTTTTCATTTATCTATTGTATTAAAGTCATGATTTACTTAACGTAAAAATCAGCAAATTGTAATAATTTTAGAATAAAAAATATATCTCCTTTTGTTTTTCAGAATTATTGTTTTACTGTTTATTAAATTTGTTTAGGGAAAAATAACTTCTCTTCAGGAATCCACATTATGTCAGATGATGTAATAATTTCACTACAATAAATATATTATTTTTATAAAACAATAATATCTATATATCAACAATAAACACAGGTGGTCAGTATATAGTCGCAGAGCTTGTGATATAAATTTATGGCTGTGTTGGGGAAAGCGATGAACAATTTAATACTGTTTGGGTGTTTTCCCTCAGTCTGCAAAAATTTCTCATTTTTTTTGAAAATGCAACTATTGCAACAGTAAAATAGGTTTCAACTTGACAGCTGTCGATCATCGGATTATATATAAAGTAAACAAGCAATAAAAGCCTGCATCCTTTGCTTCTCTGATTATAATAAAGATTTTGTCATTTTACCTGCTTCTACAAGAAGTAGGTAAAGAGTCTAGAATATAGTTCTGCATTTCCAAACTGCACTTTTTATAATGCGGTTTTAATGTAAAGTCTATTTTTTTTATATAAACTGTTGTAAAACAGTTTTAGGTAATTGTTTACTTTACCGGCCAGTCCAATTTGTGTGTAATTTTTAGTCGTACGGTCTAAACATGTGCGGATGTATTTAACATTGTTTAACATCCCTTCCCACTACTAAACAATTGCGCAAATGCTCTAAAGGGTTGAAAAACATAATATGCTTTGGTATCTAAAACGTTAAAAACATTTGATTTTTCGTCGTATTCACGTAGAGATTTGTACTAAAACCATGTGAGTCAACAAACTACTGTACGTATCCAGTAAATTGTGAAAAATAAAAAAAGAGGTTTACAACATTTTAGGGCAAGGGAAAATTTTATATATTTAGCAAATTGAGAGAGTGTGTGTGATTCTGATTACGTATGCTTGACGCATGCGCTGTGAACAAAAGTCTATGAAAAATGTGGATTTTGTCAATGTTTAGGACATTTGCAGAAAACTTTTTATAGTAAGTTACATTCACAAAACCCTCTTAAACACTATAAACAACACCCCAACTTCATACCTTACTGGCCAGTAAAGTAAGCAATGACCCAGTTTTAATGTTGGGATCGCCATTTAAAAATAAATGTCAAGTGCGTGATTTCTACGGTTACAAAGTAGGATTACAACATAATTTCAGAATTTTTGACACTGAAAATTGTTTATTAAAAAAAACAGACTTTAGGTATAATTAACAACTGTATTATACAAACCCTAAAATCTTTAGTATTATAATGCGAGTACTAAAAAACATTCTATTTATTACTTAATACTTGGTATGAGATGAAGATATTAAACAAATGAAATAAGCTAATAGGTAGTAAAATAGTTATAATTTCATGGCTAGGTCAATTTCAAGATACAGTAATGAAACAATAGTAATACAACAATGGTAAAACTTATAGTCCGGTCAGAATAGACCAAAAAATAAGAGTGAACGTACAAAAATTGGCACCTAGCTCAAATTTGGTAGGATTGTTCAAAACTTTATTATAAATGAAATCTGGGTCAAAAGTCACAAATAATTAAACGAATTAAAAAGCCAGAAAAAATCGATTTTAATATGATTAATTATTATTTTATTTGATCATCGCAGAGACATCAGACTGTGGGGTATGTCTAATATAATAGGCCGTTTGATGTTAAAGGATACCGTGGGGCGACTCATACACTATTTGACTAAACAATACGCTTCTAATTAAAAGAACTACAGTTACTATTTCATTGTGTAGATCTGACTACTTTCCGACTGTTTCCATGGTTTAAAAAAAATTGAATATTTGTGATAATATTAAACCTTTCACACAAGTTAAATTAAATATAATGCCCTGATTAGAGCTTGCATTATTACAAAAATAGAAGAAGGGTAGCTGCAAAAAGGGTTGTTATTGGTCGTCTAAAAATTACTGATGTGTACTTATTGTTGAAGTTTTTGTTTAATTCAATGTTATCTAAAAACAGTTGAAAAAGACCTGTTTACTTTAACAAAATTTTGCCAAATTCTGCACCTCAGCTGCACACAGACCTGTTGATGCCAATTTGCCATTTTTTCGTAAGGGGAAACTGGTATATTATGGTACATAGTTTTACTTACGAATTTACTACACTCCGGATCACCGAACATTGACCTTTTGATTTGCTCGTCACGATAAAACCATAGAGAATTAATTAAATAATTAATACCCTTCTGATACTTTGATAACACAGCTTTTTAATATATTTATTTATCAAAATAACACAACATTACACACCTAAATGGCAATTTATTGGTATACTAGTTTCAGTGAAACAACGTTATATGTCCGCTCTTCAAGTTCTTCTTTCATAATCCTTTATTATTGGACAATGCACCTAATATTTCAAAGAATTGCTCAAAAAAGGTTGTAAATAACCTTCCAACAGGTGGCGGCAATTTATTCAAAGCCAGACTAAATTTGTAAACCGTCAGGTAAAATGAGAGGTTTGGAAAGGTTTTGTTCCTGAAAAATAAAAATGTTATTTATTACACAAATATTTACAGATTATATATATATATATATATAAGTTTGCTTAAGTCATATTTGTCCGTAAGTTTAGTTTATATATATACTAGCTGACCCGGCGAACTTTGTTCCGCCTTAGTTTTGTTATTTTATTTTTTATTTTTCTTTCTTTTGTCATTTGTTTTGTTATTCTATGTCAGATGCGTTTACGTTTTATGTCACGTCACACGGAACGGGATAAAAAGTATTCTTTGTTAGGCTACTGGTACGACCCCAAAAACTGTAAAAATGATACCCAAATTAATTATTCACGTTTATTACCTTTATCACATTCATTTTACAACCCTCTTTAACATAAATATCATTTTCAAAATCAACGTTCTGAAATTCCTCGAAAATACCCATATCGTTTTTTTACATTTTTATCCCTAGAACACTCTCTTTTCATCCTCCTAAGGGTAATTTTTCAGAAAGCAGGAAACATATACCTATTTATATATTTTTTGAGAACTTAGACAATTTATGGGAAAAATTATGAAATCGACATTAATGTTGATCTTTAGACATTTCGACCTCTTTCCGCTCTATTAAGGAATGATAATATTTAGTTCTAAAATTTCGGATTTAAACATAGATATTATTTTTAAAATAAACAAACCAAAATCTTTGAAAATCATACTAATATTGATAGTTGTCATTTTTTATCCTTATCCCATCCTTTTTCATCCTTTTGTTAAAAAAAAGTATCCTCTCCTTTTCATTCAAATCCAGTCGTCATAAATTTTCCATACAAACTTTCACCCAAAGTTGTTATATGGGAAGTTCTCTCATGCAAGACGATTAAAATGTAAACGCACGGTCCGACTTTGGTCCGTGGTGGAGGAGTGGATCGATTTATTTGGTCATAAACGGTAATTTGCCGAGCCTCAGCGAACGTTTCCGACACCGCAAGTTCAATTTTGACTTTCACCCCTCTTTTAGAGGGTGGTTTCCGGAATAAAAAGTATTCTATGTCCGTCTCCTGGCTCTAAGCTACCTTCTCACCAATTTTCAGCCATATCGGTAAAGCCGTTCTTGAGTTATAAATAGTGTAATTAACACGTCTTTCTTTTATATATATACTAGCTGGCCCGGCGAACTTTGTTCCGCCTAAACATAGATATTATTTTTAAAATAAGCAAACCAAAATCTTTGAAAATTATATATTGATACATGTCATTTTTTGTCTCTATCCCTCCCCTTTTCATCCCTTTGTTAATAAAAAGTAGCTGTTTATAATTATTTACTTTTATTATTTTTTTCTAATTAATAATTAAAAATTATTAAATATTATTAAATATTTAATAATTAAATATTAAAATAATTATTAATATTTAATTAAAAATTTTATTAATATCTTTAAATATTTATTAATATTAATAAACTCGCTGCTCGATTCAAATCAGCACTTGATAAATATCTTGTTCTGCGTCGCAAATTATCTATTTGTTGACCTCTGTTGTTCGCTCGACGATTCTGCATTGCCAACCGAGCTGTTTCACGGGCTGCTTCACTTTGCTCTCGTGATTGAGAAGCACGAAGTCGAGCCATATTATCGCGGCGCTGTTCACGTGCAATTTCTTGTTCTTCTTCAGTCCTTTCATTTGCAGTATTTCGTATTCTTCTTGCATCACGGCTTTGTCGGGAAAGATTCGATCGTCTTGGTCGCGGCATTATTAATTAAACTTCACTTCACCTAAAAACTAAAATTTTCAACCATACCGAGTTTTATAGTTCACTTCACTTTTTACGAATGGGCAACGGCACTATCATTACATTATAATTGTTAATTATTTATTTAATAGAAATAGTTTTATTATTGATTTCTTACAAATATCAAATTGTCATCCATACGTCATTACATATCTGTCATTATACGTCAATTACATAGCTGTCATTTGCGTTTTGTTATTCCACGTTTTATAGTGACTGACGTTTCATGTCAAGTCACACGGGAATGCTGTCAAACGGGATGAAAAGTATCCTATGTCCTTCTCCTGGCTCTAAACTATAATTGATATAAAAATCCAAGTTTGGGAAAATTTCTTGAGCCACGTCAAATAAATTTTAATGTAAACGCTTCTTCGTGGTTGTGTCAAATTTCATGGTAATTTGTCGAGCCTCACCGAACGTTTCCGACATCGCATTTCACATTTGACTTTCACCCCTCTTTTAGAGGGTGGTTTCTGGAATAAAAAGTATCCTATGTCCGTCTCCTGGCTCTAAGCTATCACCTCACCAATTTTCAACCATATCGGTAAAGCCGTTCTTGAGTTATAAGTGGAGTAACTAACAGACTTTCTTTTATATATATAGATATAGAGCCAGCTAGTATATAGATATACCAAGGTGTTTCGTCAATCGCCACATCTGCTAAACTTACGGACAAATATTACTTAAGCAAACTTATTCCGTTAGTCTGAGGAGTGAAAGCTGGATTTATAGTGTTTTGGATGTGGTCTTTGTTGGGGTATTAGCTTTTGCAGCAAAGGAAGGACCAAATGACGTTTTTTCATTTGAGCTACGATATTTTTGCTAATATCAGTTTATACCGTTTTTGCAAAAAAAACGCCAAAGCGCCGGTTTGCGATGTCATACCGAATTCAGTTGATATTGATATCGTGATATTTTGTTTAGATTGTAACAGTGCGCTTGGCCACACGATAGACGCTGTAATAAATTGCCCATCGCACTTGAAAACGTTGTTTGTTTTATTTGTAGCCTTCTATTGATTTGCTGAAGTGGTTACCACGTGGTGTGATTTTACACACATTTCCGATTTAACCGTTTGCCTTTTATGTGTTAAGTGAGATTTTCAGTTTTCACGTGCTGTATCTACTACAAGAAAACTTTTCAAAGTAACCAGGCACAACGTCGTTTCTCTATCACTGACAATCTTCATTAGTTTTTTAAAACCCCAGATAATTTCTTTAAAATTTCATAGTTACTAAATGGTCGACATGTACACACTAAAAAGGCTTGTTGCCCTAATTTAAAGGCTGGGGAACTTCCGACTGTTTTTCCTCTGGAGTGTTGTACCAGGGAAAGTTTAGACATCTGTTGATTTATTTAATCACATATTTTCTCATTTTTTAGAAGTAATATACATATATCCTCTTTAACTTTGTTAACGTCATATCGATACCCAAATGCATCAATGATTTATGGGGTTCGTTCACAAGTTCAGCTGAGATGCCTTGTAGAACATACAAACGCCACATTCTATTAGACGATCTACAGACTTGTTTTGTACAGAGTAAACTTCTTACTTTCATCTACATTGTTTTCATACAATTTTTTCCTAACGGAGACGATCTTACCGTCGCTGTTTTGCCGAGTTTTCTCTAATCAGTGCTGATTTTTATACTCATAACTGCAGATTCTACAAGCGATGATTCTTTTACAGGATTTTCAATTTTCACAATTCATCAATTATGTATTATCTTTGGAAGCTAATGGAATTGTTTTTTCTGAGAGATAAGTCTTAGTCGGTTTTTTGCATTTATAATTAAGGCTTGATAGTAATATTAAAATGTTCAAACTGAGAAAATCATCAAAATGTGATAACTTCATCTCTGAACCCATCATGTTGAAATCCAAGCGGTGGCTAATATACACGATATCTAAAATTGAGAAAATTATTAATATGTGAGGACCGGGCTGTACACCTATTTGATAAGTGCCAAAATAGCACGAAACTATAGTCATAGGTTCAGAGATGGGGTTATCACATTTTGGTGATTTTCTCAATTTAAAAAGTTTTAGTAATTAAAGAAACTGTATTTAAACGCATGATTCCTATTCCTATATCCCATAGAAACCGTGCAATTTCCTGGGATGAAAAGTCGCTTGTGTAACTCGAGAGTATAATCTATATCACTATATCTGTGACAAATTTCATCTAAAACCGTTTAGTAGTTTTGTCGTGATTGAGTAATAAACATTTAACAATCCAAGCTTTTACACCTATATTTAGTAAAAATAATGTAGCATTGTAGGAGTTTTGAAACTTTTTTTAATGTAGGTTAGATAAGATGACTCCATAAATAAAAATTCGTACACAAGATATAAACACGGTTTCTAGGACGAGGCAAACCAATAAAACAGCAATATATCAATTATTATGTACTAATTTGATGTTTTAACACCTACCTACTTACAATATGCACCTATAGTTTATTGCCAGTCTTATTTTTGTATAATTATATTTAAAAAATGTTTTTATGTCATTTATTAAATTTTTTGTACACGCTTCTCAATTCTAAAATTATAGGGATTAATTTTAGTACGTAAAACGCCACTTTTCGTTTATTTTTTATTAAATAGTTTTTCGGTTGGTTTTAAGATAAACAACTTAAACTATTAACATTGGAACAAACATAATTTTAACAATTAAATTAATTAACAATCGTCATTTAGAAAAAGAAAAATTAATAGTGCGATTGTGATCATTTTGGAATCTGCTGCCTGGGAGGCTGCAAATAAAATAAAACTGACGTCCGTTTTAATGTTTGTGCCTGTAATAGATGTATAATTGTTTTAAAATTGAATTAAATTTTTTAAATTTTTATGATGCAAAGCTTGAGATTTAAAACTTTCAAGCTTTGTTCGTTGGGTTAATTTGTGATTTAAAACTTTAGAGAGACATAAAAGACATTGTTACTAAAAAGTGCTTGCGAAATATTTCAGACTTAACTTCCCCTCATTCAGAAACAGAAACGATTTGACTACTTTATTTTAGAGTCTTGTAGCAATAATAGCCATTAAAATCACGCTTGCGGTAGATTTCTAACATTTTTCGATAATATTTATTAAGTAACATGAAATATGTACTTTAAATGATGGACGAATTAATAGCATTGTAAGGTTATCTGTTTTCGACCTGACAAATTATAGCATCTTTTTTTATCGTCCATAATATTCCCCATAATTTTTTATGGCATGATTAACACATTCAGTTTTTTTTTTCATTTTTCTCTTTTTATGATTTTGGCATACATACTGGAGTTGAACATTTCGAAATTAAAGGAGATCGAGTGCGTACAAATTGTGCAATATTTGATTCAAATTTGCACATAATATAAGGGAATAAGGGAACTTAAATTGTCTTGTTCTACAAAGTTTGCAGAAAAATATCGTCTTTGGATAGAAATAGCTTCGCTGTCTTTTAAACCTTATAGTTGAAACCTATAGTTGAACACGGGATCTACCAATTGTTAAGTAAATACGTAAAACGTGGTAAAGTGTGTACCCACAGAAAGAATCGCCATAAACAGATAAAATTAGATAGAATTGTAGCTTCAACCCTGGGGATTTCAACACTGCAATTAGTTAAAAAAATCGTATATTATTTAAAGGGCATTATTTAAAAAGAAATCATGTAAATTACAAATATAGAAACTAACAGCTCTCTCTGGACTGGAAAAAAAAGCACGTGCTTTTGTAGTAAATCCCGTAGAACAAAATTAATCAACGTTTTCTTTACAAGAAAATTTTTTCTTGATTCGGTCACTGTTGAGTTTTAGTTTTATTTTGGCTTTATAACATTATAACGCAAGTATTTTGCCAAAAACTGAATTTATTCAATAAATTATGAAAGAAAGTCGGGCGGGCCCGCCCCCTCTACCCCACCTCGGCTTCGCCTCGGAACGTGCTACTACTTTAATATAAATTATTTTAATTAACTTTCGGCGTAGGATCAAGAAAAATAGTATACAACCCACGACCATAAAGTTGGATAACCTGGCAGATGTGATAGAAGAGCCTCGGCTTCGCCTCGGCACTTCTATCACATCGGCCAGGAAATCCAACTTTCTGGCCTAGGGTCGTAATATACTATTTTTCTCTTAAGCTCTTACGCAAACGCTTTTTGTTGAGGCTTGGTTTGTTTTTGTCACCCTTGGGTCAAAACTCAGGTTTTTACAACTTTCTCATAATTATTGTTCGCATTAGTACGCGTTGCTAATACACAATTTTTATTTCTGTAAGGCTGCAATCAGTTTTGTTGGTTTTGAAATAATTGAATACATTAAATACAATTTCTTGAGCTTGACTGTGGAGCACTTCATTGGGAGCGCGTTTTTTCTGATTGCCACGTCATCACAGAGTGATTCTCAGGACATATTCCTTTATTTTTTGGAGAAAACTCTTTAGTCACTTTATGTACTGCTCCGTCTCACCTAAACTGATAAGTTTTTTTTTATTGTACTAATAATTGATTGTTTTGTTTCAGGGACAATGATACCTAAATCGGGCGGTGATTATGCATATATTAGTGAAGCATTTGGACCTTTGTTGGCATTCTTATACTTGTGGGTTGCACTATTTATCCTAGTGCCTACAGGCAATGCTATAACAGCAATAACTTTTTCACAATATATCTTACAGCCGTTTTGGGGTTCTTGTACAGCTCCATATGAAGCTGTAAGACTTCTAGCTGCCGCTACAACTTGCATTTTGACTGTTATCAATTGCTACAATGTGAAATGGGTCACTCGCGTTCAAGACATTTTTACTGCTACAAAAATGTTTGCACTGTGCATTATAGTAATTGCAGGCATTTATTATCTTTGTGTTGGTCATGTTGAACATTTTCGAAATCCGATGGAAGGCACGAATTCGGAACCGGGTTATATTGCTTTGGCGTTTTATTCAGGCTTATTTTCTTATTCTGGGTGGAATTATTTAAATTACGTAACTGAGGAACTCAAAGAACCATACAAGTAAGTGATAAAAAGCTGCTGTTAATATCTTTGATTTTAAAACAACATATTTTTCTAGGAACCTACCACGAGCAATCTGCATATCAATGCCTGTTGTCACTGTTATTTACGTCGTAACAAATGTAGCGTACTTTGTAGTTTTAAGTAGGGACGATATTTTATCCTCGGATGCTGTTGCTGTAACATTTGGAGACAAAATGCTTGGAACGTTTTCTTTTTTGATGCCATTTTTTGTAGCTTGTTCAACCTTTGGCTCATTAAATGGTGCAATTTTTGCTTCATCACGACTTTTTTTCGTGGGAGCTCGAGAAGGGCATCTACCACGAGCCATATCTTTAATAGATGTTCAAAGGTTTACACCAGTACCATCACTTATTTTTATGGTAAGTAGTTATTTTAAACCGACTTCAAAAAAAGAGGAGGTTTTATGTTTTGCTGTATTTTTTGTGTGTATGTTCATGGATTTCTCTCTCAAATGCGAACCGACTTTAAATTTTTTTTTGAGGTTGTTTCAGCGTACTTTTGAGGTGGTTTTATTATTGCCATATCCAAGATCTGATCAGTTATTCACACCGTTTTACCACTTGCCAAAAAGGTTGTTTATTAGATCTCGAGAACTCTTTCGACCGTAATGTCCTACATCATTATTCTTCGCCTTATCATTAATTTATAAGGAGATGAATAAAACTGAAATATTATTTGCTTAATTTTACCTGGTTTATGAGATTTTGACAAGTTTTTTCTAATAATCCGACTAAGGAGCTGAAAAGAGGACCGTTATCTTTGTTGTAAATAAGACAAATGCTCTCATTTGTCTTATTTAAGGATTTCGATAAATTCAGCTGCTTTCAGATGTCTATAGTTATTTATTTGCTTAATTAATTTTAAACTGTTGATACTAATATCATGATTGCTATAGTCGATTTGTTCGATCTACCGTATTTTAAATAAGCTAAGTGCTTTTTGTATATAGTTTGAACTGATCTGCCCGTTTGCCCTATATAACATTTGTCACAGTTATTACATATACTATGCGATAAATTTGAGACTTTTGATTGATGATAGTTTTTTTGGCCTCTTTTAACTTTTTGCAAGTGGCACAACTGTGTGAATAGTTTATTGTGTCAATGATTTCAAAAGAATTAATCAAGATCTGATGAGGATACCTCATAGAAATAAAAAAAAACTCTATTAACCCAGGTCTCTTTTATTAAATCTCTAGATATGTCATATAAAAACAAAGTTGCTGTTGGTTTCTCTACTTACCAGGCAACAGATTTTGATCCGAAGAACTACAGTCAAAGAAAATTGGTGTATATAATTTATAAATATCTTGTACTTGGTTCAATTATGACAATGTTTTTTTTAGGATTCATTTTCTTAAAAAAATACATTAAAACTATTAGTATTAGAAAATGTTATGTCTTAAAAAAAGTCTACATAAAAATATTCGGAAAAACTTTTACTCTTGAGGTAGTCTCATTGTCGCCAATGAGTCTAAAGCTGATGAAATTTTGTAGAATTCTTAAGTTTTTAAATTTTGACATGATTTTTTTTATTAAATATTTTATTCGACAACACCAAAAGCAATAGATAGCGCTGTAAATTCTAAGGAAAACAATGGTCCTGTGACTTTCAATCACGAGTCAGCTGTTGTGATTCGCTTATCACTGTCACATCACTATCAATTCTGCTATTGTGCTGGCAATTTGTGTTAGGTTCGTTGTGCTGTTGATGGGTTGTATTATTATATCATAATGCAACAAATTGAATTATCTTTGTCACATATTAACTTATTTCTGCATGAGGGAAAATGCAGAATGGGAAAATAATTGTGAACGCGGGACATATTATTTTGGGTGCGGTTTTGACCCGTAAATATGTACTTACGGGCAAGAAATCTGATGGAAAGCAATGTTTGCTGCATGCGGACCAAAGTTTACTTTTGTTACGTTTTTAAGGCAATTTTACATTTTTTATGTTTTATCAGAGGAAAATTGGAACATGCTAGCACTTTTACTCACGTACTTATTGCACTGTGGCACCGAATAATAGTATTTCAATTTACTGGTCGTCTTAAAAGCCTGAAAAATTATTTAACACCAGTCCAATACTTTTTAAGTACTTACAGAGTTAACTGGAAATTTCTTTGTATTTCTTGAGAATATAGTTTACTTTTGTATCAATAGATGACGCTTCCAATACTTATTAAAAGAATAATATAGGTATTTTAAACTTTTACGCATCTACAGAATGTTATATTTCACCCGTTCAGCATGGCTTTGTTCGTAAGAGGTCTACTGTCACAAATTTGTGTAGCTTCACAGAGTATATCTTAAATGTCTTTAGATAGTCAGGGCCAAGTAGATGTTGTTTATACGGGCAAGTCAAAAGCATTTGGCAAATTAAGTCACCATATTGTACTGGATAAACTAATAAAGGTGGATTTTTACTAAAACTTCATTTACTAATCAACAACGATTCACTAATCGTTGATTGGAATAATGAAATCTTACCTGTGAGGTCGTTACTTTTTTGTTGCACATAATGGCCATTTTTCTGACAAGTGTACTATTAGTTCTGGTGTTGCCCAAGACTTCAATCTAGGACCGCTTTTTTTTGTTTTGTTTATTAATGATTTTCTTGATTGTATAAGTTTTGAAGGATTAATGTATGCTGATGACTTCAAATTATATTGAACTAAATTTGACTGAAATAAATTGCAATCTAATATTTTTTGTTTTCTGAGTCGTGTAAACAGAATAAACTTAACAAAATGTTAAGACAACCAAATGCAAAAACATCACGTTTCTTCTTAAAGTAAATCCCATTGTGTATGATTATAGTATTGATCACGAAGAGCTCCAGAGATGCTCGACAGTTTGTGGTTTAGACATACTATTTGATTCTAAAATGACATTTATACAACATATCAATTCAGTAACTTCATCTGCAATGAAAATTATGGGATTAATTATTCTGAGAAACTTCAAACAATTTAATGTCTAAACACTAGAATTTTGTTTTGTTCTTTAGTCAGGTCAAGATTGAAATATGGAGCTCTTATATGAAGTATATCTTACGAAAGTCATAAAACCGTTCTTGAAGTTGTTCAGAAAAGATTTTTTAAATATCTTTATTTTAAGTGCTTTATTTATTTATCATAGTTATCCGCAAAGAGAATTTCTATATAAGACATTGCTGTCGACTTTTAACATTATTTCTCTACGTAGAACTCAAATGCACTGACATTTCTGTTTAAGCTGCTACACAATCAAATAGACTCTTCTTTTATTTTAAGTAAATTAAATTTTTGTGTTCCACTAGGAGTTCTTCCATTTTTATCTGAAATCTTATAAAAGAAACTTAATGCTGAAATCCCTAGTCACAATAATGTGTACATGTTACAGTAAAGTAGAAGAAAATGGTGATATTTTTCACTGTTCTTTAAAGTGTATGTTAAATGTATTTTACGAACAATTGCTTATCGAAGCCACTGATGTTTAAGAGATGCAGGTAGTCTACAAAAATTGTCAATTATGAGTTTAACTTCTTAAATATAAGAAGTTAAACTCATATTAATTTAATAAAATATTATTAATCATTTTTATTTAGTTTGTATTTATTACTATAATGTCTTTGTTTTATTTTGTCTTCTTATTGGAGTATAATATATCACTGATCAAAATAAACTACATATTTATTCGAAAAGAACAACATTTATCAATAAATTTTTCAAAGTTTCTATTTGTTTTTAAGTTTTGTTGTCAATATAAAAATATTCAAATCTATGAAGGGAAAGTGTAGAGAGCCGTAGTTCCACACAATCACTGAAATTTATTTATGTAACATACATTAACATTTGCATCAAGGATAACATTTAACATTAGTTAAATAGTCTAACTGGTATTAATTAGATATAGAAACGGTGCTTAGATTTCTATTCAGGACTGTTCAAAAATTATTTTTGATCTTTTTTATAAAAAACAGTATATTAATAAAAAAAATTATTCAAAAATGAAGGAGGTATTTGAATCTAAACAAACACGTTATTAGTACTTATGGTAATATGATGCGGATGACCTTCACTATGCTGCGCAAACTTGCAACGACCGAAGAAAATAAATACATTTGACTATTTTCTACACCATGCAAATGTAAATGTTGGCATACAATTTTCAATAAAAAACACTAATTTCAGTGATGCTATGCAAGAGTGAATCTTTAAAAAGATTAATTTTACACAAGAAAACTGAAAAAAACATCACTGGATGTGGTTATGGCCTGTAATTAGACAGGACGAGGCAAAGTGGAGAGTTTATCAAATGAAAATTGTAAAAATAAAATCTTAATATTTTCTTTACATTGTTTGTGATGTAGACAGTGAGGATGGCGATAAAAAACTTCAAAATATTTTCTGGCATATTAGCAAAAAAGTCATTAAATTCATTAGGTGAATCTCAGCTGTCCTTTGCTAATTACTAGTTTTGAGTTGGTTAATACACAAAGTTTTTGTATTTTATTTTTATGTAATTTTGGTAAGTTGATTGTAAATTCTTTAATTCTAATTGTTTGCATTATCCATTTGCAGAAGATGGTTTGCATTATTTTAAAATATTTTGTAAACTATGTATATGTAAGTTTCAAGTAATCAACTAATCATCCGCAAAAGTAGAGTACGGTTGGTTTGCGACGGCACAGATGGGCTTCACCCATTGCCGTAAGATTATTGTTACCATGAGTTAGCGCATCCAAGGATGACTGGGGTGTACCTTCTAAAAGTATTCGTGCTCTACTGTGCTTTTTCATGATTTATACTTTTTTGGTAAATACTAAATTGAAGTAACTTAAAATATTATTGAGAATCATATCAGACTTGTCTTCAAGAATAATATTGGAATCTACAAAATCCCAATTCCCAGTGTGTTGCAAATTGATAAAAAAGAAATTTGACTTTTAGTGTTAATGATCTAAAAATTTTGATTGAAGTAGTATTTTCTGGGTTATCAATGTTTAATTTTGTTTGATCCCACCATGCAAACTTCGTTGACTTGTTTTCTATAATACAAAACTATAATACCAAAAATAAATAAAAATACTTTATGTAAAGATTTTGTATGACCGACGTTAACTTATTCGTGCAGACTAAACACGCCACCTCAAGAGGATTAAAAGTTCTATTTTATTTTTATTTAAACAAAATTGGATTAACTCACACTGTGAACTACATTCTCTCCAAATCACATAAGGTTTTCCACATTTTAGTCAAACTTTAATGAAATAAAGACGGGTGCTACATGTGTTGGTAAATGATAAAAGTAAATTATTTATTTTTGTAAAATTCAGATAAGTAAAATATTGATTCTGATATTTTTTTCAGGCGATCATTACTCTGGCGTACCTGATGATAGAAGATGTATACGTATTAATCAACTATGTTTCTTTCGTTGAAGCTCTTTTCATTACAATAAGCGTTACTGGTCTACTTTACATGCGTTGGAAGAAACCCCATTTTGTTCGGCCAATCAAAGTCAGTTTAGTCCTACCAACAATATTTTTGATTATTTGCGCTTTTCTTGTTACATTTCCTTGCTATGTGAGCCCAATGGAAGTTGGAATCGGTTTAGCGTTTATAATTTGTGGCATTCCGGTTTATTTTGTCACAATTGGCTGGAAAACTAAACCAAATTGGCTTAAAAAAATTTTCAATGATTTTAATAATGGTTGTGCAAAACTATTTTTATGTGTAGAAGAAAATCAATACAAAGACTCGTAGTGATCTATTTAAATTTTAAACAGTGTAAATTATTTATTGTTACCAGTTTTACAAAAATATCAATCAGGGTTTGTAAAATTATCTAAGACAATATAATATTTGTGATATACAAATTTTGTACGCATGATAGGTATATTATACTTGTAGCTTTGTTTTGTTATTTATTTAGTTACCAATAGAATTTAACTACTTTTTGATAAGACCTAATGAAAGCGCATTAATTTTGAGTTTGTTTAACATTTTTGTAATATATCTAAAGTCTGAAATTTTTTCACGATTTTTCAGTTTTGTATTGCTTAGTACTTGTAGGAAATTTTTGAGCGCGAATAATTGAGAACCTAATATAAAGATCGAAGAAAATGTGGAAGGCAGATTTTATTGTGAATAAAGGCTGTATTTTTATTGTTAAAATTGTCAGGAAGTAGTTGAATATGTCGCTTTTTATTATATTTTTATGATATTATTAAAGTTCTTTGTAAGAACAAGTATGAACCATCGAATTTGGCATTATATAGACAATTTCTACAATGTTTCTCTGAGTTATTATCTCTAGTTTTATATCTATTTATAAAAGAGTAGACAAATAAAATATTGAGTTTTGTATAATATGAGTTGCTTTACATTTGTCTTACTTCCCATATTCTGTAAAAGGTTCTCTTGGGTAAGACATTTTATGGAGTTTAACAAAAAAATAATTAGCTATTCACCAGTTGTAGTAGACGCTTCTTGTGTGGTGGCAATGCTCTCCAGCTAACTCAAGAACGGAGAGTATAAGGGTGATAAACAAGAGAAAGGAAGCCAGAATTTAGCCCTGTGGTTAACTCAAATGATCTCCCCAATTCTAGAGTAGCTTTCAGTGCCCTCAAAATATCTGGAATACGCTTCATTTTAGACACTCATCCCACCGGTGTCCAGTTTCAGGTCGCTGAAAGTCGTAGGTCAACAAAAAAAACTAAATATATTAATGACAATAAATAACTTTATTAGGAGTCTCAACTAAGCTACATCCGCATTAAAAGCTACAATAGAAAATGCTCCAGCATACAAAATGATTTGGTAACTGCCCTGGTAGTACGAGCTTACAAAAAACATGAAGCTTGACTTGCTACTTTCTCACACAACACAGCATTCCATTACTTTATGATATACCTTGTCATATTTTTGCCAGTTAGGCTTGTTTACAAATTTCTATTTGGGAAATATTTATGGAGTGCCTTGACCTGTTGTCTGTTTACGATTACGAACTGTTTTTTCTTGAATAATTTAATCTCTCTGTCTTTCTTAGTGGTAGCAAAAGTAACCATAAATCAAAGCTCCTTTTTTAATATGTGATATATTTTAATATAATCATATGTAGAGATGATTAAAAGCTTTCAAATTGCTCAAGATAGAAGCAAAATAATTGTGGCTGTTTAGAGTAGAATAGTGGAGTGTTAAAATCACTTAAGAAAATTACTTTCGTAATTTTGGAAAAGTTGAGTTCATGGCATACTAATTTATTATTTGCTGCTAAAAAGACTTCTAAAAATTCTTAGGTATTTCACGCCTGTAAACAGAGGCTGCTCAATACATTAGTAAGCTTTGTTTCTGAAAGTGTCATTATATCGAAATTTTACAAAGAAACATTGTTATAAAAATCAGAAACCTTACACCGTGAGCTACGGACATTTTGGTAAGAACAATTAATTGAAGAGCAGTGAAGATTGGGTGCGTGCCTTAGTTTAAATTAACGTAACGAATTTTCAGCTTCTTAGTGTTATAAGTTCTTTCAATGAAATTGTTTTTGATTTTATTATAATAATTTATCTGCCCTGGAATGCGACCTACTGGAATAAATTGACACATTTGAAAAGTCAGCTGAACTTTAATGGAGCGGGGTTGTCTCCTGGACGCATCAAACCGTCCTAACCGTTGACATTTAACATTAGATAGAAACATCGACATGAGCCTGTAACAACCAAAAGAAACTTTTTCACTGCGCTACTATACTCTTCATTATGTAGTTTTGCATTGCTAAGTTGGTCCTAGGTTAAGTTCAGGAATTACAAAAAAATCACATTATTTTTTTAATTTCTAGCAATTTTTCAGATTTCTCCGAAAATGTGGGTAGAATCAGTTTGCTTCAGACTTTTTTCAGTGACATTTTTGACAGCTTCAGTTTGTGCTGAGAGATCTTTTTTTAATTTGCTCATCGCCGTGAAGAAAATAAGTTTGACCACTGCTAATAAACTTTTAAATGTCGTAAGTCGTTGTTACATTTATTGCGAATCAATTTCAAAGATTTCATTTATTTGTCTTGTGACTGTTCAAACAAAATCCATCTCATTCGATGATACATCAATTCTACAGTTTTTGCAATTGTTTATTGTAAAAAACAATGTTGAAACATGAGATAAAAAGGAATAAACAACAACAGACTGTAACGGTTGAAATGCGGCACACGCCAAAAATTACGATAAATAAGCGCCTTCTTGCCATTTTCCGGTAAACTACTCATTGCATGACGCTAGTTTGTGCACTATCGAATTCGCTGTCATCGATTTAGTCTAGAACTGCGAAGACCCGACGCCTTTAAGACAATTTATGTCTTTCGAGTAACTGTCTTTTCTGAACACTCGGTATATAAAGTAAAGCAAGCTAACTTTTTTTATTGGCCAGGAAAAAAAAAACCCAGGGAGTTTTTAACGGATAGGAAGAGAATAATCCGATAGTAAAGCAGAATTTACCAGATTTTAAGCGGGAAAGATACCGACTCTATATATAGGAGTGGTGATAGCGTCCATTTTTCACTTTAAGTCCGCCACCGTACGTAGTGTTAGTGTACCCTTCTACGCCAAAGTAGTGAGTCAAATAAACCCGGTAGTGGGTATTACGTGTGTTCACGACTTTTTGACAAGAAAATTGGTACGGCTTTGAAGCCACTTTACCATTTTCGCGATTACGTGACGTTAGAAGGGGTAAGTTAAACAGTCTCATTAATTCCACCACTAACGGTTTTACTTCGCGGGTCATGTAGGGCAAGTCTAGGGTCAAGTCGAGAGACGACTCAATTGCGGCACTCGATCTTTTCCTCCTGTTATCCTGCTATTTACCATCGAGCTTCCGAGGAGTAAACCACTGCAAAACAACCATCTCCAACGGAAACCGCAGATAAGGTTAGTTCAAGGTCTATGAAAGGTAGAATGAATGTGTGAATGTTAGTAAGCCTTTGAACGACACCTTTAAAGTGAAGAAAACCTTCCTTTTATTATATTTTGTTTCATCAAATTATTGCCTTTATTGTTTGTGGTAATCAAGACAACCTGTAAGGGGTGCTTGAGTTAACTTCAAGGGAATTGTCTTGTCTAACTCAGACTGCATCGAGTCCTGTCAAGTTGTGTTAAAATTGTGATAAAATTTTATTTGAATTATTTAGAACTAATTAATTATTTGAACATTCTGGATTTATCTTTTTTATTTTATTTCATTTTGATGCCAATATCACTTATTGCTATCAGTTAGTTTTTTTTTTATTTGTTGTATTTTCTTTTATTTATTCAATATATTAATATTATTTTTCTTGAGCTTTTGTTTAGCCTGCAGGTCTTGACCCCTAAAAGGCTAAAGGGAGGCTAATTTCGGCTATTGTCTGAGCTTAGGTTGAGTGGCGCCATCCACCACCTGTGTTCCTAGATTCACGCCTCTACGGCTGAACTACCGGGTAATTTTGAACAGGGTAAAAGCTAGCCGAGATTAGCCTGTTCTCGAGTTTTCCTATTCCCTTTATTCCCTTTTCTCCTTTTCCCCTTGTGTAACTTTACGGTTACAAGACTCACAGTACACCTAGGGGCTAATCAGAGTGATTGTCTTTTGGGTTTGCTATTAAAGTTTTTTATTTACAATAAGTTTTACCCTACAAAAAAATTGTGACTTTGGAACTTCAGGATTTATTATTTGCATCTTATTCACAGTTTTCTCCTAATGGATTGTTTTAATATGTTATTTAATACTTTAATTAGGTCTCGTTCATATTGTTCTATATTTGGCCTCTTATTATTTCATTTGAAATATATTAATGCCTTAGAAATAGTATTGAAAGGAATGGTTAAATTAATGTATTTGCATATTGAATTAGTATTTTAATATTTCTCAAGTCAATTTAAGAGACTTTTGCATTCTTTACGTACAAACTTCTAAAGCTAATATACTACAGTTTTTTATTTTCACTAGGTGTGTTGCTTTTTATATTGTTGTAAGTAAATATGATATATTTAATATATCGTTAAATACATTTGAAAGTTTTACTTACCAAAATCTCATGATGGAAAATGTCCCGAGCTAATTTCTGTTGTTTTGGATGATCTTTTGTGCCTCCAAATGGTGAGCCACAGTAATTTTTCAGCTCTTAGATGATAACACGTTTAATGCATATTTTGATTACCTGATCCGGCAATTGGTTTATTCGCAATTAAATTAGGATGGTACCTGGTAGCAGGTTGACTGCGTTTTCGAAATTACGGGGCACCGGTCCCTAGTCTCAGAGAACCGGTGGCTTGGCGCGGAGATGGTACCGCGCCATTCATTTTGTGATCAGGTTTCGGGTTAAAGAGTGGCGATTAATGATGGTTGGCGGTAATTCTCTATTGTAAATACTATTAACTTCTACACAATAAATACTCTAATAAAAACCAACTAGTGCTTGAACGACTATACTTGCATTTTTGGTGGAATGTGTTTCATCTTTGGCACTGTATTCTCTTTTTTTTTTGGCCCGGACGGCTTAACAAAGGTATGTAGAATTCTTTTGGGTGTAGTAGTTTTTTCGTGTACTACTCGAGAAGACCATTATAGACAATTGTGAAGAAGTAGTAACCTTGTTAACAATCCAATTTACACGAGATAACATTTTTAGTGTAACAAAACACAGACGTAAACACACGTGCAATTGAAATACAACGAATACTATAGAATAACTAAGACAGGTCAGGCCACTTATACTTAACGCCAATTGCTTGCGCAAGCGTGTACATCTAAATATGCACCGGTCTCCCAGGATCGTTCTCGCACCAGACTAACAAATTGTCATGTCTCTGCGTTACCGGTCCCTAAAACCCGGTAAATTTTTTTCTTTCAAAATTGATCTCAATCATACGTTCTTGAGCATGGTGGTCTTGAATTACGTATAATGCCATCTTTAGCATTTAAAACGAAAAAAAAATGTGCTTTTCGCACATCTTAAACATTTGCAATTTTAATACAGCACTAAACAACGTAGCAAACCTGCTAAATTGGATCAACATCTTATAGAGTCGCACCTTACCCGATCACTAACAGGTGTTATTAGAGTACGAGAAAAAGTTTGTTTCTGACTAAAACGATGTATTTCATTCACTAAAATTTATTATTAAATACGTTAGTAAGTATCCAATTTGCAAAAAAAAGTTGAGTTACATTATAGTGTAACAATCGAGTTTGATTAAATGTTTGGATAGATAATATTCAAACACTTGTAGAAACCCAGTTCAAATTTAAATTGAAATAAATTTCGCGCGTTAAACAAAACATTAAATTGTAGATGGCGCCACCTAATTTCAGCATTTCCCTATAGATAAATAACAGAGATTGTTTTTTATTTATATCTTTGGTTTACAAAATGTAGCTGACCCACGTTGTTGTCAATGAGTCGATTATTGTTAGAAGTTTCATTTATATTAATGTTGCTCAAGTAGTTAAATTATAAAATGTTAGTTCCGAAAAAAGCTAGTGATTGTGTTGGCTGCTTTGGTTAGATTGGCAATTCTGACAAACGGCTAGGAGAAGGGGAAGATAGCGGGAAGAACTTCTTAAGTGTTGAAACGTGGAACGAGATAGACGTGCCTAGCGAGAAATGATATCCTGAGTTGTCGGCCATTATTAATTGTAAGTACGCTAATTGTACATGTTATTTGTTTAGAGAAATGATTATTTATGTATTCGGTGTAAGTCGCGTTGGGTCATAATATATTCAATGCGAGTTGCGTTCGCGAAATAAGCCGAACTGTGTTGTCGTTAGAACGGCATTGTAGCTGCAAATATCTTACTCATCTAGGGCTTTAAGTATATGGGGGCGCGGGAAACGGGCTTGAATAATGGTTGCAAAAATCGGGACGTAAATATTACGAATTCAAATAGGGTCGTTGTCAAATTAGGGAAAGGGCCGGTGTTGAGTACCTGGAGTTTGTTTGGGTAATATGTAAATCATCCTACATGTTAAAATCCTTGTCTATGTAATAATGGTCGCTTCCGACAATGTCTGTTGTTCTATAAATGTAATCTTGAAATGCAAATAACTATAAGTGTCTTTGTGCATAATCTAGAGCAAGTCCAAAATTACGCTCGTACCCAGTGCTTTACTCATCTCCTTGTTTATATCAATTAAAGACACTTAATTCTATCTATCTAGTGAGTACCGATTGCATAACAATCGCAGTACTTTTCTGTTCATGTAGTATTCTGATGCTACCAAAATGTCTACCATTCATTGTTCAAAATATATCTTCCTGTTACATTCGGTTTGTGGAGAGGTGGATGGAGGTAGGCTTTCCAATTCCTTCCTATTCCTTCCCCATGGTTGTTTGGTTAATAGGGACAAATCCATCTTTAAACAAAGGACGCCGATAGTGCAATCTCAGGACGCCATCTTAGAAAGTACTTCAAGGCCAACCCAGACACTCCTGAAGGACGCCATGACACCAAATAAGATTTTCTTCCAGTGAGAATCGTAGCTGCTGTTCCTGTCTTGGAGAGAGCCCTAGAAGTGACGCTGGAGGAACTAGCCCTGCTGTTCTAGGATACGATGCCCAGGTGAAACTGACTGCCAGGTCACACAAATGTCTTGTTTATTAATCTGTTTACCGTATTTATTGGAACTAATAGCATTGTTTGTTAAATTATTTAAGTAAATGGCGCTTACTTAGCAACACTCATTCAATCGAGGGGAATACTTTTAAGCCGCAGGCTATAACATATACTAACCGGTCTGAGAATTCTAGCTGTTGATAGGGAGGAAATGCGAACTCAATTGTAGCTAATT
Source organism: Lagria hirta (assembly GCA_947359425.1). NCBI lineage: Eukaryota > Metazoa > Arthropoda > Insecta > Coleoptera > Tenebrionidae > Lagria > Lagria hirta. The sequence continues at coordinate 26,192,826 of OX375794.1, read as the reverse complement.
TAAATAGATTGTCGCTTAATATCGCTTCAGAAAATCATGTGAGCTGTGCTTAGGCACAAATGGGCACCGCTCATTAGTTTCGGGAACCCGGGTAGGGATAATTGACTAGTATTGTCGTAGGCGCGAATAGGGATTCAGACCGTTCTTCGGTTTGAATGTACTTCTTCAGTTGGTCGTACCCAGGATTAACTGAAGAATTCTCGTGTCCGTTCCAGGGATTTAGGCTAGCTAGGGAGCGAGATCAGTTTGACACTATCTCGGTGATCAAGCGGCCGTTCACTGGGGAGTGGACCGTTGTTTGGGCTTTAATTAATCGAATGGTTAATCAAAGAGTAGGGCTTAATAAAATTCATCGTGCATTTCTGAGTAGACGGTGGACATAACTTGAACCTTTTAGGGACATCCTCCTTCATCTCATTATTATAAACCTAGCTTCGCATCACGTGATGCCCCCTGTGTTTTCTCGACTTCGTAAGAGTGTGAAAGCCTCTTGCGAGAGGGACACAGGTTTGTTATTTAACATGTATTTAGCTGGTCATGTATAGTAGAGTTCACAGACTTATTGTGTTTAGCCAGAGCGACTTAAAAGTAATAATAATAAGGAGAATCTCCGCCTCTCAGTGCTCGCGACATTGTTTCAGCTAGTAAGTTGTTATTTGCAAACAATTGCCCGTCATTTCGTTGCAGTAAAATCTGACAACCACAATGCCATTCAGTTCTTATTTGTGTATCATTGTTTTATTTTGATGTTTGTGTCATGCTGTTGTTTATGTGTTTGTCTCATTTGATTGCCTATGTTTATTATCTTGGTTTATGTATTTATGTGCCTGCTGATGTATTCCATTCATTTATTTTGCTCTGTACAATTGCATTAATACCATTGCGAGTGACCTTGGTCTCTCCAATATGAATCTCATGTGTGTAAATTTCATTGAATTTTGTTGGTTCTATATTCATTATTTCTGTGTCGTATTGTCTAATCTGTTTGTATTTTATTGAAACTTGTAGAATATAATTTTAGCTGAAATATCTGTTTGATTGGTTCCAATAGTACTGCAAGCGAGCTCACATTCCTTTTAGAATCAAGGTTATTTCAAAATCACGACGACAAAAAAAAAACACAACGTAGGGATCCGTCAATTTAAATTTCGTCTGTCACTTTAAAATTTCAAATGTCAAACTAGACGTCACTTGCCAAACTAAATGTCACTTGTCAATTAAAAGGCGCAAAAATTTCAAATATAGGTATAAGAACCATTACACACTTAATCAAACAATAGCGATGTATATTATGTATGTGAGGTTTTAAAATGTTCTTTAATAAAAAAAGTCAATTGATAAAGTGGCGCGCGTATATTTCGATAGCTTGTTCATTACAACTATTGCAGAATATTGCGTCATTTTATTTTTGGTGCGCCTGTGTCAAACGTTTTCCAGATTTGTGGGAAGATTTGTGGCAGAAAAAAGCGATTACGATGTGGACAGGACAAAATGCTCACATATATATATAAACAAATGTTTTTGTTCAAACATTTTACATTGCAGACGTGGACCGCATAACCGTCTACGCCTGGAACAATAAAGAACTTTTTTTATGTCATTATGACATTATGTAGCGTCATTGGGGAGGAGGGAGGTTATATTATAATGTACCGGGTTTTAGGGACCGGTAACGCACAGACATCACAATTTGTTAATCTGGTGCGAGAACGATCGCATAGTGACCTGACCAGACCTAGTTGTTCTATGGTATTAGTTGTTTTTCAATTGGACGTGTGTTTACATCTGTATTTTGTTACGCTTAAAATGTCTTCTCATGTTAATTGGATTCTTTATAACAAGGTTACTCCTTCTGCTTCAAAATTGTCTATAATGGTCTACTCTAGTAGTACACGAAGAAACCACTGCTCCCAGGAGTTTACCATAGGTGTGTTTTTACACCCGCCTGTTGTAAACTTTATTGATAAAAGCTTTTTTCGGAAATTAATATTTCAAAACATATTTTTTGTTTTTAAATAGAAATACATCTATTTATTTTTATTAAGCTTGACTTTTTGATTTACACGTTGGAATGATTAAATTAGCTCTTACAACTTTCTCATCTGTTACATCCTAAAATAATAAATAAACTTGACTTGACACTGTTTTTAAAGCAAGATAACAAAAAAGAATTTCAAAATTATTTTAACGCCTTAAAGAGGTAAGAATTTTATGTTCAATTAGTCTTTTTTGTCAAAAGGTTTATTGTTCAAACGCCTTTTGTTTACTTTAAAAAGTAGCATAACCTGTTCTATACTATTTAACTTTTATACAAAAACTTATATTACTAAATTTATTATATCTAACATTACATAAATACTACTTTACATATTCACAGTACCGTCACCTAAATTACTGCTATAAAAAAATTTTAAGAGCGATTAATCCATACAATAAATCAGAGTTCATAAAATTCAGAATTTTGACCGTTTTACACGAATAAAACTTTAGGGATTTATTCAACTGCTAAAGGTTTATTCAGCGTGAAACGAATTTTTTTGATCAAAATTCTAGGTGTCTATTTAATCAACAAATTCCTAGAACGAAGTTTGCATTTTTGATTCGGAACTTTTATTTTTACAATTACAACGATTATTTATGTACAGGGTTTCTATAAACGATTCTAAGGACGCAGTTGGCTGTGAATTTTGAAAATACCACCGTGTTGAAACGATACCTATAATTTGACAGTTTCCGGTGGTCAATTAATGTGATTGGTCACCTGTAACTTAGAGTTTAATCGTTTTAACGTTTTTCAATTGTAAAACCCGGTAATTTGCGTTAATCTGAACCGTCCTCTTGGCAAGCAACCCCATAGATATACAACGTCTTCTAAACAAACTAAACGATAGATGTAACGAATACGGCTTAAAAATAAACCTCAAGAAGACGAAACTAATGGTAATTACCAAGGCTACAAATATGCATCTCCAAAACAACATAAACCTGACAATAGCGAGCACGACTATAGAAATTGTAAAGTCATATAAATATCTAGGAACCTGGATAGAACAAACAGGCGATCAAACAAAGGAAATAAGGGCGAGAATAGAGATAGCTAGAGCAACGTTTATAAAAATGAAAAAGCTGTTCTGCAGCCGGGATATTAGCATAACACTACGAATGAGGATGCTGCGATGTTACATATTTTCGACGCTATTGTATGGGGTTGAGACGTGGACTCTCAAACAAAACCATATAGATAGACTGCAATCCTTTGAAATGTGGTGCTACAGAAGAATGTGGAGGATACCATGGACAGATAGAGTCACAAATATAGAGGTCTTGGAGAAAATGCAGAAGGATTGTGAAATTATTAACGCCATAAAGAAAAGGAAATTGCAATACCTAGGCCACATAATGCGAGGACCAAAATATGCACTACTACAGTTGATAATGCAAGGGAAGATTGGTGGAAGAAGGAACATCGGTAGACGTCGGGTGTCGTGGCTGAAGAACCTCAGGGATTGGTTTGGCTGCACGAGTAATCAACTGTTTCGGGCTGCGGTTGACAAGGTCAAGATAGCTGTGATGATAGCGAACCTCCGATAGGAGACGCACAAGAAGAAGAAGAAGAAGTCGAGTTGTGCTAAGAAGCAAAGACTGAATATGGTTTATTATGTTGAACAAGAGACTTTCATTGTAATGGCTTATTATCGCAATGGGGCATGCAACAACGGAAAGTGGGTGTATTCTGTAGCAGCTTGTAAGCAAGAATATCTTGCTAAATACCCCGATCTGCAAATTCAACAAACGTCATTGGAGTTCCACATCAGAGACGTAATAAACAGATTGGTTTGAACTGGCAGTGTCAACAAAGAAAAATATTTTTGAAGGCCTCCAGTATCTGAGGAAGTTGTTGAGGATTTGAGGGCACACATTGGAGCAGAACCCACAAACATCTTTGAGAAGATTGTCTCCCCAGTCAGGAGTTTCTGTAAGCACCTGTCATAAAGTAGTGAAAACAAAGCAACTTTTATCAATAGATCCTCCACGACGTGTAGAATATTGCAATTGGTTTCGGACTATTTTAAATAATGATAGGTTACTCGATCTTACATATTTTTAGTGATGAAGCTTAGTTTCCTTTATCTGGCTATGCTAATTCACAAAATTTTAGAATTTGGTCAGCTGAAAACCCATATGCTTTCGTAGAGACGCCCCTTCATCCTTTAAAAATTGGAGTCTGGTGGGCAGTGTCTCGTAGACGATATATGAACCCATTTTCTTTAATGATACTGTGACAGGAGAGAGGTATAGGCAAGAGATGTTGGAATCATTTATTCAACAACTTGATGAGGAAGAGCTGCAGTTAGGGTTCTTCCAACAGGATGGAGCCACTTCACACACTGCAGATGCTACATTGGAATATTTACAACAATATTGTGGGTCTCGTGTAAAAAGCTTGGGACTGCAACATGAATTTCCCCCACGGTCCCCGGATAAAACGCCACTGGACTTTTCGTTATTTGGATATTTGAAAGATAAGGTGTTTCAACGACAAATATATCTTGGCAGAGTTGCAGCATGAAATCCAACAATGTTGTCAAAACATTAATCAAAGGATGTTGCAGAAAATTTTTGAAAACATGAAAAAGAGAGTGAATATGTGTCTTAAACAAAATGGTGAACATTTTCAACATTTTCTGTGATGTTTAACCACCATAAGTTTATTTGCTTTTGTTATATATATCTGTGTGGAATCAATGAAAGTAATATAATATAATACCCTTTGAAGCTAATAATCTAAGATAACCAACGGACTTGATATTGTGCTTGAACATTTAGGATTTAGAGTGGTTTATCAGTCAGTATAAAAATTAAAAGATTTGTTAGAAGATCTAAAAGACAGAACACCATTTCTAGAAGTTTGGAATTTATCGCAGAGTGTAATAACTGTGACAAATGTTGTATAAGGCAAACGCGTAGATCAGCTCAAAGGGCACTTAGCTCACTTAAAATATGGCAGATTAAACAAGTCAAGTATAACCGGGCACCCTTTTAATAAAAATTAGTATTAACAGCTAAAAATTAGTCAAGTAAATAAATAACTATAAACATCTGCTCTTAACAAAGACAACGGTTCTCTTTCCAGCTCCTTGGTCGGATTATTAAGAAAGAAACACCCACAATAATTCCTTAAAACTAGTAAAATTAAGCAAATAATAATTCAGTTTTATTTATCTCTCGATGATGACCACAACTTGGTAGTCGAAAGAGCTCTCGAATTCTATTCAACAAACTTTTTGGCAAGTGGTAAAACTGTGTGAATAATTTTTAAAAAATACGACAGAAATAAATGAGCCGATTCCCCATTAGAATAATAAAACGATTTAAAATTTGTAGAAAAAGGATTTTTCTTTTGCCCAATTTGTTTTTAAATTATTAATTAGTTTTATTTAAACTAATTATAAGCTGGTTTTTCAAATTTTTAATTTGTTACTTGTTGAATTAATGATACATTCTATATTTTTATGAAACATTTATTCACAGATGATTTTTTAGCATTTTTTTTTATAAATCTACTTACCTACTAGTATCTCAAATTAACATTTTTAAAGTAAATATAAATAAATATGTACAAAATTGTCAATAAATGATGTCAATGATAAATTATTGAAAATAATAATCAATTGCTTTCATGCTTCAACGACTTTCACGTCTGAATTGTCATAAAAGTGGTGTGTCCCCCGCTTCCACCAGGTTGGAATCGGTAGAATTTTTTTCTCAACATATTTATAATTAATACTTGGTGATTCTTGATATGTTAAATAACTCAAACCTGATGAAAATATATGTTTTATAATGAAATTAAATAAAATTTTCTATACCTTCTTGAGATCCTGGCGAATTAGTTGATTCACACCACAGCCACATGATCATAAATATTAAAACCATAAACAGCTGCCGATTTTTAAAAATCATAATTGAAATGTGTGTTGAATCCAAGTTGAACTTCCACTAAATCAGTGTGCAAGGACTTTTAATTTTAAGGTTGGGTGTTTATTACTTTTTTCTTTTCAAAGAATGATAAAGTTTCTGGTTCTATGAAAAACAAATGAATAATAAATAGCCTAG